>OU342742.1:435849868-437056626 GCA_910589775.1 Avena eriantha | reverse complement strand
ACCGCCGGAGCGTCGGAATCACATGAAAACTTGCATGTGCCCCTACGGATATGTGTGTGAGAGTGGTGCAAGGTTGTAGGTGCCATGTGTAGGCACCAGGTGTGAACCCCATCCCGGACATGCGTTAACACTTAGTAAAATCCTAGATTTGTACGTGAACACTCCTGCCGCATCACAACCGGGGCCTAGAATGTCGAGAAGTTGGTCCAACCTTTCCTCTCCATGTACATATGTCCTAAAAAAACCAAAAAATTAGAGAGGTCCACTAGGCTCCCCTCATACGGAGATAGCTATAGGGGTAGACGATTCGAGGCCCCCGGTCTTGGGTTTCGCCGGAGGAAGACCGCCAGAGCGTCGGAATAACATGAAAACTTGCATGTGCCCCTAGGATATGTGTGTGAGAGTGGTGCAAGGTTGTTACGTGCCATGTGTAGGACCCAGGTGTGACCCTCTTCTCGGACATGCGTTAACACTTAGTAAAATCCTGGATCTGTACGTGGAAACTCCCACCATGTCACAACCGGGGCCTAGAATGTGGAAAAGTTGGCCCAACATTTGATCTCCATGTACATATGTCCTAAAGAAACTAAAAAAGTAGAGAGGTCCACCGGGCTACCCTCGTACGGAGATAGCTATAGGGGTAGACGATCCGGAGCCCCGGACTAGGGTTTCGCTGGAGGAAGACCACTGGAGCATTGGAATCACATGAAAACTTGCATGTGCCCCTAGGATATGTGTGTGAGAGTGGTGCAAGGTTTTTAGATGCCATGTGGAGGCCCCAGGTGTGAGCCCCTTCCTGGACATTCGTTAACACTTAGTAATATCCTGGATCTATACGTGGAACCTCCCGCCGCGTCACAACCGGGGCCAAGAATGTGGCAAAGTTTGGCCCAACATTTGATCTCCATGTACATATGTCCTAAGGAAACTAAAACAAGTAGAGAGGTTCACTGGGCTACCCTCGTACGGAGATATCTATAGGGGTAGACGATCCGGGCCCCCCGGTCTAGGGTATCGCCGGAGGAAGACCACCGGAGCGTCGAAATCACATGAAAACTTGCATGTGCCCCTAGGATATGTGTGTGAGAGTGGTGCAAGGTTGTTAGGTGCCATGTGTAGGCCCCAGGTGTGACCCCCTTCCCGGACATGCGTTAACACTTAGTAAAATCCTGGATCTGTACGTGGAAACTCCCGCCGCGTCACAACCGGGGCTTAGAATGTGGCAAAGTTTCCCCAACCTTTTCTCTCCATGTAAATATGTCCTAAACAAACCAATAAAGTAGAGAGGTACATCGGGCTACCCTCGTACGGAGATAGCTATAGGGGTAGACGATCCGGGGCACCCGGTCTAGGGTTTCGCCAGAGGAAGACCGCAGGAGCGTCGGAATCACATGAAAACGTGCATGTGCCCCTAGGATATGTGTGTGAGAGTGGTGCAAGGTTGTTAGGTGCCATGTGTAGGCCCCAGGTGTGACCCCCTTCCCGGACATGCGTTAACACTTAGTAAAATCCTAGATTTGTACGTGAAAACTCCTGCCGCGTCACAACCGGGGCCTAGAATGTCAAAAACTTGGTCCAACCTTTCCTATCCATGTACATATGTCCTAAACAAACCAAAACAAGTAGAGAGGTCCACCGGGCTACCCTCGGGAGAAGGCTATAGGAGTAGACGATCTTGGGCCCTAGTCTAGGGTTTCGCCGGAGGAAGACCACCGGAGCGTCGGAATCACATGAAAACTTGCATATGCACCTAGGATATATGTGTGAGAGTGGTGCAAGGTTGTTAGGCGCCATGTGTAGGCCCCAGGTATGACCCCATTCCCGGACATGCGTTAACACTTAGTAAAATCCTAGATCTGTACGTGTTAACTCCCGCTGCATCACAACCGGGGCCTAAAATGTGGCAAACTTGGCCCAACCTAGGTTATACATGTACATATGTCCTAGACAAACCAAAACAAATTGATAGGTCCATCGGGCTACCCTTGTACAGAGATAGCTATAGGGGTAGACGATCTGGGGCCCCCGTTCTAGGGTTTCACCGGAGGAAGACCACCGAAGTGTCAGAATCACATGAAAACTTGCATGCGCCCCTAGGATATGTGTGTGAGAGTGGTGGAAGGTTGTTAGGTGCCATGTGTAGGCCCCAGATGTGACCCCCTTCCCGGACATGCGTAACACTTAGTAAAATCCTGGATCTGTACGTGGAAACTCCCGTCGCATCACAACCGGGGCCTAGAATGTGGCAAAGTTGGCCCAACCTTTGCTCTCCATGTACATATGTCCTAAACAAACCAAAAAAATTAGAGAGGTCCACCGGGCTACCCTCATACGGAGATAGCTATAGGGGTAGACGATCCGGGGCCCCCGGTCTTGGGTTTCGCCGGAGGAAGACCGCCAGAGCGTCGGAATAACATGAAAACTTGCATGTGCCCCTAGGATATGTGTGTGAGAGTGGTGCAAGGTTGTTAGATGCCATGTGCAGGCCCCAGGTGTGACCCCCTTCCAGGACATTCGTTAACACTTAGTAAAATCCTGGATCTGTACGTGGAACCTCCCGCCGCTTCACAACCGGGGCCTAGAATGTGGCAAAGTTGGCCCAACATTTGATCTCCATGTACATATGTCCTAAACAAACCAAAACAAGTAGAGAGGTCCAGCGGGCTACCCTCGTACGAGATAGCTATAGGGGTAGACGATTTGGGCCCCCGGTCTAGGGTTTCGCCGGAGGAAGACCGCCGGAGCGTCGGAATCACATGAAAACTTGCATGTGCCCCTAGGATATGTGTGTGAGAGTGGTGCAAGGTTGTTAGGTGCCATGTGTAGGCCCCAGGTGTGACCCCCTTCCCGAACATGCGTTAACACTTAGTAAAATCCAGGATATGTACGTGGAAACTCCCACCGTGTCACAACCGGGGCCTATAATGTGGCAAAGTTGGCCGAACCGTAGCTCTCCATGTACGTATGTCCTAAACAAACAATAACAAGTAGAGAGGTCCACTGGGCTACCCTTGTACGGAGAAAGGTATAAGAGTAGACCATCAGGGGCCTCCGGTCTAGGGTTTCGCCGGAGGAAGACCGCCAAAGCGTCGGAATCACATGAAAACTTCCATGTGCCCCTAGGATATGTGTGTGAGAGTGGTGCAAGGTTGTTAGATGCCATGTGCAGGCCCCAGGTGTGACCCCCTTCCTGGACATTCGTTAACACTTAGTAAAATCCTGGATCTGTACGTGGAACCTCCCGCCGCGTCACAACCGGGGCCTAGAATGTGGAAAAGTTGGCCCAACATTTGATCTCCATGTACATATGTCCTCAGCAAACTAAAACAAGTAGAGAGGTCCACTGGTCTACCCTCGTACAGAGATAGCTATAGGGGTAGAAGATTCGGGGCCCCCGGTCTAGTGTTTCGCCGGAGGAAGACCACCGGAGCATCGAAATCACATGAAAACTTGCATGTGCCCCTAGGATATGTGTGTGAGAGTGGTGGAAGGTTGTTAGGCGCCATGTGTAGGCCCCAGGTGTGACCCCCTTCCCGGACATGCATTAACACTTAGTAAAATCCTGGATCTGTACGTGGAAACTCCCGCCGCGTCATAACCGGGGCCTAGAATGTGGCAAAGTTGCCCAAAACTTTTCTCTCCATGTAAATGTGTCCTAAAAAAACCAAAAAAGTAGAGAGGTCCATCGGGCTACCCTCGTATGGACATAGCTATAAGGGTAGACGATCCCAGGCCCCCGGTCTAGACTTTCGCCAGAGGAAGACCGCCGGAGCGTCGGAATCAAATGAAAACTTGCATGTGCCCCTAGGATATGTGTGTGAGTGGTGAATGGTTGTTAGGTGCCATGTGTAGGCCCCAGGTGTGACCCCCTTCCCGGACATGTGTTAACACTTAGTAAAATCCTGGATCTGTACGTGGAAACTCCCGCCGCGTCAAAACCGGGGCCTAGAATGTGGAGAAGTTGTCCCAACCTTGGCTCTCCATGTACATATGTCCTAAAAAACCAAAAAAATAGAGAGGTCCACCAGGCTACCCTCGTACAGAGAATGCTATAGGGGTAGACGATATGGGACCCTCGGTCTAGGGTTTCACCGGAGGAATACCGCCGGAGCGTCGGAATCACATGAAAACTTGCATGTGCCCCTAGGATATGTGTGTGAGAGTGGTGCAAGGTTGTTAGGTGCCATGTGTAGGCCCCAGGTGTGACCCCCATCCCGGACATGCGTTAACACTTAGTAAAATCCTGGATTTGTACGTGAAAACACCTGCCGCGTCACAACCGGGTCCTAGAATGTCGAAAAGTTGGTCCAACCTTTCCTCTCCATGTACATATGTCCTAAACAAACCAAAACAAGTAGAGAGGTCCACTCGGCTACCCTCGGGAGAAAGCTATAGGGGTAGACGATCCTGGGCCCTGGTCTAGGGTTTCGTTAGAGGAAGACCACCGGAGCGTCGGAATCACATGAAAACTTGGATATGCACCTAGGATATATGTGTGAGAGTGGTGCAAGGTTTTTAGGCGCCATGTGTAGGCCCCAGGTATGACCCCCTTCCCGGACATGCGTTAACACTTAGTAAAATCCTAGATCTTTACGTGTTAACTTCCGCTGCGTCACAACCGGGGCCTAAAATGTGGCAAACTTGGCCCAACCTAGGGTATACATGTACATATGTCCTAAAAAAAACCAAAAGAAATTGATAGGTCCATCGGCCTACCCTTGTACGGAGATAGCTATAGGGGTAGACGATCCGGGGCCCCCGGTCTAGGGTTTCACCGGAGGAAGACCACTGAAGTGTCAGAATCACATGAAAACTTGCATGCGCCGCTAGGATATGTGTGTGAGAGTGGTGGAAGGTTGTTAGGTGCCATGTGTAGGCTCCAGATGTGACCCCCTTCCCGGACATGCGTTAACACTTAGTAAAATCCTGGATCTGTACGTGGAAACTCCCGTCGCGTCACAACCAGGGCGTAGAATGTGGCAAAGGTGGCCCAACCTTTGCTCTCCATGTACATCTGTCCTAAAAAAACTAAAACAATTAGAGAGGTCCACCGGGCTACCCTCATACGGAGATAGGTATAGGGGTAGACGATCCGGGGCCCCCGGTCTTGGGTTTCGCCGGAGGAAGACCGCCAGCGCGTCGGAATAACATGAAAACTTGCATGTGCCCCTAGGATATGTGTGTGAGAGTGGTGCAAGGTTGTTACGTGCCATGTGTAGGACCCAGGTGTGACCCTCTTCTCGGACATGCGTTAACACTTAGTAAAATCCTGGATCTGTACGTGGAAACTCCCACCATGTCACAACCGGGGCCTAGAATGTGGAAAAGTTGGCCCAACATTTGATCTCCATGTACATATGTCCTAAAGAAACTAAAAAAGTAGAGAGGTCCACCGGGCTACCCTCGTACGGAGATAGCTATAGGGGTAGACGATCCGGAGCCCCGGACTAGGGTTTCGCTGGAGGAAGACCACCGGAGCATTGGAATCACATGAAAACTTGCATGTGCCCCTAGGATATGTGTGTGAGAGTGGTGCAAGGTTTTTAGATGCCATGTGGAGGCCCCAGGTGTGAGCCCCTTCCTGGACATTCGTTAACACTTAGTAATATCCTAGATCTATACGTGGAACCTCCCGCCGCGTCACAACCGGGGCCAAGAATGTGGCAAAGTTGGCCCAACATTTGATCTCAATGTACATATGTCCTAAGGAAACTAAAACAAGTAGAGAGGTTCACTGGGCTACCCTCGTACGGAGATATCTATAGGGGTAGACGATCCGGGCCCCCCGGTCTAGGGTATCGCCGGAGGAAGACCACCGGAGCGTCGAAATCACATGAAAACTTGCATGTGCCCCTAGGATATGTGTGTGAGAGTGGTGCAAGGTTGTTAGGTGCCATGTGTAGGCCCCAGGTGTGACCCCCTTCCCGGACATGCGTTAACACTTAGTAAGATCCTGGATCTGTACGTGGAAACTCCCGCCGCGTCACAACCGGGGCCTAGAATGTGGCAAAGTTTCCCCAACCTTTTCTCTCCATGTAAATATGTCCTAAACAAACCAAAAAAGTAGAGAGGTACATCGGGCTACCCTCGTACGAAGATAGCTATAGGGGTAGACGATCCGGGGCACCCTGTCTAGGGTTTCGCCAGAGGAAGACCGCAGGAGCGTCGGAATCACATGAATACTTGCATGTGCCCCTAGGATATGTGTGTGAGTGGTGCAAGTTTGTAGGTGCCATGTGTAGGCCCCAGGTGTGACCCCCTTCCCGTACATTAGTTAACACTTAGTAAAATCCTGGATCTGTACGTGGAAACTCCTGCCGCGTCACAACCGGGGCCTAGAATGTGGAGAAGTTGGCCCAACCTTGGCTCTCCATGCACATATGTCCTAAAAAAACCAAAAAAAGTAGAGAGGTCCACGAGGCTACCCTCATATGGAGATAGCTATAGGCATAGACGATCCGGGGCCCCCGGTCTAGGGTTTCGCCAGAGGAAGACCGCTGGAGCATCGGAATCAAATGAAAACTTGCATGTGCCCCTAGGATATGTGTGTGAGTGGTGCAAGGTTGTTAGGTGCCATGTGTAGGCCCCAGGTGTGACCCCCTTCCCGGACATGTGTTAACACTTAGTTAAATCCTGGATCTGTACGTGGAAACTCCCGCCACGTCAAAACCGGGGCCTAGCATGTGGAGAAGTTGGCCCAACCTTGGCTCTCGATGAACATATGTCCTAAAAAAACCAAAAAAAGTAGAGAGGTACACCAGGCTACCCTCGTACAGAGAAAGCTATAGGGATAGACGATATGGGACCCTCGGTCTAGGGTTTCACCGGAGGAAGACCGCCGGAGCGTCGGAATCACATGAAAACTTGCATGTGCCCCTACGATATGTGTGTGAGAGTGGTGCAAGGTTGTTAGGTGCCATGTGTAGGCACCAGGTGTGAACCCCATCCCGGACATGCGTTAACACTTAGTAAAATCCTAGATTTGTACGTGAAAACTCCTGCCGCATCACAACCGGGGCCTAGAATGTCGAGAAGTTGGTCCAACCTTTCCTCTCCATGTACATATGTCCTAAAAAAACCAAAAAATTAGAGAGGTCCACTAGGCTCCCCTCATACGGAGATAGCTATAGGGGTAGACGATTCGAGGCCCCCGGTCTTGGGTTTCGCCGGAGGAAGACCGCCAGAGCGTCGGAATAACATGAAAACTTGCATGTGCCCCTAGGATATGTGTGTGAGAGTGGTGCAAGGTTGTTACGTGCCATGTGTAGGACCGAGGTGTGACCCTCTTCTCGGACATGCGTTAACACTTAGTAAAATCCTGGATCTGTAGGTGGAAACTCCCACCATGTCACAACCGGGGCCTAGAATGTGGAAAAGTTGGCCCAACCTTTGATCTCCATATACATACGTCCTAAACAAACCAAAACAAGTAGAGAGGTCCACCGGGCTACCCTCGTACGAGATAGGTATAGGGGTAGACGATCTGGGGCCCCCGGTCTAGGGTTTCGCCGGAGGAAGACCGCCGGAGCGTCGGAATCACATGAAAACTTGCATGTGCCCCTAGGATATGTGTGTGAGAGTGGTGCAAGGTTGTTAGGTGCCATGTGTAGGCCCCAGGTGTGACCCCCTTCCCGAACATGCGTTAACACTTAGTAAAATCCTGGATATGTACGTGGAAACTCCCACTGCGTCACAACCGGGGCCTATAATGTGGCAAAGTTGGCCCAACCTTAGCTCTCCATGTACATATGTCCTAAACAAACCAAAACAAGTAGAGAGATCCACTGGGCTACCCTTGTATAGAGAAAGCTATAAGGGTAGACCATCAGGGGCCCCCGGTCTAGGGTTTCGCCGGAGGAAGACCGCCAGAGCGTCGGAATCACATGAAAACTTGCATGTGCCCCTAGGATGTGTGTGTGAGAGTGGTGCAAGGTTGTTAGCTGCCATGTGCAGGCCCCAGGTGTGACCCCCTTCCTGGACATTCGTTAACACTTAGTAAAATCCTGGATCTGTACGTGGAAACTCCCGCCGTGTCACAACCAGGGCCTAGAATGTGGAAAAGTTGGCCCAACCTTTTCTCTCCATGTACATATGTCCTAAACAAACCAATAAATTAGAGAGGTCCATCGGGCTACCCTCATACGGAGATAGGTATAGGGGTAGACGATCCGGGGCCCCCGGTCTAGGCTTTCGCCAGAGGAAGACCGCCAGAACGTCGGAATCACATGAAAACTTGCATGTGCCCCTAGGATATGTGTGTGAGAGTGGTGCAAGGTTTTTAGATGCCATGTGGAGGCCCTAGGTGTGACCCCCTTCCTGGACATTCGTTAACACTTAGTAAAATCCTGGATCTATACGTGGAACCTCCCGCCGCGTCACAACCGGGGTCTAGAATGTGGCAAAGTTGGCCCAACATTAGATATCCATGTACATTTGTCCTAAGCAAACTAAAACAAGTAGAGAGGTTCACTGGGCTACCCTCGTACGGAGATAGCTATAGGGGTAGACGATCCGGCCCCCCCGGTCTAGGGTTTCGCCGGAGGAAGACCACCGGAGCGTCGAAATCACATGAAACTTGCATGTGCCCCTAGGATATGTGTGTGAGAGTGGTGCAAGGTTGTTAGGTGCCATGTGTAGGCCCCAGGTGTGACCCCCTTCCCGGACATGCGTTAACACTTAGTAAGATCCTGGATCTGTACGTGGAAACTCCCGCCGCGTCACAGCCGGGGCCTAGGATGTGGCAAAGTTTCCCCAACCTTTTCTCTCCATGTAAATATGTCCTAAACAAACCAAAAAAGTAGAGAGGTACATCGGGCTACCCTCGTACGAAGATAGCTATAGGGGTAGACGATCCGGGGCACCCTGTCTAGGGTTTCGCCAGAGGAAGACCGCAGGAGCGTCGGAATCACATGAATACTTGCATGTGCCCCTAGGATATGTGTGTGAGTGGTGCAAGTTTGTAGGTGCCATGTGTAGGTCCCAGGTGTGACCCCCTTCCCGTACATGCGTTAACACTTAGTAAAATCCTGGATCTGTACGTGGAAACTCCTGCCGCGTCAGAACCGAGACCTAGAATGTGGAGAAGTTGGCCCAAGCTTGGCTGTCCATGTACATATGTCCTAAAAAACCAAAAAAAGTAGAGAGGTCCACCAGGCTACCCTCGTACAGAGAAAGCTATAGGGGTAGACGATATGGGACCCTCGGTCTAGGGTTTCACCGGAGGAAGACCCCGGAGCGTCGGAATCACATGAAAACTCTCATGTGCCCCTAGGATATGTGTGTGAGAGTGGTGCAAGGTTATTAGGTGCCATGTGTAGGCCCCAGGTGTGACCCCCATCCCGGACATGCGTTAACACTTAGTAAAATCCTGGATTTGTACGTGAAAACTCCTGCCGCGTCACAACCGGGGCCTAGAATGTCGAAAAGTTGGTCCAAACTTTCCTCTCCAAGTACATATGTCCTAAACAAACCAAAAAAATTAGAGAGGTCCACTGGGCTCCCCTCATACGGAGATAGCTATAGGGGTAGACGATTCGAGGCCCCCGGTCTTGGGTTTCACCGGAGGAAGACCGCCAGAGCGTCGGAATAACATGAAAACTTGCATGTGCCCCTAGGATATGTGTGTGAGAGTGGTGCAAGGTTGTTAGATAGCATGTGCAGGCCCCAGGTGTGACCCCCTTCATGGACATTCGTTAACACTTAGTAAAATCCTGGATCTGTACCTGGAAACTCCCGCCGCGTCACAACCAGGGCCTAGAATGTGGAAAAGTTTGCCCAACATTTGATCTCCTTGTACATATGTCGTAAACAAACTAAAACAAGTAGAGAGGTCCACCGGGCTACCCTCGTACGGAGATAGCTATAGGGGTAGACGATTCGGGGCCCCCGGTCTAGGGTTTCGCCGGAGGAAGACCACCGGAGCGTCGAATCACATGAAAACTTGCATGTGCCCCTAGTATATGTGTGTGAGAGTGGTGCAAGGTTGTAGGTGCCATGTGTAGGCCCCAGGTGTGACCCCCTTCCCGTACATGCGTTAACACTTAGTAAAATCCTGGATCTGTACGTGGAAACTCCCGCCACGTCACAACCAGGGCCTAGAATGTGGCAAATTTGCCCCAACCTTTTCTCTCAATGTAAATATGTCCTAAACAAACCAAAAAAGTAGAGAAGTCCATCGGGCTACCCTCGTACGGAGATAGCTACAGGGTAAACGATCCCGGGCCCCCGGTCTAGGGTTTCGCCGGAGGAAGACCGCTGGAGCGTTGGAATCACATGAAAACTTGCATGTGCCCCTAGGATATATGTGTGTGAGTGGTGCAAGGTTGTTAGGAGCCATGTGTAGGCCCCAAGTGTAACCCCCTTCCCGGACATGCGTTGACACTTAGTAAAATCCTAGATCTGTACGTGGAAACTCCCGCCGCGTCACAACCAGGGCCTAGAATGTGGAGAAGTTGGCCCAACCTTGGCTCTCCATGTACATATGTCCTAAACAAACCAAAAAAGTAGAGAGGTACACCAGGCTACCCTCGTACAGAGAAAGCTATAGGGGTAGACGATCTGGGACCCTCGGTCTAGGGTTTCACCAGAGGAAGACCGCCGGAGCGTCGGAATCACATGAAAACTTGCATGTGCCCCTAGGATATGTGTGTGAGAGTGGTGCAAGGTTTTTAAGTGCCATGTGTAGGCCCCAGGTGTGACCCCCTTCCCGGACATGCGTTAACACTTGGTAAAATCCTGGATTTGTACGTGAAAACTCCCGCTGCGTCACAACCGGGGCCTAGAATGTGGCAAAGTTGGCCCAACATTTCCTCTCCATGTACATATGTCCTAAACAAACTAAAACAAGTAGAGAGGTCCACTGGGCTACCCTTGTACGGAGAAAGCTATAAGGGTAGACCATAGGGGGCCCCCGGTCTAGGGTTTCGCCGGAGGAAGACCGCCAGAGCGTTGGAATCACATGAAAACTTGCATGTGCCCCTAGGATATGTGTGTGAGAGTGGTGCAAGGTTGTTAGATGCCATGTGAAGGGCCTAGGTGTGACCCCCTTCTTGGACATTCGTTAACACTTAGTACATTCCTGGATCTGTACGTGGAAACTCCCGCCGCGTGACAACCGGGGCCTAGAATGTGGAAAAGTTGGCCCAACATTTGATCTCCTTGTACATATGTGCTAAACAAACTAAAATAAGTAGAGAGGTCCACCGGGCTACCCTCGTACGGAGATAGTTATAGGGGTAGACGATCCGGGGCCCCCAGTCTAGGGTTTCGCCAGAGGAAGACCACCGGAGCGTCGGAATCACATGAAAACTGGCATGTGCCCCTACGATATGTGTGTGAGAGTGGTGCAAAGTTGTTAGGTGCCATGCCTAGGCCCCAGGTGTGACCCCATTACTGAACATGCGTTAACACTTAGTAAAATCCTGGATATGTACGTGGAAACTCCCACCGCATCACAACCGGGGCCTATAATGTGGCAAAGTTGGCCCAACCTTAGCTATCCATGTACATATGTCCTAAACAAACCAAAACAAGTAGAGAGGTCCACTGGGCTACCCTTGTACAGAGAAAGCTATAAGGGTAGACCATCAGGGGCCCCCGGTCTAGGGTTTCGCCGGGGGAAGACCGCCAGAGCGTCGGAATCACATGAAAACTTGCATGTGCCCCTAGAATATATGTGTGTGAGTGGTGCAAGGTTGTTAGGTGCCATGTGTAGGCCCCAGGTGTGACCCCCTTCCCGGACATGCGTTATCACTTAGTAAAATCCTGGATCTGTACGTGGAAACTCCCGCCGCGTCACAACCGGGGCCTAGAATTTGGCAAAGTTGGACCAACCTTTGCTCTCCATGTACATATGTCCTAAACAAACCAAAAACATTAGAGAGGTCCACCGGGCTCCCCTCATACGGAGATAGCTATAGGGGTAGACGATCCGAGGCCCCCGGTCTTGGGTTTCGCCGGAGGAAGACCGCCAGAGCGTTGGAATAACATGAAAACTTGCATGTGCCCCTAGGATATGTGTGTGAGAGTGGTGCAAGGTTGTTACGTGCCATGTGTAGGACCCAGGTGTGACCCTCTTCTCGGACATGCATTAACACTTAGTAAAATCCTCGATCTGTACGTGGAAACTCCCACCATGTCACAACCGGGGCCTAGAATGTGGAAAAGTTGGCCCAACCTTTGATATCCATATACATATGTCCTAAAGAAACCAAAACAAGTAGAGAGGTCCACCGGGCTAACCTCGTACGAGATAGCTATAGGGGTAGACGATCTGGGGCCCCCGGTCTAGGGTTTCGCTAGAGGAAGACCGCCGGAGCGTCGAAATCATATGAAAACTTGCAAGTGCCCCTAAGATATGTGTGTGAGAGTTGTGAAAGGTTGTAGGTGCCATGTGTAGGCCGCATGTGTGACCCCCTTCCCGGACATGCCTTAACACTTAGTAAAATCCTGGATCTGTACGTGGAAACTCCTGCCACGTCACAACCGGAGCCTAGAATGTCGCAAAGTTTCCCCAACCTTTTCTCTCCATGTAAACAAATCCTAAACAAACCAAAAAAGTAGAGAGGTCCATCAGGGTACCCTCGTACGAAGATAGCTACAGGGGTAAACGATCCGGGGCCCCCGGTCTACGGTTTCGCCGGATGAAGACCGTCGGAGCGTCGGAATCACATGAAAACTTGCATGTGCGCCTAGGATATGTGTGTGTGAGTGGTGCAAGGTTGTTAGGTGCCATGTGTAGGCCCCAGGTGTGACCCCCTTCCCGGACATGCGTTAACACTTAGTAAAATCCTGGATCTGTACATGGCAACTCCCGCCGGGTGACAACCGGGGCCTAGAATGTGGAGAAGTTGGCCCAACCTTGTCTCTCCATGTACATATGTCCTAAACAAACCAAAACAAGTGGAGAGGTCTACTGGGCTACCCTTGTATGGAGAAAGCTATAAGGGTAGACCATTAGGGGCCCCCGGTCTAGGGTTTCGCAGGAGGAAGACCGCCAGAGCATCGGAATCACATGAAAACTTGCATGTGCCCCTAGTATATGTGTGTGAGAGTGGTGCAAGGTTGTTATATACCATGTGCAGGCCCCAAGTGTGACCCCCTTCCTGGACATTCGTTAACACTTAGTAAAATCCTGGATGTGTAAGTGGAAACTCCCGCCGCATCACAACCGGGGCCTAGAATGTGGAAAAGTTGGCCCAACATTTGATCTCCATGTACATATGTCCTAAACAAACTAAAACAAGTAGAGAGGTCCACCGGGCTACACTCGTACAGAGATAGCTATAGGGGTAGACGATCCGGAGCTCCCGGTCTAGGGTTTCGCCGGAGGAAGACCACCGGAGCGTCGGAATCACATGAAAACTTGCATGTGCCCCTAGGATATGTGTGTGAGAGTGCTTCAAGGTTGTTAGGTGCCATGTGTAGGCCCCAGGTGTGACCCCCTTCCCGCACATGCGTTAACACTTAGTAAAATCCTGGATTTGTACGTGGAAACTCCCGCCGCGTCACCACCGGGGCCTAGAATGTGGCAAAGTTGGCCCAACCTTTTCTCTCCAAGTACATATGTCCTAAACAAACCAAAACAAGTACAGAGGTCCACTGGGCTACCCTTGTACGGAGATAGCTATAAGGGTAGACCATCAGGGGCCCCCGGTCTAGGGTTTCGCCGTAGGAAGACTGCCTGAGCGTCGGAATCACATGAAAGCTTGCATGTGCCCCTAGGATATGTGTGTGAGAGTGGTGCACGGATGTTACGTGCCATGTGTAGGACCCAGGTGTGACCCTCTTCTCGGACATGCGTTAACACTTAGTAAAATCTTGGATCTGTACGTGGAAACTCCCACCATGTCACAACCGGGGCCTAGAATGTGGAAAAGTTGGCCCAACCTTTGATCTCCATATACATATGTCCTAAACAAACCAAAATAAGTAGAGAGGTCCACCGGCCTACCCTCGTACGAGATAGCTATAGGGGTAGACGATCTAGGGCCCCCGGTCTAGGGTTTCACCGGAGGAAGACCGCCGGAGCGTCGGAATCACATGAAAACTTGCATGTGCCCCTAGGATATGTGTGTGAGAGTGGTGCATGTTGGAGATATGCCCAAGAGGCAATAATAAAGTGGTTATTATTATATCTTTATGTTTATGATAAATGTTTACATCCCATGCTATAAATGTATTAACCGGAAACATTAATACATGTGTGTTTTGTAAACATAAGAGAGTCCCTAGTAAGCCACTTGTTGAACTAGCTTGTTGATTAATTGATGATCATGGTTTCCTGATCATGGACATTAGGATGTGATTAATAACAAGGTTATGTCATTGGGAGAATGATGTGATGGACACACACACCCATTGTAAGCGTAGCATAAGATCAAGTCATTTAAGTTCATATTGCTGTAAGCTTTCAAATACATATTAACCTATTCCTTTGACCATGAGGTTATGTTAATCACCATCACCGGATGGATACTTTGATGACATCAAACGCCGCTTCGGAACTGGGTGGTTATAAAGGTGTCATTAGGTATTCTAAAAGTATGTGTTGAAGCGCATGAACCAAGATTGGGATTTGTCCATCCATATGACGGATTGATATGCACTGGGCCCTCTCGGTGGAATGTCATCTAGTTAGCTTGCAAGCATGTGACTAGGTCATAAGGGATGACATATCACAGAATGAGTAAAGAGTACTTATCAGTAACGAGGTAGAACTAGGTATGAAGATACCGACGATCAAACCTCGGATAAGTATAGTATCGCGAGACAAAGGGAATTAGTTTCGTATGTAAGTGGTTCAATCGACCGCGAAGTCATCGTTGAGTATGTGGGAGCCATTATGGATCTCCAGGTCCCGCTGATGGTTATTGATACGAGATGTGTCTCTGTCATGTCTGCATATTCACGAACCGTAGGGTGACACACTTAAGGTTCGAAGTTATTTTAAGTAGATATGGAATATGCGTTGGAGACTGAATGTTGTTCGGAGTCTCGGATATGATTCGGGACATCACGAGGAGATCCGGAATGGTCCGGAGAATAAGATTCATATATTGGGGATCATTTTCTAAGTTAGGAAATGTTCCGGAGTGTTTGTATGGAGATTCTAGAAGGTTTCGGAATGTTCTGGAAGGTTCTAGAGGATTTCTTGGAGTTTGCTTGAAAACCAAGAAAGGGTCAAAGGAAACCTAGTGGGGCAAGACACGGATTCATGGGGGAGGAGGACTCCTCCCCCCTTCCCACCGCCGGCCATAGGAGGGGAGTCCTACTAGGACTCCCCCTCCCCAAGCGCGCCTCCCCCCCTTAAATAGAAGGGCAGGGGCGCCCCCTCCAAGCCCTTCTCCATACTCCCAATCTCTGCCGCCTCTCTCCTCCTCCTTTCTTCTGCACAGGCATAGGCGAAGCCCTGCAGAATTCTCTACTCCACTACCACCACCACGCCGTCGTGCTGCTGGGATTCCGTGGAGAAGATCTACTACCTCCGCTGCTCGCTGGAACGAGGAGAGGAAGGTCTGCTTCGACTCCGCACGTGTGACCGACTACGGAAGCGCTTCCCGAACGCAGTGCCGAAAGGATCGTCCACTTGATCGACTGCGGAAGCGCTGCCGGAACGCGACGCCGGAAGGATCGTCCACACGATCTTGAGATCGGCAAGTGATCGAGTACATCAACCACGGGATCTAATCTCGTTAGCGATTTTCGGATCTACGAGGGTTAGTTCCTATCTATCTCGTTGCACATGTCTAATAGATTAGATCTTGGCTTTTATCTAGATTAGATCTGGGTTTTGTTCGTTCTTGCGGTAGAATTTTTTTGTTTTCCATGCTACGAACCCATTAGTGGTATCAGAGCCGTATCTATGAGTAGATCTGTTGCACGAGTAGAACACAATGTTTTTGTGGGCATTGATGCTTTTGTTGTCGGTGTCTTAGCGTGTACTTTGCATCTTGCGGCATGGTGGGATGAAGCAGCTCGGGCTAACATTACATGTCATCGCACATGAGACTTGCTCCACGCTTGACGTGCAACTTGCTTTGCACAAGTGGCTTTGCGGGTGTCTGTCTCTCCCACCATAGTTAAGATTCAATTTACAATGAGCATCTGACAACACTTGAATCAACGTTGTGGTCCTTGTTCGTAGGTAAGATCGGTCTTATGCGAAAGCCCCAAACCACGTAAAACATGCAAAGAAAATTAGAGGTGTCTAACTTGTTTTTGCAGGGGTTTTGTAATGTGATATGGCCATCATGTGATTATGATTATATTTGATGTATGCAATGATCCTTGTTGTAATATGGCAACCGGCAGGAGCCTAATGGTTGTTTTTTAATTCTATTAAGACCTGCGTGTCTATTCATCTTGTAATAGCTTTATTCCAAGTAGTTGTAATAGTTACTAGTGATGATGGAGAACCATGAAGCGGCGCCACTGACCTTGACGCAATGCTGGTGATGATGGAGATCATTTTCGTGCTTTGGAGATGGAGATCAAAGGCGCAAGAAGAAAGGGCCATATCATATCACACATATTATGAATTGCCTGTGATGTTAATCCTTTATGCATCTTGTATTGCTTAGATCGCGACGGTAGCATTATAAGATGATCCCTCTCACTAAATATCAAGTAATAAAGTGTTCGTCCTTAGTTGGCACCGTTGCTAAGACTCGTCGTTTCGAAGCATCTCGTGATGATCGGGTGTGATAGACTCTACGTGTGCATACAACGGGTGCAAGCCAGATTTGCACATGCGGAAACTAAGGTTAACCTTGACGAGCCTAGCATGTACAGACATGGTCTTAGAACACGGAATACCGAAAGGTAAAGCATGAGTCATATGGATGATATGATGAACATGTTGATTGTTCGCCTTTAAAGCTACATCATCTCACGTGATGATCGGACTTGGTGTAGTGCATTTGGTTCGTGTAATCACTAAAACAACTCGAGGGATGTTGTTTTGAGTGGGAGTTCATTTGTAATTTGGATTAGTCGAACTCAATTTATCATAAACACAATCAAAGTGAATTTGCATAGTTTGTTCTAGTCATTGGCATCCGTTCACCATCTTACGCTTAGTTATAGTTGAGATAGTGGAACTATAGAAATTCTGGATATTTACTTTACGAACTGGTATTGTATTGTTTTGAATGTCAATTTAAAGTTTATAAGTCCTATTGCAAACTTTCAGCAAACTCTATTTGCTCCATGAAGTTTAATAAGTAGTATTAAATCAAGAGTAACAATTCCAGTGTTAGTATCTAATGTATCATGTTTGCCTCCATGATTCTTGATACTCAAAAAATTGTTTTTAATATCAAGTTTATCTAAGAGCTGAAAGCAATGTTTCAGAAACCATCATATGTGAAAGGTATTGCGATATCTAAAACAATGTGTTGGTTACAACATGATAGAGTATACGTCCTCATATTTGATGAGAATTTGTGAAGGTTGGAGACGCTAGTCATCCTAATCCTCCAAAAGGTTTTGAAAAAGAAACATTATACTCGCAATTCACCTTTATAAGCTATAGCAGCTTGATCATGAAAGTTGTCATGATAGGGATGAATAGAAGATGTAAGTAAAATGTTTACTACACTAAAAGATTACTAAAGAATGGATTTTTTAAAAGAACACCAAACATTTGATGATGGTGATCCACCTCAAAGTGCAAGTCCAAAGGTATTAGTAGTTGACTATATACGCTTTGTACCATGTGTCATGTTGATGACACCGCTATTCATGTTGATAGATTCTTTTAAAAGAAAAGAAATTGCTGAAAGAGAATCTATAAAATATTTGGCAGAAAAGAAAAGATTAGAGATGTCCAACTTAGGCATATAGAAGATATACATGTTATGGTTGTATTCCTTGCTTGTTAAACAATGTGGTTCTCCGGTATTGGATACCGAATTGGTTGGTATGCTATGTCATACAGGACAATGTAATTCATGAACTACAATGGCCTAAGTAACTAGCAAGAGATAAGTGATGATGTTCATCGAAAACAAATAAAGTGTTATTGTGTTTTTCGTTGATATCAAACCTAGCCTTCAAGATTTGTTATTTTGTTCCGGTATTACGAGAACAATGGTTGTTCAAATAATTACCATATTCCATAAAGGATGGATGAACTTTTACAAGTCTGGTGGGAGAAATCACATCAATAAACACTATTGCTAAAATGTCGCAAGACAAATGATTGAAAGATCACTTGCAAAGTGACATCGCCGTTTAAATTATATTGAAAGGGATACATGAAGAAACTCCATGTTGATGGATTTATTGGAGTCTTTGATTTGGATCAAATGACGCTTGTGATACTTTCCTGGAGATAATTAAAACTCCGTTCGTAGGCCAAAAGAGGAATGGACGACTAACTGATTGGAATTTTTACATATTGATGTATATAGTCCACTATGTGTAGTCGTGGGCGATGGATTCCAACTTCATATGCTTTCTGTGAAGATTTGAGTGAGTATATGTTTGTACTTACTCAATAAGGAAGAAGTATGAAACATTTGAAAGTTGTTCAAAGACTTTCAAGATGAAGTGGAAAATCATTGTAACAAGAAAATAAAGAGTTTATGATTCGATCATAAAGGAAGATATTTGAGTTACATGTTTAGCAAAAACACCTAAGACTTGAGAAATTGTTGCATGATTTGTGTTTCCCGATAAACCATAGGAGTATGGCATATTCGAGAGATGAAATCAAACCATGTTTGAGATGGTAAGATCAAGGATGTCATTTATAAAACTGCCATTATGTTTTAAAGATTGAAGCTTTAGATACTACCGCTTTTACACTGAAAAGAGCACCATCGTGATCCATTGAAATGACACCATATGAGTTATGGTTTGGGATAAAACCCGAATTGTCTTTTCTTAAATTTTGGTATGCTATGCATGAGTAAAATGTTTACAACCAAAGTCGGATAAGCACGTCTTTGTAGGTTATTCCAAAGAATTTGTTGGGAATTTCTCCATAATACCAAGGACAAAAGAGTTTGTCGCTTGGAACGTCAAGTTTCTTGAGAAGGAATATTTCGGGAAAAGTTAAGTGGGAGGACAATAGAACTTTGATAAGGTTGTTGAACCTTAGCTATATGTGCTAAGTAGCGCAGCGCCGGAAAGTGTCCCGGTGATGGCCACAATGCTCATGGCTCTCGTGATTACAAAAGGTGTGATCTCGGAGATTAGAGTTCCTATAGAACCGTGTGGGTCGGTCAGAATCAAATAGTAAGATTTGATAAGCAAGTCGTTATTGTTTTGACAATGATGAACCGACTACAAGAAAAGAAGCGATGATGAGCCCTGACTCCATAAAATGACTAGAAGTCATGGAATCCGTGATAGCATCCATACACGAGAAATCAAGTTTATGAACTTTGAAGACCCTCCGGAAAGGCGTGAAGCCTATCGGTCGTGTTTGGATCTATAAAGAAATAGACATGGATGTTTCAAATATATGAAATAGTCGACATGACAGAAAGAAGTTTACAACAATTTTCAAGGAATTGACTATGATAAGATTTGATCTTTCATAGCGATATTTAGTCTAGACGGATTAATGTAGCAACCACTACATATATTTTGGTATATGGTAGTTGAACAAACAAAACAAGTTCTTCTAATAGAATGGTTACCTAGGACGTGTACATGACACGATCCAAAGGGTTTTCTTGATTCAAAGGATGCTAAAAGAGTATGCAAAACTTCAATGGTTGAAGTAAGCATAGCGGAGTTGGAATCTTCACCATGATGAAACTGTTAAAAGGGTTTAAATTCATCGGAGATGATGAAGATGCTTGCATTTGCAAGAAATTAAGTGGGAGCGCTGAGACATATTTCTAATACATTATGTAGAGGACATATTGTTGATTAAAAATAATGTATTTTTTTTGACACAGGTTAAGAATTTCATTTCGATGAAAGACTTAGGCATAAGTCGAGAATTAGGCATCAATGTCTATATGAATAGATTGAGGCGCTAATATAGTTTTGCCAAATGTACATAGATAAGATGTTGAATGAGTTCAATATGGAAACAACAAGAAAGGTTCTTGACGCACGGAAAGGACTAAATCAAGATTCAAGTGTGTTGACACAAGATTCAAGTGTTTTGACACTTGGTGAAATCACAAGAATATTTTGATCAGTCATTCTTTGAGATGTACACATCCAGATATGTCCTATGCTCTAAATGTTATGAGCATATACCAGAATGATTCATAAGATGATCATTGGACAATAGTAAAGATATTCTTATGAGCTTTGGAAGAACTAAGAATATATCATGTATAATTGACAAATAGTTAAAGGTAGTTCATTGTAAAGTGTTACATTGATACTAGTTTTGTCACAAGATACAAATTAAATTTATCTCAATTTAGACTATGGGTGGCACAATATAATGGAAAGGATGTTCCATGATGGATTTGGATGAGTTCCAAAGTTGAGATATTGTGACGGATACTACAACAAAAGGCTAAGTATATAACTACTATAGTAGCAGTAAAGTAGGGCATTTGTGTCAAGTAGTTTGTTATCAAACTAGGTGTGGTTCATAGCGAGATAATACTATGAAGATACATTGTACGACAATTGTATCAACATGATTTAATCCCAAGGAACTAAAGGTCTCACCAAAGGACCATATTTATACAATGCCATCTCATTGGAGAATGAGTAATGCATAGAGACGCAAGGACATGCAAATACACACGGACCTGGAAGTGTCAGATCCGAAGATTATGTTTACCACTAGCAATAGTGTCTATACAACACCAGAAAGCCATAGGTGTTGAATGCACAAGTTTTTTAACTAGATTATTGACTCTAGTCCAAGTGGGAGACTGTTGGAGATATGCCCAAGTGGCAATAATAAAGTGGTTATTATTATATCTTTATGTTTATGATAAATGTTTACATCCCATGCTATAATTGTATTAACCGGAAACATTACTACATGTGTGTTTTGTAAACATAAGAGAGTCCCTAGTAAGCCTCTTGTTGAACTAGCTTGTTGATTAATTGATGATCATGGTTTCCTGATCATGGACATTAGGATGTGATTAATAACAAGGTTATGTCATTGGGAGAATGATGTGATGGACACACACACCCATTGTAAGCATAGCATACGATCAAGTCATTTAAGTTCATATTGCTGTAAGCTTTCAAATACATAGTAACCTATTCCTTCGACCATGAGGATATGTTAATCACCATCACCAGATGGATACTTTGATGACATCAAACGCCGCTTCGTAACTGGGTGGTTATAAAGGTGTCATTGGGTATTCTGAAAGTATGTGTTGAAGCGCATGAACCAAGATTGGGATTTGTCCATCCATATGACGGATAGATATGCTCTGGGCCCTCTCGGTGGAATGTCATCTAGTTAGCTTGTAAGCATGTGACTAGGTCACAAGGGATGACATATCACGGAACGAGTAAAGAGTACTTATCAGTAACGAGGTAGAACTAGGTATGAAGATACCGACGATCAAACCTCGGATAAGTATTGTATCGCGAGACAAAGGGAATTAGTTTCGTATGTAAGTGGTTCAATCGATCGCGAAGTCATCGTTGAGTATGTGGGAGCCATTATGGATCTCCAGGTCCCGCTGATGGTTATTGATAGGAGATGTGTCTCTATCATGTCTGCATATTCACGAACCGTAGGGTGACACACTTAAGGTTCGAAGTTGTTTCAAGTAGATATGGAATATGCGTTGGAGACCGAATGTTGTTCGGAGTCTCGGATTGGATTCGGGACATCACGAGGAGATCCGGAATGGTCCGGAGAATAAGATTCATATATTGGGGATCATTTTCTAAGTTAGGAAATGTTCCGGAGTGTTTGTATGGAGATTCTAGAAGGTTTTGGAATGTTCTGGAAGGTTCTAGAGGATTTCTTGGAGTTTGCTTGAAAACCAAGAAAGGGTCAAAGGAAACCTAGTGGGGCAAGACACGGATTCGTGGGGGAGGAGGACTCCTCCCCCCTTCCCACCGCCGGCCATAGGAGGGGAGTCCTACTAGGACTCCCCCTCCCCAGGCACGCCTTCCCCCCTTAAATAGAAGGGCAGGGGCGCCCCCTCCAAGCCCTGGTCCATACTCCCAATCTCTGCCGCCTCTCTCCTCCTCCTTTCTTCTGCACAGGCATAGGCGAAGCCCTGCAGAATTCTCTACTGCACTACCACCACCACGCCGTCGTGCTGCTGGGATTCCGTGGAGAAGATCTACTACCTCCGCTGCTCGCTGGAATGAGGAGAGGAAGGTCTGCTTCGACTCCGCACGTGTGACCGACTGCAGAAGCGCTGCCCGAACACAGCGCCAGAAGGATCGTCCACTTGACCGACTGCGGAAGCGCTGCCGGAACGCGACGCCGGAAGGATCGTCCACACGATCTTGAGATCGGCAAGTGATCGACTACATCAACCACGGGATCTAATCTCGTTAACGCTTTTCAGATCTACGAGGGTTAGTTCCTATCTATCTCGTTGCACATGCCTAATAGATTAGATCTTGGCTTTTATCTAGATTAGATCTGGGTTTTGTTCGTTCTTGCGGTAGAGTTTTTTTGTTTTCCATGCTACGAACCCATCAGTGCAAGGTTGTTAGGTGCCATGTGTAGGCCCCAGGGGTGACCCCCTTCCCGGACATGCGTTAACACTTAGTAAAATCCTGGATCTGTACGTGGAAACTCCCACCATGTCACAATCGGGGCCTAGAATGTGGAAAAGTTTGCCCAACCTTTGATCTCCATATACATATGTCCTAAACAAACCAAAACAAGTAGAGAGGTCCATCGGGCTACCCTCGTATGGAGATAGCTATAGGGGTAAACGATCCGGGGCCCCCGGTCTAGGGTTTCACCGGAGGAAGACCGCCGGAGCGTCGGAATCACATGAAAACTTGCATGTGCCCCTAGTATATGTGTGTGTGTGTGAGTGGTGCAAGGTTGTTAGGTGCCATGTGTAGGCCCCAGGTGTGACTCCCTTCCCGGACATGCGTTAACACTTAGTAAAATCCTGGATCTGTACGTGGAAACTCCCGCCGCGTCACAACCAGGGCCTAGAATGTGGAGAAGTTGGCCCAACCTTGTCTCTCCATGTACATATGTCCTAAAAAACCAAAAAAGTAGAGAGGTCCACCAGGCCACCCTCGTTCGGAGAAAGCTATAGGGGTAGACGAACTGGGACCCTCGGTCTAGGGTTTCACCGGAGGAAGACTGCCGGAGCGTCGAAATCACATGAAAATTTGCATGTGCCCCTAGGATATGTGTGTGAGAGTGGTGCAAGGTTTTTAGATGCCATATGCAGGCCCCAGGTGTGACCCCCTTCCTGGACATTTGTTAACACTTAGTAAAATCCTGGATCTGTACGTGGAAACTCCCGCCGTGTCACAACCGGGGCCTAGAATGTGGAAAAGTTGGCTCAACATTTGATCTCCTTGTAAATATGTCCTAAACAAACCAAAAAAGTAGAGAGGTCCATCGGGCTACCCTCGTACGGAGATAGCTACAGGGTAGACGATCCGGGGCCCCCGGTCTAGGATTTCGTCGGAGGAAGACCACCGGAGCGTGAGAATCAAATGAAAACTTGCATGTTCCCCTGGGATATGTGTGTGAGAGTTGTGAAAGGTTGTAGGTGCCATGTGTAGGCCCCAGGTGTGACCCCCTTCCCAGACATGCGTTAACACTTAGTAAAATCCCGGATATGTACGTGGAAACTCCCGCTCGTCACAACCGGGGCCTAGAATGTCGCAAAGTTGCCCCAACCTTTTCTCTCCATGTAAAAGTGTCCTAAACAAACCAAAAAAGTAGAGAGGTCCATCGGGCTACCCTCGTACGGAGATAGCTATAGTGGTAAAGGATCCGGGGCCCCCGGTCTAGGGTTTCACCGGAGGAAACCCGGCGGAGCGTCGGAATCACATGAAAACTTGCATGTTCTCCTAGGATATGTGTGTGTGAGTGGTGCAAGGTTGTTAGGTGCCATGTGTTAGCCCAGGTGTGACCCCCTTCCCGGACATGCGTTAACACTTAGTAAAATCCTGGATCTGTACGTGGAAACTCCCGCCGCGTCGCAACCGGGGCCTAGAATGTGGAGAAGTTGGCCCAACCTTGTCTCTCCATGTACATATGTCCTAAAAAACCAAATAAAGTAGAGAGGTCCACCAGGCTACCCTCGTTCGGAGAAAGCTATAGGGGTAGACGAACTGGGACCCTCGGTCTAGGGTTTCACCGGAGGAAGACCGCCGGAGCGTCGAAATCACATGAAAATTTGCATGTGCCCCTAGGATATGTGTGTGAGAGTGGTGCAAGGTTTTTAGATGCCATGTGCAGGCCCCAGGTGTGACCCCCTTCCTGGACATTTGTTAACACTTAGTAAAATCCTGGATCTGTACGTGGAAACTCCCGCCGTGTCACAACCGGGGCCTAGAATGTGGAAAAGTTGGCTCAACATTTGATCTCCTTGTAAATATGTCCTAAACAAACCAAAAAAGTAGAGAGGTCCATCGGGCTACCCTCGTACGGAGATAGCTACAGGGTAGACGATCCGGGGCCCCCGGTCTAGGGTTTCGTCGGAGGAAGACCACCGGAGCGTGAGAATCAAATGAAAACTTGCAAGTTCCCCTGGGATATGTGTGTGAGAGTTGTGAAAGGTTGTAGGTGCCATGTGTAGGCCCTAGGTGTGACCCCCTTCCCGGACATGCGTTAACACTTAGTAAAATCCCGGATATGTACGTGGAAACTCCCGCTCGTCACAACCGGGGCCTAGAATGTCGCAAAGTTGCCCCAACCTTTTCTCTCCATGTAAAAGTGTCCTAAACAAACCAAAAAAGTAGAGAGGTCCATCGGGCTACCCTCGTACGGAGATAGCTATAGGGGTAAACGATCCGGGGCCCCCGGTCTAGGGTTTCGCCGGAGGAAACCCGACGGAGCGTCGGAATCACATGAAAACTTGCATGTGCTCCTAAGATATGTGTGTGTGAGTGGTGCAAGGTTGTTAGGTGCCATGTGTTAGCCCAGGTGTGACCCCCTTCCCGGACATGCGTTAACACTTAGTAAAATCCTGGATTTGTACGTGGAAACTCCCGCCGCGTCGCAACCGGGGCCTAGAATGTGGAGAAGTTGGCCCAACCTTGTCTCTCCATGTACATATGTCCTAAAAAACCAAAAAAAGTAGAGAGGTCCTCCAGGCTACCCTCCTTCGGAGAAAGCTATAGGGGTAGACGAACTGGGACCCTCGGTCCAGGGTTTCACCGGAGGAAGACCGCCGGAGCGTCGAAATCACATGAAAACTTGCATGTGGCCCTAGGATATGTGTGTGAGAGTGGTGCAAGGTTGTTAGATGCCATGTGAAGGCCCCAGGTGTGACCCCCTTCCTGGACATTCGTTAACACTTAGTAAAATCCTGGATCTGTACGTGGAAACTCCCGCCGTGTCACAACCGGGGCCTAGAATGTGGAAAAGTTGGTTCAACATTTGATCTCCTAGTACATATGTCCTAAACAAACTAAAACAAGTAGAGAGGTCCACCGGGCTACCCTCGTACGGAGATAGTTATAGGGGTAGACGATCCGGGGCCCCCGGTCTAGGGTTTGGTCGGAGGAAGACCACCGGAGCGTGAGAATCACATGAAAACTTGCATGGCCCCTGGGATATGTGTATGAGCGTTGTGAAAGGTTGTAGGTGCCTTGTGTAGGCCCCAGTTGTGACCCCCTTCCCGGACATGCGTTAACACTTAGTAAAATCCTGGATCTGTACGTGGAAACTCCCGTCGTGTCACAACCGGGGCCTAGAATGTGGAGAAGTTGGCCCAACCTTGTCTCTTCATGTACATATGTCCTAAACAAACCAAAACAAGTAGAGAGGTCCACTAGGCTACCCTCGTTCGGAGAAAGCTATAGGGGTAGACGAACTGGGACCCTCGGTTTAGGGTTTCACCGGAGGAAGACCGCCGGAGCGTCGGAATCACATGAAAATTTGCATGTGCCCCTAGGATATGTGTGTGAGAGTGGTGAAAGGTTTTTAGGTGCAATGTGTAGGCCCTAGGTGTGACCCCCTTCCCGGACATGCGTTAACACTTAGTAAAATCCTGGATTTGTACGTGAAAACTCCCGCCGCGTCACCACCGGGGCCTAGAATGTGGCAAAGTTGGCCCAACCTTTCCTCACCATGTACATACGTCCTAAACGAACCAAAAAAAGTAGAGAGGTCCACTGGGCTACCCTTGTATGGAGAAAGCTATAAGGGTAGACCATCAGGGGCCCCCGGTCTAGGGTTTCGCTGGAGGAATACCGCTAGAGTGTCGGAATCACATGCAAAATTGCATGTGCCCCTAGGATATGTGTGTGAGAGTGGTGGAAGGTTGTTAGATGCCATGTGCAGGCCCCAGGTGTGACCCCCTTCCTGGACATTCGTTAACACTTTGTAAAATCCTGGATCTGTACGTGGAAACTCCTGCCGCGTCACAGCCGGGGCCTAGATTGTGGAAAAGTTGTCCCAACCTTTGCTCTCCATGAACATATGTCCTAAACAAACCAAAACAATTAGAGAGGTCCACCGGGCTACCCTCATACGGAGATAGCTATAGGGGTAGACGATCCGGGGCCCCCGGTCATGGGTTTCGCCGGGGAAGACCGCTAGAGCTTCGGAATAACATGAAAAACTTGCATGTGCCCCTAGGATATGTGTGTGAGAGTGGTGAAAGGTTGTTATGTGCCATGTGTAGGACCCAGGTGTGACCCTCTTCTCGGACATACGTTAACACTTAGTAAAATCCTGGATCTGTACGTGGAAACTCCCAGCATGTCACAATCAGGGCCTAGAATGTGGAAAAGTTGGCCCAAACTTTGATCTCCATATACATATGTCCTAAAAAAACCAAAAAAGTAGAGAGGTCCACCGGGCTACCCTCGTACGGAGATAGCTACAGGGTAGACGATCCGGGGCCCCTGGTCTAGGGTTTCGTCGGAGGAAGACCACCGGAGCGTGAGAATCAAATGAAAACTTGCATGTTCCCCTGGGATATGTGTGTGAGAGTTGTGAAAGGTTGTAGGTGCCATGTGTAGGCCCCAGGTGTGACCCCCTTCCCAGACATGCGTTAACACTTAGTAAAATCCCGGATATGTACGTGGAAACTCCCGCTCGTCACAACCGGGGCCTAGAATGTCGCAAAGTTGCCCCAACCTTTTCTCTCCATGTAAAAGTGTCCTAAACAAACCAAAAAAGTAGAGAGGTCCATCGGGCTACCCTCGTACGGAGATAGCTATAGGGGTAAAGGATCCGGGGCCCCCGGTCTAGGGTTTCACCGGAGGAAACCCGGCGGAGCGTCGGAATCACATGAAAACTTGCATGTTCTCCTAGGATATGTGTGTGTGAGTGGTGCAAGGTTGTTAGGTGCCATGTGTTAGCCCAGGTGTGACCCCCTTCCCGGACATGCGTTAACACTTAGTAAAATCCTGGATCTGTACGTGGAAACTCCCGCCGCGTCGCAACCGGGGCCTAGAATGTGGAGAAGTTGGCCCAACCTTGTCTCTCCATGTACATATGTCCTAAAAAACCAAAAAAAGTAGAGAGGTCCACCAGGCTACCCTCGTTCGGAGAAAGCTATAGGGGTAGACGAACTGGGACCCTCGGTCTAGGGTTTCACCGGAGGAAGACCGCCGGAGCGTCGAAATCACGTGAAAATTTGCATGTGCCCCTAGGATATGTGTGTGAGAGTGGTGCAAGGTTTTTAGATGCCATGTGCAGGCCCCAGGCGTGACCCCCTTCCTGGACATTTGTTAACACTTAGTAAAATCCTGGATCTGTACGTGGAAACTCCCGCCGTGTCACAACCGGGGCCTAGAATGTGGAAAAGTTGGCTCAACATTTGATCTCCTTGTAAATATGTCCTAAACAACGCAAAAAAGTAGAGAGGTCCATCGGGCTACCCTCGTACGGAGATAGCTACAGGGTAGACGATCCGGGGCCCCCGGTCTAGGGTTTCGTCGGAGGAAGACCACCGGAGCGTGAGAATCAAATGAAAACTTGCATGTTCCCCTGGGATATGTGTGTGAGAGTTGTGAAAGGTTGTAGGTGCCATGTGTAGGCCCCAGGTGTGACCCCCTTCCCGGACGTGCGTTAACACTTAGTAAAATCCCGGATATGTACGTGGAAACTCCCGCTCGTCACAACCGGGGCCTAGAATGTCGCAAAGTTGCCCCAACCTTTTCTCTCCATGTAAAAGTGTCCTAAACAAACCAAAAAGTAGAGAGGTCCATCGGGCTACCCTCGTACGGAGATAGCTATAGGGGTAAACGATCCGGGGCCCCCGGTCTAGGGTTTCGTCGGAGGAAACCCGACGGAGCGTCGGAATCACATGAAAACTTGCATGTGCTCCTAAGATATGTGTGTGTGAGCGTTGTGAAAGGTTGTAGGTGCCATGTGTAGGCCCCAGTTGTGACCCCCTTCCCGGACATGCGTTAACACTTAGTAAAATCCTGGATCTGTACGTGGAAACTCCCGTCGTGTCACAACCGGGGCCTAGAATGTGGAGAAGTTGGACCAACCTTGTCTCTTCATGTACATATGTCCTAAACAAAACAAAACAAGTAGAGAGGTCCACTAGGATACCCTCGTTCGGAGAAAGCTATAGGGGTAGACGAACTGGGACCCTCGGTTTAGGGTTTCACCGGAGGAAGACCGCCGGAGCGTCGGAATCACATGAAAATTTGCATGTGCCCCTAGGATATGTGTGTGAGAGTGATGAAAGGTTTTTAGGTGCAATGTGTAGGCCCTAGGTGTGACCCCCTTCTCGGACATGCGTTAACACTTAGTAAAATCCTGGATTTGTACGTGAAAACTCCCGCCGCGTCACCACCGGGGCCTAGAATGTGGCAAAGTTGGCCCAACCTTTCCTCAGCATGTACATACGTCCTAAACGAACCAAAAAAAGTAGAGAGGTCCACTGGGCTACCCTTGTACGGAGAAAGCTATAAGGGTAGACCATCAGGGGCCCCCGGTCTAGGGTTTCGCCGGAGGAAGACCGCTAGAGTGTCGGAATCACATGAAAAATTGCATGTGCCCCTAGGATATGTGTGTGAGAGTGGTGGAAGGTTGTTAGATGCCATGTGCAGGCCCCAGGTGTGACCCCCTTCCTGGACATTCGTTAACACTTTGTAAAATCCTGGATCTGTACGTGGAAACTCCTGCCGCGTCACAGCCGGGGCCTAGATTGTGGAAAAGTTGTCCCAACCTTTTCTCTCCATGAACATATGTCCTAAACAAACCAAAACAATTAGAGAGGTCCACCGGGCTACCCTCATACGGAGATAGCTATAGGGGTAGACGATCCGGGGCCCCCGGTCATGGGTTTCGCCGGGGAAGACCGCCAGAGCTTCGGAATAACATGAAAAACTTGCATGTGCCCCTAGGATATGTGTGTGAGAGTGGTGAAAGGTTGTTATGTGCCATGTGTAGGACCCAGGTGTGACCCTCTTCTCGGACATACGTTAACACTTAGTAAAATCCTGGATCTGTACGTGGAAACTCCCAGCATGTCACAATCAGGGCCTAGAATGTGGAAAAGTTGGCCCAAACTTTGATCTCCATATACATATGTCCTAAAAAAACCAAAAAAGTAGAGAGGTCCACCGGGCTACCCTCGTACGGAGATAGCTACAGGGTAGACGATCCGGGGCCCCTGGTCTAGGGTTTCGTCGGAGGAAGACCACCGGAGCGTGAGAATCAAATGAAAACTTGCATGTTCCCCTGGGATATGTGTGTGAGAGTTGTGAAAGGTTGTAGGTGCCATGTGTAGGCCCCAGGTGTGACCCCCTTCCCGGACATGCGTTAACACTTAGTAAAATCCCGGATATGTACGTGGAAACTCCCGCTCGTCACAACCGGGGCCTAGAATGTCGCAAAGTTGCCCCAACCTTTTCTCTCCATGTAAAAGTGTCCTAAACAAAACAAAAAAGTAGAGAGGTCCATCGGGCTACCCTCGTACGGAGATAGCTATAGGGGTAAAGGATCCGGGGCCCCCGGTCTAGGGTTTCACCGGAGGAAACCCGGCGGAGCGTCGGAATCACATGAAAACTTGCATGTTCTCCTAGGATATGTGTGTGTGAGTGGTGCAAGGTTGTTAGGTGCCATGTGTTAGCCCAGGTGTGACCCCCTTCCCGGACATGCGTTAACACTTAGTAAAATCCTGGATTTGTACGTGGAAACTCCCGCCGCGTCGCAACCGGGGCCTAGAATGTGGAGAAGTTGGACCAACCTTGTCTCTCCATGTACATATGTCCTAAAAAACCAAAAAAAGTAGAGAGGTCCACCAGGCTACCCTCGTTCGGAGAAAGCTATAGGGGTAGACGAACTGGGACCCTCGGTCTAGGGTTTCACCGGAGGAAGACCGCCGGAGCGTCGAAATCACATGAAAATTTGCATATGCCCCTAGGATATGTGTGTGAGAGTGGTGCAAGGTTTTAGATGCCATGTGCAGGCCCCAGGTGTGACCCCCTTCCTGGACATTTGTTAACACTTAGTAAAATCCTGGATCTGTACGTGGAAACTCCCGCCGTGTCACAACCGGGGCCTAGAATGTGGAAAAGTTGGCTCAACATTTGATCTCCTTGTAAATATGTCCTAAAAAAACCAAAAAAGTAGAGAGGTCCATCGGGCTACCCTCGTATGGAGATAGCTACAGGGTAGACGATCCGGGGCCCCCGGTCTAGGGTTTCGTCGGAGGAAGACCACCGGAGCGTGAGAATCACATGAAAACTTGCATGGCCCCTGGGATATGTGTGTGAGCGTTGTGAAAGGTTGTAGGTGCCATGTGTAGGCCCCAGTTGTGACCCCCTTCCCGGACATGCGTTAACACTTAGTAAAATCCTGGATCTGTACGTGGAAACTCCCGCCGTGTCACAACCGGGGCCTAGAATGTGGAGAAGTTGGCCCAACCTTGTCTCTTCATGTACATATGTCCTAAACAAACCAAAAGAAGTAGAGAGGTCCACTAGGCTACCCTCGTTCGGAGAAAGCTATAGGGGTAGACGAACTGGGACCCTCGGTTTAGGGTTTCACCGGAGGAAGACCGCCGGAGCGTCGGAATCACATGAAAATTTGCATGTGCCCCTAGGATATGTGTGTGAGAGTGGTGAAAGGTTTTTAGGTGCAATGTGTAGGCCCTAGGTGTGACCCCCTTCCCAGACATGCGTTAACACTTAGTAAAATCCTGGATTTGTACGTGAAAACTCCCGCCGCGTCACCACCGGGGCCTAGAATGTGGCAAAGTTGGCCCAACCTTTCCTCACCATGTACATACGTCCTAAACGAACCAAAAAATGTAGAGAGGTCCACTGGGCTACCCTTGTACGGAGAAAGCTATAAGCGTAGACCATCAGGGGCCCCCGGTCTAGGGTTTCGCCGGAGGAAGACCGCTAGAGTGTCGGAATCACATGAAATATTGCATGTGCCCCTAGGATATGTGTGTGAGAGTGGTGGAAGGTTGTTAGATGCCATGTGCAGGCCCCAGGTGTGACCCCCTTCCTGGACATTCGTTAACACTTTGTAAAATCCTGGATCTGTACGTGGAAACTCCTGCCGCGTCACAGCCGGGGCCTAGATTGTGGAAAAGTTGTCCCAACCTTTGCTCTCCATGCACATATGTCCTAAACAAACCAAAACAATTAGAGAGGTCCACCGGGCTACCCTCATACGGAGATAGCTATAGGGGTAGACGATCCGGGGCCCCCGGTCATGGGTTTCGCCGGGGAAGACCGCCAGAGCTTCGGAATAACATGAAAAACTTGCATGTGCCCCTAGGATATGTGTGTGAGAGTGGTGAAAGGTTGTTATGTGCCATGTGTAGGACCCAGGTGTGACCCTCTTCTCGGACATACGTTAACACTTAGTAAAATCCTGGATCTGTACGTGGAAACTCCCAGCATGTCACAATCAGGGCCTAGAATGTGGAAAAGTTGGCCCAAACTTTGATCTCCATATACATATGTCCTAAACAAACCAAAAAAGTAGAGAGGTCCACCGGGCTACCCTCGTACGGAGATAGCTACAGGGTAGACGATCCGGGGCCCCTGGTCTAGGGTTTCGTCGGAGGAAGACCACCGGAGCGTGAGAATCAAATGAAAACTTGCATGTTCCCCTGGGATATGTGTGTGAGAGTTGTGAAAGGTTGTAGGTGCCATGTGTAGGCCCCAGGTGTGACCCCCTTCCCAGACATGCGTTAACACTTAGTAAAATCCCGGATATGTACGTGGAAACTCCCGCTCGTCACAACCGGGGCCTAGAATGTCGCAAAGTTGCCCCAACCTTTTCTCTCCATGTAAAAGTGTCCTAAACAAACCAAAAAAGTAGAGAGGTCCATCGGGCTACCCTCGTACGGAGATAGCTATAGGGGTAAAGGATCCGGGGCCCCCGGTCTAGGGTTTCACCGGAGGAAACCCGGCGGAGCGTCGGAATCACATGAAAACTTGCATGTTCTCCTAGGATATGTGTGTGTGAGTGGTGCAAGGTTGTTAGGTGCCATGTGTTAGCCCAGGTGTGACCCCCTTCCCGGACATGCGTTAACACTTAGTAAAATCCTGGATCTGTACGTGGAAACTCCCGCCGCGTCGCAACCGGGGCCTAGAATGTGGAGAAGTTGGCCCAACCTTGTCTCTCCATGTACATATGTCCTAAAAAACCAAAAAAAGTAGAGAGGTCCACCAGGCTACCCTCGTTCGGAGAAAGCTATAGGGGTAGACGAACTGGGACCCTCGGTCTAGGGTTTCACCGGAGGAAGACCGCCGGAGCGTCGAAATCACATGAAAACTTGCATGTGCCCCTAGGATATGTGTGTGAGAGTGGTGCAAGGTTGTTAGATGCCATGTGAAGGCCCTAGGTGTGACCCCCTTCTTGGACATTCGTTAATACTTAGTAAAGTCCTGGATCTGTACGTGGAAACTCCCGCCGTGTCACAACCGGGGCCTAGAATGTGGAAAAGTTGGTTCAACATTTGATATCCTAGTACATATGTCCTAAACAAACTAAAACAAGTAGAGAGGTCCACCGGGCTACCCTCGTACGGAGATAGTTATAGGGGTAGACGATCCGGGGCCCCCGGTCTAGGGTTTCGTCGGAGGAAGACCACCGGAGCATGAGAATCACATGAAAACTTGCATGGCCCCTGGGATATGTGTGTGAGCATTGTGAAAGGTTGTAGGTGCCATGTGTAGGCCCCAGTTGTGACCCCCTTCCCGGACATGCGTTAACACTTACTAAAATCCTGGATCTGTACGTGGAAACTCCCGCCGTGTCACAACCGGGCCCTAGAATGTGGAGAAGTTGGCCCAACCTTGTCTCTTCATGTACATATGTCCTAAAAAAACCAAAAAAAGTAGAGAGGTCCACTAGGCTACCCTCGTTCGGAGAAAGCTATAGGGGTAGACGAACTGGGACCCTCGGTTTAGGGTTTCACCGGAGGAAGACCGCCGGAGCGTCGGAATCACATGAAAATTTGCATGTGCCCCTAGGATATGTGTGTGAGAGTGGTGAAAGGTTTTTAGGTGCAATGTGTAGGCCCTAGGTGTGACCCCCTTCCCGGACATGCGTTAACACTTAGTAAAATCCTGGATTTGTACGTGAAAACTCCCGCCGCGTCACCACCGGGGCCTAGAATGTGGCAAAGTTGGCCCAACCTTTCCTCACCATGTACATACGTCCTAAACGAAGCAAAACAAGTAGAGAGGTCCACTGGGCTACCCTTGTACGGAGAAAGCTATAAGGGTAGACCATCAGGGGCCCCCGGTCTAGGGTTTCGCTAGAGGAAGACCGCTAGAATGTCGGAATCACATGAAAAATTGCATGTGCCCCTAGGATATGTGTGTGAGAGTGGTGGAAGGTTGTTAGATGCCATGTGCAGGCCCCAGGTGTGACCCCCTTCCTGGACATTCGTTAACACTTTGTAAAATACTGGATCTGCATATGGAAACTCCTGCCGCGTCACAGCCGGGGCCTAGATTGTGGAAAAGTTGTCCCAACCTTTGCTCTCCATGCACATATGTCCTAAACAAACCAAAACAATTAGAGAGGTCCACCGGGCTACCCTCATACGGAGATAGCTATAGGGGTAGACGATCCGGGGCCCCCGGTCATGGGTTTCGCCGGAGGAAGACCGCCAGAGCTTCGGAATAACATGAAAAACTTGCATGTGCCCCTAGGATATGTGTGTGAGAGTGGTGAAAGGTTGTTATGTGCCATGTGTAGGACCCAGGTGTGACCCTCTTCTCGGACATACGTTAACACTTAGTAAAATCCTGGATCTGTACGTGGAAACTCCCAGCATGTCACAATCGGGGCCTAGAATGTGGAAAAGTTGGCCCAAACATTGATCTCCATATACATATGTCCTAAACAAACCAAAACAAGTAGAGAGGTCCATCGGGCTACCCTCGTACGGAGATAGCTATAGGGGTAAACGATCCGGGGCCCCTGGTCTACGGTTTCACCGGAGGAAGACCGCCGGAGCATCGGAATCACATGAAAACTTGCATGTGCCCCTAGTATATGTGTGTGTGTGAGTGGTGCAAGGTTGTTAGGTCCCATGTGTAGGCCCCAGGTGTGACCCCCTTCCCGGACATGCGTTAACACTTAGTAAAATCCTGGATCTGTACGTGGAAACTCCCGCCGCGGCACAACCGGGGCCTAGAATGTGGAGAAGTTGGCCCAAACTTGTCTCCCCATGTACATATGTCCTAAACAAACCCAAAAAAGTAGAGAGGTCCACCAGGCTACACTCGTACGGAGAAAGCTATAGGGTAGACGATCTGGGACCCTCGGTCTAGGGTTTCACCGGAGGAAGACCGCCGGAGAGTCGGAATCACATGAAAACTTGCTTGTCCCCCTAGGATATGTGTGTGAGAGTGGTGCAAGGTTGTTAGGTGCCATGTGTAGGCCCCAGGTGTGACCCCCTTCCCGGACATGCGTTAACACTTAGTAAAATCCTGGATTTGTACGTGAAAACTCCCGCGCGTCACAACCGGGGCCTAGAATGTGGCAAAGTTGGCCCAACCTTTCCTCACCATGTACATATGTCCTAAACAAACAAAAATAAGTAGAGGGGTCCACTGGGCTACCCTTGTACGGAGAAAGCTATAAGGGTAGACCATCAGGGGGCCCCGGTCTAGGGTTTCTCCGGAGGAAGACCGCCAGAGCGTCGGAATCACATGAAAACTTGCATGTGCCCCTAGGATATGTGTGTGAGAGTGGTGGAAGGTTGTTAGATGCCATGTGCAGGCCCCAGGTGTGACCCCCTTCCTGGACATTCGTTAACACTTAGTAAAATCCTGAATCTGTATGTGGAAACTCCCGTCGCGTCACAACCGGGGCCTAGAATGTGGAAAAGTTGGCCCAACATTTGATCTCCTTGTACATATGTCCTAAACAAACTAAAACAAATAGAGAGGTCAACCGGGCTACCCTCGTACGGAGATAGCTATAGGGGTAGACGATCTGGGGCCCCAGGTCTTCGGTTTCGCCGGAGGAATACCACCGGAGCGTCGGAATCACATGAAAACTTGCATGTGCCCCTAGGAAAAGTGTGTGAGAGTGGTGCAAGGTTGTCGGTGCCATGTGTAGGCCCCAGGGGTGACCCCATTCCCGGACATGCGTTAACACTTAGTAAAATCCTGGATCTGTACGTGGAAACTCCCGCCGCGTCACAACCGGGGCCTAGAATGTCGCAAAGTTGCCCCAAACTTTTCTCTCCATGAAAATATGTCCTAAACAAACCAAAACAAGTAGAGAGGTCCACCGGGCTCACCTCGTACGGAGAAAGCTATAGGGGTAAAAAATCCGGGGTACCCCGGTCTAGGGTTTCGCCGAAGGAAGCCCGCTGGAGCGTCGGAATTCCATGAAAACTTGCATGTGCCCCTAGGATATGTGTGTGTGAGTGGTGCAAGGTTGTTAGGTGCCATGTGTAGGCCCCAGGTGTGACCCCCTTGCCGGACATGCGTTAACACTTAGTAAAATCCTGGATCTGTACGTGGAAACTCCCGGCGCGTCACAACCGGGGCCTAGAATGTGGATAAGTTGGCCCAACGTTGGCTCTCCATGTACATATGTCCTAAACAAACAAAAAAAAGTAGAGAGGTCCACCAGGCTACCCTCGTACGGAGAAAGTTATAGGGGTAGACGAGCTGGGACCCTCGGTCTAGGGTTTCACCGGAGGAAGACCGCCGGAGCATCGGAATCACATGAAAACTTGCATGTGCTCCTAGGATATGTGTGTGAGAGTGGTGCAAGGTTGTTAGGTGCCATGTGTAGGCCCCAGGTGTGGCCACCTTCCCGGACATGCATTAACACTTAGTAAAATCCTGGATTTGTATGTGAAAACTCCCGTCGCGTCACAACCGGGGCCTAGAATGTCGAAAAGTTGGTCCAACCTTTCCTCTACATGGACATATGTCCTAAACAAATCAAAACAAGTAGAGAGGTCCACCGGGCTCACCTCGTACGGAGAAAGCTATAGGGGTAGACGATCCTAGGCCTCGGTCTAGGGTTTCGCCGGAGGAAGACCACCGGAGCGTCGGAATCACATGAAAACTTGCATATGAACATAGGATATATGTGTGAGAGTGGTGCAAGGTTGTTAGGTGCCATGTGTAGGCCCCAGGTGTGACCCCCTTCCCGGACATGCGTTAACACTTAGTAAAATCCTGGATCTGTACGTGGAAACTCCCACCGCGTCACAACCGGGGCCTAGAATGTGGAAAAGTTGGCCCAACCTTTGATATCCATGTACATATGTCATAAACAAACCAAAACAAGTAGAGAGGTCTACCGGGCTACCCTTGTACGGAGATAGCTATAGGGGTAGACGATGCGGGGTCCCCGGTCTAGGGTTTCGCCGGAGGAAGACCACCAGAGCGTCGGAATCACATGAAAACTAGTATGTGCCCCTAGGATATGTGTGTGAGAGTGGTGCAAGGTTGGTAGGTGCCATGTGTGACCCCCTTCTCGGACATGCATTAACACTTAGTAAAATCCTGGATCTGTACGTGGAAACTCCTGCGGCGTCACAACCGGGGCCTAGAATGTGGAGAAGTTGGCCCAACCTTGTCTCTCCATGTACATATGTCCTAAACAAACCAAAAAAAGTAGAGAGGTCCACCAGGCTACCCTCGTACGGAGAAAACTATAGGGTAGACGATCTGGGACCCTCGGTCTAGGGTTTCACCGGAGGAAGACCGCCGGAGAGTCGGAATCACATGAAAACTTGCTTGTGCCCCTAGGATATGTGTGTGAGAGTGGTGCAAGGTTGTTAGGTGCCATGTGTAGGCCCCAGGTGTGACCCCCTTCCCGGACATGCGTTAACACTTAGTAAAATCCTGGATTTGTACGTGAAAACTCCCGCGCGTCACAACCGGGGCCTAGAATGTGGCAAAGTTGGCCCAACCTTTCCTCACCATGTACATATGTCCTAAACAAACAAAAACAAGTAGAGGGGTCCACTGGGCTACCCTTGTACGGAGAAAGCTATAAGGGTAGACCATCAGGGGCCCCCGGTCTAGGGTTTCTCTGGAGGAAGACCGCCAGAGCGTCGGAATCACATGAAAACTTGCATGTGCCCCTAGGATATGTGTGTGAGAGTGGTGGAAGGTTGTTAGATGCCATGTGCAGGCCCCAGGTGTGACCCCCTTCCTGGACATTCGTTAACACTTAGTAAAATCCTGAATCTGTACGTGGAAACTCCCGTCGCGTCACAACCGGGGCCTTGAATGTGGAAAAGTTGGCCCAACATTTGATCTCCTTGTACATATGTCCTAAACAAACTAAAACAAATAGAGAGGTCAACCGGGCTACCCTCGTACGGAGATAGCTATAGGGGTAGACGATCTGGGGCCCCCGGTCTTGGGTTTCGCCGGAGGAATACCACCGGAGCATCGGAATCACATGAAAACTTGCATGTGCCCCTAGGAAAAGTGTGTGAGAGTGGTGCAAGGTTGTAGGTGCCATGTGTAGGCCCCAGGGGTGACCCCATTCCCGGACATGCGTTAACACTTAGTAAAATCCTGGATCTGTACGTGGAAACTCCCGCCGCATCATAACCGGGGCCTAGAATGTCGCAAAGTTGCCCCAAACTTTTCTCTCCATGAAAATATGTCCTAAACAAACCAAAACAAGTAGAGAGGTCCACCAGGCTCACCTCGTACGGAGAAAGCTATAGGGGTAAAAAATCTGGGGTACCCCGGTCTAGGGTTTCGCCGAAGGAAGCCCGCTGGAGCGTCGGAATTCCATGAAAACTTGCATGTGCCCCTAGGATATGTGTGTGTGAGTGGTGCAAGGTTGTTAGGTGCCATGTGTAGGCCCCAGGTGTGACCCCCTTGCCGGACATGCGTTAACACTTAGTAAAATCCTGGATCTGTACGTGGAAACTCCCGCCGCGTCACAACCGGGGCCTAGAATGTGGATAAGTTGGCCCAACGTTGGCTCTCCATGTACATATGTCCTAAACAAACAAAAAAAGTAGAGAGGTGCACCAGGCTACCCTCGTACGGAGAAAGCTATAGGGGTAGACGAGCTGGGACCCTCGGTCTAGGGTTTCACCGGAGGAAGACCACCGGAGCATCGGAATCACATGAAAACTTGCATGTGCTCCTAGGATATGTGTGTGAGAGTGGTGCAAGGTTGTTAGGTGCCATGTGTAGGCCCCAGGTGTGGCCCCCTTCCCGGACATGCATTAGCACTTAGTAAAATCCTGGATTTGTATGTGAAAACTCCCGTCGCGTCACAACCGGGGCCTTGAATGTCGAAAAGTTGGTCCAACCTTTCCTCTACATGTACATATGTCCTAAACAAATCAAAACAAGTAGAGAGGTCCACCGGGCTCACCTCGTACGGAGAAAGCTATAGGGGTAGACGATCCTAGGCCTCGGTCTAGGGTTTCGCCGGAGGAAGACCACCGGAGCGTCGGAATCACATGAAAACTTGCATATGAACATAGGATATATGTGTGAGAGTGGTGCAAGGTTGTTAGGTGCCATGTGTAGGCCCCAGGTGTGACCCCCTTCCCGGACATGCGTTAACACTTAGTAAAATCCTGGATCTGTACGTGGAAACTCTCACCGCGTCACAACTGGGGCCTAGAATGTGGAAAAGTTGGCCCAACCTTTGATATCCATGTACATATGTCATAAACAAACCAAAACAAGTAGAGAGGTCTACCGGGCTACCCTTGTACGGAGATAGCTATAGGGGTAGACGATGCGGGGCCCCCGGTCTAGGGTTTCGCCGGAGGAAGACCACCAGAGCGTCGGAATCACATGAAAACTTGTATGTGCCCCTAGGATATGTGTGTGAGAGTGGTGCAAGGTTGGTAGGTGCCATGTGTGACCCCCTTCTCGGACATGCATTAACACTTAGTAAAATCCTGGATCTGTACGTGGAAACGCCCACCGCGTCACAACCGGGGCCTAGAATATGGAAAATTTGGCCCAACCTTTGATATCCATGTACATATGTCCTAAACAACCCAAAACAAGTAGAGAGATCCACCGGGCTACCCTCGTATGGAGATAGCTATAGGGGTAGACGATCCTGGGCCCCCGGTCTAGGGTTTCGCCGGAGGAAGACCACCAGAGCGTCGGAATCACATGAAAACTTGCATGTGCCACTATGATATGTTTGTGAGAGTGGTGCAATGTTGGTAGGTGCCATGTGTAGTCCCCAGATGTGGCCCCCTTCCTGGACATGCGTTAACACTTATAAAATCCTGGATCAGTACGTGGAAACTCTCGCTGTGTTGCAACCGGGGCCTAGAATGTGGCAGAGTTGGCCCAACCTTTGCTCTCCATTACATATGTCCTAAACAATGCTAAACAAGTAGAGAGGTCAACCGGGCTACCCTCGTACGAATATAACTATAGGGGTAGACGATCTAGGGCCCCCGGTCTAGGGTTTCACTAGAGAAAACTTGCGCGTGCCCCTAGGAATTAGTAAAGTATTTAAATTAGTAAATATATTTAATGAAATAGATTGAAATTGAAGAAAATATAAAAGAAAAAATGTCAAATCTACACCGAAGGTGGCTGTTGGTGTAGGTCTAACTAGATCGTGCGAAACTAAAAAAGAAAAAAAAATCTAAGATACGCCGATGGTGGCCGTCAACGTAGGTCTACCTAGATCATGTGAAATTAAAAAAGAAAAAAATCTAAGGTATGCAACTCTACCTAGATCATGTCAAAATAAAAAATAAAAAAATCTAAGCTACGCCGACGGTAGCCTTCGGCGTAGCTCTAACCCTAAATCAAGTGAAAGGGGTTGGCCGCACCGGACTAGCCCCGTACCCACTTATCCCTGCGACCCAGCCGCCGCCTCCTCCTTCCGTAGCTCACCGCCGCCCCTCCACCGCACCCAACGCCGCTGCACCCGACCCCGCTGCCACGACCTCCTCCTCTCCGAGCTCGCAGCCGCCCCTCCCCCGCACCCGACCCCGCCGCCACGGCCTCCTCCTCCCCGAGCTCATAGCCGCCCCTCCTCCTCCCGTAGCTCGCCGCCTCCCCTCCGCCGCACCCGACCCTGCCGCCACGACCTCCTCCTCCCTGAGCTCGCGGCCACCCCTCCTCCTCCCGGAGCTCGCCGTAGTAGCCACACCGCGCGGAGGCCCGAGCTCGCGCTGCCCCTGCCTCCACACCGTGTAGCAGCCGCCACCACACTCCCGCGCAGCACCGCCCCCCGCCCTGTCTTGTCCTTCCCGAGCAGCCACCTTCCTGCTGTTCCCCCCTCCCGACGACGCCTCCCCAGCATAGCAGCTTCCTCCCTACATCGCCCCCGTGAGCGTCGCCCCTCCCTGTCCTATCCCTCCGTCGAGCCACCGCCAAAGCTCCTCCCGCTTGCATGTACTCACCCTTTTTTCTTTTTTTCAAGTTCTAGTGCAAATAGTGTAATTTAGTGTTAGTTAGTGCAGTGTAATTTAGTGTTAGTGTTAGTTAGTGTATTGTAATTTAGTGTTAGTTAGTGTAGGGGAATTTAGTTTTAGGGTTTTAGAGTTCATATTGGTGGAGTAATTGTTTTAGGGTTAGTCTCAATGTAGTAATATAGTAATTGTTACATGAGTGTAGAAGTATGAGTAGAATTAGAAATGCTAGAAATAGAATTAGAATTAGAAATTGAAATATAAATATAATTAGAAAGTGAAATATAAATAGAATTTAGTAAAATAGATGAAATTTTCTAAATAGATGTTGCACATGTAACCATTTGTTCATGTTTTTGCAGCTACCGGAGGGTGAGCGGGGGGAGGGAGTGTTTCGACGGCGAGGCCCCGGATCATCTCCGCCGATTTGATCACGCTTCGAGGGTGAGAATCCGTTCGCCTCTCTTGTACCTAGGTTTATTTTCGTGTCTAGATCACCAAGTCAAGTCACGTTACCTAGGGGTCTTCCCGACCGTAAGTGTTACGCGGATTAATATGCATTAGTGTTCTCGCATATTAATAACCGTAACGCTTACCGCTTTTATCGGGCAGTCGGGGGATTCGTAGTTGGGTATGGTTCTCCCTAGCTCTACCTCGATCCGAGACAGGATTTCGGCGGCGCCTCCTCGTTGTTCTCCGGATGCACATCCTCTCGGCTTTTTGTCGAGACGTGTATCAGGAGAGGAGCGGGGAGGTGCTACCAAAATTCTGCTCGGATCGGGGTAGAGCCAGGGAGAACTTACCCAATCTACGGATCCGGCGGCTGGTTAGGACCCTCTTTTCCTATTAGACATGTAGGTTGATGCATGTGTAAAAATATGAAGCATTTAATCTCCTGTTTGATACAAAATGCTATATTTGTTGTTTGGTTCCCAACAAAGAAGAAGAGGATGGCTGGTAATGGGTGGATGTATAGTGGCCGTATCAGTGCAACTAATAAAACAAAAGAGTGGACACGAAACACTCATTTGTTAGTGAATGAGTTAGCGCGTGGTTCAAAGGCAATCGTTCGGGCACTTTGTCCCTGCGTTCGTTGCAATAGGAGTCATCGTCAGGGAAAGGATGAGATGTATGGACACTTCTGCAAGCTGGGTACATGCCTCACTATGTCACACAGGTTGACTTTGCTCGGTACGAATGTGACAGAGGTGAGGTTATGCGGCAGCGGCTCAATGGCAATGAGCACGATGTGATTAGAAACTGGCTAGATGATCTCATCGATACCGACCAGCCGGATTCGCCACCTCCACTGGATGAACCACTAGAACCGGAGGAACCACTAGAACCGGAGGAACTGGAGCCAACCACGAAGGCATTCCTTTATATGGTGGCAGTGGCTAGGAGGCCTCTACACGAGGGTGCAAAGATTTCTTAGCTTGATGCCATCTCTCAATGTCTAGCCGACAAATGCCAGCACTCCGCCGCCCGTGCTCACTTTGAAGCTAACCTAAGAACATGTGGTAATATGTTGCCCGAAGGGAATTGTCTGCCTAAAACTTTTCACGAAACAAAGAGACTTATGAACGAGCTCAACATGGATTACGAAAAGATAGATTGCTTTCCAAAAGGTTGCCTTTTGTTTTGGAAATAGTTTGCGGATGACAAGTACTGCTCCATTTGTGGGGCCTCTAGGTATGATGAGGTAAAGGCAAAAGATGGTCAGATGAGGCAGTCGAATGTCGCTACAAATATTCTTCGGTATCTCCCATTCATAAAAAGAATCCAGCGGCTTTACTTGAGTGAGGAGACTGACAAACAGATGACGTGGCAGAAGAAGAGAAAGAGATACAAGGACGAGCAAACATGAGATTTCATGAGATTTCAATAATCCTCCACAATTCAATAGAGGACCTGCAAACATGAGATTTCATTAGGAATTGCCATTGATTGAAGGAGGATGCAGTGAGCTTGGGTGGATCACCCCTATTGTTTATATGAGGATGAGGGATAGGTGGGTCGGGGGAATATACGTGGCGAACCTCACTATATTCCTCCTTACCACTTCCCTTCTTGGAGGTGGAACCATTAAGTTTTTCACCTTCCACATCATTATCCTTGGATCCGGTGTTACCCTTTTCCTTAGATGATGGTGTGGCAGCCTCAGAGGAGGATGGAGATGGGGCTATGGATGATGTAAGGCGAGCAATCATTTGATTCATCTCCTCCATCTTGGCCCCAAGGATTTCAACAAGGTTGTTTCCAACGACTTGAGATCATCCATTGTGACCTTATCCACAGCCTCATTTCCATCATCCTTGGTACCCATACTACTCTTAGGCGGTTAAGCCTGAATTAAGAGGCAGGGCTCTCATACCAATTGAAATGGATCGTATGGGCACCTAGAGGGGGGGGGGTGAATAGGTGCTACACCAATTTTTAATACCTTCTCAATTTTAGGCTTAGCACAACGGAAAAATTCTCTAGATAAACTATTAGGTGGAATTTTCCCTATATGCAAACCTTTCTACTAGCGAGTAAAGAGCGAGTGGAAGAGGAATGGGTAAACCAAAGTGAAGCACGCGGAGACACATGATTTGTTTGACCGCAGTTCCTTCCTTGTTAAGGAAAGTACGTCTGCGTTGGAGGGGTGGGCTGTACTAAGACCACCACGCCACAATAGGCCACACCCTGTTCTCCGATGGATCTCACCACCAAAGGCCTGATCCACCTTTCCACTATAGGTACCCATCGAGGTGGGCACCGGCGCCTTTACAAAACTAGCGGGGTAACAAATCCACAACAACTTGGAGGCTCCCGAAATGACAACAAGCTGCCACAAGAACAAACTTATCAAATACAATAAACAAGATCTAGGTATTGACAAGAATACTAGATCAGGGATTTCTCCAAGTGAATGGAGAAGAGTTGAAGCGCTTGATTCTTGATGATGATGAACTTCTCGTCCTTCAATTCCACCAAAGATCAAGACCTTCGGGTGGTTGAAGTGGGAGATCGAGAATGAGAGCTCTTGCATAATGTCTGGACAATTTCGAATGAATCAAGAGTTTTGAACGTTGGGGAAGAAGGGGTATTTATACCCCCTTCAGAAACCAACAATTGGACACTTTGGGGGCCGGATTATCTGGCCCAAGTGAGGGCCGGATTATCCGGTATAGGGAAAACACCGCCCCAGACTCGGAATACCCGACAGATAATCCGCCCCCTATCAGAGCGTCGCGCCGAGCTTGCCCTTGATCAACTTCTGGGGGCCGGATTATCCGGTCCGATGCGAGGGCCGGATTATCTGGCCTGGGGAGGAAAAACTGCCCCAGTTCGGATTTTCCGAGAGAAAATCCGACCGGATACCGAGCGACGCGCCTTGGCTCCTTTTGCTCGAAAACTGGGGGCCGAATTATCCGGCCCATGCGACAGCCGGATTATCCGGCCTAGGGAGGAAAAACCGCCCCAATTCAGATTTTCCGGGAGAAAATCTGACCGGATGCCGAGCAACGCGCCTTGGCTTCCTTTTGAGCGATGAGGTAGGCCGGATTATCCGGCCCTTGGTGGGGCGGATTATCCGCCCCCCTCAAAGCTTCCTACACACTTAGCGCACATGAATGATCTCAACAGTATTGTTATCTAACACGCAAAACATAGGAAAACATGAAATGTTATTTCAATCTCCCCCTTTTTGGTGTTAGATGACAATACCAGGATTTGCAGGAGAAAGTCACAAGACAAACAATAATAACTATGAAAGAGACTCCCCCTCAATGTGTGCATAATAGAATTTTGCATTGGAATACAAATGCACACAAATAGGTGAATCTATTCCATAGACATATGAGCAACAAAAACATACCACCGAGGTAGAGGGAAGGCATCCTTGACATAAGCCACAATCATTACCGAATAACCAATATAATCGCCTTCCATGATAAAACCTCCAGCAATAGGATATGAATAGATATCTCCATAAGCATAATCCATGAGATGAAATCCATAGGCATAATAATCCAGACAACCACATAGAGTCTCAACCAACCACAACTCACAAATTTAAAGTTCAACGCTAAATGGGCATAAGCAAGAAAACGACGAATAGAAAAATGCAAGTGCTTATTGTAACTACCTCGGTGAATTACGCACTTAGTTAATGCCTGGATGAACGAAAGTGGTTAAAATAGTACGGTGGGGCCCAGGGCCACTCACGGTAGACCTTTCGACCGTCCTAACCACTTCCAGACAACGGTACAAGAACGAGCGGCGTAATCGGCAGGCGAAGGGATCAACTACATACACAAATGAGTATGTATGCAAGCCACATACAATAGTCCTCAGAGCATTCCATCTAAAAGAAATAGAAAATATTGCAATGCCATACGGCAAGATCCAAATGTCCTAGATAGATATAATAATTTAGGATAGCTCCTCATACATCACACATCAGAGTATCAGGCGGAAGCGGAAAACAAGATCCGAGTACGAATAAGAAGCAAATTGGCATAAGATGCCCCATAAATAAACACATCCCGCCCACAGATCACACGGATCCCCGTTCCCGGAATCTCTACACCGAATGATTGTTGCCAACATCATCTGTCTCTTCCACCCAGTATCCATCTTGCGGGTACACCTGTTCATCTGAATCAAACAATTTATCGTGTGAGACCCTAGGGGTACTCATCAAGTCTTTATGCCACTAAAGGGGACACAACCTGGGGTGACGCAATTGCAACAAAAGATAATACCTAACAGTTCTACAGATACTCGCTAACCTTCCGCCTAACCAATGATAGATGGAAGTCCGTGAATTAAGAACAACAGTTATAACAGTATAATTATCAGATCCATCCTCCTCCTCGCTTACCAACGAGGAAGCGGACGAACAACCCCCATCATCCGTCGGCAGTTTTATTAACCATTCCATGAGTATTGCACTATTTACTAGTCAAGTACTTAGTCAAATTAAAAGCGGTACTTTAGTTATACTTGTCTATGATCGAGAAACTGTGCTCCAAGTCTGCCATAACCGCGGACACGGCTTTCAGAAAGATTTACCCTCCAGGGGTGCACGAATAGCAACACACACTCGATCAACCTCGGAAAAACCAAATCAAAACCCAACGAGGCATTCACGACAAAGCAATCACAGGATTTAGAAACATTTCAAGGGGCCACCCCATTAAGCTACCCGCAACAAAGTTGGCCGGCTCCGAGACGGACCCAAGGTTTGTGTGGACAGCGGTAAATGACTGGGAACCCAAAAATATGACTGGGCTTGTCGATACAGCGAAAACGTGTCACGATCCAAAACAGTACAGGTGCTCCTCGCACAATCTTAAATTAAGTAGTAACATGGCATAAGTACAGAATAGTAATAAAGCCCCAAACTAATTGTGGCCCCAAGAAATAAGAATGAATCAAGCTCTGGCTCAGGGGGGTCCATAAGGCCTCCCGGATGTGGATAGTGCGAATAGTCAAGGAACAGGAATCAAGTACTCGGGGTCCTACGGGACACAAGTGAGCATGAAAAACCAAATAGCAGATATTGCTCACCGGTGCCTCTTTCATTAGTTATCCCATTACTACTCAGGTTATGTTGTTTAGGTACCTCGTTATTCCACAGACACTCACATACCCTACTCATGCTTTTCTACGACTCGCATGGCTCAAACAACTCCTGTAGTAATGGCTCATGGGACCGGAACAAGCTTGGTGTGGTTTAAAAGTAAAGGCCATGCAGTACTTGGGATTTAATTTAATGCAATCGCGACTCAATGATGCAAGAATAAGATAGAGGAAATAGGTACTGTATGTATGCAAGCATGTGGTAGTGCTTTCCTGGCAGCTCAGTTGAAGCGAGAGATGGATCTGGGTAATACTCCTGGGATTCCTGGTAATTCTCCTGCTGGGCGTCTATTCGAAGAAGAACCAAACAAACAAGGGCCACCATAAATAAAGTGCACAAGCATATGAATTAAAATGCAACAAGCAAACAAGCATGCCATGATGAATGATGCACAATTACATGGTAGTAAAGTAGCATGGCAAAGGTGAGGTGTGGACATAAGAAATAAAGCACTTTATTATTTATTTGACCAAGTTTTATTGTCATAAAAAGTTCAGGTTTTAAATGATAACATGATGCATGCTTCAGTTCAGAACAAGGACTGCATAACTAGAACGGGCTCGTCGCGCTGATCGATTTAGACATATTATTTGTCAAATTTGGAGTTATAAAACAAAAGTTATTAATTAACTAAGGGAAAGGGCAGTTTATTGTAATTTTAATCATCTCGAAATTTAAAGTGTTCAAAATATATTTTGAAGGGCATATTTGAATTCCTCACATTTTTCTGATTCCAAAACATATATTACATGTATTATTTAGGTTTGTATTTTAAAAATTATTTAAATCTGATTTGAGTTTGAATTTAAATCAATTTGGAAAAGATTAAATTTAAAACAGACTCAGGGAAAAACTTTTGTTACCCAGGCAATTCTAGCCACAGTCACTGACGGGTGGGCCTGGTGCTGACTGGGCCACGCGCGCAGAAAACACGTTTTCCACCGCGGGTCTGGCTAGCCCGCTAAGACTGCGGGGTGGGCCAACTCGCGCAGGCCCGCGTGTCAGCGGTGAGCGAGACAGGGGCTGACAGGTGGGGCTGGGGCTGGAGCGCGGGTTGCACCCGGGTAAAGCCGAGGGGTTTTCAGCAAAAGTGCCAGCGCGGCTGACTGGTGGGGTCGCTAGGAGCGCGGGTTGCAGGAATCAAAAAGGTGGGGGGCTTTTTGCAAATTTACCACGGCCCGGGTTACTGTTTTTCTTCTCCACGTTCTGATGGCAATTCGTGCACGCGGCGCGAGCGGGGGATTTGATCCCGGGTCACGGGAGTGTGCGGGGAGGGGCTAGCCAGTGCGGCCGGCTCGGGTAGATGACAGGGAGGTGGGCGAGGGCTAGTTAAGGGGCTGTGCGGCGCGGGGAGGCTGGCAGACTACGTCGAACGGCGCGCACGGCGGGCGTTCGACGAAAAGGAAGGCAAGGCTAGGACGGTACGGCGAGGCGGAGGTTGTCAGGGAGGGAGAGAGGCTCACCGCAGGCTCGACGGCGGGCTCGGATCGGCGCGAGGAGCGGCGGAGCGACGAGATCGCTGGCGCCCAGATCTAGGGTTTGCTGCAGTGCGGCGAGGTACTGGCGGTGCTGGGAAGCTCCTCGTCCAAGTCAGCGTGTACGGGGTGGTGCAGAGGGGCGTCCACGATCCTCCAGGCCACCTCCACGACAAGCTCGCTGGCTGGAACGACGGGGACGACGAGGTGCTGGCGTCGACCGGCGTCGGGTGCTGTTGGTCGGAGAGGAAGATGGAGAAGAAGGGGACGGCTCGGGCGGATCTGGGAGATGCCCGAGAGTCGTGTGGAGGGAGGAAAAAGGAGGGAGAGAGGAGGGAAGCTGGGGCACGGCAGAGATAAAGGTGGCCTCGGTGCCACCTTTTCTCTCCTTCCTCCTCGAGCACGTGCTCGGCCGGCTAGAGCTGGACCTGGGGCTGCAGGGGAGGCTGCAAGTGGGGCTGAGGACGAGAGAGGCCAGGGTGGGGCTAGCCTGGCGGTAGAGAAAGAAAGAGAGAAGAGGGAGTAGATCGGGCTAGGGTAGATGGTGGCCTCGGTTAGGGTTTAGCTAGGGTTAGGGTGGCTGGGTGTGGGCCAGGGAGAGGGTGGCCAGGTGGTTCCCATGGTAGAGAGATAGGGTGTGAGAGAGAGAGGTAAAGTGGAGTTAGGGTTTAGGAGAAAATAGAGAGAGAGAGAGAAAAATAGCTAGGTTAGATGGTTTTAGGTTTTTAGATTTTAATTTTGGTTATGAGGTCAAACCAAGAAGAATAATGAAGTTTGATCTTGCTTGAGATAATGTGGAGGAGAAACAAGAAAGAAAGAGGAAGAAAAGAATAGATGGAAAGAGTCACATATGGATCATACATGGAGAACTAAAAATAAGAGGAAAATGAGATGGATGGGATTATGAGGATGGTGTAATGGTGGTAGATGGTTTTCCTTAGATAGGATCCACCAAATCCAAAGAAAAACCAATGGAGGGAAAAGGTGGTGAAGAATTGTGCATGGTCCATGCAAAATAATAATGCCATGATATATTTTGTGAAAACAATATTAATATTATGGCATTACTCTATGCTTATCCAAGAAGTGGAGATAAAACCAAGCACAAGAATTTAGAGGATTTAATCCACCCCAAACTACATGAGCTAGAATTAAAATATCAAAGGAAAAGAAATGCAAGCTCATTGTTAAAGGGATGGTGGAACTATTAAGGTGGTGGAAGAGAAAGGGATGATGGAATTGAAATAAAAGATATTCCCCAACTCAACTTGGGCATTTAGACAATATATCAATAACCAAATACAATATCAAGAGGCAAATACAATTAATAATGCATGTGAGAGAAGAACCAAAAGAAATAGGGTTTTATATGATGCTCAAATGCAAGGTGGCATGATGACATGAGCATGATATAATTATGATGCAACAATAATATCTATGAAGTAGCCAATATCTTACTAGGACAAGTAGCATTACAATTGTTAGACAATTGGGGTGCTACACTTATGCCCGACCCATGCAACTCCACGGACAACCTAATAGAACTACTTCTCCCCCTTTGGCATCGAGACACCAAAAAGGGAGAAGAGCGATGCTAGCGCCCCACGGGACAACTCGTGGTCCTTGTCCTCGTCCTCTTCCTCGTCTTCATTCTCGTCCTCATCTTCAAGCTCCTTAGTGTCACCTTCCTCATCCTCATCATCAGCAGCAGACGCAGAGGGGAACAAGTGACGCTCCAGCTCACTAGGCCCAAATCTGGGTCTCTATTATACACAGAACCAGGCCCGCGCGTCCCCAAACAACACCCCCACAAGGTGTAGATGGCTTAGGGGTAGGGGAAGGCTTAGGATTAAGAGAGCCAAACTGAGATGGTACTAGACACTCAAAATTGCAAAATCCAAATCAAATAAAAGCCAAGATTGAGTGTGATTCCCATAAGAACATGAGATAGCAAAGAACAGCCAAAAAGAGCCAATTCTCCTCAAGGGAGAGGGTGGTGGCCGAGGCCACCTTGTTGGAGTGTATGGTATGACACCGCGAAGATATATCTTGGGTTCACGACCAATACTCATCAATAAGCTCACATATCACAAAATGATATTAAGAGAAATGATTTATCTTGCTTTTGGCATTATGGGGGGAGGGTTAGCCCAATGAGTTAGGACCACACTCCCCCTATATCCATGCCCACACCTAGCCCAAAGAAGGATTCAGATGTATGAGTGAGTGTCTAGGTAATCAAGACAAGCTCCTAGAATCAATGATATTTAGCTCATTCCTCAAGTAGAAGAATCTTGCTTCATCAAGTGGCTTTGTAAAAATATCCGCAAGTTGGTTCTTTGTGCTCACAAAGGATAAATCAATATCGCCGCGAGCAACATGGTCTCGAATAAAATGATTCCGAATCTCAATATGCTTCTTCCTTGTGTGCTGGACAGGATTGTACGCAATGTTGATTGCACTTTCATTATCACATAAAAGAGGCACTTTGTCACAATTGACACTGTATTCCTTTAAAGTTTGCCTCATCCACAATAATTGAGTGCAAGCGCTGGCAGCAGCAACATATTCAGCTTCGGCGATAGAAAGAGATATACAATTTTGCGTTTTAGAAGACCAACATACAAGAGATCTTCCCAAGGATTGACAAGCTCCAGAAGTGGATTTCTGATCATCCTTATCGCCAGCCCAATCTGAGTCAGTATAACCACATAAAGAGAAATTGGAGCCTTTGGGATACCAGAGACCAAAGTTAGGGGAATGAACCAAATCGAAAGATCCTCTTGACCGCCACTAAGTGGCTTTCTTTAGGAGCCGCTTGATACCTTGCACACACTCCCACACTCAACACAATATCGGGTCTAGATGCCTAGAGGTAAAGAAGAGAACCGATCATGGACCGGTAATACCTTTTGATCCACATCTTTACCATGTGGGTTAAGTTCAAGATGACATTTTGTTTGCATCGGAGTGGCGACACCATTTAGATCCGTCATCTTGAATCTCTTGAGCATGTGTTGGATGTACTTTGCTTGATTAATAAAGTTCCTTCTCTAAGTTGCTTGATCTCGAATCCAAGAAAGAACCGTAATTCCCCCATCATGGACATCTCAAACCTATCAGTCATAAGCTTTGAAAATTCATCATTAAAAGCTTTATTAGTAGAACCAAATATGATATCATCTACATATAGTTGGCATACGAAGAGATCCCCCTTAACCTTCTTAGTAAAAAGAGTGGGATCGATTTGCCCAACTTCGAAGCCAAGATCTAGCAAAAGCTCTTTAAGGTGCTCATACCACGCATGTGGGGCTTGTTTAAGGCCATATAGTGCCTTATCAAGTTTGTAGACATGGTTCGGAAAGTTAGGATCCTCAAACCCCGGGGGTTGCTTTACGTATACCAACTCATGTAGAGGACCGTTAAGGAAGGCACTCTTGACGTCCATTTGCTGCAACTTAAAATTGTTATGAGCAGCATAAGCAACAAGGATACGGATGGACTCAAGGCGAGCCACTGGAGCATAGGTCTCGCCGAAGTCAATGCCCTCAACTAGGGAGTAACCTTGTGCCACAAGTCTAGCCTTGTTCCTCACAACAATGCCATTCTCGTCTTGCTTGTTTTTGAATATCCATTTGGTTTCGATAACATTGCGACACTCTTTGGGTTTCTCCACGAGTTTCCAGACTTTTTTGCGCTTGAAATTATTCAATTCTTCATGCATAGCAACAACCCAGTCTAGGTCTTCAAGAGCTTCAAAGACCTTCTTAAGTTCCAACATAGAGATATGAGCTTGATGCTCACCAAAACTGGCCAATTCTCTTCTTGTAGCAACCCTTCGTCGAAGATCACCAACAACTTTGTCAAGAGTGTGACCCCTCAACTCAAGGTTTCGATCAGCTCGAGCCTTGCGATGAAGTTCAATAAGTTTGTTGTCTCTTGGAGGAGTGGATTCATCACTCGAATCTTCATTGGAAGCATTCACTCGACCTTGATCAGGAACTGGAATATCAGCAGCAGGTGGTGGTGACGCGTGCCCTTGAGGTGAGTCAGTAGCCGTAACAGGAGGCTACTGAACTGAAGAGTCAGGGTCGGATAATCCATCCGATGGAGAGGCCGGATAATCCGGCCTGGGAGTATTTGTAGCAGCATCATCAGGAAGCGTGGGGCTTGCTTGAACTGGCGAGGGGCCGGATAATCCGGGGCTTGCCGGAAAATCCGGCCTGGAGCTTGCGTTGATATCTTCACCACCAGGAGCAATATGGTCAGCTGGAGCGGGGTGGCCGGATAATCCGTCGTCCACCGAATAATCCGTCCTGGAGTTTTCTGGAACAGCTTGACCTTCAGCAGTTGATGGAGATGGTGCAGAATTTGCTCCCGTGGTGGGAACTTGTTGGGCATGTGTAGATGACGGCTCTTCATGGGAAGAGCATTGTCCTTCCTGATCCGGCACAAGGGGTTCCTCAATGGGGCAGAAAAATCCCACGCCCATTCTTCTTATGGCATCTTGGGGTATTTCAACATCTGCATCACAAACACTAACTTTCTCTACACGGGAACCGTCATTTTCCTTGAAAACCACACTACAAGATTCCACAACAGTTCCAGAGAGCTTATTGTAGACTCTATAAGTGTGGGATTCGGCACCATAACCAACAAAAATACATTCTAAAGCCTTAGATTCAAACTTAGATAAACGAACTCCTTTGATAAGAAATAAACACTTACACCCGAATACCTGAAAGTATGAGATGTTTGGCTTGTTACTGGTAAGTATTTCATATGGAGTCCAAGATCTTGCGGGTGTATAATCGGTTGGATGAATGACAAGCAGTAGAGATTGCTTTAGCCCAGAAGTTAGATGGAGATTTAAATTCAGCTAACATTGATCTTGCCATATCCATTAGAGTTCAATTCTTCCTCTCGGCTATACCATTTTGTTGAGGGGTGTACGCAGCGGAATATTGATGTCTTATCCCCTCTTCACTTAGGAACTCATTTCAGGTGTAGTTCTTGAACTCAGAGCCGTTATCACTTCTTATGGCGAGAATGGGGACGTTGTGTTGACGTTGAACCTCGTTGGCGAAGTCGATGACTGTTTGTTGAGTTTCACTCTTCAACTTGAATAAATAAACCCAAGCGTATCTTGAGTAATCATCAACAATCACTAGGCAATACTTCTTCCCACCGAGCCTTGCATGAGATGGAGGTCCGAAAAGGTCCACATGAAGGAGCTCCAAAATCCTTTTTGATGAGATAATAGTTTTCCTTCGATGAGGTGAGTCATGCATTTTTCCTTCAACACACGCCCTGCAAACACGATCTTTGGCAAAGGAGACATTTTATTTTAGTCCAAGAATGTGGCCACCCTTGTGGAAACTTTGCAAAGTTCTCATATTGATGTGGGATAGTCGGTGATGCCATAGCCAAGACACATCGGGCCTATAGTGGTGTTCCCCGAAAAGTCCACCACGTACAGGTCATTTTCGACATATCCCATGAAAGCGACTTTTAGAGACTTGCTCCACAAGAGTACCACCAAATCAGCATCAATATAAACTGCAAAGCCCATCATAACAAGGGCGTGAACTGAAAGTAAGTTGTAACCGAGGGTCTCAACAAGCATGACGTCGACGAGAGAAATATCGTGAGCCACCACAACTTTGCCGAGACCCAGTACCTCAGATTTTGACTTGTCACCATAGGAGACGGTTATGTGATCAAGGTTTGGCCGCATCTCCGTGATGATCTGCTTGCTTCCGGTCATATGACTCGTGCAGCCGCTATCGAGTACCCATTTAGAACCACTGGAAGCATAGCCCTGCAAGAAAATTACTTCTTGGTTTTAGGTATCCATTTTTCAATGGGTCCTCTCATGTTAGTAACAAGGTCTTGGGAACCCAAATAGACCAAGGAATGTAACAATCATATGGGCCTACATAACTAGCATAAACATCACCATAATAATCACAATATAGTTCAAAGTTATGATTGTTGGCCCTTGCAAAACCATCATAATTAGTCTTATCATTGGTAATGTTGCTAGTCTTTAGTTGAGCAGTCTTGCTCTTCTTCTTCTTCTTCTTCTTCTTCTTGTTTTTCTTGCTCTTTGTCTTGGGTATGTAACCAAGACCTTATTTACTATTGTTTGTCCTTTGCCTGCTCAGTATCTCATCAATAACTCCTTTACCTTTGTGTTGAGTACTTCTTTCAAGGTCTTCTTTTCCAGAGGATGAAGTGGAGGTACTTGGCACATCATACCGTTTCAATTGAGTTTGCAGATGGTCATGAGACTCATTTAAAGTAGAACGATCACTCTTCAATGCCTTGTGAGCACTTTCGAGATTATCAAACTTCTCCAAAAGTCTAGCATGAACAGCCCCAAAGTCAATCTTTTCTTTCTTTAGTTTCTTTACCTTGGCAAGAGCATGGTCACGTTCTTTGATGAGCTGAGCTACAGCTTCTTCCTGTGACTCCTCAATAGATTCGAGTCTCTCTTCCAAAGATACTCGAGCTTCCTCTTCCTCTTACAAGGCATTCTTCAAAGAAGCTATCTCCAACATATCTTCTCTTTCAATTCTGCCCTTTTCTTCAAGAAGATCTTCGGCTTGAGCAAGTTGACTCATAAGAGCATCAAAATGGAGTTTGTGCTCACCTTGTAGGTTACTGAAAAAGTATCCAAAGCAATAACTTCTTCTTTCATTTTAAGACTGTCATGATCATCCATATCCAAAATTATGTTAGTCTTAGGAAATGAAGAGCTAGAAGTTGATACCTCGGACCCTCTTGCCATTAGGCAAGTGGCATTGTTGTTGATGACGTTCTCATTTGGCGAGTCGAAGAGAGATGAAGGAGTCGATGTGGTGGCTCTAGCAGCCAGCTCGCGGGAACTATCATCATCCTCTTCATCTTCACTTGCGGAGGAGTATTCCTCTTGTGCTACCAATACAATATTGGGTTGCTTCTTAAAAGGGCCATTCTTCTTAATAAATGGCTTCTTCTTAAGTGCTTTAGATTTCTCTTTAAGAATGAGCCTGCCACCATTGTCTTCTCTATTTTGATAAGGACACTCGGCTACAAAGTGCATTCTATCTCCATAGTTGAAGGAAGTTCTCAATCTTGGGCCACTTTCTCTTCTTCCATTTGACCCGTTCTTACGCTCAAGTTCAGAATTGGCTTTGGCAGGGTCCTTCCAAAAGTTCCTTGCATAAAACGCCATGTACTCACCATGAGCACGTTTGACATCATCGGGACAGTCCATGGATGCCCCCTCAAAAGCTCCTTCATCTTCCTCTTGCTCAACAACATTGGCTTTGAGAGCCACATTGACACCCTTTTGCATTCCAATGGCCCGAGCACGGGCATCTTCAGCATTCTGTGCTGCCACTTTGAATGACGCCATTTCTTGCATGACTTCGTTGGATGTCATTTGATGACAGTTATGTCTACCTTGTAGGCTCTTCAAGTCCGTTGGCTCGAAAGGCATTAAGGCACTCACATATTTCCTTTTTATCCATGCATCATCAATGTGAGTGGCCCCATGCTTTCGAAATGTTGTTGTGATTCCCTTGAGTCTTCTATACATGTCCTCATGGTTTTCACCATCCAACATGTAGAATCCCTTGGCTTCATTACTAAGGGCATCATACCTGTTCCTTCTCATGCTTTCATTTCCAACGAAGAGATCTGTAAGAGCATCCCAAGCTTCTTTAGCTGTGTTGAGATGTTCAATGTGTGGCATGTCCTTGGGACCCACACCCAGCTGTATAATGTGGAGAGCGGTGGCATTCAACTGGCTGTCCACAACTTCTCTTCTAGTTAGCTTGGTTCGATCTCCAATATGAAGACCCTCTTCAATAATCCTCCACAATTCAATAGAGGAACTGCAAACATGAGATTTCATTAGGAATTGCCATTGATTGAAGGAGGATGCAGTGAGCTTAGTTGGATCACCCCTATTGTTTATATGAGGATGAGGGATAGGTGGGTCGGGGGAATATATGTGGCGAACCTCACTATATTCCTCCTTACCACTTCCCTTCTTGGAGGTGGAACCATTAAGTTTTTCACCTTCCACATCATCATCCTTGGATCCGGTGTTACCCTTTTCCTTAGATGATGGTGTGGCAGCCTCAGAGGAGGATGGAGATGGGGCTATGGATGATGTAAGGTGAGCAATCATTTGATTCATCTCCTCCATCTTGGCCCCAAGGATTTCAACAAGGTTGTTTCCAACGACTTGAGATCATCCATTGTGACCTTATCCACAGCCTCATTTCCATGATCCTTGGTACCCATACTACTCTTAGGCGGTTAAGCCCGAATTAAGAGTCAGGGCTCTGATACCAATTGAAATGGATCGTATGGGCACCTAGAGGGGGGGTGAATAGGTGCTACACCAATTTTTAATACCTTCTCAATTTTAGGCTTAGCACAACGGAAAAATTCTCTAGATAAACTATTAGGTTGAATATTCCCTATATGCAAACCTTTCTACTAGCGAGTAAAGAGCGAGTGGAAGAGGAATGGGTAAACCAAAGTGAAGCACGCGGAGACACATGATTTGTTTGACCGCAGTTCCTTCCTTGTTAAGGGAAGTACGTCTGCGTTGGAGGGGTGGGCTGTACTAAGACCACCACGCCACAATAGGCCTCACGCTGTTCTCCGATGGATCTCGCCACCAAAGGCCTGATCCACCTTTCCACTATAGGTACCCTTCGAGGCGGGCACCGGCGCCTTTACATAACTAGCGGGGAAACAACTCCACAACAACTTAGAGGCTCCCAAAATGACAACAAGCTACCACAAGAACAAAGTTATCAAATACAATAAACAAGATCTAAGTATTGACAAGAATACTAGATCAGGGATTTCTCCAAGTGAACGGAGAGGAGTTGAAGCGCTTGATTCTTGATGATGATGATGAACTTCTCGTCCTTGAATTTCCCCAAAGATCAAGACCTTCGGGTGGTTGAAGTGGGAGATCGAGAATGAGAGCTTTTGCATAATGTCTAGACAATTTCGAATGAATCAAGAGTTCTGAACGTTGGGGAAGAAGGGGTATTTATACCCCCTTCAGAAACCAGACATGGGACACTTTGGGGGCCGGATTATCCGGCCCAAGTGAGGGCCGGATTATCCGGTCTGGGGAAAACACCGCCCCAGACTCGGAATATCCGGTAGATAACCCACCCCCTGTCAGAGCGTCGCGCCGAGCTTGCCCTTGATCAACTTCTGGGGGCCGGATTATCCGGTCCTATGCAAGGGCGGATTACCCATCCTGGGGAGGAATAACTGCCCCAGTTCATATTTTCTGGGAGAAAATCCGACCGGATACCGAGCGACGCGCCTTGGCTCCTTTTGCTTGAAAACTGGGGGTCGGATTATCCGGCCCATGCGACCGCCGGATTATCCAGCCTGGGGAGGAAAAACCGCACCAGTTCGGATTTTCCGGGAGAAAATCCGACCGGATACCGAGTGATGCACCTTGGCTTCCTTTGAGCGATGAGGTAGGCCGGATTATCTGGCCCTTGGTGGGGCGGATTATCCGCCCACCCTCAAAGCTTCCTGCACACTTAGCGCACATGAATGATCTCCACAGTATTGTTATCTAACACGCAAAACATAGGAAAACATGAAATGTTCTTTCAACGAGGACCTCGAACTTCCCCATAACATCGATGTGATGCACACTGAAAAGAATGTCGGGGAGTCCCTTTTTCACACAGTCCTGAACATTCCTGGGAAGTCAAAGGATAATGTCAAGGCTAGAGTCGATGTTGAGAAGCTCTGTGATAGGAAGAGATTACACATGCAGCCTCCTACCAGCTGTCGAAAGAATTGGTTCAAGCAGCATGCCTACTTCTGCCTTGATAGTGTCCAAAAGAAGGAGGCATTCAGGTGGTTCAAATACGTCGTGATGTTCCCTGATGGTTATTGTTAGAATATAAGTAAGGGAGTCAATCTTTTGACAGGACAAGTCACCAGACTCAAGAGTCACGACTATCATATATGGATAGAGCGACTGATGCCAGTGATGGTTCGAGGGTATCTCCCTGAGAAAGTCTGGTGAGTGCTTGCGGAGTTGAGCCTTTTCTTCCGCACGCTTTGTGCTAAGCAGGTATGTCCCCTGGTTATTGAGAAGCTGCGTGTTCAAGTAACGGAGTTGCTATAAAATTTGGAAATGATCTTTCCGCCAGGCTTCTTTACTCCGATGGCGCATCTCATTGTGCACCTCGCGAATGAGGTACTCTTGGGTGGACCGGTGCAATTTTGTTGGCAGTTTTGTATTGAGAGAGAGTTTAAGTATATTCATAAGATAACTAGAAACAAAGCCAAGATTGAAGCATGCATAGCTGAGGCAACATGCCTTCGGGAGATGGCAGACGCCGCGACAACCTACTAGCCTGATGATGTTCCCACTATGCATAACCCGGTCTCTCGTTACAATGTTGACCAGCCCAAGAATGACCCCAAGATCGAACTATTCCCATTTCCCGGTGGCAAGGACGGTAAAGGACTAAAATACCACTTGCCGAAGGAAGAGAAGGATTCGATAATGCTCTATGTGCTTAGGAACATGAAGGAAGTGGTCAATTTCATAAGGTAAAATGGTGAATAATTTACTTCTCGGTCTCTGTCTTGGTCTAATGCTTATTTTCTCCTCCTTCGTGAATTCACGGATGAACAGTGGTCGGGAATGACGGATCCATCTCCCTTGGATTTGGACTTGGGTTGAAAATGGAACGGAAACGGACCAAAACACACGTTATCGTTTTTGTTTCCTCTTGTGTTACCGGAATCGAAAACGAAATGGAAAGCTCCAAAAATGAACACGAAATCGGAAATCATCGGAAATGAATATGGTGCGGATACGAGACGGATACGATACGAAAACAGACATTCGTCGGAATATAATAGTGGTGTAATGTCATGGTGTGTAAACTAAAAGTAACGTTTAACAAACAAAGAATATCTCACAACTTTGAAAAGCGAAAATTGAATATAAAGTAACACACATAATTCAACACTTCAACAAGCACACAAGTTCACATAATTAGTTTCACATCAACACCAAGACACTCACTTGATTAGTATGTTGCCTGGTCTAGTTGTATGTCTTACATAGATCCTTCATATCACTGATGCAAAGTACTATCTCGTACATGGGCTTGGCTGGTTATATTTCCGGAAAGTTTCCATATTTTTTATCTGGAATTTCCTCGCCGTTTCTGTTTCTGCCAAAAATCGTTCCACAGTTTCCTTTTCCGTTTCCGTTTAAAATATTCCGTTTCCATTCCATTTCCGTGAAATGCCGTTTCCGTTTCCTTTTTAGCTCTCCATTTCCTTTTTCTTCCGAAATGGACGAAAAGTTTCCTTACCATTTTCAACCCTAATTTGGACATTCTACTTAAAGAGGGTGCTCCCGAAAATAAAAAAACTTTGTCCTAGTTCATGGAAAAAATAATTTCTAACCTGTCCTTCTTACCCTTATTATTCTACGTAACTAATATAATTAACACAACAACTTTAAACTGTACTTGTAGGGAGATGATCCCAATGTTGTGATGTCAGATGAGTTGAAATGTGTTTCCCAGGGGTTTAACCATGACGTCATGAAGTACGAGAAGTATGATGTGAATGGGTTTCGCTTCCATACAAAGACGCGCCAGAAGGGCCGACCGAATGCAAAAAGGTAAATACAGGGGTCTTCACTAGAGGAGCCAATACCCTTGATTACTATGGAAGGTTAGAGAATGTATATGAGCTGACCTTCAATTGTACGAATGTACAACTCAATCTTGTTGTGTTCAAGTGCCACTGGTTCGACCCAAGGGGTGGACTGAGAAGTACCCCTTCCATTGGATTAGTTGAAGTTAGGCCTTCAACCACCTATAGTGGAGACGACGTCTTTATTGTGGCTCACCAAGCCAACCAAGTTTATTATTTGCCCTACCCATGCCATAAAGCGGAACTCAAGGCCTAGGAAGTCATGTTCTAGGTATCGCCACATGGTATACTACCGATTCCCTCCGAGGACGATTACAACAACATTGACCCTATAACATACATGGGAATTTTCTATCAAGAGCAAGAGGACTTTGGGCACTTTGAGTTAGAACCTGTTGATCTTGAGGACCTTGAGAACAATGCAGAAACTTGGGGTGAGTCAATGGTGGATCTACATGACATAAATATGCTCGAGAAGTTCCATGCGGAGAATGACAACGATGTTGAGCATCCACCCTTTGATGAGGCTCCAACTTTCTACTCAAAAGATAGTGATAGTGAGAATGAGAATGGGAATGAGAACAAGAATGAGAATGATAGTGAGTATTTATTTTTCAATGCATTCTATTATGTCTTTGTGCTTGCTTGTTTCCTTAATGCATTCTATTATTTCTTAATGCATTCTATTAATTTTCAATGCATTTTACGCTTAGTGTCTATATTTTATGATGTCTTTGTGCTTAATTATTTTCTCTAACTCAATGTAGGTGATTGAACAATATGAGCAGTGGCAAGGCTAGCTCGTCGTCTTTGCTTAAGGCGCTGCAACAGTGCAAGAAAAATGCTACACGGAGTGGGAGACAACCAACTCCCAATCCGCATTACCGCGATCTTGGCGGTGCTGGAGGAGGACGAGGTCGAGGTCAAGGTCAAGGTCGAGGAGGACGAGGTGGCGGGGGAGGAGGCGTGAACTTTGACCCACCACCTTCCGCTTCTGGCGACGTGTCTCCTGAGTTGTTCCTTACGGAGGAGGGGGAGGGGCCGTCTAGAGAGGAGGCGGAGGCGGAGTCTAGGCAGGAGGCGGACCCTACACGCGAGTTGGTGGTGCATGTGCTGCAGAAGAAATTGTGGAATCATGGGGAATCGAAAGTCTCTGACGAGAGGTTTGAGCCTAGGACTCAGGAGGCGAAAGCCCTTATTATTCCAGATGGCAATGAGTAAGTGTACTAATTTGGAATTTTAAACATGTAATTTCTTGTTGGTGATAAATAATTTGGCATGTGTACTAATGTTTGATTATTGTGCAGCAATTGGACATTTCCTATCGGGAGCAAGCCCCGCCTTCCTAATAGCATGATTGGAGCTCTGATTAGGAAGTTCTGGCCGGGCCGGTACACTTCCCCCGAGGGCATGAGGAGGCTAGCCACTACTTGGGCGGACTACCAGGCTACCATTATCTCGGGCTTTCCGACAGCTGCTGATGCTGTGATCACCAAGTTTCGGGTAAGACATATTTCTCGAATTTTTAAACATGTAATTTTTTTCATAATTGATGACCCCACCGTGCTAACTCATGACTCACAATTGTTTTTATGCATGATTGAAGTGCTTTTATCGTGTCGATGAGGAGCAACGGGAGAAGGCGAACAAGACTTTGCTTGGGGCTTGTGTGAACTTGACCCCACAAGTGTGGTACAACCAAAAGGTCACGGTCGCTAGTGACTTCTAGGCTGAAAGGGGCGTGATGGTCAAGAAAGAGGAGATTGTCGGTAGAAATCCTAATCTCGACTACTCGATGACTCCAGAAGAGTACATGTCGATGACTAAAATGTCATGCAATTCTACATTGCTGCTAAGTTGCCATTGCATTATGTGGAGTTGAGTATTGCATTTTCAGGTTGTCCCTAAATGGGCTGAGCCGCATCGAGCCACATGGGAGGAGCTGGTTAGGACGAGGTGGCTGAGAGTAGACGAAGAGTTTGCATCCTTGTCGAGGCGGAACGCGGATAACCGAGGCGATGGTGGAACACACTACGCGGGAAACGGCAACTTTGACCGCTTCAAGGGGAAGATGGTATGTATACACATGGAACGCCCTTCATTTATTTCCCCTCATCTTCCTACTTGAAACATTTCTTTTTGCAACGTAGGTGGCCGAGGCACTACCCGGGGAGGTGATTCATGACATCGCCGTCTATGAGAAGATGCAGATCAAGAAGCCCGATCTCTCGAAGCCAAAGCACTCGCTCCCCGTGTTCTTCGGCAATGCCCATGAAGACTTGCAGAACTACATCACGATGGTGAAGGCTTGTCACCCGCATGTGGATGACCCCATTAACGTGGAGACCGATGAGGAGTCGTTGCTCTTGTCGTCGCACGGATTGGAGCATGGACGTCTCAAGATTCTTAATAAAAAGGTCAAGCCTACCCTCACCATGAGCTTCACGGCTCTGAAGGCTACCCACCCCGCCAACAGCCCACCTATCCCGTCTCGTGGCCAGCCTCGTCGATCCACCTCCAGAGATGATGTAAGTTTCCTTATTTTTCCCATCTTTACGACTTTTTTTCATGCATGGTGAAGTGTTGACAAGACTTATTGTATTTGAATTTGTAGCCTGAGTTCGAGGCAGCCTACAATGCCGCTCATGACGAATATGAGGTGGCCTTTCAGCAGCATCAAGTGGCGAGTATGGTCTACACGCAGTACGTAAATGTAAGTTTGAACTTTTAGTTTTGCAAAACATACAAGTCCCACTTTCCCTAGTTTGGTGCTTTAGGGCCTGGCATCTAAACTATCTTGTAGGCGGTGATTGTGGCTATGCAAGCGGGACAAAGTGTTAATTTAGGGCCCATACCTCCCATGCCAGGGCCGGCTCCATTCCTGCCATCGAGGGAAAGTTTCCGTTCGACATACTACAGATCATCACCGGTAAGTTCTTTGCCAAACCACCGGTTACCGCTGTACTTTTCCTCGCAATTTGCTAACATAAAGGGAACATGTAGGGGGCGGGACATTCCGAGAACGAGCACTTTGGTAATGCCTCGCCGGGTAGCCACCGGACGATCATACCCACCCACCCCGATGGTCCTTCGCCTGGTCGTTCTGTTGGTGGTGCTTCGCAGACAACTCCCTCGCCTAGTGGTTCTTCTGCTGCTTCTACTGCGTGGCAACCTCGTCAGGCATCGCCTATTCTCACTAGGGGAGATCAGGGGTTCACCCCGTCTCCTCCACAGTACCCGTCTCCTCCAGAGTAGTATGGATGTCAGCTTGTATACATCAAGGATATGATGATGTTTGAATGTTGTATGAATGATATGATGATGCTTGAATGATGTGATCATGCTTGAATGATGTTAATAATTATTGTTGTTAAATATTGATGCTTTGGATAATTGTGAAATTAAACAGAAAATATAAAAAATAATCTGGGGTGGTGCTACGCCGTAGCTCCCTGCGTGTGACCAAATGGTCAGGGCTACGCTGAGGGCCAGGCTGTCGGCGTAGGTCCGGGCCTAGGCGCTCTGTGTGGTGTACGCGTGGCACGCCTACGCAGAGGGAGATGCCGTCGGCATAGCTCCGTGGCTGGGCGGCTTAGATCTGGCACGTGTCCAGATATGCCGACGTCCTGGCCGTCGGCATAGCGGCGCGCCGTTACCTCGTCGTCGAACGGTGTTGGGAGCTCTCCGCCGATGGCATGTACGCCGACGGCTGCGGCGGGACCATCGGCGTACGCTACGCCGAGGGCCAGGTGGTCTCCGCCGAGGCGGTACGTCGCCGAAGAGCTGCGCCGAGGGCTGCCATCGGCGTAGCCTACGCCGAGGGTTTAGCAGGCGTAGCTCTCGATTCCTGTAGTGTAAAGTTCATGGGTGATGAAACAGAACATCGCACTATTCAAGTGGCCCTCACATCACCACTGCCTGCAGGCCAAGAAGTGTGAGTAATTGAAACATATAATTGGATCAACTACAACTTTTATAAGAAATACTTGACAACAAACTGAAGTACAATGAAGTCATCTTGGTTCTCGAGACCCCACAATTCTGATAGTAAATTCTATTGCTAGGAGAATCTTGGAGAATTTCATGGCTTTCTTAAAATAAGGCTTGAGGTTGACCTCTTCGCCTGGGTCATTGACTGGAAAAGAGGAGCTAACCTTCTCCTAGTTGACCTTTTCGCCATGTGCCAACGACAAGGCCATCGAGATCTCCGTGTCGCTCTTATCATAGATCAAGTTGTAACCATTGAGGGGGTTCGACTTGGCATGAAACATCCTTATCGGCGAAAATCTCCGCATGAACGCGCTTAAAGGCACAACACGAGCGGGCCAGGATATTACGGCTACGAACATTGTTCCCCTCCAGTACACTCACGACATCTAATAAAGGATCAGATCGTTGATCCTCTCCTAGTGCTAGTGAGTAATTGTGATACCTGTAGTCATGGAAAAAGGAATCAAATTAGGAATCAAGCAAAGAATATCAGACTTAGTGGTACAAACAGAATTGCATCAGATGAAGTGACTTACTTGTTAAGGAGGTGTTAATGGCCTCAAGCCTCTTTCGAATATTTTCATCCTGTCCTACTACAACAACAGCTTCAGCTTCGTGTTTTTCCTCCTCGGATTTGGCTACTGTCCGGGCCTCTTCGAGTGACTTTTTGGCGGCCCTCAGTTTAATCTCGAGGTCATCCGTGTGCTTTAAAGCAGCTTCATGGATGATCTTGTATTCTTCATGAGGTTATTAGGTCAATAAATCGACATAGCAAAGTATTAAAAGGGGACAAAAGTCTTAGAACAAACCTTTGGCGAAAGAAACATCATCTCGGATCCTGATAAAAAGGAGTAACCATGTCGACCATCTCACGCATTATTGGCTAGAAGCAAGTAAATAGTTAGCAAGCACTCAGGGACTGCACAACAAAGTAATACATAATGAGTGGAAAAGTGGATACTTACGTACTTCATGTCAGGCTCAGCTGGGTTCTCTGACAAAATTTTGCCTTTGTCGGCATCCTTTTTCTTCTTCTAGGGGGGAGCTTTAGGTGCAGCCACCAGATCTTTCGGGATCAGCACATCCGCTATTTTATCTTGTGGGTTCACTGGTTCTATCGATTTTGTGGGTGACTTGGAGGAGGCGTCCGTCCTTTCGACTGCGACAATAGCATGTGTCTTTGGGGGAGCTTCTTCCTCCTCGTCACTCAGAAAGAAAAGTATAAAACTTTGGGTCAAGACACAAAGAATGGAGTCTCAGTGTAAATTGGAAGGGATCATAACTTATGAGCTGATGTTTCAGGCATACCGAAAAATTCCCCTTTTGGTAGGAGGAGTTTTCTTAGTGGTTGGACCATTGTTGGTTTTGAGGCACTCAAATCATCAGAGTCTTCGATTACCTCAATGTCCTTTTTGGGACACTTCCTTTTTCCCTGGTTGGCTACAACCTTGAAGTCACCAGAGTTTGCGAAGGGGACATTTGTTAGAGTACGAGGAAATGTGGGGTGGAAACTTCTTCGTTTTCTCTCACACCCCAACTTTGGTGTAACTTTCGGATTCAGCTGTAGCTTCAGGTACTTCGCCACTTTTAGGCAGTGGGCAAAAAGAGTGCAAGTGATCATGATTCTACATAAACAACAAGTGAACTTGATATAAGGCAGAAGGACTAAAAAGTACACGAAATCTAAAATGACTGATGAGAATCCGTGACTTACAATTGGTACAAGGTTCTTCTTACCGAAGGGTTTGACTCGACATTTTGATGGAACTGCATCATTGCGGGTGAGCGTGGTGAAGGATCTGACTTTCTTTTTGAGGTTAGTGGAAGATAGGTTGTCCGGGGAGATCCTCATTGGGTCCTTCTTTCCAGTATATGCCCACATACCCAAAAGTCTTTCCTGGAGAGGCTGGACATGGATGCGAAGGAAGTATGCCATAATTTGAATTCCCGAGACCTCTTTTCCAGTTACATACTGAAGTTCATGGATTCGTTCTATCAGCGGCTTCTTTTCTTCCATCTTAACCGGAGTCGATTTTTCCTCACAAGATTTAAGTTTTTTCACGCTCTTGGTCGGGTCGAAGGGGGCCAATCCATACAACTGGCCTTTGAATATCTCATCCTTGACATAAAAACCACTTCTACTACCAATCTTGGATTGAGTCTGCCATTTTGAGGTCAAAGTAGTCAACATCTTGGTGGACATGGGTGATAGCACCCCCAACATCATATACATAGGTTTTCGTCACATTCCTCCACACAAAGAATAAGCATTTCCATAGGCCCCAATGGGGATGGATCCAAGGAAACACTAACATAAGGTAATGAAGCAAGCAATATGGAGGACATAATTTGGTGTGAGCTGATAGAGTTGCACGCCATACACAAAGAAAATCCAACGAAGGAATTCATGGGCAAGAAGATAAAAACTATGGAAAAGAAAAGAAGGAAACATTATCTGCCAGCCCTCCTCGGGTACGGGCATCACCTGATCGCTGGGAAGATCGAATGAGTTCTCTGGAAGGAGTCTGGCCTTCTGAGCCTCACGCAGATCCCACGCAGTTCATCATGAGTGGCTCCATCCGAGAACCTTCATCTTGGTTGGCATTGCATAGGTGACAGAGCCAGCGCCTTTGCTTTTCCCCATGGCGATGGCATCAGAGGTGTCAAAGTATGAGAAAGTGGGCAAGAGCACTAGGAGCAGCAGTAATGGAGCAGATGTGTCGCGAGGAACAAGAAGAGAGCTAGCGACGGAGGTAGGAATGAGCAGTAAAAAATCCGCCCATTGCTTAGAAAGTAAACTATGGCGGTCCAGAGCTGTTGGATCTAGATGAAATTTCGTTAGGGTGAAATCCGTGGTGACACGTGTCTACAGATAACAAAGGATCAGCCGTAATGGGCACTAATTAGCGCGGTAACTCTAGGAGAAAATCATGGGATGCCTCAATTTTTGAATGACGTGAGGTCATGCAGTCAAATTCACCGCTGACGGGACGCCCACGCATCATAATCCTGCATCATGGACCCACCACTGAAACATCCCATTGTGTCTGATCCATTGTGACTGAAGCATGCCATCATCGTCAATAATGACATCATGTGCAACGGAGAAAAAATATCGGATCTTGAGCCTATGCTCCGATGCAAGCACCCGAACATAGCCTTGGGGGCTACTCCCATCGGGAGTGCTCGCCGGGCACCCGATAGTGTTGATGGTTCAAGAAATAAAAGGTTTGAGTTGAGTACCTCCTGAGATGATAAGGATTTGAGCCTATGCTCTGGTGCAAGAACCCTAACATATCTCGAGGGATACTCCCGACGGAAATAACTCCAGGGCGCACCTGATGGAAATAACAAATCCTCCTACGGAGTCGACAGAAGAACTCAAGAAGACCAGCTCTGAGCCTACACTAGAATTCAAGCATTCGAATGTATCCTTGGGGGCTACTCCCATCAGGAGCGCTGACCGCGCACCTGATAGAAAATTAAAAAATCCTCCTATGGAGTCGACAAACTAACAACCTATGAGGTTACCCAAGTGTATCATCAAGAGGTTACTCACATCGGGAGCGTTAACAACGCACCCAATGAAAATGACAATAAACTGGCAACTTCAGCAATTCCAACATTCCAACAAGGCAGTAGACAAAAATTTCGAATGGCCAGAGCGTGTTCTCCATGATAACATGTATGAATGCCACGTCTATGCCATGAAGGTAAGAACCCAGGATCCATCCTATGAGCCAGGTAATCACACACAAATGCGCTCTGCTGGAAAATTTTCCATATCTACGATATGATGAAAAATCCCTACGGATGTGTTGGGTACCCGATACACAAAAACTGGAATTCAATAGTCGATAAGACCTCCGTGACCTGACATGAATTACACTAGTATTTACCAGGTTCGAGTCCGAGTACTTGATCTTGAGAAGGTTCATGATGTTTTTCCCAAGAGCAATTAACTAGTTCCCAATCCGTTTGATGCACCAAAATCATTATACTAAAATTACCATGACAAAATACTTAAATTCACAGATCATTTATTCGGAGAGATCTTTTGGCTTAACGCCGAAAATGTCTTTGAGACTCAACCCAGATCTACAATTTGAGTGGAGTCTCGGGGGCTACTGACATGGGTATGATTTATTGGGTTCCCGTGATTGGTATACCTGGTATGTCTCGGAACTACGTCCGATAAGTCCCATGTAAGATCTCACCATAATAAGGTAAGATCCCTGTGATTGCAGTGCTAGTCCCTGGATTGAAATGCTAGCACCCACAGTTTAAGATGAAGTACAAAGAAACAAAGGTCATTATTACATCGCATATCCAGGAATATAATGGTTCTTACAACTCACTTAGCCCAAGGCTAAGACACAAGTTCATATTACATAGCATAATAATAATAGAGTCTTTAGTCTTCATGTGCCACAGGCAAGCATGTCGAGTGTAGACCCGCAACCCTACTCATCATCAGAGTATCCTGCAACATAATAAGTTACAGCCACAAGGGTCAATACATTTGGAATTGTATTGGCAAGTGATACCATAGATACTTAATATAATCCAACAACTACATGAATATATGGCTAAGTGGGGTTATGGCTGGCTTTGCTAAAATTAGTTTAACTTATAGTTTTTGAAGAAGTTTTTCATTCAAGCTATAAGGTAACAATGATAGACATCACTGAACCTTTACCCCTGTTCACCCACAAGTTTTAACTTAGAGAAATTTGGATGAGGAGATTATTGAACTACTTCACTGTCTTGAGGCTCAGGAATTGTCCATAACCGGGGACATGGCTAAGTACTTAGTTTTACCCTCTCGAGAGGTGGTGCACTTTCCCCACAAGACTCGACATGCATGGAGACAAGACTTTTCAGAAGCAATCCCTCAGACCACCACGGACGCGTTCCATCCTACCACATCTACCACCTTCTGTCTGTCTGGCTGAGTTCTTGCAACTTAGTTGGTCAAGGCAGAGCCCATATGCCATGTGGCTGCACTGGAAACTTTATGACAAGAATGTCTCCAATCTCTTTGTTCCTGGGTGGCCATCCACAAGTGTGATACACCAGCTGACCATAGACATGGCCCCTGAGTAACCACTCAACATAATCCAAGCAAATCCCAATCCACCCAGCTGTTTCATTAATAATAGTTGTTTTCTTAGTCAAACAAAAATAATATCTATCCATACTATCTTGATATGTATTTTCCACCCACGAATTCTCCTAGCATAGCTAAGCATTCTAGCATACAAATTCTTTTAACTAGGGGATACTATCAAGATATAGTCTATAGGATAGCATAGCATAGTAACATATGAATAATTCTATCATGCTAAGATCTACTAAAATATCACTAGTGCAATAGTAAAAATAATAGAAAATGGGATGAAATATCACTTGCCTTGGTAGCTAGGGGAATAGGTACAATCTTCACAGCAACAAACTTCACAATCCACACAACCTACACAAGATCAACACAACAATAATAATTCAATCAATAAAACATTACAAAAACATGAATGCATGCAAAATGCAATGATATGATCACAACTCTATAATTTACGGAGTCTATAGTACTGAGGACAGAATACCTCATCTAAATGCATAAGAAATACTCAAAAATAATTTATAGAACAATTCTTTGTGAACAAAAAAAACTCCTAAAAAGGTTCTGCCTATAATTCAAATTTTTCAGAGGCAAAAGGGTGAAACAAGGCCTTCATAATAAAGTTCTCATTTTTCTGAATCCATAGACACCAAATTTGTATTTTTCTGATTTGTGAAACAAAAGTTATTGAATTTCTAAGTTAAATACTAAATCAGTCTATTATCTAATTAAACAAAAATAGTCTGGCGACGTGGTGCTATTCTATTGGCTGGTACCGGTTCGGCCGGATCGATCGCTGTGGGCCGTCAGATCTTAAGTGACTGCAGACGGATCTGATTAGCCCGTACCCTTTCGATAAGTGATATAATCCTATCCGCTAAATTCTGATAGAATGGCTACTAAACAACTCGCCAGAGACTGGCGATGCCAGCGACGGCGCGCGGTGGCGACACGTCAGGTGTGTGGCGTTCCGACGATTTTAGAGGGGTAGGGGAAAAGGTAGTCTTACCGAGGGTTTGCGGTGGTCTCGGCGATCTGGTTGGTGGTCGCGATGGAGAAAGGGGAGCTCTGCTTCGCTCAGTATTCCTCGCCGGAGTTGCGTCGACGGCGGAGGTATCGGCTCAGTGTCGGAGTCAACGGCCTGGGGCTCAAACAAAAGAATTAGGGGGTCAGTGCGATGCGCCTCGATGAGCACAAGCAGCTTATGGCCAAAAAGGAGCAGGGGGAACCTTGCCCTTACCAGAAAAGCCGTCAGATGGTGGCGGCAGAGGAAGTTCGCCGGACTAGGTCCGTGTCGTCGACCTGGAGCAAGAGGGAGTACGTGGCTCGGTTAGTAGGTGCGCTAGGGTATGGTGAACCAGACGAGACAGAGGGGAGGGCGCCGGGCGGCCTAGGCTCATCGGAATCGTCGCCAGAATGCTGTTAGTGAGCGGCGGTTCGAGCTCGAAATTAGCGGAGCCTGGGGGCTCTCTGGGGGTGGCGTCTAGGGGAAATGATGAGGAGGAGCAAGGGGATTAAGTAGAAGCAGTCGCCAGGGAGAATTACTACGAGAAACGACCGGAATCAAATCGATTCGAAACAGCAGAGGGGGTGGGGCGCTTCGTCGCCGGGGGTTGAAGACGACGGGGTGGTGGGGTGACGTGGCGTGGGGTCGCTCTGTCAGCGGGAGGGGGTAGGTTGTTGGGGCATGCAGAAAAACAGAGAAGGGAGAGGAGTAGCCCGGGTGCGCTGTTGGGCCAGATTGGGCCAAAGGCCAGATTGCTGCTGCTGCTGTTTGAATTTCTTTCCCTCCTTTTCTTTTTATATTCGAATTTCTTTTCTAGTTTTTGTTTGAATTCACAAATGTGCTCCAAAAATTCTCAAAATTTCACCAAATTTTTGGAGGACAAGTCTAATGCAATGTAGTACATGCTATGATGATATGAGTGCAATGATGATGATTTCAGATGAAATTTTGCTAAGATGAATCTCGCCCTCGAGATTCGGGTTGGCTAGCAAATAGGTGAGGGTGATCTCTCCGAAGTTCATCCTCTCGCTCCCAGGTTGCTTCTGATTCAGTGTGATGATTCCACTGTACTTTACAGAATCTGATGGTCTTGGTACTGGTAATTCTTTCTGCAGTCTCAAGAATCTTAATACGCTTCTCTTCATAAGTGAGATCATTTTCTAGCTGAACTTCCTCCAAAGGTATAGTGTCTTTCAACGAAGTTTCTTCCATCTCTGGGTGACACTTTTTCAGCTGACTAACATGGAATACATTATGAACTGCTGACAAAGATTCTGGTAATTCTTTCTCATATGCCACTTCTCCTTTGCGACTCAAAATCTTGAAAGGTCCTACATAGCGTGGTGCTAGTTTTCCTTTGATTCCAAATCTCTTCACACCACGAAGTGGTGATACCCTGAGATAAGATCTATCACCAACCTCATAGGTAACCTCTCTACGTTTCGGATCAGCATAGCTCTTCTGCCGAGATTGAGCTACCTTTAGCCTATCCCTTACCATCTTGACTTTTTGTTCAGCTTCTTGGATTAGGTCAGGTCCGAACAAATTTCTTTCTCCTACACCATTCCATAGTAGTGGTATAGTACACTTCCTTCCATGAAGAAATTCAAACGGAGCCATTTCTATACTTGATTGATAACTATTATTGTAAGAAAACTCTGCGTACGGTAGACTTTCATCCCAATTGGATCCATAATCTAACGCACATGCTCTCAGCATATCTTCTAGTATTTGATTGGTCCTTTCTGTCTGCCCATCTGTTTGCGGATGAAATGCAGTGCTGAATTCTAACCGAGTTCCCAGTGACTCGTGAAGTTGTCGCCAAAAGTGCGAAGTGAATTGAGTCCCTCTGTTAGACACGATACTTTTAGGTACCCCATGCAAACATACAATTCTGTTCATGTAAATCTTGGCTAACTTTGCACTTGTATAAGTTGTCTTTACTGGTATGAAATGGGCCACTTTTGTCAAGTGATCAACGATAACCCATATGGAATCGTATCCAGATTTGGTCCTGGGCAATCCAGTAATAAAGTCCATGCGAATTTTATCCCATTTCCAATCAGGTATTGGTAGTGGTTGTAATAATCCTGCCGGTTTCTGATGTTCTGCCTTTACACGACTGCACACGTCGCACAAGGCAATATGCTCTGCTATGTCCTTCTTTAAATTATTCCACCAAAACCTCTCCTTAACATCCATATACATCTTAGTATTGCCAGGATGAATTGAATATGGTGAGTTGTGCGCTTCTTGTAAGATCAACTTCTTAAGTTCAAGATCCTGCAGAACACAGATACGTTTTTCGTACCATAAGATTCCTTGTTCATCTACATGGAATCCTTTTGCCTTTCCTTCACTAACTTTACTTTTGATTTCATCTATTTCTTTGTCTAACTTTTGGGCTTCTTGAATTCTATCCATTAGTGTGGGCTGCACCTCCAAGGTTGCAAGGTACCCTTTAGGCACAATTTCGAGTCTCAGCTCTCTAAATTGGGCACACAACTCTTCCGGCAACTCTCCTTTGTTGAGGCCATTTACATAGGCTTTGCGGCTTAATGCATCGGCTACAACATTTGCCTTTCCAGGATGGTATTGCAAACTTAATTCATAGTCCTTGATAAGTTCTAGCCATCTTCTTTGCCTCATGTTGAGCTCTTTCTGTGTAAAAATATATTTCAAACTCTTGTGATCGGTAAACATTTCACAACGTTTCCCATGAGGTAATGTCTCCATGTATTTAGGGCATGTACAACAGATGCCAACTCTAGATCATGAGTGGGATAGTTCACTTCATGATTTTTGAGTTGCCTTGATGCATAAGCTACAACTCTACCTTCCTGCATCAGTGCACCTCCTAATCCTTGGTGAGATGCATCACAATATACTTGGAAGTCTTTCTCAAGGTCTGCCAAACATAACACTGGCGCTGACACAAGTCTCTTTTGCAACTCCTGAAAGCTGGTTTCGCAAGCTTCTGTCCAATTAAACTTCTTCTCCTTTTTTAGAAGATCAGTCATGGGCTTTGCTATCTTAGAGAAGTTTTCAATGAACCTCCGATAGTACCCTGCTAGGCCAAGGAAACTACGGATTTCCTAAACAGATTTAGGAGGTTCCCATTCTGTCACAGCTGCCACTTTTGCTGGATCAACAGCTATACCATTTCCATATACCATGTGCCCAAGAAAACCCACTTCATTCAGCCAGAATTCACATTTACTGAACTTGGCATAATGTTTATGTTCCCTGAGTTTCTCTAGAATGAGGCGTAGATGTTCCTCATGTTCTTTGTTGCTTTTGGAATATACCAATATATCATCGATGAATACCACTACGAACTTGTCAAGGAATTCCATGATACCTTATTCATCATGTTCATGAAATAGGCTGGTGCATTAGTCAATCCAAACGGCATCACTCTATATTCATACAACCCATATCTAGTGGTGAATGCAGTCTTGGGTATGTCATGTTCTCTAATCTTTAGTTGAAATTATCCTGATCGAAGATCAATTTTTGAGAACACACATGCTCCCTCTAGCTGATCGAAGAGATCATTTATTCTCGGCAGAGGATACTTATTCTTTATGGTCACTTCATTAAGTGAACGATAATCTATGCATAGCCTCTGACTTCGGTCCTTCTTTTCAACAAACAAGACTGGCGCTCCCCAAGACAATGAACTTGGTTGGATAAATCCCTTTTCCAGTTGTTCTCCTAATTGCTTCTTGAGTTCTTTTAACTCGTCAACTGACATCTTATAAGGTCTCTTTGCTATAGGCCCTGTTCCTGGCAGTAGGTCTATTAGAAACTCCACATCCCTATCTGGTGGCATGCCAGGTAATTCTTCGGGGAACACATCTGGGTATTCCTTCACTATTAGCACACTGTCTAGGCTAACCCCCTTAAGAGAATTAACCTTGCTCCCTTTGGGTTCAAAGTTAGACTTGAACCTGATCCTCTTATTTTCTGGGGTGGTAAGCATAACAGTCCACTTGGCACAATCAATCACCCCTTCATAATGGGTCAACCAGTCCATCCCTAATATAACATCTAATCCTTGGGACTCTAGTATTATTAAACTAATCGGGAACTTGTGCTTTCCAATTTCTAGGGTGATATGTCGGCACCCTGAATTTACTATCATTTCTCAACCCGGAGAACTTACCTTAATAGGACATCCAATCGTTTCAGTGGTGAGTCTGTTTTTGATTACAAATGCTCTTGAAATGAATGAATGCGATGCGCCAGTATCGAAAAGGATAAGTGCAGGAAAGGAATTAATATTGAACTTACCGATCACGGCATCATATCCTTCTTGGATTTCCTCCACATTAATGTGATTCACATGACCCTTTTGGAATGGGTTTGGCTTAGCTCCATTAGTCTTCTTCTCTGGGAATTCATTGGCATAGTGTCCCATCTTCTTGCACTTGAAGCATTCCACCTGACTGATGTCTTTCTTTGCTGGCTGATTCTGACGATTCTGTCCATTTTGGTTTCCATGGCCATGACCATTGTGGTTGTTCCTGAATCCACCTTTGTTGTGCCCACGATGATTGTTTCCATCATGGTTGTGGTTATTGTTACGATGGTTATTATGATTCCCATTTTTGTGGAATCCTGAACTCCCACTTCCTTCACCATGAGAGCGCTTGTGAGGAGATCCTGATCCATACTTATCAAAATGGTGCTTCCTCTTTCTACCCTCCACTTGTTTCATCTTGTTTTCCAGGATGGTAGCTTTGTCACACAAGGATTGATAAGTTGGAACATATGCAACAGATAGTTGCATAGAAATTTCATCATTCAGCCCATCTAGGAACTTCTCCTTTCTTTTTGCATCAGTGTCAACATCGTCGGGTGCATAACATGACAAATTATTGAACTCTTCGATGTATTCAGAGATAGTACGATGGCGTTGCTTGAGGTTATGAAACTCCTTTTTCTTCAACCCCATTATTCCAGCAGAGATGTGAGTGGTGCGAAACCCATCTTCAAACATTGCCCAAGTCACTTCCTCAATAGGGTGGGTAATTTGGAAATTATCCCACCAAGCAGCTGCATGACCTTCCAACAAGTGTGCTGCCAATCTGACCTTTTCTGCATCTGTGCATCCAACCGTGACTAGGTCCTTATTCACAGAGCGTAGCCAATCATTTGCTACCATGGGGTCAGTGGTACCCGAAAATTTAGGAGGTCTCAGCCTTAGAAATCTGGTCAGCATATCCAGGGGTGGTGGATTGTTCTGCTTGTTGTAATTGTTATTATTGTTGTTGTTCTGATTCTGGGTTGCCATGAATTGAGTCATCATTTGCATCAACTGGGTCTGCGCAGCCATCATCTGCTGCATTCCATTGCCATTGTCATCCTCGTTGTTGCGTCGGGGAGGCATCTGTGGGTTTAATAAGGGTAAGTAATGATAGATAACCCCAAATAAAACAACAGTCAATCAAACAAGCACATGCAAGTTCAACATCACATCAATGACAGAGTTTGTAAAAAATAACATACTAGCATAGTCACCCACAAGTCGGTATGACCTATGCAACTCAATAACAGTAAACGATAAGTAGATGGGATAACATCACTATTCCTCCATGTCGACTTCCTCCTCCACTAGTGCAAGTCCTGCTGCTGCGAATCCTGCCTTGTATTCCTCCAAGCTTGTAGTCAAGGCATTGATCTTTGTCTGTAACTCTCTCTTCTGAGTGCGCAGCCTCTCTATCACCTCGTGATCCGCTTCCAGGTCAATGTCCTCAAGCTCTAACTCGGTTTGCAAGTCTCTAATCTTCTTGTTCTTCTCCTGAACTCTCTTCTCTTGGCTCTTGAATTTCTTCTCTTGGTCTTCAAACTTTTCTCCATTTCTTTGACTCGGTTTTGCTGCTCCAGGAAGGCCTTGTCCTTCTCTTTAAGTTGGACTCGCAGTTCATCGTTGCTAAGCATTACATTAGTCCTATCAGTATCAAGGTGTCTGATGAGACTCTCTAAGTCCTGGAGGTAGTGACGCACGGGCTTGATAGACTCCTTAGTGGCCTCGTCCAACACAATAGGATCTCCTTCCTTGTCGCGCCTCCCAAAGAAATGGAAGTAGTGGCTCTTGATCTCAGAAGAGTGACGTCCACATAGGCGTCCCAACAGCTCCTGCATGGCGATGTCGAGGCCCCTCTCCATGTCATCATGGAGTATCTTGAAGGCAATCTCCCCAGTTTGGGGCTCTGTCTCGCGTCCTGGCTAATTAAATCTAAACCCCCATAAGTCCTTCCTCTGAAACTTCCTCAGATGAAGTCCCTGAATGGTAGGGATTGGAAGAGCGAGCACTTGGACTAGCTCCAATAGGCGAGTCCCAAAGCGAGTCCCCTTTAAATCCTTAGCCGTGCTGTGGACAAAATTCGGCATCTTTTGCATAGTATGGAGAAAATTAGTAACACAATGGAGAAAGTAAACACAAGTCACAAAATGAAAAAAATCAACCAACAGAACAATCCAAGTAGCAATACATTATTCAACTCAAGCACTCAAGGTTCCAGACATAACTTATTTTTGCCATACCACATAAGTTGATATGATCAAAATACTAACGTGATAAAAACGCCAAGGGTGGTGGTCCGACTAATATCTCACTCCTTAACCAAGGTGGCAATCTGGGCATCCTTGGCAGCAATCTGTTTGTCTTGGTCACATAGCTCCAAAGCTAGGCCTATGATATCCTTACTTAGGCGATTCACAGTGGCCTTTGAGTCTTGGACAAGACGCTTCTCCTCCTTGAGATTTTCCTGGGTATTGAGCATTCTATACTTGAGTCTCTCCCCAAGTTCCTTAATAGCTCTCTCTAGGCAGCATTCCTTGCAGAGCCAAAGAATGACGAGTGCATTTCAGAGTTGGTGAACATGCAGAATCCCGTACTCTTGGAATCGCCCTCCTTGTCCTTGTACAAATGGAGTTGCACCCACCAATACTCTTGTCCTTCGTCTATCACAGGAAATCCCTTGTACACGGCTTCACCATTCATTCCCAAGCCAAGCATGAGGTTCTTGAGTACTTTGGGAAATTCTGTCTCACACTCCAGGGTCATAGTCATCAGTGGTCCCTTCTTGACGGATTCATTGATGGTGGACATCTACAAAAATAGATGAGAAGGATGATTAGGGAAAGTTTTACGAGATGAAAAGACAAGTGTAAGGTTGGAATATAGAGTTATTTTTCCTAAGAGTTTTCCTTAGTCTAATCCATTCTAGGGTCACGAACCTACAGGCAACACAGTGCTCTGATACCATCTGTAAGAACTCACCATAATAAGGTAAGATCCCTGTGATTGCAGTGCTAGTCCCTGGATCGAAATGCTAGCACCCACAGTTTAAGATGAAGTACAAAGAAACAAAGGTCATTATTACATCGCATATCCAGGAATATAATGGTTCTTACAACTCACTTAGCCCAAGGCTAAGACACAAGTTCATATTACATAGCATAATAATAATAGAGTCTTTAGTATTCATGTGCCACAGGCAAGCATGTCGAGTGTAGACCCGCAACCCTACTCATCATCAGAGTATCCTGCAACATAATAAGTTACAGCCACAAGGGTCAATACATTTGGAATTGTATTGGAAAGTGATACCATAGATACTTAATATAATCCAACAACTACATGAATATATGGCTAAGTGGGGTTATGGCTGGCTTTGCTAAAATTAGTTTAACTTATAGTTCTTGAAGAAGTTTTTCATTCAAGCTATAAGGTAACAATGATAGACATCACTAAACCTTTACCCCTTTTTACCCACAAGTTTTAACTTAGAGAAATTTGGATGAGGAGATTATTGAACTACTTCACTGTCTTGAGGCTCAGGAATTGTCCATAACCGGGGACATGGCTAAGTACTTAGTTTTACCATCTCGAGAGGTGGTGCACTTTCCTCACAAGACTCGACATGCATCGAGACAAGACTTTTCAGAAGCAATCCCTCAGACCACCACAGACACGTTCCATCCTACCACATCTACCACCTTCTGTCCGTCTGGCTGAGTTCTTGCAACTTAGTTGGTCAAGCCAGAGCCCATATGCCATGTGGCTGCACTGGAAACTTTATGACAAGAATGTCTCCAATCTCTTTGTTCCTGGGTGGCCATCCAGAAGTGTGATACACCAGCTGACCATAGACATGGCCCCTGAGTAACCACTCAACATAATCCAAGCAAATCCCAATCCACCCAGGTGTTTCATTAATAATAGTTGTTTTCTTAGTCAAACAAAAATAATATCTTTCCATACTATCTTGATATGTATTTTCCACCCACGAATTCTACTAGCATAGCTAAGCATTCTAGCATACAAAGTCTTTTAAATAGGGGATACTATCAAGATATAGTCTATAGGATAGCATAGCATAGTAACATATGAATAATTCTATCATGCTAAGATCTACTAAAATATCACTAGTGCAATAGTAAAAATAATAGGACATGGGATGAAATATCACTTGCCTTGGTAGCTAGGGGAATAGGTACAATCCTCACAGCAACAAACTTCACAATCCACACAATCTACACAAGATCAATACAACAATAATAATTCAATCAATAAAACATTACAAAAACATGAATGCTTGCAAAATGCAATGATATGATCACAACTCTATAATTTACAGAGTCTACAGTACTGAGGACAGAATACCTCATGTAAATGCATAAGAAATACTCAAAAATAATTTATAGAACAATTTTTGTGAACAAAAAAAACTTGTAAAAAGGTTCTGCCTATAATTCAAATTTTTCAGAGGAAAAAGGGTGAAACATGGCCTTCATAATAAAGGTCTCATTTTTCTGAATCCATAGACACCAAATTTGTATTTTTATGATTTGTGAAACAAAAGTTATTGAATTTCTAAGTTAAATACTAAATCAGTCTATTATCTAATTAAACAAAAATAGTCTGGCGACGTGGCGCTATTCTATTGGCTGGTACCGGTTCGGCCGGATCGATCGCTGTGGGCCGTCAGATCTTAAGTGACTGCGGACGGATCTGATTAGCCCGTACCCTTTCGATAAGTGATATAATCCTATCCGCTATATTCTGATCGAACGGCTACTAAACAACTCGCCAGAGACTGGCGACGCCAGCGACGGCGCGCGGTGGCGGCACGTCAGGTGTGTGGCGTTCCGGCGATTCTAGAGGGGTAGGGCAAAAGGTAGTCTTACCGATGGTTTGCGGTGGTCTCGGCGATCTGATTGGTGGTCGCGATGGAGAAAGGGGAGCTCTGCTTCGCTCAGTATTCCTCGCTGGAGTTGCGTCGACGGCGGAGGTATCGGCTCAGTGTCGGAGTCAACGGCCTAGGGCTCAAACAAAAGAATTAGGGGGTCAGTGCGATGCGCCTCGACGAGCACAAGCAGCCTATTGCGAAAAAGGAGCGGCGGGAACCTTGCCCTTACCGGAAAAGCCGTCAGACGGTGGCGGCAGAGGAAGTTCGCCGGACTAGGTCCGTGTCGTCGACCTAGAGAAAGAGGGAGTACGTGGCTCGGTTAGTAGGTGCGCTAGGGTATGGTGAACCAGACGGGACAGAGGGGAGGGCGCCGGGCGGCCTGGGCTCACCAGAATCATCGCCGGAATGCCGTCAGTGAGCGGCGGTTCGAGTTCGAAATTAGGGTAGCCTGGGGGCTCTCCGGGGGTGGCGACTGGGGGAAATGATGAGGAGGAGCAAGGGGATTAAGTAGAAGCAGTCGTCGGGGAGAATTACTGCGAGAAATGGCCGGAATCAAATCGATTCGAAACGGCAGAGGGGGGTGGGGCGCTTCGTCGCCGGGGGTTGAAGACGACGGGGTGGTGGGGTGACGTGGCGTGGGGTCGGTCTGTCAGTGGGAGGGGGTAGGTTGCTGGGGCGTGCAGAAAAACAGAGAAGGGAGAGGAGTAGCCCGGGTGGGCTGTTGGGCCAGATTGGGCCAAAGGCCAGATTGCTGCTGCTGTTTGAATTTCTTTCCCTCCTTTTATTTTTCTAATCGAATTTCTTTTCTAGTTTTTGTTTGAATTAGCAAATGTGCTCCAAAAAGTCTCAAAATTTCTCCAAATTTTTGGAGGACAAGTCTAATGCAATGTAGTACATGCTATGATGATATGAGTGCAATGATGATGATTTCAGATGAAATTTTGGGATGTTACAGCCCACAAGAAACCAAGAGTCATGGGAGCATCTAAAGCCCAGGAACCAAACGTGGTGATCAAGATAGAATCATAAACGAACATTGTCGTAGAGTTGTAAATCAAACTTGTAACCAATCTGTACTTGACTCTGAGACCAAGCCTTTCATATAAAGGTTTTGAGGAGCTGATGGAGGGGGATCCATAGATTTCTGCAAACAACAACCTGCCTTCAGTTAGATTGCATCTAGCAAATCGGTGACTCTGTAATCATCTTCAATAATAATCAGACAGACATCAACTCCCTTGTTTATCTAATAAGCCGACAAAATCACCAACGCTCTCTTTTCCCCGAAACCTGAAGTCCATAAAAATGGGCATTGCCTAGGTTACCCCTCGACAGTATTTATTTGGTAATTGTTTTTCCAAGGCAGGACTCGGTTAACTATAAGAAATAGAGGAAAATCTTACTCAACTACTTACTCATATGAATAGAAAGATTTACTCTAACTATTTTGAATCACTTCCACTAGCATAGTACCTTAACAATACTACCAACTAGCATAAACATTTCAAATTTCTGAAGTGGTTGACATAGGACAGACCTCTCATGAGTGACTTCACAATTTTCTTCCATATGCCGTGTTCCTTCAAAACTCAAAAGTAGATCCCTCTAATTAATAATATAAAAGCAAAGAGGCAAATGCAGATCCATTTTTTGAAGAATAAGGATAAAAGGAAAAATATTTTTGTATATTTGAGGATTGGGTTTAGAGAATATAAACATATTAGTAACAAAGGAAGATACTGAGAACAAACAAACAAAAAACTAAAACTAAAAGAAAAAGAGAAGTGTTGGAACGAGTACAACACGAGTGTTTCAAAGCTCTTCAGGAGCTGTAGTACAACCTCATCATTACATAAATAAATTTCTTGAGGAACACATCACCAAGCTTAGGCTTTTGCAAGCCATGTTGTTGCTCATTGTGGTGGAGGATAATCTCCTAAGCTCCATTGGTTGCTCCAATCAAGGAAATGGGAGGAGAGGTTCACGGTGGAGTCTCGAAGGTTGATGGTGAGGTTGTTCATTTTCTCAATGTTCCTTCGAGCATGTACACATCTTCATAGGTGGTGTAGTAGTTCGGTGGCTGCTGCTCTTCTTCTACTCCTTCCTATCCTTGTAGTTCAGCTTGTTATGGTAGGGTTGCCTAAACCCAAGCATCATAATGCAGGCATCTATTCTCTATAGAGAATATACCATTATGCAAAGGAGCAGCGATCAAGTGATTTACTCCAGGTATATCAAAGTAATACCTACCATTAATTTTTTTGATCATAGCACATGCATTAAGAGTAGAAAAACAGAGACGGAACACACCTTCCAACAGTTGCAAGTTACTTAAGTTGATATGGAGTGCTCAGGAAAGAAAGATGATAACTTCTCCTCTACATATAGGTCCACGAGTTTGGAGAGCTTGATACTTCAAATAAATCAGTAGAAGAGCTCCTAGATTTCGTGTCAAGTTACAGTTTGGAATGGTAGATTTTGTAAGGATCATCATGTACTCATCATTGACTCTTGTGAACTCACCACGGGCCAACGGGGTGTTAGCAATAACATAGAATAAATAGCAAACTGCAAGACACTTAATTTGATTCCCCTTTGGGATGGGATTTTAAATTTTCATCTTATTTAAGTAGTAGTTAGGGCTAGGACTAAGTGGGAAACAAGTGGAGCAGATGTCAGTGACGTTGTTGGAAAAACCAATGTAGTGGCACCAATCATCGAGAGACAAGTCATACTCATGGTTCATCAAGCGGAAGGTGATCCTATCAGCTCCCGGGATATCCTCTTTAGAACTGTAGAATGGACCAACCGTATGCTTCAAGGTGCTAAGAAACTCGAGCGTCAAGCGTCTATAGGTGGTGGCCTCCTAAAAAAATAAAGTCAAGCAAACCAACATTGTGGAAAATAAAATTGAAATCATAGTGAATGCCTAGTTGGTTCAGAATATGGGGGCATGCCCATTTGGTAGACTTGATCTCGCGGTTCTTGTAGAACCCCGGTAAAACCACTACTAGAAAATCATGTGTTGTTTAATTTTGTGTACCATCATGACCGCATGCTCATGTCATCATGCCACATTGCATTTGAGCATCGTCATGTCATCATGCGTATTTAACCTTAAAACTATTTTCTAAAACCTACTTTTGTTTCTAAATATCCCATTTTTCAATTCAAATCAAAACCGTCGGTCCGCTCGAATCTTTTGTTTGTCTAAAAATATTTACAAAAGTTTATTCTTAAACAAAAGAAATAAAATCTATTTTATTCGGGGGAGGCCGCCACCTGCTAGGCCCAAAGGGCCCGGCTGGCAGTTGCCTACTACCCCGAAACCCTAAACCTAAAATCCTCAGACCCTACCTAACCCTAGGCCCCAGCACCACCCGCCGCCGCCAGTACCTACCACCCCACACGCCACACACATGACACTGCCACGACTCGGTCGTGCACAACACACACATGCGACACACACACACACGCACGCTGCGTGCGCCAAACACAACACGAACGGGAGGGATCCCTTCCCGTTTTCCACCTACCCCACCTCGAAACTTGCAGCCACCCCCTACTTCTCTATTCGGACGCAATAAAGCCCATGTCTTCCTCATGAGTTGATGCCATGCCTCCTGCTCATGTTCCCGAGCTCGACACGATGCCCCGCTCGATCCCCACCTTCCTCCATCCCTCGGCCCTTCTCGTTGTCGCTGCCGCAATGCCGCTATCATCGCTCGTCGTGCGTCCTCCTCCCCGAGCTCGCCCGTCCCTGCTCGAGGCCCCCTGTGCTCGACCGTGCTGAACCGGCCCCCTAGCAAGCGCCACGGCCACCTGTGCCCTCCCTTGATATCAGCTGCGCCTCCACTTACGGCCTCCTCATCGCCCGCACCACCCTACGCCTCCCTCATGAGCCCCTGCTCTAGCCCGTCAAACGCCACCACGGCCACCTCCTTTCCGGCATATGCCATCCATCCCCGCGGCTTTCTTCCTGCAGCACCGCCGGACTCCGTTCGTGCTCCTTCTCATAGGCGCCTCTCCTTGCCACATGTGCTCCGCCGTCGCCGCTCGAGCTCTGCCCCAGTTTGTTTTGGAGCACATACCTCCTTGCGATTATGCCGTACACTGCTTGCATCTCTGATCTCGTTGTTGTGTTGCCACTTGGATCCCTATCGATGGGTGTGGTTCAACCCCCAAATCCATTCCCTCTATGCCTGCTTGAGTTTCTCTAAATCGATCCCTGGTTCTGTTGTTCCCAACAAGGAGACGTGGTAAATAGTTGGTGTGATTCTACAGAGGGCATGGTGAAGATGGTGTATGTATTGGAGTGAGGGAATGTTGATCATCCGAAGACCACACGACCCATGTACATCTCGACAAGATCTACCTCACGGACGCCAAGACCCCCGGATATGAAGATCCGAAGACCAAACCATGAAGAGCCCTGATCCCGAATCCGAAGCTCGAACCGCGGCATCGACTTCATGCGCTCCTTCATGGACGACAAGACCCCGTTCCCCGAGGTGAAGACCGATCCCGTCGAACCCGGAGACCCCTGGATCCGAACTCCCAATGTGTGACATCGATCTGAGCTCCTATTTTATTAAATGTTATATACTTGTTGTGTATATATTGTTCATGTTCACATCTCATCGTGTGGTTTGGGGGCATTATGTCGATTCAGCTAATAATTAAATATGGAGACTATATGCGGGCTTTTCTAGTCTTATATTGGCTCCATTTAAATTTGTGTAGCGAATTATGCCATGTTTTGCCTTATTAATACAGCATTTAAATTGCGGGGTATCTAAATAACTTGAACCTCTAATTATTTATCGGGACCCAGGTTCCGCTTAATATTGCCTAACTACATCGCATATTTGCCATGCCATGCCTCATACAAGCATCATGCTCGATCTTCTACCGTAGTATTAAATAGTGTATCCGGTGTTTCTTTTAGTTCTTTGCTTCTTCACGGATTAGGATGTTGAGTTGATGTGAGTGTCGAAAATATCTTCGGAGATGTATGTTCGTCTATGTTTTCCCAGGCGAGCATTTTCCCCCTTTCTACCTATTTTGTGTTTATAGTATTTACTTCCTCTTGTTGATCTATTGCTATCCTTGTTGCGATGCTTTAGTTTCCGTGCACCATTTATATTCCCTGCCGCCTCTATATTGCCTTGGACACATCCTATTGCCTGTTGTTTGATAGATAGTCGGCCTTGCGAGTCATAGTTGCTTGCTCAGGTGTTGGTTCTAGTCGTCGAGTTCCCCCATTGTTGGGAGGTTGGTAGATGCTTAATGGTGGAGATAATCATGACTTTCATTACAACTTGTTAATTAAAATGCTGGGAATAGATATAATTAATACAGAGGCACCGGTGGGCAATAGCTAATATTTGTATTTTAATCGCTCACTTGTGTCCAGTAGGCCCCGAGTACTTGATACATGTTCCTTGACTATCGCACTATCCGCATGTGGGACCATGAATCCCCTTAGCCAGAGCTTGATTCATTTCTTATTTCTCAGGGCCACAAACTAGTTTGGGGCGTTATTACTATTCTGTACTTATGCCATGCTTTACTGCTTTATTTACTATTGCGCGTGGAGCGCCTGTACTATTTTGGAACATGGAATGTTTTAACGGTATCGACAAGCCCAGTCACACTTTCGGGTTCCCGTCATTTACATCCATTGACAGAAATCCTGGGTCTGTCTTGGAGACGGCCAACTTCGTTGCCGGTAGCTTAGTGTGGTGCCCCCCTAAAATATTTTATAAATCTTGTGATTGCATTGTCATGATGCCTCGTTGGGTTTTATTTTGTTTTTTCGAGGTTGATTGTGTGTGTTTTGCTATTTGTGCACCCCTGTAGGGTAAATCTTTTCGAAAAGCCATGTACGCGGTTATGGACGACTTGGAGCACAATGTCTCGAACATAGACAACTATAACTAAATTAGTGCTATAAATTTGAATTTGGCTTGACTAGTAATCAACTCTACAATGGAATGGATAATAAAAGTGCCAACAACTGATGGAATTGGAGTGTCTCATGCTATCTATATCTGCCTAGTAAGTATTGCAACTACAACGGAATGGTTAACTAAAACTACCCACTCTTATGATATTATGATGACTCATGCTATCTATATCTGACTAGTAAGTGTTGCAACTATAATGGAATGAATAAAACTACCAACAATGTGAGTTCCTCGTTTTGACTTCCTTAATTGGTCTTGAGGGGGAAATACCAGGATGAATATGTTTTGGTGTTACTATCTGGTTTGTTCTGAATAGGTCTTCCTTATCCCTCTCTAATGGCCGACAGTTGTATCGAGTCTCTAAAGGTTGTTTAGTGCATACTTCGTTGCCGCTTCAGTCCACCATACCTATGTAGGCGAGAACCACCAAATTCTAGCCTCGCCGTGTACTGGCCTTAGTACTGACCGCTCCCTTTTTCCTTTGCCCTTTGTTGGCACCCCTTTTGTTTAACATGTATAAGTTCAATGTTCTTAGCAAGGTTACCCTTCCGACTTGGCCTAGGAAGGGTTATGGACACCATTGGTTATTCTTCAAAGCTATTAGCCCAATTTGCATCTTGTCCATACTCGGATACTGTATCGATTTCAAGGTGTTTTGGATCTTTGGTGCTCTATATCTGTATTCTTGACTCGATGAGTTGTTTTTGCATATGTATGTTCTATGGGTTTTCATTGTGGACTATTGTGTAATGATATTACTTTGTTTTCCACCCACACGCAAGTGTCTGGTGGGCATATTTGAATCGATTCTATGCGGGTTTGGCGGGAATCACTGAAACTTGCATAGGGCCGATTCGAGGGCATTACAGTTCTTAAGACGGTTGAAACGGTTGAGATGAAAGTCTTCGATGAACTCGATATTGAGCACTGTAGGGGTTAGTCCTTCAGCCGGTTGCGCGGATTGTGTATCCACCACACGTGTACGGCTCCTTGTGTTTATTTAAAACAAAAAATTTCACTGATTAGAAACTTTCTTCAAACAATTTTTTTATCCAATAGAAATAGGCAGGGATTACTCCTCTACACTTTTTACAAAATAAGCTCCTCTAAATAACAATACTAAACATGCTCAATTATATAATAATCTCAAAATAAGACATAACTAGATTGATAATTACAAGATCTAGAGCATGATTTTGTTGCAAATGAGTTGGGGACCGGAGGAGAAACATACCTAAAATAGATGATGTGCGAGGAATCAAATAAAAAATGAGTAGAGGTGAAGATCCAATAGACGTGGTTTTGAGTTTGGAGGAAGAAGAAAGAGAAAATAGAAAGTTTAGGTTTAGGTTTACGTCTTCCCTGGGTTCAAATTGCTGTTAGTACGGGCGGGCGCTACGGTTGCGGCAATCATGGCCAACCCGTACAAAGAAAGGTTGCCTTAGGATCGAGGTTTGATCCTGGCAACACACTCGGTACGGGCACACGATATGGCCGCACCCACCGTACTGACGATCGTTATGGGCTCAACATTTTCTGATAAATTTATTAAACCTTCCATCTAATCGGTACGGGTGTGGCGCCCGTATGAGTGGTCATTAAAGACACATTACCTTTGAGAAAAAAATGAGAACTTTATTTTCTCCAGCCGAGATGTAGTATGGGCGTGTGGTTCAGTGGGCTTCCCCCGTACTGATGGTCATGATGGCCTCAAAAACCTGCAAAACATGAATTTTTGTGTTGCATCTTTCTCACACGCCTTTGCACATCAGTTATACCTAAAAAGTTTGTATAAATACATCACTAAACTAGTGATTATATAACCGCGTGCTAATGAATATAATCTAAAGGAAAGATTACCTTTGTTTCTTCTCCTCTCCTCAATGGATGTCTTGAACACTCTTTATTAGTAAACAAAAACAAAACTAACACTAACACAAATAAAAACTTTTATTTCACATGGTTTGCCTCCCATGAAGCGCTTCTAGTTAAGTTCAATTAGCTTGACCCAAATGGTGATCATTTTTGGTTTTGGAAGTAGAACACCCACTCCAAAATAGTTGGCTTTTAAAGTAAAGATCCCATTTTCATTAGGTTTGGCCTTTTTATTTCTAGGGAAGTGGACTACAAAAGGTTCTCTGAATGGTATCCCTAATCTAATATTCCATTCATATAAATTTATTAAATCTTTTATAGTTTCTAATAATGTCCTTCCTAGAATCATTGGCGTTATAGGATATTCAGGCATGTCCATTGTAACAAGACATTTTTCGTGCAGGACATCATTTGATTTCTATGACAATATTCTCTTTGACTCCCAAACTTGTTTATAAGTTGAATCTGCTAAGTTTAGTCTTAGTTCAGTAGTTTGAAATGACCCAAGGTTAAGTCTCATTACTCCAATATGGATTTTAATAGTGGGCTCAAATATATCATATAGTTTAGTTGGAAGTTTCTCAGCTAATTTCTTATATTCCACTTCTAGATTACGTACCTTGGCTTCTACTCCTTGAGTAAAATGTTGGTACATGGCATCATTACCTCCTTCAATATCGGGATTCTTTACACTGATCATCTTCACAAGATCCTCCATGATATAATTTAGATACGGTGTGTTGCTATAGTCTAGCACTTGAGGCTTCTCATCTTTGTTTTCCACCCTCATCATCTTGAGGTCTTTGACCGTATTTGGCTCGTGCTTTCCTGCAAACCTTGCTAGGATGAGAGTTCGACTCTCAACTATATTGCACAATTGTGCTTCCATGGTCTTTGTCCTTAAGCTTGAATATCATTTTTAAGAGTAACTTCTTGATTATATAGTTTATTAATAATAGTTTCATGGTTCTCCGTAATCTTAATAAGAAGATTATTTTGTTTAGTTTGTGCTTGCATAAAAGCTTTGAAAGAATTTTCAAGCAGGATGTTACCATTACTTGCTCCAATACTATTGGTATAGTTGTTGTTGTTTGGAGAACCTGCAGGGTTAGCATATTTCTTTTGAAAGTTCGATCCATAGTTTTGACTCTTCCATGCAGGGTTATAAGCATTACGAGCTACAAAATATACTTCCTCAATATTTGAGTTGGTGATGGCATTTACTTGGGTTTCCTTACCCTTTAGATTTTTTAGCAAATCATCTACCTCTGAAGTAAGCTCTTCATTAGTCTCCTCAGTGATTGCATTCACCTTGGCATGGTTGCTTTGCATGTCATTTAGAAGCTTCTTGACAACATATACTTCATTTCCCATGAATGTGCCTCTGATTGCAATGTCAAGCATAGATTAAGACATTGGGTTAAGGGAATTATAAAATAAGTGGAGAATTAACCACTCTTCCATCCCATGGCTGGGACAGCTCATTACTGCTTCCTTCATCCTTTCCCAAGCAAGCGCTAGTGGCTCACGGTCTTCTTGTTTAAACGATGTAATATTTGAATGAAGTTGCATAGTCTTAGCTGGAGGGAAAAATTAGTCTTAAAAATATTAATACATTCCTCCCATGACATAATAGTGCCTTTAGGCAAAGCTATCAGCTAATCTTTTTCTTTTCCTCTAAGTGAAAAAGGAAATAAGCGTAATTTAACAGCATCGGGGTTAACATCTTTTATGCGCATAATGTCACATATTTTAGTAAATGTATTTAGGTGCAAACCTGAATCTTCACTAGCTAAGCCTCCAAATTGGTTCTGTTAAACCAAACTCAAAAGGTTAGGCTTAATCTCATAATTCTCTGTTGTAACAGCGGGCTGAGTAATAGGTGCACGAATAAAATCATCATTGGTAGTAGAATACTCTCCAAGCTTATTTTGTGCCATAGTAATTAGCATACTCACCAAGCTTCTTTTGAGCCATAATAATTATCTTTTTGGTATTTTTAGATTTAGAGAAACAATTAACTACTTTTTTGGGGGTATTAAAATAGATACAAAAAGGAAACTAATAACAATAATTATAACTAAAACTAAAACAAAACGAATAAACAAGGTCTCCAATAACCTCACTAGCATAGAGAAATTGCTTGGCAACGATGCTAGAAAAAGGGCTCATACCTTTGATCCAGATTATGCATGCAGTATAGTAGCTTTTTCACTAGAAAAGACCTAGGTTTATCGAACCTTAGGAAACACTTCCTAAAAGGACTTAAGGAATTTCTACAAGACTTGCTGATTAATTTTGTTTTTTGTTTACAGAATCTTTCCAGTTTACTTTGTATCTTTTGGTTGTTTTTAATGATGGAGATAGGTCAGGGTTGAAGATTCACCTACAGTTATGTATACAAATGGGATAAAATAAGATTAAGCACATTCATGTGTAAAATGATCTTATAGTGATAGTAATTGTGAGCGATACATCCTTAGCTACTATAACCCCTAAAACCATAGGTGACAATAGTCTCTTGGTCCAACTGTCATACCAAGAAACCATGGGTTACAATGGTTATTAAGTAAAACATACCAAAGCCTTAAGATGAACAATGTTACTGTTGATCCCAAGTGGATCACTAAGAGAATACCATACTCCTCCTTTCTATCACTAAGGTTTCGCATGTCAGATGTCGTTCTCCACTCATCTCACCCCACACCTTGATCAATCTGTGGGGTCTTGGGTACCTACAATCTACATATCGAGGTAGAGAATAATATACAAGATAACAAAGTTCATAATAAAACACTACACAATATTCCAATAGAATTAGATGCGCATAGATGCTTCGAGGCTTCATCCCAACCCGCACCCCGTGAGACTACTCACTCAGAATAATAAGATCAAGAATATGAATCATTGGGAAAATACTTAGGTTGAAATCAAGTATTCTTACAATGGTCACCAGTTCGCAAGTGGATTTATATTACAAGATAATGGCGATGGATATGAAGGATGTAGGGATGGAGGTGATGAACTATGGTGGTGTCGATCTCCTTTGGTGTGTGATTGATGAGATCTTAATGGCAAATGGGTTCTATGGTGGCTGGAGGGTGCGTCTCTCCTTGAATGATCTCACTCCCTTCACATAAGTAGCTTGGTTTGACCGAATTAAGGAAGGCACCGACGTGTAGTGTGGGCGGACGGTACAGGCGGGACTCGCCCGTACCGATGCTTGTTACACCTCCTAGAAATGCCTTTTTGCCCCTGGTAGACTTGGTTGTGTTGGTAACGACATATTCTTTAGTAATTGCTCCTAGAGCTGCGATTCAATAGACCCCTAGAGGAACGAAACGTTGTAAACGACCAAGGGGTAGAATCTCCCCGTGCGTATTAGAGAGGAGGGCGCGCGAGGGTAGCCCGCGAGCCCATGTCCAGCCCCATATTCCCATGTATCCGCATACTTCCATGTCCCTACGTTACATTTGGCCATTCATTGCCACATTGTCATTCGCAAAAACCATTGCCACGTCGCCACACCATTAGGTTTTGATCACGAAAATAAGATCGTGGCCACCAATTCCCGAGGCACTTCTAACCCTAAATTTTCGATCCCGGCGGCGACGTGCGCTAGCAAGGCGACGTGAATCCGGCCGGCCAGCCTTCTAATCCTTCATCTGCGAACCTACCCTGCTCTGGTGGCGAAGTGTCTGTCTGCACCGGTGACCGAGATCTAATCCTCCATCTGCGAACCTACCCAGGTCCGGTGGCAACGTGGCCTTCCACGCTGACGATAACCGTTCCAATCCTACATCTGCAGATCAAAGGCCAGCCAGATCTGCTCATCCTTAGGACACATCGACCAGTCCGCCTCTGTCCCATCTCGCCACTCGCGTCCGAAAATGTGAGTAGCTGCCTCTCTAACACACATTATTTGCATCTCCTTTAGCATATCGGCTTAGGGTTCATGTTAGAATCTCCGAGTCCTCCATATATACATAACTGATTAGATTAGCGTTGTTGGTTTTCTTTGCTTGAACAGATGGAGGACTCTATGTCAACTGGGAGTGACAATGAGAGCGTCCCTACGCGCAATGGTGATTCAAGTTCGGATGATAGAGATAGTTCTTTCTCTTAAGATGAGCCTACTGAGAACGACCTCTATGAAGAAAACAAATCCGAGGATGATGAGGTCACGTGAAGTTTCTTTTTTATTTTGTACGCAAACCTAGAACATGCAAATTTATACTCCTAGTTTTTTAATTGTGTAGATGGACATCGATTGTGGAAACAAGGAGCACCATCTAGAAGAATCGTTCTCGGAAAGCATTAGCAGTGATGTATGTCGAGTGCTACACTATATTAATAAGAATTGAATAGACATGCTATATGACTATGTGCTACAATGGTGCAGGTTATACTAATCTCTCAGAGTGACCATGATTATTTTGGGGATTCAGACTTGGAAACCTAGGATGAAGAGGCGACGAAAGAATCACAAGAACCTGAAGGGTCAAAATCTGAATACAAGAGTGATGTAAGTTGCTTATTATTGTACAGCAAGGCATACATAGTATCAACCAGATCACCACTTACATTTCTTTGCTTTTAATTGTGTAGTTTACAGACAGTTCACAGCATGAGCACAGTTCGCATCAAGTGATACTAGAGAAGAATTTTCGGCATGCTCACGATAAGTGGTACATGCACAAGAATGTAAAGGAGATGACCTTCCCTTCCAAAGCAGAAACATACTCTTACCACAACATATACGCGAGAGAACATGGTGTCAGCATAAGGCGACAGAAGGTGAAGCGAGACACTAATGGAGAAATTCTGTACATGCGGTTTCTCTGTTCTAGTTCAGGGGAACGTGAGGCAAAGTACTTAAACATGGATGACCGCAAGAAGAGGCAACGAGCTCGGTCTCGCTGCAACTGTCCAGCCCATCTCACCATGTTGTTTAAAAAATCCAAGGGGCATTGGAAAGTTCTGAGCTTTCATGACGATCACAACCATGTGCTAGCTAGACCAGATGAAGTCTCGTTTCTTCGGTCCCACCGAAAGATCAAGCCTCATCAGAGAGCTCAAATCATGTCACTGGCAGCAGGTGGGATGCGAAAGTTCGAGATTATGAAAACCTTCATAACCAGAAGTGGCAGGTGGAGCAAGGTTGGGTTCATCCCGAAGGATCTTTACAACATGTGTTGCCGGGAGAAGAGGAAGCTGATTGTATCCGGTGACGCTAACACATCCACTCGAATTATGTAGAATAGGAAGGACCGTGTTCCTGAATTATTTTTCGATTACGAGCTAGATAAAGAATGAAATTTGAAAACCATGTTTTGGTGTGACTCTCAGTGAAGTCAGGACTATCAGGAGTTAGGTGATGTACTGGTGTTCGACAGTACGTACAAAATGAATCGGTATGGAATGCTATTCATTCCTTTCGTGGGGTTGAACCATCACCGCAAGACTACTGTTTTTGCATCCGCCATCGTCTCGAATGAGAAAATAGAAACATATGTTTGGCTACTTCAAACATTTCTGAAAGCTATGTGTCAGAAGAATCCACAAGGGGTTATCACTGATGTGGATGGTTCAATGATGAAATCTATTGGCATTGTCTTCAAGGATGTGTGGCACCGTGTATGTACGTGGAACATTGAAAAGAATATGAAAAAACACCTCTATCATGAATCTCTGAATGAATTCAGGTCATTGTTGTACTACATCACCTCAGAAGAGATCTTTGAGCAGAGATGGAGCGCGTTTGTTCAGAAATGGCGGTCGAAGAATACCAAAGAGTGGCTGAGTAGAATGTATAAGAAGAAGAGATGGTGGGTTGCCGCATATCTAGCCGAGGGCTTTTTTCTCGGCATGAAAAGCAATCAGAGGAGCGAGAGTTTGAAATCGTGCCTACACCTTCACCTCGATTTTGGAATGACACTGGTGGATTTGATTGTGCACTACGAGAACACCATTAACCATATCTATCAGGAAGATGTGCGGCAGGACTGTGCGGACTCACAAACAGTACCTATGGCGATTACTAAATACAAGGATATCGAGATGGATGCTACAGAAGTATTCACTGCAGGAAACTTCTATATCTTCCAAGCGGAGCTGAAAAGGATTGATGGACTCAATATTGCTGAATGTACGAAAGATTGTTCCAGTTCTAAGTACACTGTGGTATGGGCAAATAAAATGACTAGGAAGTTTGACGTGATCTACACGCCTGGAGACAGTGAGGAAACTATAAAGTGCTTCTTCAAAAGGATGGCTAGGAAGGGGCTCCCTTGCAAGCTCATCCACTACATATTGACTTTCCTGGGACTAGACAAAATACCAAAATGGTGTGTCCTTCGACGCTACTCAAAGAATGCAAGATATGGATTGCCTACGCAGCGCGGGAGCGATATGTTCGGATATGGATGGTCATTGAAAAGGATACAGATGCCGCCTAGAGGGGGGTGGGTGAATAGGCGGTTTAAAACTTTTACGATATGGGCTTAACAAAGGCGGAATAAAACTAGCGTTTACTTTGTCAAGCACAAATCTTATATAAACTACGGTTCACCTATGTGCACCAACAACTTATGCTAAGCAATACAAGCAACTATGTGATAGCTAGATATAAGACTTCAAGCACGAAGGCTATCACAAAATGAAGTGCATAAGTAATAGCTCGGGTATAGAGATAACCGAGGCACGCGGAGACGATGATTTATTACCGAGTTCCTCCCATAAAGGGAGTACGTCTCGTTGGAGGGGTGGGCGGTACTAGGACCACCACGCCACAAAAGGCCTCACCCTATTCTCCTGTGAACCTCGCCACAAGAGGACCGGTTCACTTCTTCACTATCGATGCACTTGTCGGTGGCAATCCGTAACCTCTCACAAAGATTGGGGAACTTCTCCACAACTCAATTGGAGGCTCCCAACGAACAAGCTCGGGGAAAGCTCCACAACTTAATTGGAGGCCCCAAGTAATCCACAAACCTTCAAAACAACTAAACTGTGTAGGGTTCCAAGAACCCAAGAGTAAAAAGCTTCTCACCTTTAACCCAATTAAATCCTCACGAAGAACTCAAACCTATGCACCAAATGCAATGGCAAGAACACAAGAAGTGCTCAAGTCCTTCTTTCCCAAATCCCACCAAAGCTACAAAAGCTAGTGGGAGAATAAGAGAGGAAGAACACAAGAGGAAATCCACAAAAGAAACCCGAAGATCTAGATCGCAATATGTTCCTCTCACATAGAGGAGAGATGGATTGGTGGAGTTGTAGATCTAGACCACCCCTTTCAAATCCCCCAAAAATATTTAAGAAATATGGGAATGATTGAGAGAATTTGCAAGCTCTTGAAGGTCAAAACAATGGAGGAGAGAGAGAATGCAAACCACCAGCCTAAGGAGGAAGAAGGGGTCTATTTATACCCCTCCCCAACGAAATATGACCGTTTGGGACCTCCCAGGCAGGATAATGTGTCCCTCCCCCAGATATTCCGGGTTCCCTAAGACAAAATAAGGCTAAGGACTTCGCGGCGCGACCCCCAGTATAGGGGCGGATATTTGGGCCGGATAATCCGACCCCGGAGGCCCGGATAATCCGCCCCTGTTACTGGGAGCTACGCCTCAAAGTCCTTAGCCATTTTCCGAAAATTGGGCAGAATAATCCGCCCCCCTGAAAACTGACAGAAACAACGAAACTGAAACAATCATAAATTTTGCATCCGGACTCCGTTTTTGATGATCTTGGGATCATTTTAAAGAGGACAATGAGATCTACAAGATCATCCATAGAAACATCGTAGTCCGGAAATGTAGGATAGAACCAAATGACGAAATGTTTGAACTCTCCCAAAAAGACGGACCAATAAAACCTCCAACATCGAAAACGCAATAGAGAAATCATATGAAATTCGTTTTCGATGAACTTGAGCTTGTCATGGAGATTAACACAAGATCTAAATACCCAAATAAGAACTAAGAAAGATGATGCCAAGTATGCAAAGGTTTGAGCTCTCGCTGAGGGATATGATCAAGTTACCCACTCGAGAGCCCCTCTTGATAGTTCAGTTATCTATCCTATAAACTGGTCTCCCCAACTAACACCACGAGACCGGTAAGAAAGAAACCCTATCAAGATCAAATAATTGCCTTGTCTATATTCCACCCGATGTTGATGATGACGATCTTCTACACCTCAAGATGGAACACCTTTCTTGATTGCTCTAGCTTGGTGAAGACTTGGAATTTGCTCCCCCATACTCCACTATGGAAGAGCCTCTCTTTTAGGCATATCTTCACATATCCATGATCACCATAAGGATGGAAAGCTACACTTGAGATCATCTTATTATTCAAGACACACTTGCCGTAGGCTCAACTTCTACTTGACCAATCTCCGGATCATTCCTTGAAACCTTGATCAACACTTGATCTTCTTCACTTTCTTCTTCTTCCAACCTTGAAGCCAACATATGGTTCAAGCATTGCCTATGGACAAATCCTGTGGCACACATGTCCTTTCAATCTCCCACATTTTGGTAATTGATGACAATCCCTTTGAGAGGGTTTATATCTATATATTCAACATGCAAAGCAACAACAAGGATGCAAAAGCATGAGACGCAAATGCATCAGAACAAACTCAAAGCATGAAACCAACTTCCCTTAAACCCTCCAAAACTTCTCCCCCATTGGCATCGATTGCCAATAGAGTGATAATTCCTCCAAAATGTGTACATTTCTCATAGTGTGAGTGGAATAGAATGCACGTATCCAATGACGAATACTTAGGAGGAGGTTAAACAATATTGAGGATCAAAAGATTGCAAAAAAAACAAGGTAAAGAAGCATCAAGAAATGAAGCAAGCAATCAAAAGATCCAAAGAACCACTTGACAAAAACAACATACCAAATGAAAGATAGATATTATGATAAGATTGAAAAGAGAGTGTTCTATATAATAAGAGGAGGCTCCCCAAGGTTTGTGCAAAAAAATTGCATTTGAATACAATATGGACAAACATGGCATCCTCACTCCCTCGATATTATTTAAAACCCATCTATGTACGAAAGAGCATATGCCAAGGCATAAAACTTGCAATAAACAAATGGTTGAGCAACGAGTAAGAGACAACATAATAGCAGGCTCAACCACAAGGATGTGTGAGAGGCATGACAAAGCATAGTATAAGACTAATGCAAGGATGATCATTGAGCATCAACATAGTCTTCAATGAATGATATTGCTCAGTATGACCATACAACACACACGAAACAAATAATATGTCAAAAAAGGAGAAGTAACATCTCTCATGTGTATAAGTTTCTAAGTAGACAATCTCACAAAGATATTGATCCACAAAGAAACATGTACACACAAAATAGATACTAAAATAAATAGAGCAAGATATCCAAAATGATGTCATGACAATACACCACTAAGATCTCTGCTTCATAGCATGGCCAAAAGGCTCAATTTTATCTTATTGTATATTCATGAACTTTAACCACAAACATATCAAATAGATCACAACTACCAATAAGGGAAGTAGAGATAGTTCGAATGTATTGCAAGAGGAATCAAGTATCACAAAGAAAGAATCAACTTCACAAATTCATCAATATTGCACATGAGAGTACTTTGAGGAAACAGTAGGCAATATAATTGCTAGATTGACATATTTGGGATTGGTGAATCATGAGCATGATTTTGTATAGTCCCAATTATATGCACTCATCTCAACTTACTCACATATGCAATAGAGAGCGTTCTTTAAGGCCAAAGAAAGAACCACAACAACTACAGATACAAAAAAAATCATGCCAATATGCAACCTACCATAAGTTGGAAGACGATATGTACGCATGAGTACGAGATACTTGTTACCGAGATATCATTGTTGTGATGAAGTAGATAGGAGTTTCTTGATCATCCTTGCTTGTCTCTAATTATCATTGAGTCGTCACTTATTACTTATGAAAGAGATAAGCATCCAATGCACCTCGAAGGTACCTAAAACAAAATTCAAGTACAATATGGTCCCCAAACCTATCGGGTCCAAAGTAGTTAGAGCAACTACAATACATAGGAGAGAGTCCACATAAATATGTGCATATTGATATGAATTGAACTTCATGCACATCTTAGCCAATTAGGATTTTGTGGAGTTTCCCCTATATATTGGATCAAGTAAAGCAAGCATGCCATAATATATACATTTATTAAATACGCATGCACACTACTTTCAAGAACCAAAGGAGATAAAATTTGAACAAAATACCAAGTAAACCAAGAAGAAACACCAAAGTGTGACACGATAAAAGGTTGTTCAAATTATATCAAATAACCAAATCAACTCATGAAACACCACATGTTCAACAAATGAACTAGGCAAAAAACAAAGAGAAAGAGATAGACAAAATCACAAATGCTCAAGGATTTATCTCATTCTAAAATGTCAAAAAAGTTAGAAAGGAATGAGATAAAGCCAACTCCCAAAAAGAGAAAGTTAAAAAAAAACCACACCAAACTCTCAACACTTTCAAGATGACAAAAAGTACCAAAGGAATATTTATCTTCCAAAGACATAAAAACGATATGGAGCAAAACATGTTGTGAAGAGGCATAAAAGGAGTGTTCTACACAATATAGGAAAACTCCCCCATGATTATTGCATTATTTAAGATTTTTCATTTGAATACACAATGCACCCACATGGGATCATCATCTCACCTACATCAAATAGAGCACTAAATGATTTCAAGTCAAAGAAATATCCAAAAATGAGATAACATGTAGAATTCAATAAAGGCTCAACATAAAAAAAACAAGTACATGGTGTGCAAGCCAACATACACAAATAAACTTGATAAATAAAGTAAGTAAGTGGTTATGCAAAACATATAAAAACACATGCAAGGTACAAACCAACACATGCACAAGGGGCGAGTAACTTTAAATGTAAATGAGTTGAAAACATGTTACCGCAAAGATGAACAATGGATATATGATAGAGATAATATAATATAAATCACTTGGCTTGATACAATATAATTGATGAAGTTCCCTTAATTCTTCATGATTTAGCCAAGTCTCCAAAACCCTCCACCAACACCTATTGATCAAGTTTTAGCTTGTTGGTCCCCAACTAAGTTGGGTGCTAAGAAGTTAGTCATAATAGGCTTGGCAACCCAAATGGTTCTTTTCTTGACACCACGTTGGGCACCAACATATTTGGCAAACACATTTCCAACCTCATCCTTACGAAGAGAATAAACATCATCAATAATAATAGGGTTTGATGAGGAGTTACTAATAGTGCATGAAGAAGAGAGGTGACCTTTCTCACAACATATGTAGCAAGTTCTTTTCTTCCATTTCTTCACACTTGATTTATCCACAATGGGAGTATTATCTTGATTCTTTTTGTGAAGTGGCCTTTCTTCAACTTGCGGTACACCATGACCTTGAACTTGAGGCCTCTTCCCTTTTTGCTTCTCACTGAGAGTCTTATTCTTCAATGGGCAAGATCTAACATGGTGCCCTTAAATTTTGCACTTGAAGCAAACAATCTTGGCCAAATTCTTGGCCCTTCTTCTTGTCTCTCTTAAACTTATTATTGTTAGTGGACTTGTTCTTGATATTGGATTTGAATCCAAGCCCACTCTTGTCATTGAGAAATTTTTGCACACTCAAGATCTTGTTGAGTGTGTCCCTCCCTTCCTGACCCTTTTTCAAGTCCCTCGTCAAAGATGAGACTTGGGCCTTGAGCTCTTTGATTTCCTCGACATGGTTAGTATAAACACAAATACTAGAGGTAGTAGAAGTTTCATTGTTACAGAAACAAGGCCAGGAATGTAATTCATTACAAGATGTAGCAATAATATGAGATGATGAATTACGAGGACTAGCACATGGGAGTACGCCATTTGTAGTGGTTGTAGTGCTAATGTCCACATGAGGCTCATTAGATGTTACCTTTGACACAATAGCCTCATGAGCTAACTTTAGCCTATCATGGGAGGCTAGAAGATCCCTATGAGAGCTTCATAGCATAACATGACTTTCTTCTCCCTAATTGCTAGTTAGCAAAGAAAGTTGAGCCTTTAGCTCAACATTCTCCTTCAAAATAGATGCTTCAAAAGAAGTAGAGTTAGTAGCACAAGCATTATTATAATGAGAAATAGTAGAAGACATCTTGGAAATATCATTATATTTTCTTTTGAGATCAATTGCCACCTCAAGAGCCTTATCACGGGTTTCCTTTACTTTAGACACTTCTAGAGTAAATGTCTCCTCAAGAGATTTGGTTGCTTGTGCTTCTTCAAGAGCTTCATTTAGATTTGCAATATCATTAGCATACTCACGCTCAAGGCCACTTATTTTGTCAATTGTGTTTTCATGCTCCTCAACTTGGGCTTCTAACTTATCAATATGTTCTTTCCTCTCAATAGCAAAACCCAAGATTTCAACAAAGTTAGAGCAAGCAATATTATTCTTAACAAGAGCAAAGTAGGAGATAAACAATCTCACCCTTTTCATGTAACAAATCAACATCAATCTCTTCTTCCTCATTATACTCATCCTCATCATCACAAGAGGTTTTGGGTTCCAAAGTAGGAGATACCTTTGAATCCCTAGCCATAAGGAATAGATGGGAACCGTGAGATGATGATAATGAAGAATTACTTGAGGCTTCATTCGAGATGTTGTCTTGACCCGTAGAATCTTCAATTTCCTCTACATTGTTAGAAACACAACAACTAGAGGAAATAAAAGCATTTATATCATGTCAACAAGGAATATCAAGCATATCATCATGAGATTTACTCAAACAACTTACACATGATATGCAAGGACTATCAACACAAGCATGTAAGGAGTTTGTAGTGCTAGAAGTGTTAAAGTCCAAAGATAGATCATTGCAACTAGATAGAGATGAGGGATTACAAATAGTAAGCACACTATCCATATTGAAATTTCTATCACCACTTACCATATCATTACCCTGTGAAAAATCACATGTTGGTGAAGTGGTAGAAGATGAGAACTCAATCATCCTCAAAAGTATTGGACACAACATATTTATCTTGAAGTTTTGTCCATAACTCATGAGCACTCCAAAAAGGAATGACTGAAGAAGTAACTACATGGCTCAAAGAATTAACAAGCACATTAGAAGCTTGAGCATCGAGATATAAGTTTTTCTCATCCTCACAAGATAGATTAAGGAAATCCATTGGAGGAGAAAAACCTATATCAACGATTCCCTCCAAATTTGGGTCCATGGCCCGAAAATGATTAAGCATACAAATTTTCCAAATCTCATAACATGTGCCATCGAATATGAAAATGTCATCGTGCACTAATCCCCTAGCCGACATCCTTACTCTCAAGGCGGTGAAGCCCAAAAAGAGAGACCAGGCTCTGATACCAATTGAAAAGGATACAGATGCCGCCTAGAGGGGGGTGACTAGGCGGTTTAAAACTTTTACGATATGGGCTTAACAATGGCGGAATAAAACTAGCATTTACTTTGTCAAGCACAAATCTTATATAAACTAAGGTTCACCTATGTGCACTAACAACTTATGCTAAGCAATACAAGAAACTATGTGATATCTAGATATAAGACTTCAAGCATGAAGGCTGTCACAAAATGAAGTGCATAAGTAATAGCTCGGGTATAGAGATAACCGAGGCACACGGAGACGATGATTTATTACCGAGTTCCTCCCATAAAGGGAGTACGTCTCATTTTAGGGGTTGGCGGTACTAGGACCACCACGCCATAAAACGCCTCACCCTATTCTCCTGTGAACCTTGCCACAAGAGGCCCGGTTCACTTGTTCACTATCGGTGCACTTGTCGGTGGCAATCTGTAACCTCTCACAAAGATTGGGGCACTTCTCCACAACTCAATTGGAGGCTCCCAACAAACAAGCTCGGGGAAAGCTCCACAACTTAATTGGAGGCCCCAAGTAATCCACAAACCTGCAAAACAACTAAACCGTCTAGGGTTCCAAGAACCCAAGAGTAAAAGGCTTCTCACCTTTCACCCAATCAAATCCTCACCAAGAACTCAAACCTATGCACCAAATGCAATGGCAAGAACACAAGAAGTGCTCAAGTCCTTCTTTCCCAAATCCCACCAAAGCTACAAAAGCTAGTGGGAGAATAAGAGAGGAAGAACACAAGAGGAAATCCACAAAAGAAACACGAAGACCTAGATCCCAATATGTTCCTCTCACATAGAGGAGAGATGGATTGGTAGAGTTGTAGATCTAGACCACCCCTTTCAAATCCCCCAAAAAGATTCAAGAAATATGGGAGGGATTGAGAGAATTTGCAAGCTCTTGAAGGTCCAAACAATGGAGGAAAGAGAGAATGCAAGCCACCAGCCTAAGGAGGTATACCCCTACCCAACGAAATATGACCGTTTGGGACCTCCCAGGCTGGATAATCCGCCCTCCCCCGGAGATTCCTGGTTCCCCGGGCCAAAATATGGCTAAGGACTTCGCGGCGCGACCCTCAGTATAGGGGGCGGATATTTGGGCCAGATAATCCGCCCCCGGAGGCCCGGATAATCCGCCCCTGTTACTGGGAGCTATGCCTCAGAGTCCTTAGCTGTTTTCCAAAAATTGGGCTGAATAATCCGCCCCCATGGCCGGATAATCCGCCCCCATGGCCGGATAATCCGCCCCCCTGAAAACTGGCAGAAACAACCAAACTGAAACAATCATAGCTTTTGCATCCGGACTCCGTTTTTGATGATCTTGAGATCGTTTTAAAGAGGACAATGAGATCTATAAGATCATCCATAGAAACATCGTAGTCCAGAAATATAGGATAGAACCAAATGACGAAATGTTTGACCTCTCCCAAAAAGACGAACCGATAAAACCTCCAACATCAAAAACGCAATAGAGAAAGCATATGAAATTCGTTTTCGATGAACTTGAGCTTGTCATGGAGATTAACACAAGATCCAAATACTCACATGAGTAAGACCCAAATAAGAACCAAGAAAGATGATGCCAAGTATGCAAAGGTTTGAGCTCTCACCGAGGGATATGATCAAGTTACCCACTCGAGAGCCCCTCTTGATAGTACGGTTATCTATCCTATAAACTGGTCTCCCCAACTAACACCACGAGACCGGTAAGAAAGAAACCCTATCAAGATCAAACAATTGCCTTGTCTATATTCCACCTAATGTTGATGATGACGATCTTCTACACTTTCAGATGGAACACCTTTCTTGATTGCGCTAGCTTGGTGAAGACTTGGAATTTGGTCCCCCATACTCCACTATGGAAGAGCCTCTCTTTTAGGCATATCTTCACATATCCATGATCACCATAAGGATGGAGAGCTACACTTGAGATCATCTTATTATTCAAGACACACTTGCCATAGGATCAACTTCTACTTGACCAATCTCCGGATCATTCCTTGAAACCTTGGTCAACACTTGATCTTCTTCACTTTCTTCTTCTTCCAACCTTGAAGCCAACATATGGTTCAAGCATTTCCTATGGACAAATCCTACAAGTAGAACTCAAATGCAAACATAAGTCCATAAACATTGTCATTAATTACCAAAACCACACATGGGGCACACATGTTCTTTCAAAGTGCGGCCAAGAGGAAAAAGTTTTGTGACTTGTATGTACAATCTCAAGACGCTATCGCGGTGCCATGCCATGATCAAGAGTCTTATGATGTGTCCCAGGAATGCATGCAGCGCATAATGGAGTGGAAAAAGGAGCTCAATATAATTCATACAAGCTATTTCGATGCAGATGCACAGAGCATCAAGGGAAAAGCACCTGAAGTTCGTGATCCACTAAAAATTAAATCCAAAGGCGCGCCTAAGAAAAGAAAAGGAGTTCAAGATGAGGGTGATAATCGACCCATGAGTAAAAATGGCAGACCACTATCATATGATGAACAAAAAAAGAAGCAGGGGGACCGCCGCTACACCGCATGCAATACTACTAGTCATAACAGACAAAACGCTAAATTATGCAAACAACATCCGAAGTAAGTCATTCCTTGAGTACAACTAAAAAGCATTATCAAACCTTTCATTGAAATTGTCAATAGCTAACTACGCCTTACTGTTATGTAGGTATGTGGAACCAGAAGAAAACTAGACGTTGCCATTAATTCATAAACCATGTGGTCATTTGTACAGAAAACAACCTATTTGGTTACCTGGGCTACACCCCGCCTTGTGTCCAGCACGAGTATGAAAGCAGCCCATGGCTAGGCCTAGGAACAACGATCGAATCAGCCTTTTCCATGGAGCCAGCCTCGTTTGGGCTTAGAATGGGCTGCCGCCGCACAACGGTTGCACGCGTGGGGAAGCGCGGGAGACGCGAATAACTCCCTTCCCACAGTGCCTCAGTTCCTGTCACCGCCCCACTCCGCCAGCCAGAGCAGCCACGTCCCATCCCATTGCAGAGACCGATGGCCTCCTCCTCTCCTCCTCCGCCGCCTCCTCTGGCCAGATTTTCCTTTGGCAAGGTAGTGCCCAAGGTCAAGCACACACCCCGCCAGCAGGTGGACCGCCCCGACCAACTCGCCATCGCCGAGTACGAGGCGGGGGGATTTAGGAGCACGACGGCTCAAGCTGACCCTGCCATAGTGCCCTCTCCATGACGGCCGTCGCCACTATCGAGGGTGTCGCGCGGGGTGCCGGTTAGGGCTGCTGTGGTTGGGGTGATGCAATCCATGAGGATTGCATCGGGGTTTTTCCCCGCCCCGACATGCTTCAGCACCGACCCCTACCATAGCGCATTGAGGGTGGTGGCCATGACGGAGGGGGCGCCGGGGTGGAGTGGCGACATGGCCGGGTTGTCCGCCTTCACGGCCGCTCCACCGAGCTGGGACATGCCATTCCCGCCGGGGTTCGATCCCGGTAGGGTTTCCTGCCCTACCCTCTGCATATCCGCAAGGATTGGCCGCGGCAGTAGCGGGCGCCGCCCCCTCCGGGCAGTTTGCACCCAGCACGATCGCTACAGGAGTCGTCGCTACGGCCAAGTCCGCCGCAGGTAAGGGGTCTCTTTTCCCCATCTGTTCTTGTTCCTGTATACAAATTGATATGCTTGCTTGATAGAATGTGTTACATACGAATGCTGGCAATGTAGATTACAATATAATGCTTAATATGTGACCATGGCACAAGGGAAGATCAAATTTCGCCATGTTTGCTTGTATAGATGCTTGGCAGCAGCATTATGAATGTGTAGATGAATGCCATTGCCATGCTTGCTTTTGTAGATGCTTGGTATCACCATTAAGCATGTGTAGATGAATGGAATTATCATGTTTGCTTGTCTAGATGCTTGGTAGCAGTGCAAATGAATGCTATTTCCATGTTTGCTTGTATATATGCTTGGCATCACCATTAAGCATGTGTAGATGAATGCTTGTCTAGATGCTTGGCAGCAGTGTAGATGAATGCTATTGCCATGTCTGCTTGTCTAGATGCTTTCCATTTTGCTTGTGTACATGCTTGCCATGACCATTAAGCATGTGCAGATGAATGGCATTGCCATGTTTGCTTGTCTATATGATTGGCATGGCTATTAAGCTTGTATATATGAATTCCATTGCCATGTTTGCTTGTCTAGATGCTTGGCATCACCATTAAGCATGTGTAGATGAATGCTTGTCTACATGCTTCGCAACAGTGTAGATGAATGATATTGCCATGTTTGCTTGTCTAGATGCTTGGCATCACCATTAAGCATGTGTAGATGCTTGGCAGCAGTGTAGATAAATGCTATTTCCATGTTTGCTTGTCTAGATGCTTGGCATCACCATTAAGCATGTGTAGATGAATGCTTATCTAGATGCTTGGCAGAAGTGTAGATGAATGCTATTGCCATTTTTGCTTGTCTATATGCTTGCCATTAAGCTTGTGTACATGGTTGGCATGACCATTAAGCATGTGTAGATGAATGGCATTGCCATTTTGCTTGTGTATATGCTTTGCATGACCATTTTTGCTAGTGTAGATGAATGCCATTGCCGTGTTTGCTTGTCTACATGATTTGCATGACCATTAAGCATGTGTAGATGAATGTGCCAATCTCTGTACAACTGTCATTTATCTGTTTGATTTGCACAATGCATTTGTTAGTGTTTTCTGATCAGTTTTGATCGTCAAGCAAGGTACCCAAGAAGGACTGTGACACCTTGTGCAGGAACACAGTTCCTCCTATGCCTGGTGATACATTGCAAATGTATCTATAATTTTTGATGTTCCATGCTTGGTTTTATCAACTTTCTTTTGTTTTGTTCCAACTTTGGAGTAATTTTCATATAATTTCTTGGACTAACCTATTAACAAGATGCCACAGTGCCAGTTGCCTGTTTTCTGTTGTTTTTGGTTCCAGGAGTCAGAAAATGAATATTCTCAGAATTGCGCGGGACAAAAGCCAAAGTTCCTATTTTACCGGAAGACTCACCGAGCCAGAATACGAGACGGAGGAGGTCCAGGGCCTGGCCACACCATGTGGTGGCACGGGCTAGCCCTGGCCGCGCCACCAGGTGGTGTGGGCCCCCTGGCCGCCCACCGACCTTGCCCTCTGGCCTATAAGAAGCCTCCCGAAGCCAAAACCCTAGATGGTGAATCAGAAATCCACGAAAAGTTCAGCAGCGCCGCTGCCACCGAAGGGGAGATTCGGGGGACAGAAAGTCTTTGTTCCGGCACCCTGCCGGGACGGGGAAGTGCCCCCGGAGCCATCTCCATCGATCTCCACCACCATCTCCATCGTCGTTGCTGATTCCCATGATGAGGAGGCAGTAGTTCTCTCTCGAGGCTAAGGGTTCTACCGGTAGCTACGTGTTCATCTCTCTCTATGCATGATCTTATTGAGATCATGAGCTTGTAATCTATAGATCTACCTAGATACTCAAGTGCTTTAATGAATCTCTGCTCTCCCCGTGTGTGTGAAAGTGACAGCGTGCTCACCATGGTGGCACTTAGGCTAGAGATTACAAATACTTGTTATGAGTTATATTGGGAGTTGGATGTCTTTATGAAATTGTGGTGTTTGTTGGACTCATCTAGTACACGAGGTGACATTGTGGGGTTTTCTAGATGGGAAAGATGGACTTTGAGGAGTGATGTTATAGCCCTACCATCGATTAGAGTGTTCAACCGGAGAGTAGTTAATAGTAGTATCATAAAGAAGGATATATTTATGAGAGAGTGTTCACTAGTGAAAGTATGATCCCTAGGCCTTGTTTCTTAGCACCGAAACACCGTTTTCTATAAGATCTGTTACATGTTTGCTTGCTTCCATCCTTATTTCAGTTTGCCTTTAGTCTCTTCCAAGCCATCAAGTTATTCTCTATCACTGTTACCACTTATAACTATCCATACCACTTGTATTTCACTATCTCTTCGCCGAACTAGTGCACCTATACACCTGAAAAGTGTATTGGGTGTGTTGGGGACACAAGATACTTCTTGTATCTTGATTGCAGGGTTGCTTGAGAGGGTATACCTTTGACCACTTCCTCCCTGAGTTCGATAAACCTTGGGTAATCCACTTAAGGGAAAACGTGCTGCTATTCTACAAATCTCTGCACTTGGAGGCCCAACAACTGTCTACAAGAATAGAAGTGCGTAGACATCAAGCTATTTTCTGGCGCCGTTGCCGGGGAGGAACTATAAAAGGTATTCACACCGGAGGATTAAAGAAGAAGAACCTCCCACGGCAAACGCCTATTTTCTGGCGCCGTTCCCGGGGAGGTTAGGTAAAAGGTACTCACATCCTCCAGTGTGAGTGCTGGAAGTTATTTCCTTTAGATTCTGCAATTTTGTCTTTTTGTTTCTTGTTTTCACTAGTTAGGCTTAATGGAAAACAACAACAAAATTAGAGAGCTTTATAGTATTTATCTTGAGTTAGGACATGAAGTGTTTGAAGAGAAAATTAAAAAACCTATTGAACTTTATTTGCATGCTAATAGCAATGTTGTTAGTATGAATTTTTTGGACACCATTATTGCTAATGCTATGGAAAAGTCTAAGCTTGGGGAAGCTAGTTTTTATGAAAATGATCTTTTTAGTCCCCTAGCTTTGGAAGATAGCTATTCTATTGCTTATGATGATACTATGCCTCCAATATATGATGATTACAATGATGAGTATGATATTTTCAGTCCACCTACTATTGAGGAGAAAATTAATGATTACAATATGCCTCCTATATTTGATGATTATGGTGATGAGAATAATAATGATAGCTATTTTGTTGATTTTGCTCCCACCACAATTAATAAGAATGACTATGCTTATGTGGAGAGTAATAATCATTATATGGATGTGGCTCATGATAAGAATGTTTTATGTGATAGTTATATTGTTAATTTTATTCATGTTGCTACTGAAAGTTATTATGAGAGAGGGAAACATGGTTCTATGCATCTCAATAATATTAAGTTTCCCCTCTTTATGTTGAAAATTTTGAAGTTTCACTTGTTTTGCTTTCCTATGCTTGTTGCTTTGTGCTTTAATGACTTGTTCATTTACAAGGTTCCTAATCATAGGAAGTGGGTTAGACTTAAATGTGCTTTGAATTTGCTTCTTGATTCTCTCTTTTACTTCAATTCATATGTCTTATGTGAGCATCTTCTCAAACTATCATGCCTAACTTAAAGGCGTTAAAGAAAAGTATTTATTGGGAGATAACCAAAAAGTTTTAAATGAGTCTTGGAAATTATTACCTCTGTAATAACCGCTCCTTATCTTTTTTATTTTCTTTTTGTGCCAAGAGTAACCTCTAATGAGAGTGAAGTAATGATTGGAAAAGTTGCTGTCCTGAAACAGATTTTTGTGCTTCACCGTAATTTTTGTGAGATCTCTGTACGTCGGACTGAGCTGTAATTTTTTGTGCTTCTGACCCAGGTTGTTATCTAACTTTCTTTAGTTAAACACGTTTTGATTTGAGCAACATAAGGTCTTCGAAAAAATTCGTCTTTACCTGCTGGTATGTTTTGACAGATTTCTGCCATTTTCTGCATTTGCTTCTTATTGGTTCCTTCTTGAGTTCTTTTGGGGAATTGAGCTTTTTGAGGAAAGTGCTATAGTAGCTAGTGTTCTAGTGGAAGTTTATTTGGTGATAGAACTGAACCTTAAGACTTATTATCTTGAGTGCACTAATGTTGCTAATAAAGATTGTGTGAAGTTTTGTATGAAGGAAAAATTTCAGGTGTATGGAAGGAATGAGTAATGAGATGAAGGATGGACTAAAGCTCAAGCTTGGGGATGCCACGTGTGTCACCCGAAGAAATATCCAAGAATTACAAGTGTCAAAGCTTGGGGACGCCCAAGGCATCTCCCTCTTCATCAATAAAAATCTCAGGTTTCTTCCAAACGCTTCATTTTTATTGTTTCATGCACAGTTGTGTTGTTCTTGGAGCGTCTTCTTTTTCGTTTTCGTTTTGGTTTTTCATTTTCTTTTGTTTACTTAGTTTTCTGAATAAATTGGTTGGACCCCCTCTTTCATGCATTGGTTTTCAAATAGTTTGGTTTGGTTTGGGAAAGAGTAGGAAAATCTCATGCTTAAGTGGTAAAGAGAGCTTGTTTTTGATTGTGGCTTATGCTTTGTCATGCGATGCTTGATATTGTTTTGGCTTTATGCTTAGTATTCTTTTCTGTAGCATGACTTGTTATAAACAATTGAGATTGCTTAATGTGCCTTGGATGAATCATGCGTTGTTTTAGCATATTAAAGCATAGTATATTGGTATTCTCCTTTGATGCTTTATTTGGGTTGACTTGGCGCATGCTCACACCATGTTATGACTATCCAAAGTCACCATAGCCTTTATGATCCTTTAGTTTTCAACTTGTAGTATCATTTTATGCTTTGATCAATGATGTTTTGTCGCTCTGCATGATTATGGCCATTATTGCTCTCTTAGTTTGTCGCTCCCAGTCTTTTGCTAGCCTCCACAACAAAGTATGTGTTCCAATCATGCATCCAACTCCCTAAACCAAGTTATTCCAAAGAGTCCACCATACCTACCTACTAGCTTATGCTATTCCAAGTATATTCATGCTTTTTTTTACCTTTCACTTGTTATGAGAAAACTAGTGATTAAAGCTCTCACGAACTTGATGGCACACTTTACTTTATTGCCTCTAATAAACTTGAACCATTGGGTCCTTCTTTGTTGTGTATATGCTTGCGCTTTATAAGTAGAAATTAGCAGAACCATGTTTCATGGGGAATGCTTTCAACATTGCACTTGTACTTTGTACCCCGTTGATATTATGTTCCTTTGCTTACGGATCCTGGCGGTGTGAAATAAAAGTGGAACTTGTAAGATCATGGATTTTGTATGTGTGTTGGAGAAACTCCTGGGCCGCTATCCTAAGCCATGCCTAATCATGGTGGAAACTTGCAGCATCACCATAATGAGCACTCTATGAAGCATCCTCAATAAAAACCTATGCAAATAGCAAATAAAAAGATCGCTGAGATGCTTATTGTCTGCTTGCCTTGTCATTTTGATTATGGGATAACTCATGTATCATGTGCAAGGGGTACCCCGTTGGCGCTTCTTTATGATACATATGTACTTACAATGACAAGAGCTTACTTGTGACTAAAGTTGAGTAGCATGAGGTTCGGTCTTCATAAGTAAGGAGCATGAGATTTCGGTTTATAACTTGTCAAGCATATCCTCTTAGTTGTGTCACTTTAACCTTAATCACCTAAAGATGCTTATGCTAGGGGCAATGAGAGCTGAAAACTACAAGTACCATAATTTTTGGAAGCTCTTTATGAGACTTGAATCCCTACTTCCTTTTACAAAGGCCTTTCTTCCACCATTATATTGAGTCTCCACCTTCTAACTTTATGCACCTACTTTGAGAGCATAGTGGCCATTCTTAGTTCTATGTGCATTGTCCCAAGACTAGTTGATTGATGCATAACTTGTTATTGCTTGTTTTAAACTATTGTATCTAGTCACTCTTATGAACTTTGAAGGTGTCCTATGCATTTATATTTGCTACTCTATTGAGGGACAAGCTGAATACTTTTATGCTATGTTTTCTTTATGTGAAACAAACAAACGTCTTGCAAAGCATTGTTATTCATGAATCTTTTGTTTGTGCCTTTTCATGTTGCAACATAGTTTCCTTGTCTTATTGCTAGAACTTTGTCTTTCATGTTATGATTGAAGTACTATGATCCCAGCTTTGAATGTTTTGCAAATACTTTGATCAAGTCTTTGATGGTGCATGTCACCTAAAAAATTATTTGTTTTTTCACTTACCTACTCGAGCATGAGCATGAGTTAAGCTTGGGGATGTTGATACATTGCAAATGTATCTATAATTTTTGATGTTCCATGCTTGGTTTTATCTACTTTCTTATGTTTTGTTCCAACTTTGGAGTACTTTTCATATGATTTCTTGTACTAACCTATTAACAAGATGCCACAGTGCCAGTTGCCTGTTTCTGCTGTTTTTGGTTCCAGGAAGTCAGAAAATGAATATTCTCAGAATTGGACGAGACAAAAGCCAAAGTTCCTATTTTACCGGAAGACTCACGGAGCCAGAATACGAGACGGAGGATGGCCAGGGCCTGGCACACCATGTGGTGGCGCGGGCTAGCCCTGGCCGCGCCACCAGGTGGTGTGGGCCCCCTGGCCGCCCACCGACCTTGCCCTCTGGCCTATAAGAAGCCTCCCGAAGCCAAAACCCTAGATGGTGAATCAGAAATCCACGAAAAGTTCAGCAGCGCCGCCGCCACCGAAGGGGAGATTCGGGGGACAGAAAGTTTCTATTCCGGCACCCTGCCAAGACAGGGAAGTGCCCCCAGAGCCATGTCCATCGATCTCCACCGCCATCTCCATCACCGTTGCTGATTCCCATGATGAGGAGGGAGTAGTTCTCTCTCGAGGCTAAAGGTTCTACCGGTAGCTGTGTGCATCTCTCGCTATGCATGATCTTATTGAGATCATGATCTTGTAATCTATAGATCTACCTTTCTACTCAAGTGCTTTAATGAATCTCCGCTCTCCCCATGTGTGTGAAAGTGACAGCGTGCTCACCATGGTGGCACTTAGGCTAGAGATTACAAATACTTGTTATGAGTTATATTTGGAGTTGAATGTCTTTATGAAATTGTGGTGTTTGTTGGACTCATATAGTACTCAAGGTGATAGTGTGGGGTTTTCTAGATGGGAAAGATGGACTTTGAGGAGTGTTGTTATAGCCCTACCATCGATTAGAGTGTTCAACCGGAGAGTAGTTAAGAGTAGTATCATAAAGAAGGATATATTTATGAGAGAGTGCTCACTAGTGAAAGTATGATCCCTAGGCCTTGTTTCTTAGCACGGAAACACCATTTGCTATTAGATCTATTACATGTTTGCTTGCTTCCATCCTTATTTCAGTTTGCCTTTTGTCTCTTCCACGCCATCAAGTTATTTTCTATCACCGTTACCACTTATAATTATCCATACCACTTGTATTTCACTATCTCTTCGCCAAACTAGTGCACCTATACACCTGACAAGTGTATTGGGTGTGTTGGGGACACAAGAGACTTCTTGTACCTTTGACCACTTCCTCCATGAGTTCGATAAACCTTGGGTAATCCACTTAAGGGAAAACTTGCTGCTGTTCTACAAACCTCTGCACTTGGAGGCCCAACAACTATCTACAAGAATATAAGTGCGTAGACATCACCTTGCTACGAGGACTTCATTCGAGACCTCACTCCCTCAACGGCTAGACCAGCCCTCAACAGCTTGCTGGAGGAAGCGCAGACGAGGAATAAGAAGGATGGTCTGGGACGCAAGCCGCTTCTGGGTAACCGCATAAATGAGGACCTCCTCCATCGCTTCTACGTCCAGATCAAGGCCACGGACCTGACTGCACTCCAGCTCCCAGAAAGCATGAAACCGGTAGTGTTGAAGCAGCTGCAGATAAGGTAGCAGGTCAGCACTGTCCCCCTGAAGACCTCCTTCTTCTGTGAGTACGGCGTGCAGTTGCAGATGTTCGAGGGGCAGATGTACTTCATGAAGGGCTGGAGTGAGTTCGTGTCAAAGATCAAGCTCTAGGGTGGGAACGTCCTCGCCTTCAAGTACATCAACAAGCAGAAGGGCTTCAGGGTGACTCTCTTCAGGGCTTTCAACAACATAGAGGAGTTGATCACCCGCGACATGTAATCTGAGTACACTCTGATGTTCGTTGTACATATTAAGTAGTCTCTGTTCTATGCTTCGTGGATGTATATGGAACCACCGTATTTTGGCTCAGGGGTGTGTACCGCTAGTGTGAACAACTTATCAGGTAGCATGGGATGCACCTGACTATGAACTACCCTAACTAACTAACTAGTATCTGTGCTATGTTCTTATTTGTGCTCTGTTGAAATGAATGTGGTGTGCTCTATTGATATGAATCTGCTCTGTTGATATGGAATGCCGCTGCGTCCTCTCCCTGGTGCTTGCGACAAGGCCACAGAATCTTACGCAACCTGCGAGTTGGCTATCAGAATCTGTTACATGACCTAGAGCTAACTCTGACTGAAACACCTAAGCAATGACTAAGTGCTACTCTGACGAAACTGACGAAAATAACACCTAAAATGAAACTTTACAGCAGTCAACTTGCTCGATAGTCCCTGTGAAGTCGATGATGATAGATCTTCTACACGTCGATGTACGCACTGCCTGATCATGTAGTGGTAGCGCACCTCGATATGTTTGCTTCGATCGTGGTACACCGGGTTTCTGCAGAGGGAAATGGCCGACTTGTATTTCCTTTCTATTTAATTAAAAAATAACTAATATTTGCAAAAAAATTGAACTTCAGTTTTTTGAAACCATTTACATATTCTGCATACGTAGCTTTTTGATAGCATGTTGAAAAAGTTTGGATTCATTTCATGATGGTCGAAAAAATAGCAAACTTAGAAATGGAGTGTTTAGTCTAACCTGAGCCACTTTTCCCAACAATGTGATTTTTCCGACCTTCATGAAATAATATGAATTTATTTACACATGCTAACATCCTCAACCTGAGCCACTTTTTTATTTTTTTTCGAATTTCTAGTGCCCCTTTCAAAGTTAGGTCAAAACCGCGAGGGTGCAATCAACGAATATGGATGAATCATGTAGACCTAGCACCACATCCATGATAAAACATCATCTTGTGCACCTTAGTATTAATGTTGAAAACATAAATGAGGTGCCAATCATGTAGCTCTAGCTCAATTTTTCTCAAATTTCACCAGTTTAACCTAAATTTTGACTTGGAAATAATGTGGTTCAATCTTGCATATCACATTCACAATAGTGGTCATTTGTGCACCAAATAACACCATCTACTTCACCATGTTGCTACTAGACCACTTGGCCAACTTGATCCCACCTAGTTGCTACATCTAAGTTTGAGATTTCTATGCAAAACCATGACACACACATGTGGCAGAGGTGGGCCCATGCCAACATTGCATGGGATCTTTGTCTATCTTAGTTGTCTAGAAAAATACCTTCATCAACTTATGATTGTATGAGTCATCACTTGGACAACATAATCCTACTTAGTTGGTAGATCTAAGTATAACACTGTTATGCAAAGACATTTGTGGAAAATGTGGGACCATGCCAACATTGCATGTGCTATAAACCTGTCTTGGTTGGCTAGAAACACCATCATCAACTTAGTGGTTGTGTGAGTCAACACTTGGCAAAACATGATCCCAACTAATTAGATGCTACATCTAGTTTTGAGAGTGCTATGCAAAGCCATGATGAGACACACACGGGGCAGATGTGGGCCCATGCCAGCATTTCATGGGATCTAGACCTATCTTAGCTATCTAGAAACACCTTCATCAACTTGTGGTTGTATGAGTCATCACTTGGACAACATAATCCTACCTAGTAGGTAGATCTAAGTATAACACTGCTATGCAAAGACACCATGAGACAATTTGTGGAAAATGTGGGACCATGCCAACATTGCATGTTCTATAAACCTCTCTTGGTTGGCTAGAAACACCATTATCAACTTAGTGGTTGTGTGAGTCAACACTTGCCAAAACATGATCCCAACTAGCTAGTTGCTACATCTAAGTTTGAGAGTGCTATGCAAAGCCATGATGAGACACACCCGTGGCAGATGTGGGCCCATAAATTTCATGGGATCTAGACCTATCTTAGTTGTCTATAAACACCTTCATCAACTTGTGGTTGTATGAGTCATCACTTGGACAACATAATCCTACCTAGTTGGTAGATCTAAGTATAACACTGCTATGCAAAGACATGATGAGTCACATTTTGGAAATTGTGGGCCCATTCCAACATTGCATGGTGATATAAACCCCTCTTGGTTGGCTAGAAACACCATTATCAACTTAGTGGTTGTGTGAGTCAACACTTGGCAAAACATGACCCAACTAGCTAGTTGCTACATCTAGGTTTGAGAGTGTTATACCGATCCATCATGAGTCACACATGTGGAAGATGTGGGCCCATGCCAACATTTCATGGGATCTAGACCTGTCTTAGCTATCTAGGAACACCTTCATAAACTTATGGTTGTATGAGTCATCACTTGGACAACATAATCCTACCTAGTTGATAGATCTAAGTATAACACTTATATGACAAGACATGATGAGTCACTTTTTGGCAATTGTGGGCCCATCCAAATATTGCATGGTGCGATAAACCTCTCTTGGTTGGCTAGAAACACCATCATCCACATAGTGGTTACATTAGGTGAGTCAACACTTGGCAAAACATGATCCCAACTAGCTAGTTGCTACATCTAGGTTTGAGAGTGTTATGCTGATAACCCACAAGTATAGGGGATCGTGTGTAGCCTTTTCGATAAGTAAGAGTGTCGAACCCAACGAGGAGCTAAAGGTAGATTAAATATTCTCTCAAGTTCTATCAACCACTGATACAACTCTACGCACACTAAACGTTTGCATTACCTAGGAAATAAAACTAGAGCAACAATACGAGTAATAGAGATAGCTTTGCATGATAATAAATAACAAGAATGTAAAGATAGTTTCTAAAGCAATAAAATACACTAAACTAACAGAACCATGAGTGTGGAATAGTGGTGGTAATTGTGGTGGCTGTGTCCAAGTTTAAATAGCGAATAGATCAGGTTCATTGTCTTCGATGCAATTTTCTATGTGGGAGAGGCTAAATATACATGTGCTTGACTACTTGGAATTACATGTACTATATGATTAGACTGTTAGCAAACATCCGTAAGTAGTAGTCAATGCATTAAGGTTTCCCCAACTATAGCTTTAAGTTTAATGGTCCTCTTACTCCGGCAGAACTTCCCCCCTTCCTCTTACACATACTATAAACTCTATGATGATTAATCCATGTGCGCACAAATATAATGGACACCAAAGGACTGTACCATATCAACATACAACTCTAATCAACCAAAGACGTTCAACCATTCAATGTAAGAACAAGGAAACTACGCAATTATGACATAGATCATACGATTATAACTTATAGCATCAAACACCATGTTTACATAGGACGGTACAGAGCTGTGTGGGAGGATGAACCACTTCATACTAGGAGGATTAGGTGATGGAGATGGCGGTGAAGATGGTGAAGAGGGCGGCGGCGGCGCCGGCACCGGCGCGGGGGACTCCCTCCCCGCCACCGGTATCACGGGAGAGCACCGCCCCTTAGCCCCTTCCTTTATGGCTTCTTGGGAGCCCTCCCCCATGGAGATGGGATCCATGGGGGAGGCAAAAACGTGGATTTGGTGGCTGCAAATTCGTGGGTGGAGATGCCCTGGGCGGCGAATTAGGTTTCCTCCCTTTATATAGCTTCTCTGATTCTTGTCACCCCATCTTGGGCTTCAGTAAATAGGGCCTAAACGGCCCGTATGGACTCGGAATCAGCTAAATTTTATGTCCACAACGTTTGCCGTGAAATTTCCAACAACTTTGTGGTGGAAGAGTTTTCCGTTGGACGCCTTCGTCGACCCGTAACGTGACCATCTTCAAAAAGAGTTCTGACATAGATTTCTGAAAAATCCAAATTTGACTCCAATAAGGTTTCCACTTGTATTCTTGGTAATTCCTACACATCAAAGTGTAAAACAAGAACATTGTGCACTTTTGCAACTATTAGTAGGTTTGTCCAAATAAATCATAAACTTTATACAAAAATGAGTGTCAAAAGCATATTATTAGCATAAAACCATCAAAAATTATAGATACGTTATGGACGTATCAACATCCGCTACTCAAGTTTAGTTACCGGTAAGTACTTATCATAGTAAGTACATGTATATCTTAGACAATCGCCAATGGGGTACCACTTGCCTGATGGTACAGAAGAATCCCCATATCAAAATGATAAGGCAAACAGACAACGAGCATCTCAACAATCTTCTTATTTACCATGGGAAAATGGTGCTTATGTTTCTCATCTTTTTTTTTCTCAATCTCTATCTCTTTTTTTATAAGAAGAATGCTTCATAGATTGCTCATTATGGTTACGCTGCAAGTTTCCACCATGATTAGGCATGTATTAGACCGGTGGCCCAGGCGTTTCTCTAACACACATACATAACTCCATGGACTTATAAGCTCCCCTTTCATTTCACACCGAGGACATCCATAGACAAAAGAGCATGATATCAACTAGGTACAATGTACAAGTGCAATGTTGAAAGCGTTCCCCATGACAGCATGGTTCTGCTAATCCCCAACATATAAGTGCAAGCATATACATCATAGATGACACAATGGTTCAAGTTTATTAGGGGCAAGAAAAGTAAAGTGTGCCATCAAGTTCGTGAGATCTTTAATCACTAGATTCCTCATAACAAGTTTAATTCGGAAGGTAGATAAAAGCATGAATATACTGGGAATAGAAAATGCTAATAGGTAGGTATGGTGGACTCTTTGGGATAACTTGGTTTTATTTGGAGTTGGATGCATGAGTGGAACTCATACTTGGTTATGGAGGCTAGAAAAAGACTGGGAGCGACCAACTAAAAGAGCAATAATGGCCATAATCATGCAAAGCGACAAAATATCATTAATTAAAGCATAAAGTTATATTGCAAGTCGAAAACTAAAGGATCATAAAGGATATGGTGACTTGGGATAGTCATAACATGGTGTGAGCATGCGCCAAGTCAACCCAAATAAAGCATCAAAAGAGAATACCACAATAATATGTTTTAATATGCTAAAACAACGCATGATTCTTTCAAGGCACATTAAGCAATCTCAATTGTTTATAACCTGTCATGCTACAACAAAAATTACTAAGTATAAATCCAAAACAATATCAAGCATGACATGACAAAGCATAGGCCACCGTAAAAAACGAGCTCCTTTAACCACTTAAGCATGAACGTTTACTACTCTTTTCCAATGCAAACCACAGTTATTTGAAATCTAATGTATGAAAGATGGGGTCCAACCAATTTATTCAAGCAAACTAAGGAAACCAAGCAAACAAAAACCAAAAAAAAAACGAAGATGCTCCAAGAACAACACAATTGTGCATGAAGCAATAAAAATGAAGTGTTTGAAAGAACCTGAGATTTTTATTGATGAAGAAGGGGATACCTTGGGCATCCCCAAGCTTTGACGCTTGTACTTCTTGGATATTTCTTGGGGTGACACGGGGTGGCATCCCCAAGCTTGAGCTTTAGTCCATTCTTCATCTCATTACATCATTTTTTCCTTAACACCTGAAATTTTTCGTCCATACAAAACTTCACATAATATTCATTAGCAACATTAGTGTACTCAAGATAATAAGTCTTTGAGTTTAGTTTCAACACCAATAAAACTTCCATTAAAACACAAGCTACTGTAGCACTTCCCTTAAAGAGCTCAATTCCCCAAAGAGAACCAAAAAGGAATCAACAAGAAGCAAATACAAATAATGGCAGAAATCTGTCAAAACAGACCAACAGATAGAAAGCAATTTTTTCGAAGATGTTCTATTGTCCAATCGAAAAGTGTTGAACTAACGAAAGTTGGATAACAACCTGGGGCAGAAGCACAAAAAATTACAGCTCAAACCGACGTACAGATATTTTACATGAATTTTTACAGCGAAGCACAAAAATCTGTTTCGGGATAGCAACTTTCCCAAGCATTACTTCTCTCTCATTAGAGGTTACTCTTGGCAAAAAAAGCAAATAAAAAGGATAAGGAGAGGTTATTACTGAAGCAATCACTTCCAAGACTCAAATAAAACTTTTGAGTTATCTCCCAACAAGTACTTTTCTTTAATGTGTTTAAGTTAGGCATAGGATCAAGATTCAAATATTTTTGAATGAATAAGTATTAAGATCAATACAAGAAATATCTTTCTTTTTCAAGGCTTCATGCATTCCTACAAGTTTTTAACTAAAAATCTTCCATGGAAAGATTTTTTTTGGTTGAAATGGATCGTATGGGCACCTAGAGGGGGGGTGAATAGGTGCTACTTCAAATTTTAATACTTTTTCAATTATAGGCTTAACACAAAGTGTAAATTCTCTAGATAAAATATTAGGTGGAATTTCCCTATATGCAAACCTATCTACTAGCGAGTAAAGAGCGAGTGGAAGAGGAATGGGTAAACCGTAGTGAAGCACGTGGAGACACAAGATTTGTTTGACCGTAGTTCCTTCCTTGTTAAGGGAAGTACGTCTGCGTTGGAGGGGTGGGCGGTACTAAGACCACCACGCCACAATAGGCCTCACCATGTTCTCCGATGGATCCCGCCACCAAAGGCCTGATCCACCTTTCCACTATAGGGACCGTTCGAGGCAGGTACCGACGCCTTTACACAACTAGAGGGGCACAACTCCACAATCAACTTGGAGGCTCCCGAAATAACAACAAGCTGCCACAAGAACAAAGTTATCAAATACAACGAACAAGATCTAGATATGGACAAGAATACTAGATCAGGGATTTCTCCAAGTGAATGGAGAGGAGTTGATGCGCTTGATTCGTGATGATGATGATCCTCTCCTCCTTCAATTCCCCCAAAGATGAAAGCCTTCGGGTGGTTGAAGTGGGATATCGAGAATGGGAGCTCTTGCACAATGTCTGGACAATTTCGAATGAATCAAGAGTCCTGAACGTTGGGGAAGAAGGAGTACTTATACCCCCTTCCAAAACCAGCCGTTGGAGACTTTGGGGGCCGGATTATCCGGCCTGGGGAAAACTCCACCCCAGACTCGGAATATCCGGCAGATAGTCCGCCCCCTCTCTGAGTGTCGCATAGAGCTTCCACTTGATCATCTTCTGGGGGCCGGATTATCCGGCCCCATGTGAAGGCCGGATTATCCGGCCTAGGGAGGAAAAACCGCCCCAGTTCGGATTTTCCGGGAGAAAATCCGACCGGACTACGAGCGATGCGCCTTGGTATGCTTTGCTTAAAATATGGGGGCCGAATTATCCGGCCCATGCGACAGCCGGATTATCCGGCCTGGGGAAGAAAAACCGCCCCAGATCAGATTTTCCGAGAGAAAAGCCGACCAGACTCCGAGCGACGCGCCTTGGCCTCCTTTGAGCAATGAGGTAGGCTGGATTATCCGGCCCTTGGTGGGGCGGATAATCGGGCCCCCCTCAAAGCTTCCTGCACACTTAGCGCACATGAATAATCTCCATAGTATTGTCGTCTAACACGCAAAACATAGGAAAACATTAAATGTTCTTTCAATCTCCCCGTTTTTGGTGTTAGATGAAAATACTAGGATTTGCAGGAAAGGATCACAAGATAACCAGCAATAAGCATGGAAGAGACTCCCCCTCAATGTGTGCATATTATAAATTTGCATTTGAATACAAATGCAGACAATTAGGTGAATCTATTCCATAGACATATGAGCAATAAAATCATACCACCAAGGTAGAAGAGCAATTGCCTCAATAATCAACATGATAACCAATATAAGCGCCTTCCTTGATCAAGATTTCCAGCATAATAGGATATGAATAGATGAATCCATAAGCATAATCCATGAGATAAATCCAGACAACCATTGACATAGAGTCTCAAACAATCCACAAATCACACATTTAAAGTTCAATGCTAAATGGGCATAAGCGAGAAAACAACGAATAGAAGAATGCAAGTTCTTATGCCCGACCCATGCAAATCCACGAATATCCTAATAGAACTACTTCTCCCCCTTTGGCGTCGAGACACCAAAAAGGAAGAAGAGCAATGCTAGCGCCCCACGGGATCACTCGTAGTCCTCATCCTCGTCCTCGTCCTCATCTTCATTCTCGTCCTCATCCTCATATCCAAGCTCCTCGGTGTCACCATCCTCATCATCACTAGCGGCCACAGAGGGGAACAAGTGACGCTCTAGCTCTCCATAGTTCAGCCCGGAAGAAGAATTCCACCGAGCATATGGTGTGGGAGGTGTGGAGTCGGGGGGTCACCAGAAGCACCGGACACATGGTGAAGGATGATCTGCTGGGAGTAAGCCAACTCATGGCGCTACTTATATGCCTCGTACTGACCCTTGCACGTGTCCACTCCCATGCAAAGTATGTGACGCTGGAACCAGTTCAGCTGCTTGATCTCACGGGCAACGGGAGGCACTGGGGGCCTGCGAGCATCCCTCATGAGACCGTCAAGAGCAGAGGAGGGGTGAGAGGTCTTCCGAACCTTGGTGTAGATCTTCTTGGCCTTATGCACGGAATCAATGTTGAACTCTTCAGAAGGAAGCCGGTGCCTTATTAGCATCATAATGTAGGGTGCATAGGGAATGGAAAGACGGTTGAACATAGCATCTGTCAATTCATGGTAGATGAAGTCCATGACATCCAGCCTGTACTGCACAGACTCGTCCTCGCACGAGGCAACCTCATGAGAAAATTGAGGAAGCTGGACAAGGTGACCACGAATGCTGTCATTGCTGCCCCCACTCGGAGTCATAGAGTCACGAAAGAGGCCCACTAAGGCGGCATAGATAGGAGCAAGACCAGCCAGAGTGACCACAATGCCATTGTCCACTTTGCAAGGAGAGAGCTGCATCTTTGTTGGGCTTCAGCTGGGTGATGATGCGGTGGCCACTAGCTCTATCCCTGCTGCGGAAAGAGTACCCAATAACCTCAGCAAACACATGGAAATCAGCAGACATAGGCCTGTCATGAGTCATCCACTTCATAGTGCGACGCTCATCTCCACAAATAACCAAAGTGGAAAAGAACTGCTTCACCACTTCATAGTCATAAGAGCACTGGAGAGACATGAGATGGTGCAGCCCCATCCACTCAGCCACAAACATTGCATCCACAAGGTGGGCCTTCTCCAAAGCCTCAGTAAGAACCAGTGGGTGCATAGGCCTAATGTTCAGCCGAGCATACACATCTTCATAGATACCTTTCTGTTCAGCACACCAAAAACGAGCATCCCCTAGCTCATCATCACGAGGCAGCTCAGCAAACAAGTCACGGTGACAGATGGAGGAATAGGTGACTGCATCCAAATCCTTGTAGTTGATCTTGGGCTCCTTGCCCTTCCTTTTGGACACTCCTTTCCTAGTTCTCTTTGCTTGTTCAGCCATTTGCTTGGCTTCATTCTTTCTCCTCCTCAACTCAACCTCGTCCACTAAGTTACCATGTCCGTTGTCCCAGATGTATTTACCGCGAGGGCGGCGCTTGTAGGTCTTGGGAACACTAGAACCACCTGTGAGGAGAACAAGAGTGATAGCACGGGGATAAGCATACACACAAGTCCAGGAGAGAGCATGGAAAAAGTAGTCAAAAAGTTCATAAGACAAATCTACTCAATGCATACTCCATAGTGAAACTGAACCAGAGTTGAATCTGTCAGGCCGCATTATCCAGCCTGGCCAGGGGCGGATAATCCGGCCCTGGCAGAAAATTTCAATTTCACCTAGATTGAATGCAAAAAAGTAGATCGGGCCTAGAAACTACAAGACTACGAGTTCTATGCGAAATTACATCCTTCTAGACAACGTTCCACCCAACAAGTAACACATCTAGCCAAAGATGAGGAGAGAGGGAGTTACCCTCACTCATTGGAGGAAGAACGCGGAGGAGAAGGTACCCGGAGGCACGGAGAAGAAGATCCGGGGAGGCCCAGAAAATCCGGTGGCCGGAGAGGCTCCGGGGAGGGTGGGGGACGGCAGGCGGCGGCAGAGGAGGAGGAGAGGGTTGGGGGAGAAGTGCTGCTCGTTATGAGCCCTTCCCCCTGATCCCTGCCCTTTAAGACGAAATTCACCAAGGCCGGATTATCCGGCCTACACTTGGGCCGGATTATCCGGCCTCAAATCTGAAATTCTGTTGTACACAGATTCAGGCCTGCGTGTCCCCAAACAACACCCCCACAAGGTGTACAAGGGACTTGTGTGCAAGAATAGATGGCTTAGGGGTAGGGAAAGGCTTAGGATTAAGAGAACCAAACTGAGATGGTACTAGACACTCAAAATTGCAAGATCCAAATCAAATAAAAGCCAAGATTGAGTGTGATTCCCATAAGAACATGAGAGAGCAAAAACAGCCAAAAAGATCCAATTCTCCTCAAGGGAGAGGGTGGTGGCCGAAGCCACCTTGTTGGAGTGTATGGTGTGACACCGCGAAGATATATCTTGGGTTCACGACCAATACTCATCAATAAGCTCACATATCACAAAATGATATTAAGAGAAATGATTTATCTTGCTTTTGGCATTATGGGGGAGGGTTAGACCAATGAGTTAGGACCACACTCCCCCTATATCCATGCCCACACCTAGACCACATAGGACTGAGATGTATGAGTGAGTGCATGGGTAATCAAGACAAACTCCTAGAATTAGTGATATTTAGCTCATTCCTCAAGTAGCAGAATCTTGCTTCATCGAGTGGCTTCATAAAAATGTCCGCAAGTTGGTTCTTCGTGCTCACAAAAGATAGATCAATATCGCCTCGAGGAACATGGTCTCGAATAAAATGATTCCGAATCTCAATATGCTTCGTCCTTGTATGCTGTACCAGATTGTATGCAATTTTGATTGCACTTTCATTATCACATAAAAGAGGCACTTTGTCACAATTGACACCGTATTCATTTAAAGTTTGCCTCATCCACAATAACTGAGTGCAAGCGCTGGCAGCAGCAACATATTCAGCTTCGGCGATGGAGAGAGATATACAATTCTGCTTTTTAGATGACCAACACACAAGAGATCTTCCCAAAAATTGACACGCTCCAGAAGTGGATTTCTGTTCATCCTTATCACCAGCCCAATCTGAATCAGCATAACCACATAGAGAGAAATTGGAGCCCTTGGGATACCAGAGACCAAAGGTAGGGGAATGAACCAAATATCGAAAGATCCTCTTGACCGCCACAAAGTGGCTTTCTTTAGGAGCTGCTTGATACCTTGCACACACCCCCACACTCAACACGATATTAGGTCTAGATGCGCAGAGGTAAAGAAGAGAGATGATCATTGACCGGTATAGCTTTTGGTCCACATCTTTACCGTGTGGGTTAAGTTCAAGATGACATTTTGTTTGCATTGGAGTGGCGACACCATTAAGACCCATCATCTTGAATCTCTTAGCATGTCTTGGATGTGCTTTTCTTGATTAATGAAGGTTCCTTCTCTAAGTTGCTTGATCTCGAATCCAAGAAAGAACCATAATTCCCCCATCATAGAAATCTCAAACCTGTCAGTCATAAGCTTTGAAAATTCATCATAAAAAACTTTATTAGTAGAACCAAAGATGATATCATCTACATATAGTTGGCATACGAAGAGCTCCCCCTTAACCTTCTTAGTAAAAAGAGTGGGATCGATTTGCCCAACTTCGAAGCCACGGTCTAGCAAAAGCTCTTTAAGGTGCTCATACCACGCACGTGGGGCTTGTTTAAGGCAATAGAGTGCCTTATCGAGTTTGTAGACATGGTTCAGAAAGTTAGGATCCTCAAAGCCTGGGGGTTGCTTTACATATACCAACTCATGTAGAGGACCATTAAGGAAAGCACTCTTAACGTCCATTTGCTGCAATTTAAAATTGTTATGGGCAGCATAAGCAAGAAGCACACGGATGGACTGAAGGCGAGCCACTAGAGCATAGGTCTCGCCGAAGTCAAAGCCCTCAACTTGAGAGTAACCTTGTGCCACAAGTCTTGCCTTGTTCCTCACAACAATGCCATTCTCATCTTGCTTGTTTTTAAATATCCATTTGGTGCCGATAACATTGCGGCAATCTTTGGGTTTCTCCACGAGTTTCCAGACTTTGTCGCGCTCGAAATTATTCAGTTCTTCATGCATAGCAACAACGCAGTCTGGATCTTCAAGAGCTTCAAAGACCTTCTTGGGTTCCACCATTGAGATGTGAGCTTGGTGCTCACCAAAACTGGCCAATTCCCTTCTTGTAGAAACTCTTCATCTAAGATCACCAACAACCTTGTCGAGGGTGTGACCCCTTAACTCAAGGTTCCGATCAGCCCGAGCCTTGCGATGAAGTTTAATAAGTTTGTTGTCTCTTGGTGGAGTAGTTTCATCACTTGAATCCTCATTGGAATCATTTGCTCGACCTTGATTTGAAACAGGGATAACAGTAGTAGGTGGTGATGAAACGTGCCCTTGAGATGAGTCAGTAGCCGTAATAGGAGGGCTGCTGAACAACATGTGAGTCAGGGCCGGATAATCCGGCCGATGGAGAGGCCGGATAATCCGGCCTAGGAGTACTTGTAGCAGCTTCATCGGGATGCATGGGGCTGGCTGGAACTAGCGAGGGGCCGGATAATCCGAGGCTGGCCAGAAAATCCGGCCTGGAGCTTGCATCGATATCTTCAGCACCAGGAGCAGTATGGTCAGCAGGAGCGAGGTGGCCAGATAATCCCGCGTCCACCGGATAATCCGGCCTGGAGCTTTCTGGAACAACTTGATGTTCAGGAGTTGATGGAGATCGTGCAGAAGTTTCTCCCATGGTGGGAACATGTTGGGTATGTGTAGATGAGGGCTCTTCATGAGTAGAGCATTGTCCTTCCCGATCCGCCACAAGGGGTTCCTCAATGGGGCGGAAAAATCCCACGCCCATTCTTCTTATGGCATCTTGGGGTATTTCAACATCTGCATCACAAACACCAACTTGCTCCGCACGGGAACCGTCATTTTCTTCGAACACCACAGTACAAGATTCTACAACAGTTCTGGAGAGCTTATTGTAAACTCTATAAGTGTGGGATTCGGCACCATAACCAACAAAAATACCTTCTAGAGCCTTAGATTCAAACTTAGATAAACGAACTCCCTTGATGAGAAAGAAACACTTACACCCGAATACCCGAAAGTATGAGATGTTTGGCTTGTTACCAGTAAGTATTTCATACGGAGTCTTGTCCAAGATCTTATGGAGGTATAATCAGTTGGATGAGTGACAAGCGGTAGAGATTGCTTCAGCCCAGAAGTTATATGGAGATTTGAATTCGGCTTGCATTGATCTTGCCATATCCATTAGAGTCCGATTCTTCCTCTCGGCTACACCATTTTGTTGAGGGGTGTACGCAGCGGAATATTGATGTCTTATCCCTCTTCACTTAGGAACTCATTTAAGGTGTAGTTCTTGAACTCAGAGCCGTTATAACTTCTTATAGCCAGTATAGGGACGTTGTGTTGATGTTGAACCTCGTTGGCGAAGTCGAAGACCGTTTGTTTAGTTTCACTCTTCAACTTGAAGAAATAAACCCAAGTGTATCTTGAGTAATCATCAACAGTCACTAGACAATACTTCTTCCCACCGAGGCTTGCATGAGATGGAGGTCCGAAGAGGTCCACATGAAGGAGCTCTAAGATCCTTTTTGACGAGATAATAGTCTTCCTTCGATGAGGAGAGTCATGCATTTTCCCTTCAACACATGCCCTGCAAACACGATCTTTGGCAAAGGAGACATTTTCTTTTAGTCCAAAAATGTGGCCACCCTTGTGGAGACTTTGCAAAGTTCTCATATTGACGTGGGCTAGTCGGCGATGCCATAGCCAACCCACATCAGCCTTTTCGAAAAGACACATCGGGCCTGTAGTTGTTTTCCCCGAAAAGTCCACCACGTATAGGTCATTTTCGACATATCCCACGAAAGCGACTTTTAGAGACTTGCTCCACAAGAGTACCACCAAATCAGCAACAATATAAACTGCAAAGCCCATCTTACCAAGGGTGCGAACTGAAAGTAAGTTGTACTCGAGGGTCTCAACAAGCATGACGTCCATGAGAGAGATATCGTGAGCCACCACAACTTTGCCAAGACCCAATACCTCAGATTTGACTTGTCACCATAGGAGACGGTTATATGATCATGATTTAGCCACATCTCCGTGATGATCTCCTTGCTTCTGGTCATATGACTCGTGCAACCGCTATCAAGTACCCTTTTAGAACCACCGGAAGCATAGCCCTGCAAGAAAATTACTTCTTGGGTTTAGGTACCCATTTTTCAACGGGTCCTCTCATGTTAGTGACAAGGGTCTTGGGGACCCAAATATACCAAGGAATGTAACAATCATAAGGGCCTACATAACTAGCATAAACATCACCATAATAGTCAAAATATTATTCAAAGTTAGGATTGTTAACCCCTGCAAAACCATCATAATTAGTCTTGTCATTGGTAATGTTGCTAGTCTTTGGTTGAGCAGTCTTGCTCTTCTTCTTCTTCTTCTTCTTCTTCTTTTTCTTGCCTTTTTCTTGGGAATGTAACCAAGACCTTCTTTTCTATTGTTTGTCCTTCACTTGCTCAATATCTCATTAATAACCTTTGTATCTTTGTGTTGAGAGCCTCTTGCAAGATCTTCTTTTCCATATGATGAAGTGGAGGTACTTGGAACATCATACCGTTTCAATTGAGTTTGGAGCTGATCATGAGACTCATTTAAAGTAGAATGATCACTCTTCAATGCCTTGTGAGCACTTTCAAGATTATCAAACTTCTCCAAAAGTCTAGCATGAACAGCCCCAAATTCAATCTTTTCTTTCTTTAGTTTCTTTACCTTGGCAAGAGCATGGTCATGTTCTTTGAAGAGCTGAGCCACAACTTCTTCATGTGACTCCTCAACGGATTCGAGTCTCTCTTCCAAAGATACTCGAGATTCCTCTTCTTCTTCCAAGGCATTCTTCAAAGAAGCTATCTCCAAGGCATCTTCTCTTTCAATTATGCCATTTTCTTCAAGAAGATCTTCGGCTTGAGCAACTTGACTCATAAGAGCATCAAAATGGAGTTTGTGCTCACCTTGCAGGTTAGTGAAAAAGGTGTCCAAAGCAATAATTTCTTCTTTCATTTTAAGACTGTCATGATCATCCATATCCAAAATTATGTTAGTCTTAGGAAATGAAGAGATAGAACTTGATACCTTGGACCCTCTTGCCATTAGGCAAGTAGCGTCGTTGTTGATGATGTTCTCGTTTGGCGAGTCGAAGAGAGATGATGGAGTCGATGTGGTGGCTATAGCAGCCACCTCGCGAGAACTATCTTCATCCTCTTCATCTTCACTTGCAGAGGAGTATTCTTCTTGTGCCACTAAGATGATCTTGGGTTGCTTCTTTTAGGGGCCATTCTTCTTAATAAATGGCTTCTTCTTAGGTGCTTTGGATTTTTCTTTAAGAATGAGCCTTCCACCATTGTCTTCTCTATTTTGATACGGACACTCGGCTACAAAGTGCATCCTATCTCCACAGTTGTAGCAAGTTCTCAGTTTCGGACCACTTTCTCTTCTTCCATTTGACCCGTTCTTGCGCTCGAGTTCCGACTTGGCTTTGGCAGGATCCTTCCAAAAGTTCCTGGCATAAAACGCCATGTACTCACCATGAGCACGTTTGACTTCATCGGGGCAGTCCATCGAGGCCCCATCAAATGCTCTTTCATCCTCCTTTTTCTCAACAACATTGGATTTTAGAGCAACATTGACACCCTTTTGCATTCCAATGGCCCGAGCATGGGCATCTTCATCATTCTTTGCCGCCACTTTGAATGACGCCATTTCTTGCATGACCTCATTGGATGTCATTTGATGCTATTTATGTCTACCTTGCAGGATCTTCAAGTCCATTGGCTCGAAAGGCATTAAGCACTCACATATTTCCTTTTTATCCATGCATCATTAATGTGAGTGGCTCCATGCTTTCTAAATGTTGTTGCGATGCCCTTGAGTCTTCTGTACATGTCTTCATGGTTTTCACCATCCAACATGTAGAATCCCTTAGCTTCATTACTAAGGGCATCATACCTATTCCTTCTCATGCTTCCATTCCCAACAAAGAGATCAGTAAGGGCATCCCAAGCTTCTTTAGCTATGTTGAGATGTTCAATGTGTGGCATGTTCTTGGGACCCACGCTGAGCTGTATCATGTGGAGAGTAGTGGCATTCAATTGGCTGTCCACGACTTCTCTTCTTGTCAGGTTGGTTTGATCTCCAATATGAAGACCCTCTTCAATAATCCTCCAAAGTTCAATAGAGGAGCTGCAAACATGAGACTTCATTAAGAATTGCCATAGATTGAAAGAGGATGCAGTGAGCTTGGGTGGATCACCCCTATTATTTATATGAGGATGAGGGATAGGTGGGTCGGGGGAATATACGTGACAAACCTCACGATATTCCTCCTTACCACTTCCCTTCTTGGAGGTGGAACCATTAAGTTTTTCACCCTTCGCATCATAATCCTTGGATCCAGTGTTATCCTTTTCCTTAGATGATGGTGTGGCTGCCTCAGAGGAGGATGGAGATGGGGCAATGGATGATGTGAGGCGAGCAATCATTTGATTCATATCCTCCATATTGGCCTCAAAGGATTTCAACAAGGTAGTTTCCAACGTCTTGAGATCATCCATTGTGACCTTATCCACAGCCTCATTCCCATCACCCTTAGTACCCATACTACTCTTAGGCGGTTAAGACTGAATTAAGAGCCCGGGCTCTGATACCAATTGAAATGGATCGTATGGGCACCTAGAGGGGGGGGTGAATAGGTGCTACTTCAAATTTTAATACTTTTTCAATTTTAGGCTTAGCACAAAGGGTAAATTCTCTATATAAACTATTAGGTGCAATTTCCCTATATGCAAACCTATCTACTAGCGAGTAAAGAGCGAGTGGAAGAGGAACGGGTAAACCGTAGTGAAGCACGCGGAGACACGGGATTTGTTTGACTGTAGTTCCTTCCTTGTTAAGGGAAGTACGTCTGCGTTGGAGGGTTGGGCGGCACTAAGACCACCACGCCACAATAGGCCTCGCCATGTTCTCCGATGGATCTCGCCACCAAAGGCCCGATCCACCTTTCCACTATAGGGACCCTTCGAGGCGGGTACCGGCGCCTTTACACAACTAGCGGGGCACAACTCCACAATCAACTTGGAGGCTCCCGAAATGACAACAAGCTGCCACAAGAACAAAGTTATCAAATACAACGAACAAGATCTAGATATTGACAAGAATACTAGTTCAGGGATTTCTCCAAGTGAATGGAGAGGAGTTGATGCGCTTGATTCGTGATGATGATCCTCTCCTCCTTCAATTCCCCCAAAGATCAAAGCCTTCGGGTGGTTGAAGTGGGAGATCGAGAATGGGAGCTATTGCACAATGTACGGACAATTTCGAATGAATCAAGAGTCCTAAACGTTGGGGAAGAAGGGGTACTTATACCCCGATCCAAAACAAGTCGTTGGAGACTTTGGGGACCGAATTATCCGGCCAAAATTTGGGCCGGATTATCCGGCCTGGGGAAAACTCCGCCCCAGACTCGGAATATCCGGCAGATAGTCCGCCCCCTCTCAGAGTGTCGCGCAGAGCTTGCACTTGATCATCTTCTGGGGGCTGGATAATCCGGCCCCATGTGAAGGCCAGATTATAGGGACTGGGAGGAAAAACCGCCCCAGTTTGGATTTTCTGGGAGAAAATCCGACCGGACTCCGAGCGACGTGCCTTGGCATGCTTTGCTCAAAATCTGGGGCAGGATTATCCAGCCCATGCGACAGCCGGATTATCCGGCCTGGGGAACAAAAAACGCCGCAGATCGGATTTATCGAGAGAAAATCCAACCAGACTCAAAGCAATGTGCCTTGGCTTCCTTTGAGCAATGAGGTAGGCCGGATTATCCGCCCCCCTCAAAGCTTCCTACACACTTAGTGCACATGAATAATCTCCATAGTATTGTTATCTAACACGCAAAACACAGGAAAACATGAAATGTTCATTCATCAGTTTCATAGGCATGAACACAACTATTGAAGGTCGACCCCCACTTAACCATTACTCATCTTTCCAATCACTTTCCTTTTTTAAAGTGTTTTAAGGTAACAAGTACAACTTATTTTTTTTGTAATTCGTGTTCCCTATCCATACTAAGATAGAGAACAACTTAAAACTGAAAGTAAAACCTACTTAGAGATAAAGCAAACAAGTGCACACAAGAATATTCACCCACACACTATTGCTCCCTGGCAACGGCGCTAGAAAAGGTATTGATAACCCACAAGTATAGGGCATCGTGTGTAGCCTTTTCGATAAGTAAGAGTGTCGAACCCAACGAGGAGCTAAAGGTAGGATAAATATTCTCTCAAGTTCTATCAACCACGGATACAACTCTACGCACACTAAATGTTTGCATTATCTAGGAAATAAAACTAGAGCAACAATACGAGTAATAGAGATGGCTTTGCATGATAATAAATAACAAGAAAGAAAAGCTAGTTGCTGTAGTAATAAAATACACTAAACTAACAGAACCAACGTTCTGGTTCGTGTCCTCAGGTTCCTACATCTAGGTTTGAGAGTGCTATGCCAAGACATGATGAGACACACCCGTTGCAGATGTGGGCCCATGTCAACATTGCATGGGATCTAGCTCATATTATCTGTCTACAGAACCCCTTCACAATCTTGTGGTTGTATGTGTCATCACTTGGACAACATGATCCTACCAAGTTGATAGATCTAAGTATAACACTGCTATGCAAAGACATGATGAGACACCATGTGTGGTAAATGTGGGCCCATGCCAACATTGCATGGGCTATAGACCTCTCTTGCTTGGCTAGAAACTCCTTCATCAACTTAGTGGTTGTATGAGGTGAGTCAGCACTTGGCAAAACATGATCCCAACTAGCTAGTTGCTACATCTAAGTTTGAGAGTGCTATGCCAAGACATGATGAGACACACCATTTTGCAGATGTGGGCCCATGCCAACATTGCATGGGATCTAACTCATATTATCTGTCTACAAAACCCCTTCACAAACTTGTGGTTGTATGAGTCATTACTTGGACAACATGATCCTACCTTTTTCATAGATCTAAGTATAACACTGCTATCCAAAGACATGATGAGACAACATGTGTGGTAAATGTGGGCCCATGCCAACATTGCATGGTCTATAGAACACTCTTGGTTGGCTAGAAACTCCTTCATCAACTTAGTGGTTGTACGAGGTAAGTCAACACTTGGCAAAACATGATCCCAACTAGCGAATTGCCACATCTAGGTTTGAGAGTGCTATGCCAAGACATGATGAGACACACCTGTTGCAGATGTGGGCACATGCCAACATTGCATGGGATCTAGCTCATATTATCTTTCTACATAACCACTTCACAAACTTGTGGTTGTATGAGTCATCACTTGGACAACATGATGCTACCAAGTTGATAGATCTAAGTATAGCATGATGCTATCCAAAGACATGATGAGACACCATGTGTGGTAAATGTGGGCCCATGCCAACATTGCTTGGGCTATATACCTCTCTTGGTTGGCTAGAAACTCCTTCATCAACTTAGTGGTTGTATGAGTTGAGTCAACACTTGGGAAAACATGATCCCAACTAGGTAGTTGCTACATCTAGGTTTGACAGTTTTATGCCAAGACATGATGAGACACACTTGTTGCAGATGTGGGCCCATGCCAACATTGCATGGGATCTAGCTCATATTATCTGTCTACAGAACCCCTTCACAATCTTGTGGTTGTATGAGTCATCACTTGGACAACATGATCCTACCTAGTTGATAGATCTAAGTATAAAGTGTTATGCAAAGACATGATGGGACACCAGGTGTGGTAAATGTGGGCCCATGCCAACATTGCATGGTCTATAGACCTCTCTTGGTTAGCTAGAAACTCCTTCATCAACTTAGTGGTTGTATGAGGTGAGTCAACACTTGGCAAAACATGATCCCAACTAGCTATTTCCTACATCTAAGTTTGAGAGTGCTATGCCAAGACATGATGAGACACACCATTTTGCAGATGTGGGCCCATGCCAACATTGCATGGGATCTAACACATATTATCGGTCTACAGAACCCCTTCACAAACTTGTGGTTGTATGAGTCATTACTTGGACAACATGATCCTACCTAGTTGATAGATCTAAATATAACACTGCTATCCAAAGACATGATGAGACACCATGTGTGGTAAATGTGGACCCATGCCAACATTGCATGGTCTATAGACCTCTCTTGGTTGGGTAGAAACTCCTTCATCAACTTAGTGGTTGTACGAGGTAAGTCAACACTTGGCAAAACATGATCCCAACTAGCTAGTTGCTACATCTAGGTTTGAGAGTGTTATGCCAAGACATGATGAGACACACTTGTTGCAGATGTAGGCCCATGCCAACATTGCATGAGATCTAGCTCATATTATCTGTCTATAGAACCCCTTCACAATCTTGTGGTTGTATGAGTCATCACTTGGACAACATGATCCTACCTAGTTGATAGATCTAAGTATAAAGTGTTATGGAAAGACATGATGGGACACCAGGTGTGGTAAATGTGGGCCCATGCCAACATTGCATGGTCTATAGACCTCTCTTGGTTGGCTAGAAACTCCTTCATCAACTTAGTGGTTGTATGAGGTAAGTCAACACTTGGCAAAACATGATCCCAACTAGCTATTTCCTACATCTAAGTTTGAGAGTGCTATGCCAAGACATGATGAGACACACCATTTTGCAGATGTGGGCCCATGCCAACATTGCATGGGATCTAACACATATTATCGGTCTACAGAACCCCTTCACAAACTTGTGGTTCTATGAGTCATGACTTGGACAACATGATCCTATCTAGTTGATAGATCTAAATATAACACTGCTATCCAAAGACATGATGAGACACCATGTGTGGTAAATGTGGGCCCATGCCAACATTGCATGGTCTATAGACCTCTCTTGGTTGGCTAGAAACTCCTTCATCAACTTAGTGGTTGTACGAGGTAAGTCAAAACTTGGCAAAACATAATCCCAACTAGCTAGTTGCTACATCTAGGATTGAGAGTGTTATGCCAAGACATGATGAGACACACCTGTTGCAGATGTGGGACCATGCAAACATTGCATGGGATCTAGCTCATATTATCTGTCTACATAAACACTTCACAAACTTGTGGTTGCATGAGTCATCACTTGGACAACATGATCCTACCTAGTTGATAGATCTAAGTATAACACTGCTATGCAAAGACATGATGAGACACCATGTGTGGTAAATGTGGGCCCATTCCAATATTGCATGGGCTATAGACCTCTCTTGGTTGGCTAGAAACTCCTTCATCAATATTGTGGTTGTAGGAGGTGAGTCAACACTTGTCAAAACATGATCCCAACTAGCTAGTTGCTACATATAGGTTTGAGAGTGCTATTCCAAGACATGATGAGAGACACATATTGCAGATGTGGGCCCATGCCGACATTGGATGGGATCTAGCTCATATTATCTATCTACAGAACCCCTTCACAAACTTGTGGTTGTATGAGTCATCATTTGGACAACATGATCCTACCTAGTTGATAGATCTAAGTATAACACTGCTATCCAAAGACATCATGAGACACCATGTGTGGTAAATGTGGGCACATGCCAACATTGCATAGTCTATATACCTCTCTTGGTTGGCTAGAAACTCCTTCATCAACTTAGTGGTTATACGAGGTGAGTCAACACTTGGCAAAACATGATCTCAACTAGCTAGTTGCTACATCTAAGTTTGAGAGTGCTATGCCAAGACATGATGAGACGCACCTGTTTCAGATGTGGGCCCATGCCAACATTGCATGGGATCTAGCTCATATTATCTGTCTACATAACCCCTTCACAAACTTGTGGTTGTATGAGTCATCACTTGGATAACATGATCCTACCTAGTTGATAGATCTAAGTATATCACTTCAATGCAAAGACATGATGATACACCATCTGTGGTAAATTTGGGCCCATTCCAACATTGCATGGGCTATATACCTCTCTTGGTTGGCTAGAAACTCCTTCATCAACTTAGTGGTTGTATGAGGTGTGTCAACACTTGGCAAAACATGATCCCTACTAGGTAGTTCCTACATCTAGGTTTGATAGTCCTATGCCAAGACATGATGAGACACACCATTTGCAGATGTGGGCCCATGCCAACATTGCATGGGATCTAGCTCATATTATCTGTCTACAGAACCCCTTCACAATCTTGTGGTTGTATGAGTCATCACTTGGACAACATGATCCTACCAAGTTGATAGATCTAAGTATAACACTGCTATGCAAATACATGATGAGACACCATGTGTGATAAATGTGGGACCATGCCAATATTGCATGGGCTATAGACCTCTCTTGGTTGGCTAGAAACTCCTTCATCAACTTAGTAGTTGTATGAGGTGAGTCAACACTTGGCAAAACATGATCCCAACTAGCTAGTTGCTACATCTAAGTTTGAGAGTGTTATGCCAAGACATGATGAGACACACTTGTTGTAGATGTGGGCCCATGCCAACATTGCATGGGATCTAACTCATATTATTTGTCTATAGAACCCCTTCACAAACTTGTGGTTGTATGAGTCATTACTTGGACAACATGATCCTACCTAGTTCATAGATCTAAGTATAACACTGCTATCCAAAGACATGATGAGACACCATGTGTGGTAAATGTGGGCCCCTGCCAACATTGCATGGTCTATAGACCTCTCTTGGTTGGCTAGAAAATCCTTCATCAACTTAGTGGTTGTACGAGGTAAGTCAACACTTGGCAAAACATGATACCAACAAGCTAGTTGCTACATCTAGGTTTGAGAGTGTTATGCCAAGACATGATGAGACACACCTGTTGCAGATGTGGGCCCATGCAAACATTGCATGGGATCTAGCTCATATTATCTGTCTACATAACCACTTAACAAACTTGTGGTTGTATGAGTCATCACTTGGACAACATGATCCTACCTAGTTGATAGATCTAAGTATAACACTGCTATGCAAATAGATGATGAGACACCATGTGTGATAAATGTGGGACCATGCCAATATTGCATGGGCTATAGACCTCTCTTGGTTGGCTAGAAACTCCTTCATCAACTTAGTAGTTGTATGAGGTGAGTCAACACTTGGCAAAACATGATCCCAACTAGCTAGTTGCTACATCTAAGTTTGAGAGTGTTATGCCAAGACATGATGAGACACACTTGTTGTAGATGTGGGCCCATGCCAACATTGCATGGGATCTAACTCATATTATTTGTCTATAGAACCCCTTCACAAACTTGTGGTTGTATGAGTCATTACTTGGACAACATGATCCTACCTAGTTCATAGATCTAAGTATAACACTGCTATCCAAAGACATGATGAGACACCATGTGTGGTAAATGTGGGCCCCTGCTAACATTGCATGGTCTATAGACCTCTCTTGGTTGGCTAGAAAATCCTTCATCAACTTAGTGGTTGTACGAGGTAATTCAACACTTGGCAAAACATGATACCAACAAGCTAGTTGCTACATCTAGGTTTGAGAGTGCTATGCCAAGACATGATGAGACACACCTGTTGCAGATGTGGGCCCATGCAAACATTGCATGGGATCTAGTCCATATTATCTGTCTACATAACCACTTAACAAACTTGTGGTTGTATGAGTCATCACTTGGACAACATGATCCTACCTAGTTGATAGATCTAAGTATAACACTGCTATGCAAATACATGATGAGACACCATGTGTGGTAAATGTGGGCTCATGCCAACATTGCATGGGCTATAGACCTCTCTTGGTTGGCTAGAAACTCCTTCATCAACTTAGTGGTTGTATGAGGTGAGTCAACACTTGGCAAAACATGATACCAACAAGCTAGTTGCTACATCTAGGTTTGAGAGTGTTATGCCAAGACATGATGAGACACACCTGTTGCAGATGTGGGCCCATGCAAACATTGCATGGGATCTAGCTCATATTATCTGTCTACATAACCACTTAACAAACTTGTGGTTGTATGAGTCATCACTTGGACAACATGATCCTACCTAGTTGATAGATCTAAGTATAACACTGCTATGCAAATAGATGATGAGACACCATGTGTGATAAATGTGGGACCATGCCAATATTGCATGGGCTATAGACCTCTCTTGGTTGGCTAGAAACTCCTTCATCAACTTAGTAGTTGTATGAGGTGAGTCAACACTTGGCAAAACATGATCCCAACTAGCTAGTTGCTACATCTAAGTTTGAGAGTGTTATGCCAAGACATGATGAGACACACTTGTTGTAGATGTGGGCCCATGCCAACATTGCATGGGATCTAACTCATATTATTTGTCTATAGAACCCCTTCACAAACTTGTGGTTGTATGAGTCATTACTTGGACAACATGATCCTACCTAGTTCATAGATCTAAGTATAACACTGCTATCCAAAGACATGATGAGACACCATGTGTGGTAAATGTGGGCCCCTGCCAACATTGCATGGTCTATAGACCTCTCTTGGTTGGCTAGAAAATCCTTCATCAACTTAGTGGTTGTACGAGGTAAGTCAACACTTGGCAAAACATGATACCAACAAGCTAGTTGCTACATCTAGGTTTGAGAGTGTTATGCCAAGACATGATGAGACACACCTGTTGCAGATGTGGGCCCATGCAAACATTGCATGGGATCTAGCTCATATTATCTGTCTACATAACCACTTAACAAACTTGTGGTTGTATGAGTCATCACTTGGACAACATGATCCTACCTAGTTGATAGATCTAAGTATAACACTGCTATGCAAATAGATGATGAGACACCATGTGTGATAAATGTGGGACCATGCCAATATTGCATGGGCTATAGACCTCTCTTGGTTGGCTAGAAACTCCTTCATCAACTTAGTAGTTGTATGAGGTGAGTCAACACTTGGCAAAACATGATCCCAACTAGCTAGTTGCTACATCTAAGTTTGAGAGTGTTATGCCAAGACATGATGAGACACACTTGTTGTAGATGTGGGCCCATGCCAACATTGCATGGGATCTAACTCATATTATTTGTCTATAGAACCCCTTCACAAACTTGTGGTTGTATGAGTCATTACTTGGACAACATGATCCTACCTAGTTCATAGATCTAAGTATAACACTGCTATCCAAAGACATGATGAGACACCATGTGTGGTAAATGTGGGCCCCTGCTAACATTGCATGGTCTATAGACCTCTCTTGGTTGGCTAGAAAATCCTTCATCAACTTAGTGGTTGTACGAGGTAATTCAACACTTGGCAAAACATGATACCAACAAGCTAGTTGCTACATCTAGGTTTGAGAGTGCTATGCCAAGACATGATGAGACACACCTGTTGCAGATGTGGGCCCATGCAAACATTGCATGGGATCTAGTCCATATTATCTGTCTACATAACCACTTAACAAACTTGTGGTTGTATGAGTCATCACTTGGACAACATGATCCTACCTAGTTGATAGATCTAAGTATAACACTGCTATGCAAATACATGATGAGACACCATGTGTGGTAAATGTGGGCTCATGCCAACATTGCATGGGCTATAGACCTCTCTTGGTTGGCTAGAAACTCCTTCATCAACTTAGTGGTTGTATGAGGTGAGTCAACACTTGGCAAAACATGATACCAACAAGCTAGTTGCTACATCTAGGTTTGAGAGTGTTATGCCAAGACATGATGAGACACACCTGTTGCAGATGTGGGCCCATGCAAACATTGCATGGGATCTAGCTCATATTATCTGTCTACATAACCACTTAACAAACTTGTGGTTGTATGAGTCATCACTTGGACAACATGATCCTACCTAGTTGATAGATCTAAGTATAACACTGCTATGCAAATAGATGATGAGACACCATGTGTGATAAATGTGGGACCATGCCAATATTGCATGGGCTATAGACCTCTCTTGGTTGGCTAGAAACTCCTTCATCAACTTAGTAGTTGTATGAGGTGAGTCAACACTTGGCAAAACATGATCCCAACTAGCTAGTTGCTACATCTAAGTTTGAGAGTGTTATGCCAAGACATGATGAGACACACTTGTTGTAGATGTGGGCCCATGCCAACATTGCATGGGATCTAACTCATATTATTTGTCTATAGAACCCCTTCACAAACTTGTGGTTGTATGAGTCATTACTTGGACAACATGATCCTACCTAGTTCATAGATCTAAGTATAACACTGCTATCCAAAGACATGATGAGACACCATGTGTGGTAAATGTGGGCCCCTGCCAACATTGCATGGTCTATAGACCTCTCTTGGTTGGCTAGAAAATCCTTCATCAACTTAGTGGTTGTACGAGGTAAGTCAACACTTGGCAAAACATGATACCAACAAGCTAGTTGCTACATCTAGGTTTGAGAGTGTTATGCCAAGACATGATGAGACACACCTGTTGCAGATGTGGGCCCATGCAAACATTGCATGGGATCTAGCTCATATTATCTGTCTACATAACCACTTAACAAACTTGTGGTTGTATGAGTCATCACTTGGACAACATGATCCTACCTAGTTGATAGATCTAAGTATAACACTGCTATGCAAATAGATGATGAGACACCATGTGTGATAAATGTGGGACCATGCCAATATTGCATGGGCTATAGACCTCTCTTGGTTGGCTAGAAACTCCTTCATCAACTTAGTAGTTGTATGAGGTGAGTCAACACTTGGCAAAACATGATCCCAACTAGCTAGTTGCTACATCTAAGTTTGAGAGTGTTATGCCAAGACATGATGAGACACACTTGTTGTAGATGTGGGCCCATGCCAACATTGCATGGGATCTAACTCATATTATTTGTCTATAGAACCCCTTCACAAACTTGTGGTTGTATGAGTCATTACTTGGACAACATGATCCTACCTAGTTCATAGATCTAAGTATAACACTGCTATCCAAAGACATGATGAGACACCATGTGTGGTAAATGTGGGCCCCTGCTAACATTGCATGGTCTATAGACCTCTCTTGGTTGGCTAGAAAATCCTTCATCAACTTAGTGGTTGTACGAGGTAATTCAACACTTGGCAAAACATGATACCAACAAGCTAGTTGCTACATCTAGGTTTGAGAGTGCTATGCCAAGACATGATGAGACACACCTGTTGCAGATGTGGGCCCATGCAAACATTGCATGGGATCTAGTCCATATTATCTGTCTACATAACCACTTAACAAACTTGTGGTTGTATGAGTCATCACTTGGACAACATGATCCTACCTAGTTGATAGATCTAAGTATAACACTGCTATGCAAATACATGATGAGACACCATGTGTGGTAAATGTGGGCTCATGCCAACATTGCATGGGCTATAGACCTCTCTTGGTTGGCTAGAAACTCCTTCATCAACTTAGTGGTTGTATGAGGTGAGTCAACACTTGGGAAAACATGATCCCAACTAGGTAGTTTCTACATCTAGGTTTGAGAGTTTTATGCCAAGACATGATGAGACACACTTGTTGCAGATGTGGACCCATGAAAACATTGCATGGGATCTAGCTCATATTATCTGTCTACAGAACCCCTTCACAATCTTGTGGTTGTATGAGTCATCACTTGGACAACATGATCCTACCTAGTTGATAGATCTAAGTATAACACTGCTATGCAAAGACATCATGAGACACCATGTGTGTTAAATGCGGGCCCATGCCCACATTGCATGGGATATAGACCTATCTTGGTTGGGTAGAAACTCCTTCATCAACTTAGTGGTTGTACGAGGTGTGTCAACACTTGGCAAAACATGATCCCAACTAGCTAGTTGCTAGATCTAAGTTGGAGATTTCTATGCCAAGACATGATAAGACACAACATTTTGCAGATGTGGGCCCATGCCAACATTGCATGGGATATAACTCATATCATTTGTCTACAGAACCCCTTCACAAACTTGTGGTTGTATGAGTCATTACTGGGACAACATGATCCTACCTATTTCATAGATCTAAGTATAACAGTTCTATCCAAAGACATGATGAGACACCATCTGTGGTAAATGTGGGCCCATGCCAACATTGCATGGTATATAGACCTCTCTTGGTTGGCTAGACACTCCTTCATCAACTTAGTGGTTGTACGAGGTAAGTCAACACTTGTAAAATCATGATCCCAACTAGCTAGTTGCTACATCTAAGTTTGAGAGTGCTATGCTAAGACATGATGAGACACACCTATTGTAGATGTGGGCCCATGCAAACATTGCATGGGATCTAGCTCATATTATCTGTCTACATAACCACTTCACAAACTTGTGGTTGTATGAGTCATCACTTGGACAACATGATCCTACCTAGTTGATATATCTAAGTATAACACTGCTATGCAAAGACATGATGAGACACCATGTGTGGTAAATGTGGGCTCATGCCAACATTGCATGGGCTATAGACCTCTCTTGGTTGGCTAGAAACTCCTTCATCAACTTAGTGGTTGTATGAGGTGAGTCAACACTTGGGAAAACATGATCCCAACTAGGTAGTTTCTACATCTAGGTTTGAGAGTTTTATGCCAAGACATGATGAGACACACTTGTTGCAGATGTGGACCCATGAAAACATTGCGTGGGATCTAGCTCATATTATCTGTCTATAGAACCCCTTCACAATCTTGTGGTTGTATGAGTCATCACTTGGACAACATGATCCTACCTAGTTGATAGATCTAAGTATAACACTGCTATGCAAAGACATCATGAGACACCATGTGTGGTAAATGTGGGCCCATTCCCACATTGCATGGGATATAGACCTATCTTGGTTGGGTATAAACTCCTTCATCAACTTGTGGTTCTGTGCCTTAGCAGTTGCCCAACATGATGCCACCTAGTTGATACATCTAAGTATGAGAGTGTTATGCCAAGACATGAGACAAACTTGTGGCACACACGTGGGCCCATGCCAACATTGCATGGGGTATGGAACTCTCTTGGTTGGGTAGAAAAACCATCCTAAATAGAGGAAATAACACCTAAGCAACGACAAAGTGCTACTCTGACGAAACTGATGGAAATAACACCTAAACTGAAACCTGACAGCAGCCAAGTTGCTCGATAGTCCTGGTGAAGTCGACGATGACAGATCTTCTGCTCGTCGACGCACTATCTGATCATGTAGTGGTAGCACACCTCGACATGTTTGCCTCGATCATGGTACACCGGGTTTCTGTAGAGGGAATTGGCTGACTTGTTGTCCCCCTTCAGTGTCACCGGAGCCACCTCTTCTCTAGTGAGATCAGCGAGCAGACGGGAGATCCAGATGCCCATGCATGCTACTCTTGTCCTGCACTCGAGCATATACCGTGTGCTGGTGAGGAAGTTGGCTCCGGCATCATGCGTGCTGCCAGAGCTAGCGTTGATGGAGACACCGGGTGCACCTTGGTCCACCGGTGTTGACCGGCGCTGAGTGCACAGAGCAGTCCACCATGAACGCCGTGCTCACGGGGGTGTCCTCATGCGTGCTTCAATCCCAGCTTGTGTCCTCGTCGAAGACCACGTCCTGCGGGATGTGCACGCGCTTGGCTACGGGATCGTAGAGGCGGTAGCCCTTCACCCTAGAAGAAGTTCGGCATGCCCGTCGCCTTCAGCATGCTCCTGGCCGCTGCGGCTACCGTTTGGTTGAGACGAATAGACCATCCCGTTCTGCTGGGGTGAGTATGGAGCCGTGAGGTGGCGCTTGACGCCGGTGTTAGCGCAGTGCCCGGCGAACATGGCTGACGCAAACTCGCCACCATGGTTTCATGCACAGCACACGGAGCTTGCGCCCGCTTTCCGACTCCGCTGCGGCTTGGAAGCACACGAGCGCTGCAGCGGCCTCCTCCTTCATGGCCAGGAGCACAGCCCACATATACCTGCTATGGTCATCGACCAACAACAAGAAATAGTGGCGGCCTCCCGGTATGTCAGGTGCGATGGGCCCACATAGATCCCCGTGCACCAACTCGCGAGTTGATCGCCTGCCCTCTACCTAGCCTTCTGCGGGAACAACCTGCACCGTTGCTTGACGGCAAGGCATGCCTCGCACAGTTGCTCCGCGTGCTCGATCAGTGGCAGCCCACGTACTAGGACACCTCGTACCATGGACCGCCCACGGATCAGTGAGCGTCGTCGCTCTTCGGGTGGAGGGGTTGCCGATGTCCTTGGCAGAGGAGGGGTGCCACCACGCCCCCCTGGCCGTGCCAGGTAGCGGTGCTCCTGCTGCCGGTGGAGGGGTGCCGCCATCGCCACGGCCACGGCATCCTCTCCCTGGTGCTTGTGACACGGCCACATAATCTTACGCTCTGATACCATTTGTCGCTCGCAACCTGCGAGCTGGCTATCAGGATCTGTTAGACGACCTGGAGCTAGCTATGACTGAAACACCTAAGCAATGACTAAGTGTTACTCTGATGAAACTGATGGAAATAACACCTAAACTAAAACCTGACAGTAGTCAAGGTGCTCGACAGTCCTGGTGAAGTCGACGATGATAGATCTTCTGCTCATCGACGTACGCACTGCATGCTCATGTAGTGGTAGCGCACCTCTATATGTTTGCTTCGATCGTGGTACACCGGGTTTCTGCAGAGGGAAATGGCTAACTTGTATTTCCTTTCTATTTAATTCAAAAATAACTAATATTGGACAAAAATTTGAACTTCAGTTTTTTTGAAACCAATTACATATTCTACATATGTACCTTTCTGATAGCATGTTGAAGAAGTTTGGATTAATTTGGTGATGGTTGAAAAAATAGTAAACTTAGAAACAGAGCGTTTAGTCTAACCTGAGCCACTTTTCCTAACAATATGATTTTTCCGACCTTCATGAAATAATATGATTTTTTTACACATGCTAACATCCTCAACCTAAGACACATGGTGAAGGTTTCACTACCGTTTTTATTTTTTTCGAATTTCTACTGCCCCTTTCAAAGTTAGGTTAAAACCGCGAGGGTGCAATCACCGAATATGGATGAATCATGCTGACCTAGCACCACATCCATGATGAAACGTCATCTTGTGCACCTTAGTATGAATTTTGAAAACATAAATGAGGTGCCAATCATGTAGCTGTAGCTCAATTTTTTAAAAATTTGACTAGTTTGACCTAAATTTTGACTTGGAAATAATGTGGTTCAAACTTGCATATCACATTCACGAGAGTGGTCATTTGTGCACCAAATAACACCATCTACTTCACCATGTTGGTACTAGACCACTTGACCAACATGATCCCACCTAGTTGCTCCATCTAAGTTTGAGAGTTTTATGCAAAACCATGACAGACACATGTGGCAGAGGTGGGCCCATGCCAACATTGCATGGGATCTTCACCTATCTTAGCTGTCTAGAAAAACACCTTCATCAACTTGTGGTTGTATGAGTCATCACTTGGACAACATAATCCTACCTAGTTGGTAGATCTAAGTATAACACTGCTATACAAAGACACTATGAGACACTTTGTGGAAAATGTGGGACCATGCCAACATTGCATGTACTATAAACCTCTCTTGGTGGGCTAGAAACACCATCATCAACTTAGTGGTTGTGTGAGTCAACACTTGGAAACACATGATCCCAACTAGCTAGTTTCTACATCTAAGTTTGAGAGTGCTATGCAAAGCCATCATGAGACACACACGTCCCAGATGTGGGCCCATACATTTCATGGGATCTAGACCTATCTTAGCTATCTAGAAACACCTTAATCAACTTGTGGTTGTATGAGTCATCACTTGGACAACATAATCCTACCTAGTTGGTAGATCTAAGTATAACACTTCAATGCGAAGACATGATGAGTCACTTTTTGGCAATTGTGGGCCCATTCCAACATTGCATGGTGATATAAACTGTCTTGGTTGGCTAGAAACACCATCATCAACTTAGTGGTTTTGTGAGTCAACACTTGGCAAAACATGATCGCAACTAGCTAGTTGCTACATCTAGGTTTGAGAGTGCTATGCCAAGCCATGATGAGTCACACATGTGGCAGATGTGGGCCCATGCCAACATTTCATGGGATCTAGACCTATATTAGCTGCCTAGAAACACCTTCATCAACTTGTGGTTATATGAGTCATCACTTGGAGAACATAATCCTACCTAGTTGATAGATCTAAGTATAACACTTATATGACAAGACATGATGAGTTACTCTTTTGGCAATTGTGGGCCCATTCCAACGATGCATGGTGCTATAAATCTATCTTAGTTGGCTAGAAACACCATCATCAACATAGTGGTTTTGTGAATCAACACTTGGCAAAACATGATCCCAACTAGCTAGTTGCTATATCTAGGTTAGAGAGTGTTATGCAAAGCCATGATGAGACACACCTGTGGCAAATGTGGGCCCATGCCAACATTTCATGGGATCTAGACCTATCTTAGCTGTCTAAGAACACATTCATCAACTTGTGGTTGTATGAGTCATCACTTGGACAACGTAATCCTACCTAGTTGGTAGATCTAAGTATAACACTGCTGTGCAAAGACATCATGAGACACTTTGTGGAAAATTTGGGACCGTGCCAACATTGCATGTGCTATAAACCTCTTTTGGTTGGCTAGAAACACCATCATCAACTTAATGGTGTTGTGAGTCAACACATGGCAAAACATGATCCCAACTAGCTAGTTGCAACATATAAGTTTGAGAGTGCTCTGCCAAGACATGATGAGACACACCTGTGGAAGATGTGGGCCCATGCCAACTTTGCATGGCATCTAACTCATATTATCTGTCTACAGAACCCCTTCACAAACTTGTGGTTGTATGAATCATCACTTGGACAACATGGTCCTACCTAGTTGATAGATCTAAGTATAACACTTCTTTGCAAAGACATGATGAGACACCATGTGTGGTAAATGTGGGCCCATGCCAACATTGCATGGGCTATAAACCTCTCTTGGTTGGCTAGAAACACCATCATAAACTGAGTGGATGTGTGAGATGAGTCAACACTTGGCAAAACATGATCCCAACTAGCTATATTTAAGAGTGCTATGCCAAGACATGATGAGACACTTTGTGGTAGATGTGGGCCCATGCCAACAATTCATGGGATCTAGACCTATCTTAGCCGTCTAGAAACACGTTCATCAACTTGTGGTTATATGAGTCATCACTTAGACAACTTAATCCTACCTAGTTGGTAGATCTAAGTATAACACTACTATGAAAAGACACCATGAGACAGTTTTTGGCAAATGTGAGCCCATGCCATCATTGCATGGTGCTATAAACCTCTCTTGGTTGGCTAGAAACACCATAATCAACTTAGTGGTTTTTTGAGGCAACACTTGGCAAAACATGATCCCAACTAGCTAGTTGCTACATCTAGGTTTGAGAGTGCTATGCAAAGCCATTATGAGACACACCCGTGGAAGATGTGGGCCCATGCCAACTTTAGATGGGATCTAGCTCATATTATATGTCTACAGAACCCCTTCACAAACTTGTGGTTGTATGAGGCATCACTTACACAACATGATCCTACCAGTTGATAGATCTAAGTATAACACTGATATGCAAAGACATGATGAGACACCATGTGTGGTAAATGTGGGCCAATGCCAACATTGCATAGGCTATAGACCTCTCTTGGTTGGCTAGAAACACCATCATGAACTTAGTGGATGTGTGAGGTGAGTCAACACTTGGCAAAACATGATCCCAACTAGCTAGTTGCTACATCTAAGTTTGAGAGTGCTATGCCAAGACATGATGGGACACTTTGTGGCAGATGTGGGACCATGCCAACATTTCATGGGATCTAGACCTATCTTAGCTATCTAGAAACACCTTCATCAACTTGTGGTTGTATGAGTCCTCACTTGGACAAAACATGATCCCAACTAGCTAGTTGCCACATGAAGGTGTCTCATGATGTCTTAGTGGTTGTGTGAGGTGAGTCAACACTTGGCAAAACATGATCCCAACTAGCTAGTTGCCACATCTACGTTTGAGAGTGTTATGCAAAGCCATGAGAGACACATGTGGCAGATGTGGGCCCATGCCAACATTTCATGGGATCTAGACCTATCTTAGCTATCTAGAAACACTTTGTATGAGTCATCACTTGGACAACATAATCCTACCTAGTTGATAGATCTAAATATAACACTGCTATGCAAAGATATCATGAGACACTCTGTGGAAAATGTGGGCCCATGCCAACATTGCATGGGCTATAAACCTCTCTTGGTTGGCTAGAAACACCATGAGTCAACACTTGGCAAAACATGATCCCACCTAGTTGCTACATCTAAGTATGAAAGTGCTATGTCAAGCCATGACACACACTTGTGTTACATGGAGGCCGATGCCAACATTGCATGGGACCTAGACCTCTCTGGGTTGTCTAGAAACACCTTCATCAACTTGTGGTTCTATGAGTCAACACTTGGCCAACATGTTCCTAACAAGTTGATAGGTCTTAGTAAAACACTGTTATGCCAAGACATGATGAGACACTTTGTGTTACATGTGGGCCCATGACAACATTGTATGGGATCGAGACCTCTCTAGGCTGGCTAGAAACACCTTCAACAACTTGTGGTTGTATGAGTCATCACTTGGAAAACATGATCCTACCTCTACTTGATAGATCTATGTATAATTTTGTTATGCCAAGACATGATGAGACACATTGTGTTACATGTGGGCACATGTCAACATTGCATGGGATCTAGACCTCTCTAGGTTGTCTAGAAATACTTTCATCAACGTGTGGTTCTATGTGTCAACACTTGGCCAACATGTTACTACCAAATTGATAGGTCTTAGTATAACACTTCTATGCCAAGACATGCATGATGAGACACTTTGTGTTACATGTGGTCCCATGCCAACATTGCATTGGATCTAGACCTCTCTAGGCTAGCTAGAAACACCTTTACCAACTTGTGGTTGTATGAGTCATCACTTGGACATCATGATCCTACCTACTTGATAGATATAAGAATAACACTGCTATCCCAAGACAATATGACACTTTTTGTTACATGTGGGAACATTCCAACATTGCATGTGCTATAAACCTCTCTTGGTTGGCTAGAAACACCATCATTTTGTGGTTGTGTGAGGTGACTCAACACTTGGCCAACATGATCCCAACTAGCTAGTTGCAACATCTAAGTTTGAGAGTGCTATGCAAAGCAATGACACACACATGTGGCAGATGTGGGCCCATGCCAACTTTGCATGGGATCTAGCTCGTATTATCTATCTACAAAACCCCTTCATCAACTTGTGGTTGTATGAGTCATCGATAGGACAACTTATTCCCACCAAGTTGATAGATCTAAGTATAACACTGCTATGCCAAGACATGATGAGACACTTTGTGGCAAATGGGACTATGCCAACATTGCATGGGCTATAACCTTCATCAACTTGTTATTGAACAACATGTTCCTACCAAGTTGATAGATCTAAGTATAACATTGCTATGCCAAGACATGATGAGACACTTTGTGGTAAATGTGGGTGGAACTGCCAGCCTGATACAGGCCTCGGGCCATGAACGACAACCTGTTTGGTAGACTGCATGCCTTTTTTGCATCCACGAAAAACAGAAATGTGCCTGTCTTTTTTTTGAAGTAAAGAAATGTGCCTGTTTGATTGTTTGTGTGCGTCTATGAACACAAGCAAGCCATGTTTTTGGTTGCCTACAGCGTTGCTGATAGGGTCATGTCTTGGAGAGAGGTGAGGATACCACATAAACACAAACACAAACACAAGTGTTGATCAACCACAGTTCAGAACAACACACGAAAATGTTCTAGTTAATTCATCGACCACACACACATAGCAGAACAACTTTTCATGTAGACATAAGTCACCTCTTCTCCACGATCCTCCTAAAAGCTTCAGGGTGCTCAGGGCACCTCTTGACAACATCGGCTTGACTGTAGTCATAGATGACCACCTTGTAAACCTTTGGGTAGATCTTCTTGAAGGTCAGCAAGTAACCGATCTTCAGGTCATGAGCCACTAAAAAGGCTTCCAAACCTTGACCAAAGCAAGATTTACCATTTACATCTGAGATCGTGATATCCCATAAGCATCCGGTCGTCAGCTTCAGGGTGACCGTGTTAGGGACACTGTCCAAGTATAGCCTGAATGCGTTTGGGATAGGAAGCAATCCTATAGCAGGTGCTACCAATACCTTGTAGAACTGGGTAGGGCTCACTGCCTCGACCCAGTTGCCAACATTGAGAGGCATCCCAAATTTCTTGGCCCTTTTGTTGGATCCATGGGCAGGCTCCTTTCCCCAACCATCGATGTTGACAGCCTGCAATCACTCAAAAAGATAAGCAGTGAAAAGAAAGCAGAGCAATGAACAGAAAGCAAAAGCAATGAACACAAAGAAAAGCAATGGGTCAGAAATCTGGTGCCTCATATTTGGAAATTGCATGTCACCTTTAGGGATGGCATGAGAGAACCAAATCATATGCACAAATACATGGTTTTTGCATACAACAAGGTTCGATCATCCATCCCTGAAAAGTTACATTGTGTGAAAAGTGTAATCACCGGCATAGCACACATAGCAGGGACATCAGATGACAACAATCTAACATGTCTCAATAGATGGTGCGGTGCGGTCTAGGGCGGTGCGGTGGGGGAAATGGCTCGTTATGGGGCCACTCATCAGCTCCAGCATGGGCCCCACCCGTCGTTGGGTATTACGGGTCCCTTCCACACTCGCCCAAATCCACTCACCTCCCAGCGCTGGGAAATCCCTCTCCGGCGACGGCCGAATCCCCTCCCCGACCCTCCCCGGCGATGGACAAATCCTCTCCCCTCCCCTCCCCGGCGACGGACAAATCCCCTCCCCTCTCGTACCCTCCCCGGTGATGACCAAATCATCTCCCCTCCCCTTCCCTGCGACATCCAAATCACCTCCCCTCCCCTTCCTTGCGATGACCAACCACCCTCCCCTCCCCGGTGACGATGGCTACAACGTAAGTGCTCCTCGACCTACTTCCCTTCACCGCGTCACCTCCTCGTTCTAGGTTCATCGCGTCAGTGCTCCATCTAGGTCACCGGTGATGGATCTTGGCCTCAGTGTCGCTGCCTTGTTCTAGGGCAGAGCGGCGGCGTTGCTGTCTATGTCACTGGATGATCTTGAAGTAGTCGCCAAATTAATGCCCCAAATTGTTGTTTTTTGCATAGCTATATGTTAGTGTTAATGGATAATCTTAGGATATTAACTGTTTACAACTGGCCTATAACTAATATGTGGCACTTAGCTTGTTGATGGGATGATCTCCATCTACTTAGTGTCTTTGTACAACCACTATGGCTATACATCTCCTTGGTAGATACAGATTCATCTCATTGACTTGTGTGTGCTATCTTACTATGGAGCACACATTATATATTGATGTAGGTAATTGTCTTCTCTTCACATGCATTTGGCCATAGATTAAAGTGTGGCACTATCTGTGTCCATGGGATAATGTGCATATAGCACGTGTTCTGTACAAACACATTTGTTGTGCATGCTTCTTGCTATATGCTTGATTATCTCATTGATTTATGTGTGCTTTGTTAGTATGAGGCCCACCAAATTGATGGTTTTTTATAGCTATATGTTAGTGCTGATGGATAATCTTATGATATTAACTGTTTACAACTGGCCAATGACTAATATGTGGCACTTAGCAGGTTGATGGGATGATCTCCATCTACTTAGTGTCTTTGTGCAACCACTATGGCTCTACATCTCCTTGGTAGATACAGATTCATCTCATTGACTTGTGTGTGCTATCTTACTATGGAGCCCACATTATATATTGATGTAGGTCATTGTATTATCTTCACATGCAATTGTCCAATGATTAAAGGGTCGCACTATCTCTTACCATGGGATAATGTGCATATAGCACGTGTTCTGTACAAACACATTTGTTGTGCATGCTTCTTGCTATATGTTCGATTATCCCATTGATTCATGTGTGCTTTGTTGGTATGAGGCCCAAATTGATGTTTTTCATAGCTATGTTAGTGCTAAGGGATAATCTTATGATTTTCACTATTTACAACTGGTCAATGATGAAAATGTGGCACTTTGACTGTTGATGGGATGATAGGCATCTACTTAGTGTCTTTGTATGGCCACTATGGTACATGCTCCTTGGTATATACAGATTCATCTCATTGGACGATGCTTGTAGTTGTGACCAAACCATATGCTTTTAAATTTTAGTTTTGTAGTTCACTAATTATTATTTGATTCTTCTAGTTAGCAAGTCTCCAAATGGCTGCACTGTCAAGGGAAGAATTAGAAAGAGGCGCCTGTAAAAACTATGAATACTGCAAAATGGAAGGGCTGATGCCGAAGGAGCCTACTTTACAGCATAGCATCGAAATGCAGGTTTTAAAATTCTTTCTACTAACTTTAAGATAGTAGTTAATCCTACTGTACAACAGCAGAACAAAACATTAATTCTAATTACTGCAATGTCCATTTACGTTTCTAAAACCAACGCTGGCTTAATGGATGTCACATCCGATGATTATGATGATGATAATGTGAAGCAATTTATAGTCAAGAAACCTAAGAAAGCGTGGTTCACAGCATCTGATGAAGATGTGAAGCAACTAGTCAAGAGACCTAAGGAAGCGATGTTCAGATCACCTGATGCTATGGTTGTTACAATCGCCAAAGCTAAGAAAACTAGGATCCCACCTCAGGTGTTTAAATTATAATACGTTTAATGTATATATACAGTCTAATTCTTTTGGAAGTTTAGTTCCATATATCATCTAGACATTCATCATTTTTGCCTAATAGGATCTGGCGTCGTGTCTAGTATGCAAGAGCAATTGTGAATCCAGGTTTTCATCGAGCATGTCCTTTTGTATCTACTTGTCAGAGTCAGAGGGGTTCCAGAACTCAGTGGTAAGTGGTAACAAGCAATTTTCTTTCAAACTATACTGTAAGTCTATAACCGTTTGTTTAATGTCTGATTCTTTTGTTTTTGATGCACAGACTGTGCCATGCAATTCAAGATTTCTGTTCAATCTAGCCACAGATGAATGTGAGAGTGTGCCCTTCAAGGTGCTTGGGCGCACCCACAAGATTGACCTCGAGAAAATAAAGAACATGACTATCATGGGAGGTGAACGATGGAAGCAATTCATTGCACAGAACGATCTTACCGGGTAAGAAATGTTATGTTTTTCTTTGATAGGACCCATGCCGAGGATCTCTATATCTGTGGTCTTGGTGGCGAGTAAGACGTATATGAATCTACGGTTGTCGCCCAAAGATGCCACCTTACCGATGATGAGAAGGAACAACTCCTAGCTACACTACCGCCAATTAACACCTTCATCGGGGTTCCATTTGTGACCCGTTTGACAAGGACAAACCTTGTCCAACATAAGATGGTATGGAAACTATCTTTTGTTTGTTCCTTGTATGGCCTCATATATAACTTGTGATGGTCGCCGTCTGACATGATTACTTCTTCTTTTTCATCCACAACGCGATATCGCAGAGATTACCTATGAAAGTGGATTCCTCCATGGGCATCCCTGATGATGGGGTGGCTAGAGTATAGCTAGGAGATTTTGACATCACCCCAATTGCATACAAGACTGACCCAAATGGTCATGCCATCTTCTGCAATGAGGGGTGGAAGAAATTCCACCAGAGTGAAGATGATCTAAAGGTTGGACAAGCCGTGCTAATCACTGGCAGGAAGAACACAAAAGAGATGTTGGACGTGAATTTTGTGTTCGAGTCAATCTAGAGTGTAGTTGTGGTTGGGAACTGTTAAGTTTAACTAGTACGACGTAGTCTACAACAATTAATTAGTCATTCGAAACCTAGTGTATATATAATATATTTGCCTGTTTAATCTACTTTTGGAATATTTTGCAGGGTATGGTTATGATTGTGTGAACTGGAAGCTACTACAATGAATTATATGGAAGCTACTAGTACAAACGAATTCTGATAGATTTCCTGTCCACATGCATTCCAGTCGATTTGGGCTTCTCGCGAGCGGGTCCCTCGTCGCGAGTTCGAGAGATTTCCATGAGACTCTGATCTCCATTAGATCTTTTGAATTAGTAATTACAACTTTAATACTATGATTGTAAAAGTTGAAAGATAGTACTTGCACATAATTCTAAAAGCTAACATAGAGAATTCTGAAAGAAGCTTCTAAAAATAAATACTTTGAATTCTGAAAGTACTAAAATTAAATACATTACAATTTTATCTGAAAGGTAATACTCATACTGCTGATCGAAATAATATAAACCCAATACAAATTTCTACTTCAAATAGACCTGAAAATGCTAGCAAATAACCTAGGATGAATATAGGATTCATTCTGCCCTATATATTTTGTCATCGCCGGCTCCCGAGTGCTGCATCACATATTCATTGAACTCTCTCTGTTTGCAGTGTGCTGTGAGTATCTCGTCCAGAGGGTAAGGCCTCAGCGTACGTTCTAGCTGATGATGACCTAACCCATGAAAAACCATTGTTGGTTCCTCTTCCTAGGGTTGATCATCATGATTGTACAGTCTGATATAATCTGAGTAGTATATGCAACCAGGTTTTACTATGGGGTGCAACCTGGTGTTGATAGAGATAGACCGATGGAAATTAACAAAGAGGGCACGACTTCCAATGTCACCGACGTCCTCGAGAGAGCGGTTCTCCATGTCCACTTGGTACAACACTGGTTGACCTTTGGCGAAATCCCCGTTCAACCCAAGAAGCAAATCACCATCTGACTCTACTAGGTAAAATTTGTAGATTACGCGTATCTGTTCAAAGACTAGGGATGGAATTATTTTGGCCATCGTGACAGCGCTCGCGCGCTGCTCTACCGATATGTTGGTAGACATGATGTCTCCATTCTCAAGTAATGCATATACTTCCCCTCGGAATGCCGTCATGCAGAACAGAAGCACATCGGGTGGTGGCGAATACATTGCTTCTCCAAATGATTCATTGAATTGCCCCGTTGGGGTGCTCTCATTGGCCCATGAAACAATCTATGGACTATTTGTGCAAACGAACACCATCGTTGGGGACTTTGTCACGATGACAGATAGCAGCATATGAGATGGTATTTGTGCTTGAAACTCAATATTGGACTTATGAGTGATTGGGTTCTTAAGCCGAATATTGTACAGCTCCACCCTCTGAGCAAGCACGATGACGCCACGAGAAATGCCGATGAAGTAGAATCTTTGGAAGAAGAGGACAATTAGCACTAAGATGTTTACAATGGAAAATACAAATAAATGAATGTTAGATATATATCGAATGTGAATGTGAACTTGTGATGGACGTCCATTAGATTCGTCGTGAAGCAACGCCTAGTGGCGAGATGAGGAAGGTGAAGTCACCGACGTCTGGAAGTATGTGATCTATCATGATCCAGTTGCTAAGATAGAATTTGGGCACTTTTAAAGTGCGGAGCCAATCGGTGCAGACTTCCTGACAAGCAGCATAGGTGTCGACGTACTCCTCTTTCTCCAGCAGGTAGTCGGCGATCTTGCGAAGTGGGTCGGCCGGGAGATCGGACCAGTTCCTCTTCATCCGTCAGCTGGCCATGGCTTACGTGTGGGAATGTTTTGATCAAGGAAGAAAGAAGAACAGGGAGAGACGAGGAGAAGAGACGAGGGAGATGAAGCGGAACTTCCACCGTGAGGAGACGAGGAGACGAGGGAGATGAAGCGGAACTGCCACTTAAAGTTTGGATCAACGGGCTTTTTTCAGAACAAGCACTTGAACTAGTCAGGAACTGCATGCAAGTTTTGATCAAACACACTAACATGTGGGACCGGCTAAAAAATAACCCCTAGATTCCGTGAAGTGCTACCATGCATATTGCGCTGACAGGTGGGGTTGAAGCACATAGGAGATAGTCGATGCGGAAAAAAGTGTTGAACATGTGCCGTGATGAAATCCATGAAAAATTTAGCACCAGACGAAATGGCAAACTGGGCTTCAGGGGCTGGGAAAAATCTGCGACAAATGTGCCACGACGAAACCAAGGAACGTCATGGATAACTGGGCTAGAGATGCTTGGAGCTCATTGTGACGAACCGTTCTAGAACGTCAGGGATCTATGATGTTTCTAGGTCGTGTCATAAAAAAACATCATGGATCGTCAAGATTCTTGTAGTTTTGCCAACATTGCATGGGCTATGGACCTCTCTTGGTTGGCTATAAAAACCATCCTAAACTTGTGGTTGTCTGACTCAACACTTGGCCAACATGATCCCACCGAATTGATACATATAAGTATAAGAGTGCTAGGCCAAGCCATGACACAAACTTGTGGCAGATGTGGGCCCATGCCAACATTGCATGGGATCTAGAACTATATCATCTGTTTAGACACACCTTCATCAACTTGTGGTTTTATGAGTCATCACTTGGACAACATGATCCTACCTAGTTGATATATCTAAGTATAACATTGCTATGTAGAAGACATGATGAGACACTTTGTGGCAAATGTGGGCCCATGCCAACATTGCAACCTAAACTTGTGGTTGTCTGCCTCAACACTTGGCCAGCATGATCCCACCTAGTTGCTACATCTAAGTATGAGATGCTATGCAAAGCCATGACATACATGTGTGGAAGATGTGGGTCCATGCCAACATTGCATGCTCTATAGACCTCTCTGGGCTCTCTAGGAACACCTTCATCAACTTGTGGTTGTATGAGTCATCACATGGACAATATAATCCTACCTAGCTGATAGATCTAAATATAACACTACTATGCAAAGACATGATGAGATAGTTTGTGGCAAATGTGGGCCAATGCCAATATTGCATGTGCTATATACCTATCTGGGGTGGCTAGAAACTTTCTCATCAACTTGTGTTTATGTCCCTTAGCACTTGGCCAACATGGTGAAGGTTCCACTATTTTTTTGAATTTATGGTGCACCTTTGAAAGTTAGGTCAAAACTGTGACAGGTACAACACTAAATATGGATGAATCATGCTGACCTAGCACCACAACCACGATGAAACATCAACTTGTGCACCTTAGTATGAATTTTTAAAAATATAAATGAGGTGCCAATCATGTAGACATAGCTTAAATTTTCTAAAATTTGACCAGTTTGACAAAAAATTGACTTGGGGAAAATGCGGTTCAAACTTTTAAATCACATTGACAACATTGGTCATTTGTGCACCAAACAACAACATCTACTTCACCATGTTGTTACTAGACACTTTTGTATTGCATATTTTGTGCTTCCTTCAAAAAAACTAGCTTAATTTGCCATCTTAAAATTAATAATATATTTTTTCATAACTAGTGAGAACCTACAAAAGAAGATATGTGTGCCATGCCAAGACACACATCCCAGCCAAATTTAAGATCAATCAGACAAAGTTTGCCATGGACATGGCCACTACCTAGGTGATTTGGGTAGTAAGCCCTAGACCTCACACTTGCAACCAAGTGTGTGAGAAGAATCTTCTGAATTATGCAACAAACTGCTGGTTTCATATTTTATGTGTTAACTATGGCATAACCTAAGTCACATGGTGAAGGTTTTTTTTGAATTTATGGCGCCCTTTCAAAGTTAGGTCAAAACTGCGATGGGTAGAATAACCAAATCCCGATGAATCAGGCTGACCTAGCACCACATCCATGATGAAACATCATCTTGTGCACCTTAGTGTGAATTTTGAAAACTAAATGAGGTTCCAATCATGTAGCTATAGTTCAAATTTTCTAAAATTTGGCCAGTTTGACCAAAATTTGACTTGGAGAATCTATCGATGTCTTCTATGTATCCCTAGGGGGTTGGATCTTCTATGCCTGCCTAGGCAAAACCCATCCATTTATATGTACTAGTACATAGGTCACCTAAAATGTTTAATGTTTGTAAAAAAGAAATAGAAGAAGTGTATACCAATTTAAAACAAAAATAAGCCATGCAAGCGATCCTTTTAGTCAGGAAGGTTAATAGGGAGAGAGGAGCTTGAAGAACTAATCGAGAATCCCCTTGGACTAGCGAGGTTGGACTAAAATTTCCACCGGTAACAGCTGATAGATACGTGGCACGTTACAGGCCGAAATTGGCTGGCTCGTGTGATAAGCACTCCGCCTGATGAACTATTTCTTTGTAGGAGCCGTACAATGGTCTAGTGTAGTATAGGCCAGTCCATTTGCGGTCTTTTCTATTTAATTCAAAAATAACTAATATTTGCCAAAATTTTGAACTTCAGTTTTTTTGAAACAAATTACATATTCTCCATACATACCTTTCTAATAGCATGTTGAAAAAGTTTGGATTAATTTGGTGATGATCAAAAAAATAGCAAACTTAGGAACGGAACGTTTAGTCTTAACCTGAACCACTTTTCCTAATAATGTGATTTTTCCGGCCTTCACGAAATAATATGATTTTTTTTACACATGCTAACATCAACAACCTAAGACACATGGTGAAGGTTTCACTATATATTTTTTGAATTTCTAGTGCCCCTTTAAAGTTAGGTCAAAACCACGAGGGTGCAATCACCGAATATGGATGAATCATGCTGATCTAGCACCTCGTCCATGATGAAACGTCATCTTCTACACCTTAGTATGAATTTTGAAAACATAAATGAGGTGCCAATCATGTAGTTGTAGCTCAATTTTTCTAAAATTTGACCATTTTGACCTACATTTGACTTGGAAATAATGTGGTTCAAACTTGCATATCACATTCAGAAGAGTGGTCATTTGTGCACCAAATAACACCATCTACTTCACCATGTTGTTACTAGACCACTTGACCAACACGATCCCACCAAGTTGAGACATCTAAGTATCAGAGTGCTATGCAAATCCATGACACACACTTGTGGCAGATATGAGCCCATGCCAACATTTTATGGGATCTAGACCTATCTTAGCTATCTAGAAACACCTTCATCAACTTGGACAACATAATCCTACCTAGTTGGTAGATCTAAGTATAACACTCCTATGAAAAGACATCATGCGACACTCTGTGGAAAATGTGGGCCCATGCCAACATTGCAAGGGCTATAAAACTCTCTTGGTTGTCTAGAAATACCATCATCAACTTAGTGGTTTTGTGAGTCAACACTTGGCAAAACACGATCCCACCTAGTTGCTACATCGAAGTTTGAGATTGCTACGCTAAGACATGATGAGACACTTTGTGGAAAATGTGGGCCCATGCCAACATTTCATGGGATCTAGACCTACCTTAGCTGTCTAGAAACACCTTCATCAACTTAGTGGTATTGTGAGTCAACACTTGGCAAACATGATCCGACCTAGTTGCTACATCTAAGTTTGAGAGTGGTATGCAAAGCCATGACAAACACATGTGGTAGATGTGGTCCCATGCCAACATTTCATGGGATCTAGACCTCTCTTGGTTGGCTAGAAATACCATCATCAACACAGTGGTTGTGTGAGGTGAGTAAACACTTGGCAAAACATGATCCCAACTAGCTAGTTGCTACATCTAAGTTTGAGAGTTCTATGCAAAGCCATGACAAACACATGTGGAAGATGTGGGCCCATGCCAACATTTCATGGGATCTAGACCTATCTTAGCTGTATATAAACACCTTCATCTACTTCTGGTTGTATGAGTCATTACTTGGACAACATAATCCTACCTAGTTGATAGATCTAAGTATAGCACTGCTATGCAAAGACATCATGAGGCACTTTGTGGAAAATGTGGGCCCATGATAACATTGCATGGGCTATAAACCTCTTTTGGTTGGCTAGAAACACCATCATCAACTTAGTGGTTTTGTGAGTCAACACTCGGAAAAACATGATCCCAACTAGCTAGTTTCCACATCTAAGTTTGAGAGTGCTATTTAAAGAAATGACACACACCTATGGCAGATGTGGTCCCATGCCAACATTTCATGGGATCTAGACCTATCTTAGTTGTCTATAAACACCTTCATCAACTAGTGGTTGTATGAGTCATCACTTTGACAACATAATCCAACCTAGTTAATATATCTAAGTATAACGCTACTATGAAAAGACATGATGAGACACTTTGTGGAAAATGTGGGCCCATGCCAACATTGCTTGGGATATAGACCTCTCTTGGTTGGCAACAAACACCATCATCAACTTAGTGGTTGTGCGGGTCAACACTTGGCAAAACATGATCCCACCTAGTTGCTACATCTAAGTTTGAGAGTGCTATGCAAAGCCATGATGAGACACACCGCGGAAAATGTGGGCCCATGCCAACATTGCATGGGATCTAGACCTATCTTAGCTGTCTAGAAACACCTTCATCAACTTGGGGTTGTATGAGTCATCACTTGAAAACATAATCCTACCTAGTTAATAGATATAAGTATAACACTGCTATGCAAACACATGATGAGACACTTTGTGGAAAATGTGGGCCCATGCCAACATTGCATGGACTATAGATCTCTCTTGGTTGGCTAGAAACACCATCATCAACTTGTGGTTGTCTAACTCAACACTTAGCCAACATGATCCCACATTGTTGTTACATGTACATTTGAGAGTGCTATGCCAAGCCATGACACAAACTTTGTGGAAGATGTGGGCGATGCCAAGATTGCATGGGATCTAGCTCATATATCTATCTCCAAAACCCCTTCATCAACTTGTGGTCGTATGAGTCAGCACTTGGACAACATGTTCCTACCAAGTTGATAGATATAAGGACAATACTGCTATGCCAACATATGATGAGACACTTTGTGGAAAATGTGGATCCATGCCAACATTGCATGGGCTATAGAACTCTCATGGTTGGCTAGAAACTCCTTCATCAACTTGTGGTTGTCTGACTCAGCACTTGACCAACATGATTCAACCCTGTTGTTATATCTAAGTATGAGAGTGCTATGCCAAGCCATGACACACGCACTTGTGGTAGATGTGCGCCCAAGACAACATTGCATGGGATGTAGACCTATCTATGTTTGTTACGTGAACATGCGCATAAAGAGAGAAACTACTCACCCCCCCCCCCCCAAATACACATTTTTATGCCGAAGCTATGTTGAGAAAAGTGTGAAGTAAGATAAGGGTTTTTTGGACAAAAAGAAACCTATGTGTCCAAACCCGTGAGAATCACGTGTGCACACCTGAAACTATGTCCCTCGGCACTATGAAGGGAGGGCAAATTTTCCAGCTCTAGTGACAGGTGGGGTCCTTGCAAAGTTTTCTTTGATTGGGCCTGGGCGTGAGCTATATGGTTCACGAACATGTGATAGCAGGGCCCGTTATATTTGGGCCTGGGCTTTCTAACACTTGTCCGCGTGCCAAGGCGTAACAATAACTTTTTCTTTTTACTTCAAAACGAACTATGCATTGCACTGATGAACTGAAGAAGGAGGTGCGTATCTTGACTGACGAACTGATGAAACGAAGCAAAACCGAGAAAACTGAAGAAGCCAAATTCATGATGCTTTTTACAAAGCATGAGGAAGCTAACTGATAAACTGGTTATAGTGTCTACTGCTTAATGATCAGAAGATACACGAACCCGAGAGCAATTACACAATAATAAAATACGGCATTCATCATGCTCGCCTGCTTCTTCAGATCGATAATCTGCCTTAACTTCTTGTTGAGTTTCTTCAGTTCTCCCTTAACTTCTGCATCCCGCGCCGTAGCCACGATTTCAGAGCCCAAGTTCTCCACCGTCTGCGGGTAATTGAGCTCAATTGATGCGCCCCTTTCCCATCAAATGCGCCATCTAGTTTAATCCTCTCAATGTACTCATCCATTCACTCAAAATACCTACAATTCTTTAGATCCTGAAATCAGATGGGAAAGATGAATCCTAAATCAAACCCCAAATCCACGGAAAAACCAGAAATTGGCAGGTGAAATCAACAATTTTGCTTAAGTAGAACTTAGATCTAACCTTTCCGTCCTCTGGCTTGCTCTCCCATTTCACAAATTCGCGCCCATAGTTGCCATTCTCCTTGTTCTTAGCGACCAATGATGGCCCAAAATATATCGATCTCGTTGGGGAACCCCAAGAGGAAGGTATGATGAACACAGCAGCAAGTTTTCCCTCAGTTATGAAACAAAGGTTATCGAACCAGTATGAGCAAGGAAACACCTCCAAGGTGTTGTTTCCAACTTGGAATCCTGCACAACACAACCACATAACTTTTCACCAACTTACAGTGAGGTTGTCAATCTCACCAGTTTTGCTGAAAACAAAAGATTAAACTTATTGTGTGGAAGATAGTAATAACTTGCAGAAAGTAAACAGAAAACAGTAAATAAATTTGTAGATTGATAGTAAAAGAAAGGACCGGGGTCCATAGTTCACTAGTGGTGATTCTCATTAAGATAGATGACATGCTAGGTGAACAAATTACAGCGTGGCAATTGACAAACATCGAGAAAGCATACATGCATATACTAATCATATTGACTCCTATGAGATTTGATTGGCCATTACAACATTATACATAGACCGTAATCCAACTACATCTATGACTAATAATCCACCTTCATCTTATCATCTGAACCCCCTCCAGTATTAAGTTGCAAGCAACAGATAATTGCATTAAGCATTGTGTTTAAAGTAAACAATACGATTGTTTTATGAACAAAGGATTGTTGTTTTCTCCCTAGTAGCAACAACACATCTAGTACCTCAGAGATTTCTGTCACTTCCCCAGATTACTAGAGGTATGAACCCACTATTGAGCATAAATACTCCCTCTTGGAGCTGCTAGCATCTACTCATCCAAGATATCTACTAACAACGAAGAGCATGTAAGATCACAAATAACAAAGACATGATAGAATCAATAATCAATCTGAAATAGGATCTCAATATCTATCGGATTTCCACAAACACAACATGTATGATTACAAATAGATGATCTTGATCATGAATGGAGCTCACAAGATCTAAACATGGTAGCACTAATGAGAAGAACCAACCATCTAGCTACAACATGGACCCATAGTCCAGGGATGAACTACTCACGCATCACACCAGAGGCAGGCATGGTGATGAAGAAGGCCTCCAGGGTGAATTCTCCCCTCTGACAGGGTGCCGGGAAGACCTTCAGATCCCTCCCGATCTAGGGATGGAGATGACGGCGGCTACAGACTCTTCCATGGAATTTTGATCGGGTACTTAGGGTTTATGTATCGGAGGCATCTTATAGGCGAAAGGGGAGGCCCAAGGGGTGCCCTAGGCGGCCACACCACCCCTAGCGCGGGCCAAGCCTGGCCGCACGGCCAGGTGGTGTGGCCGGCCTCTGGACCCTCTCTGTCCCGTCTTCTGGCTCCATGTCCCCCTCGGTGAAATATTGACTTTGGCTTTTGTCCCGTCCAATTCTGAGAATATTCATTTTCTGACTTTCCTGGAACCGAAAACAGCAGAAAACAAGCAGCTGGCACTATGGCATCTTGTTAATAGGTTAGCCCAAAAAAGTGTATAAAAACACTCCAAAGTGTGGACAAAACATAAGAAAGTAGATATAAAACAAGCATGGAACAACAAAAATTATAGATACGTTTGCAACGTATCAACATCCCCAAGCTTAACTCCTGCTTGTCCTCGAGTAGGTATGTGATAAAAGAAATAATAATTTTTTAGGTGACATGCACCATCATAAACTAGATCAAAGTATTTGTAAAACATTGATTGCTAGGATCATAGTACTTGAACATAACATGAAAGATATAGTTCTAACAATAAGACATAGCAACTATGTTGTAACATGAAAATGCATAAACAAAAGATTCATGAATAACAATGTTTTGCAAGGCGTTTGTTTGTTTCGCATAAAGAAAACATGGTGAGAATGGTATTCAGCTTGTCCCTCATAGAGTATTAAAACATAAATGCATAGGACGCCTTCAAAGTTTATAAGGGTGACTAGATACAAATAGTTTAAGGACAAGCAATATCAAAGTTATGCATCAATCAATAAGTCTTTGGACAATGCACATCAAACTAAGAATAGCCACTAAGCTCTCTCTATAGGTGCATAAAGATAGAAGATGGAGACTCAACATAAAAGTAAAAGAAAGGCCTTCATAGAAGGAATCAGGGATTCAAGTCTCATAAAGAGCTTCCAAAAATTATGGTACTTATTAGATTTCATCTCTCGTTGCCCTTATCATAAGCATCTTTACGTGATTAAGGTTAAAGTGACACAACTAAGAGGATATGCTTGACATGTTATAAGTTGAAATATCATGCCCCTTACTTACGAGTACCTAACCTCATGCTACTCAACTTCAGTCACAAGTAAGCTCTTGTCATTGTAAGTACATATGTATCATAGAGAACCGCCATAATCAAAATGACAAGGCAACTAGACAATGAGCATCTCAGCGATCTTTTTATTTGCTATTTGCATATGTTTTTATTGAGGATGTTTCATAGAGTGCTCATTATGGTTATGCTGCAAGTTTCCACCATGATTAGGCATGGCTTAGGCTAGCGGCCCAGGCGTTTCTCTAACACACATACAAACGCCATGATCTTACAAGTTCCCCTTTTATTTCACACTGTCAGGATCCATAAGAAAAAGGATCATGATATCAACAAAATAATAAGTGCAATGTTGAAAGCGTTTCCCATGATACATGGTTCTGCTAAGTTCAACTTATAAAGCGCAAGCATATACGCAAAAAAGATGGACGCAATGGTTCAAGATTATTAAGTGTAAGAAAGTAAAGTGTACCATCAAGTTCGTGAGAGCTTTAATCACTAGTTTTCTCATAATAAGTTTAATTTAGAAGGTAGATAAAAACATGAATATACTCGGAATAGAAAATGCTAATAGGTAGGTATGGTGGACTCTTTGGAATAACTTGGTTTTAATTGGAGTTGGATGCATGAGTGGAACTCACACTTGGTTATGGAGGCTAGCAAAAGACTAGGAGTGACTGATACGTCCATTTTGCATCACTATTCTATGTCATAATTTACTGTTATTCATTGATATATTTTATATTAAGAGATGATACTTATGTAATTTCATCTGTTTTTGCATGGTTGATGACTTTTGGAGCATGGACAGCTGCAGTCAGGATTCTGATGGAAACAGTGCTGTTTGGAGGCAAAATTCACGAAGATCAGAAAATCCGGGAAAATATACGGAAAATGCAATTTTTCCAGAAGACGAAGGATGCCAGAAGAGGGAATGGAGATGGGCCACAGGGGGCCCACACCACCCCCTGGTGTGGGCTACCCTAGGTCGCGCCACTAGGTGGTGTGGCCGCCCTAGCCCACCTCTGGCTCTCCCCTCTGGCGTATATATTCCTCCCGAAACCCTAAGACTCGGGGGGAGACCACGGAAAGATTCCGCAGCCTCTGCGGGGCGAAAAACACCGAGAGAGAAAGCTCTCTCCGGCAGACAGATTTCTGCCAGGGGAATTCCTTCCCGGAGAGGGGAGATCGTCGCCATCAACACCACCATCAAGCTGGACTTCATCAGGATCATCATCATCCCCACCATCATCACCATTAGCACCCTCATCACCATCTCCATATTGCTGTAACAATTGGGTTGAATCTTGCATTAGTTCTTAGGGGAAACTTTCCCGGTGTTGATTACTCTTTGTAGTTGATGCTATTGAGTGAACCATTGAATTATTGTTTATGTTCAAATTGTTATACATCATTATTCCATCTCAAATCATGATCCATATGATGTCATGTGAGTAGTTTGTTTTGTTCTTGAGGACATGGGAGAAGTCATGTTGTTAGTAGTGGAGTTGTGTTGAGGAAGATTCAATAGTTTGATATTTAAGTTGTGGTGTACATCTTCTAGTGGTGTCATGTGAACGTAGACTACATGACACTTCACCTATATGGGCCTAGGGGAATGCACTGTGTATTTGGCTACTAATCATAGGGGTTGCCGGAGTGACAAAAACCTGAACCCCGTTAGGAAACCATTCCACAAGGGACGTAAGGGTCTTAGAGTTTAAAGTTATGATTCGGTTTCTACCTTAATTACTTTCTTGTACTTATGGATGTTTGCAAGGGGTATAATCACAAGTATGTATTTGTCCTGGATGGGTCGGTACATTACCACAGGTTCACCCACACAACACTTAGCAAGCTAAAGAAGATTAATCAACTATATGAAGCGAAAGCACTTGACAGTCTTCCCATGTGTCCTCGAGAACGTTTGGTCATCTTAAGTAATACAACCGGCTTGTCCTTTGCTGCATAAAGGATTGGGCCACTTGCTGCATTTATTCCTATTGTCTTTTGTTTACTCGTACTTTGTTTACCTGCTTTATCAAAAACACCTAAAAATCCGTTGGCTAAGTATTTGCAGAGAATTCCTGATCCATACCACTAGCCAGCACCTTCTGCTCCTCTTTGGGTTCAACACTCTTACTTATCGAAAATATTGCGATACACCCCCTATACTTGTGGGACATCAAGACTATTTTCTGGCACCGTTGCCGGGGAGTGAAGCGCTATTGGAGAGTGGAACTGGTAAAGCAAACTTCTACTGTGAGTATTGGTTACTTCTGTTAGTTTCTTTATTTTTGTTATGGATAATTTTCCTAGGTTCTTATTTGGTAATGCTACTACCACTGCTAATGTAGTAGATGAACCACCACCTGCTGAGAATGATGCTTTCAAAATACCTACAAGAATTATTGATCGTGTTATGGGTAACTACTATGTTGGGGATGGAACTGTCCATCCCGGTGATCATTTACTCTTTATACATGAATTATGCGGGTTGTTCAAGTGTGTAGTTATTACTACAGATCAAGTTAAGAAGAAGTTATACTCATTATCACTGAAAGGAAGAGCCGAGGAATGGTATAAGCTGCTGAAGAATGGTCAAGCTCTTGAATGGGAGGAAATAGTGCCTCTCTTTTATTCAAAGTTTTATCCTCCTAGTGAGATTCATAAAGATCGGAATCAAATATACAAGTTTTGGCCTCTTGATGGAGAGAGTACAGCTCAAGCTTGTGGGAGATTGAAGTTACTAATGCTCAAACGTCCCATTCATGAGCTCCCCACCAATATCATTATCAATAATTTTTATGCAAGGCTCCCTCTACATGACAAGGATTTATTGGATGCTTCTTGTGCTGGATCATTCACTCGCATGGAAGAAGAAGTTCAAAGGGATCTTCAGGACCGTATTCAAGACAATGCTGAAGCTTGGGAGAATGACAAAGGTAGAAAGTCAGGTATAAATTATGATTATGAATGCATTGAATCTTTTATGGGAACTAAAGACTTTCAAAATATTAGTAATGCTTATGGTCTTGATTTACAAGTTATTACAAATTGCTTTAAGGCTTTTTCTTCTTATATTGAAATTCCAAAAAAGGGATGGAACAAATACCATGCACCTTATAAAGATATTGTTGATTGTGTTCCTGTTGAGAGTACTAAGTATTGCACTATTGATCACATCTTACCTGAACCTTATATCGAGAAGATTCCCTTCCCAGATAAGGTAAAGGATCATCCTATGATAACTACTGTAATCACTAAAAGTGAAACGAGAACTGTAAAACCTGATGAACAAATAAACGTTGAACCTGTGGTAGCAATTGTGAAAGACCTGGTCACTAAAAGCATAGAAGATGGACACATAGTCTTTTGTGAGGATACTTCTAATATTGTTTCACATCCTAATAGAACTAAAAAGGCTAGTGTACCTGTGCTTTCTGTTAGAATTGGTGATCATTGCTATTATGGTTTATGTGATATTGGTGCAAGTTCTAGTGCTATTCCTTATGAGCTTTAAAGAGAAATTATGCATGAAATCAGTCCCTGCGAATTGGAAGAGATTGATGTGGTTATTCACCTTGCTAATAGAGAGACCATCTCTCCAATTGGTATTGTACGAGATGTGGAAGTTCTTTGTGGTAAGATTAAGTATCCTGCTGATTTTCTAGTACTTGGTTCAACTGCTAGTAAAACTTATCCTATCATTTTTGGTAGACCTTTCTTAAGTATGTGTGGAGCTATTATAGATTGCAAGAGGGAGAAAATCTTGACTAAGTTTGATGTGGAATCTTATGAGTTTAATTTTTCGAAATTTACTAAAGAACCTTATGAAGAGGAAACCCATAATGAGGATTTTAGAGTTGAACAACTTGCTTCTATTTCCCTTGCTCCTAACAATGCTTTGCAGCAATTTATGGAAGATCACGAAAGTGAGATCTTCATGGAAGAATGGAATGAGATTGACGAGATTCTCCATCGTTAACCCAAGATGCTTAAGCATAACTTGCCTGTAGAAGACTTGGGTACCACGTTGCCACCTAAAAAGGATCCGGTCTTCGATCTAAAACCTCTCCCTGATGATCTTAAATATGCTTATATTGATGATAAAAAGATATATCCTGTTATTATTAGCTCTAAAGTTTCAGGAAAGGAAGAAGAAAGGTTATTGGAGGTTTTGAAGAAACACCGAGGAGCTATGGGCTATACTTTGGATGATTTAAAAGGGATTTCACCTACTATATGTCAGCATTCTATCAATATAAAACCAGATGCAAAGCCAGTAGTAGAGAACCAACGACGCTTAAATCCTGAGATGAAGGAAGTGGTAAGAAATGAGGTATTGAAAATCCTTGATGCTGGTATTATTTACCCTATTGCTGATAGTGAATGGGTTAGTCATGTTCATTGTGTTCCCAAAAAAGGAGGAATTACCGTTGTTCCTAATGATAATGATGAGCTTATTTCCCAAAGAATAGTGGTAGGCTATAGGATGTGCATTGATTTTAGGAAAGTCAACAAAGTTACTAAGAAAGATCACTACCCGCTTCCTTTTATTGATCAAATGTTGGATAGGTTGTCTAAAAAATCCATTTTTGTTTTCTTGATGGTTATTTTGGTTTCTCTCAAATTGCGGTTAAACAACAAGATCAAGAAAAAACTACTTTTACTTGCTCTTACGGAACTTATGCATATAGACGTATGCCTTTTGGTTTATGTAATGCTCCTGCTACTTTTCAAAGATGCATGTCTGCTATCTTTGATGGTTTTTGTGAGGAAATTGTGGAAGTGTTCATGGATGACTTTTCTGTCTATGGAACTTCTTTTGATAATTGTCTGCACAACCTTGATAAAGTTTTGTAGAGGTGTGAAGAAACTAATCTTGTTCTTAATTGGGAGGAGTGCCACTTCATGGTTAATGAAGTGATTGTCCTTGGGCATAAAGTTTCTGAAAGAGGCATAGAAGTTGATAGAGCTAAGGTTGAGGCAATTGAGAAAATGCCATGTCCAAGAGACATCAAAGGTATTCGTAGTATCCTTGGTCATGCTGGTTTCTATAGAAGGTTTATTAAGGACTTTTCTAGGATATCAAAACCCCTCGCCAATCTTCTTCAAAAGTATGTACCCTTCGTTTTTTATGATGATTGTAAGGAAGCTTTTGAAACTCTTAAGAAGGCTTTAACTACAGCCCCTATTGTTCAACCACCTGATTGGACTTTACCCTTTGAAATAATGTGTGATGCTAGTGATTTTGCTATAGGTGCTATCCTTGGGCAACGAATTGATAAAAAGCTAAACGTTATTCATTATGCTAGTAAGACTCTAGACGCTACTCAAAGGAATTATGCTACCACTGAAAAAGAATTTCTAGCTGTCGTTTTTGCTTGTGATAAGTTTAGACCCTATATTGTAGACTCAAAAGTCACCATTCATACTGATCATGCTGCTATTAAATACCTTATGACGAAGAAGGACGCTAAGCCTAGGCTTATTAGATGGGTGCTTCTTTTACAGGAGTTTGATCTACATATAGTAGATAGGAAAGGTGCTGAAAACCCTATAGCTGATAATTTATCTCGATTGGAAAACATCTCTTTTGACCCTATGCCTGTTAATGATAGTTTTCCAAATGAGGAGTTGGCTGCGGTAGGGGTAAGCTCGCGAAGGAGCCCTTGGTATGCTAATTATGCTAACTTTATTGTATCCAAGTATTTGCCTCCAACTTTTACAGCTCAGCAAAGAAGGAAGTTCTTCTATGATTTGAGGCATTATTTTTGGGATGACCCACACTTATATAAAGGAGTGGATGGTATTATGCAAAGATGTGCTCCAGAATATGAACAAAAGGAGATATTGCGTAAATGTCATAGTAGTGCTTATGGAGGACATCATGCAGGAGATAGAACGGCGCAAAAGGTGCTACAATCAGGTTTCTACTGGCCTACCCTTTTTAAAGATGCAAGAAAATTTGTTTTATCTTGTGATGAATGTCAGCATGTTGGTAATATTTCTAGACGCAATGAAATGCCTATGAACTACTCTCTAGTTATTGAACCCTTTGATTGCTGGGGATTTAACTTTATGGGTCCTTTTCCTCCCTCGAAAGGTTATACTCATATTCTTGTTGCCGTTGATTATATTACTAAATGGGTAGAAGCGATTCCTACGAAGAGTGCTGACAGGGAGACTTCTCTAAAAATGCTTAAGGATGTTATCTTTCATAGGTTTGGAGTGCCTAGGTATCTCATGACTGATGGGGGTTCTCATTTCATTCATGGTGGTTTTAGAAAGACCCTTGCTAAATATGGTGTTAATCATTTAATTGCTTCAGCTTATCACCCCCAAACTAGTGGGCAAGTAGAGTTATCAAATAGAGAGATTAAATCCATCTTGCAAAAGACTGTTAATAGATCTAGAAAAAACTGGGCTAAAAAGTTGAATGATGCTTTATGGCCTTATAGAACTGCCTACAAAAACCCTATGGGGATGTCTCCTTATAAAATGGTATATGGGAAAGCTTGTCACCTACCTTTAGAATTAGAACACAAAGCTTACTAGGCAGTTAAAGAACTCAATAGAGATTGTAAGCTCGCAGGTGAGAAAAGATTATTTGATTTAAGTTCCTTAGATGAATGGAGGAGTGAAGCCTATGAAAATGCTAGGCTCTTTAAAGAAAAAGTTAAAAGATGGCATGGCAAGTGAATACCTAAGAGAGAATTTCATATTGGTGAGAAAGTTCTATTGTATAGGTCTCGTCTCAGATTTTTTGCAGGAAAGCTACTATCAAAATGGGAATGACCCTTCATTATTGAAGAAGTGTACCGTTCGGGAGCAATCAAAATTTCTTCTTTAAAAGATAATACTACACAAGTAGTGAATGTGAAGCGACTCAAGCACTATATTGCTCGAGATTCTTACAATGAAGATGTTGATGTATTTCAAGTTATAACCCCGGAGAAATTTATCAAGGACCAAATTCAGAAACCTGCAGAGTCCGATTTCAAATAGGTAACAGTTCTGGTAAGAAAAGTTACACGAAAATACTACCCAACTATATTTTTGTAGTTTTTAGTCAATAAGGGAAGTTACGAAGCGAAAGAGGGACGGAAACGGAGCCAGGGTGGCTCACACCACCCTGTGGCACGGGCCCATCCCTGGCCGCGCCACCAGGTGGTGAGGCCACCCCGGACTCTGTCTCTGACCTGTTTTCTCCCAGTACCTTCCTTTTGTTATGAAACTTCGTAATATATAACCCCCGGATCTCCCGTGGTTTGTATATCGTGTTTTCTTTGTGTTTTCGTTTCGATCTATTTCTAACAGGTAGAGTCCCAGATTTGGAGCCATAATGTCTTTCTCTGGATCAACCAAGGAGGATTCTTTAGAGGATATCATCAACCCATACATGAGAGAGTTGAAGATTCATCCCAAGGAGTTGTTGCTTGAAGATGGGGAGCTCCGGAAAAAAGAGGTTCAAGGGCCTAAAGGTGAAGGAAGTCTAGAGGACAGGATGGAAGCACTGGAGCAAGAAGTCTTTAGGTACAAGAAGATGGCGGAATGCAAAGTGGATATCATCCATAAGGTTTGTTCCGAAGTTATCGCTGAGCACCAAAAGGAGACTGCTGAGCTCAAGGATGAAGTCCACTCACTCCGCCAAACAACCAACGAACTGCAAGCACAACTCTACGATGTTCAAAATCAAAACTGTGAGTATGAGGTTAGGTTTAAACGCATAAGTGTTGCTGCAAGTTTCAGGATGTTGGAGACCACGATGTCCTTTGTTGATGGGGAGCCTTTACCCTGGAAGTCGGATGATGATGAGAAGACACCACCACCAAAGGAGTGATTTGTCATCAGGTTTGGCATCCCCTTGGTTTGTTCCAAGTTTGGGGGAGTTCCGCGGTATCATATCACTATCTTCTGTCTTTTTACCTTTTTAGTAGAGTCATATCATGAATAGAGAAGTTATCATGTAGGATGGTTTGTATTATGGAAGTGTCCCCTCTCTCGTTAGATATGTATCCTTTGGTGTGAGTTGCCGTTATGGATTATTAATGAGAAGTTCTATCATTTACTCTTTTGCATAGCTTATATTAGTTTTCAGTTCGTGGTTATATGATTGATCTTGTTGTTAGTATTGGTATCACTTTGGGATCATTCAGTTAATTTAGTTGGTTTTGGCAAACCTGGCTCGGTCAGTAGCAACACTATTTTCAGAGTTGAATGAAAAGATAAAAGTACTCTAAAGAAATATAATTTCATCATCTTTCTTCCTTGATTTGCTCATAAGTTTAGTATTCTCTAGTTAAGATATTTTGTGCTTCCAAGGAAGATTGCATGTTTGTTTTTATCACTTATATGTTTGTTTGTTTCCTTTAACTCTTATACTTGCTACCTAGCCTTGCTAGCCAAAAACTTGTACTGAGAGGGAATTCTTCTCGTGCATCCACTTCCTTAAGCCAAAACCCATGCCATTTGTGTCCACCATACGTACCTAGCATTATTGCTATTCCAAGTAAATTCTTATTTTATCTACCTCCCAAATTAAACTTGTAATGTGAAAAGTAGTGATTAAAGCTCTCACGAACTTGATGGCACACTATACTTTCTTGCACTTAGTAAACTTGAACCATTGTGCCCATCTATGTTGCGTATATGCTTGCGATTTGTGAATTGTGAATTAGCACAACCATGCTGTCATGGGGAACGCTTTCAACATTGGACTGGTACTTTGTACCTAGTTGATATCATGTTCTTTTGTCGTCGGTGTGAAATGAAAGGGGAGCTTGTAAGTCCATGGAGTTATGCATGTGTGTTAGAGAAACGCCTGGGCCGCTGGTCTAATCCATGCTGACATGGTGGAAACCTGCACCGTAACCATAGCGAGTATCTATGAAGCATTCTTCTTATAAAAAAGAGTCCGATATTGAGAAAAGGAGAAAAAAAAAGATATTATGAAAAGAGGAAAGAGAGAAAAAAGCACCATATTCCCATGGTAAATAAGAAGATTGCTGAGATACTTGTTGTCTGCTTGCCTTGTCATTTTGATAGGGGATTCTTCCGTATCATCGGGCAAGGGGTACCCCGTTGGTGGTTCTCTATGATACACATATGCTTAAAATGACAAGAACTTACCGGTGAATAAACTTGAGTAGCATGAGGAGCGGCCCTCGTATTCAAGGGACATGAGATTCTCAATTTACAACTTCTCAATGCATATCCTTATATTTGATAACTTTAACCTTAATCACCTAAATATGCCTATGATAGGGGCAATGAGAGCTGAAATCCAATAAGTATCATAATTTTTGGGTGCTCTTTATGATACTTGCAATCCCTGCTTCCCTCTCCGAAGGGCCTTTCTTTTACTTTTTAGTTGAGTTAGTAAACCTATTCCCTTCTATCTCAGCAAGTATTTTGAGTTGTTGTGTTTCATTCATTCATATGACGATTTATTCAATCATGTTTCTTATGTCCCTTGTTTTACACATTGCTCTTATCTTGATGTTTACTACTTTGAAAGTTATCATTGAAAAACCAACTATTTTTGAACTCCAGCAAATTATCAACTATTCTTCGACCAAGAGCTAAGTTTGCCATTACCAATTATTATTTACTTCATGTATCTTTATTGTGTTTCCTTTACTTATTGCAAGTAAGTTATATAATAGTGAGTTGTCTTCTATTATGATCTATGTATTGATGAATGTGATGCTTCTTGTCCGTATTCTTTTATCGACTCTTCACTCCATAAACATGAGGTCATGTTTATTGAGCTCAGTTCCGCTTGGGGACAAGCGAAGTCTAAGCTTGGGGGGAGTTGATACGTCCATTTTGCATCACTATTCTATGTCATAATTTACTATTATTCATTGATATATTTTATATTAAGAGATGATACTTATGTAATTTCATCTGTTTTTGCATGGTTGATGACTCTTGGAGCATGGACCGCTGCATTCAGGATTCTGATGGAAAAGGTGTTGTTTGGAGGAAAAATTCACGAAGATCAGAAAATCCGGGAAAATATACGAAAAATCCTATTTTTCTAGAAGACGAAGGATGCCAGAAGAGGGAGTGGAGATGGGCCATAGGGGGCCCACACCACCCCCTGGCGCGGGCTACCCTAGGCCACACCACCAGGTGGTATGGCCACCCTGGCCAACCTCTCGCTCTCCCCTCTGGCGTATATATTCCTCCCAAAACCCTAAGACTCGGGGGGCGACCATAGAAAGATTCCGCCACTTCTGCAGGGCGGAAAACACCGAGAGAGAAAGATCTCTCCGGCAGACAGATTTTTGCTGGGGGAATTCCTTCCCGGAGAGGGGAGATCGTCGCCATCAACACCACCATCAATTTGGATTTCATCGTGATCATCATCATCATCATCATCATCATCATCATCATCACCACCATCAGCACCCTCATCACCATCTCCATATTGATGTAACAATTGGGTTGAATATTGCATTAGTTCTTAGGGGAAAATTTATCGGTGTTGATTACTCTTTGTAGTTGATGCTATTGAGTGAACCATTGAATTATTGTTTATGTTCAGATTTTTATACATCATTATTCCATCTCTGATCATGATCCATATGATGTCTTGTGAGTAGTTCATTTTGTTCTTGGGGACATGGGAGAGGTCATGTTGTTAGTAGTGGAGTTGTGTTGAGGAAGATTCAATAGTTTGATATTTAAGTTGGTGTACTTCTTCTAGTGGTGTCATGTGAACGTCGACTACATGACACTTCACCTATATGGGCCCAGGGGAATGCATTGTGTATTTGGCTACTAATCGTAGGGGTTGCCGGAGTGACAGAAACCTGAACCCCCGTTAGGAAACCATTGCACAAGGGACGTAAGGGTCTTAGACTATAAAGTTGTAGTTAGGTTTCTACCTTAATTACTTTCTTGTACTTACGGATGTTTGCAAGGGGTATAATAACAAGTATGTATTAGTCCTAGGAAGGTCGGTACATTAGCACAGGTTCACCCACACAACACTTACCAAGCTAAAGAAGATTAATGAACTATATGAAGCGAAAGCACTTGACAGTCTTCCCATGTGTCCTGGAGAACGTTTGGTCATCTTAAGTAATACAACCGGCTTGTCCTTTGATGAATAAAGGATTGGGCCACTTGCTGCATTTATTCCTACTGTCTTTTATTTACTCGTACTTTGTTTACTTGCTTTATCAAAACCCCCTAAAAATCCGTTTGCTAAGTATTTTTCAGAGAATTCCTGATCCATACCACTAGCCAGCACCTTCTGCTCCTCGTTGGGTTCGGCACTCTTACTTATCGAAAATACTGCGATACACCCCCTATACTTATGGGTCATCAACGACCAACTAAGAGAGCAATAATGGCCATAATCATGCAAAGCGACAAAACATCATTAATTAAAGCATAAAGTGATATTACAAGTCGAAAACTAAAGGATCATAAAGGCTATGGTGACTTGGGATAGTCATAACATGGTGTGAGCATGCGCCAACCCAATCCAAATAAAGCATCCAAGGAGAATACCACAATACTATGCTTTAATATGCTAAAACAATGCATGATTCTTTCAAGGCACATTAAGAAATCTCAATTGTTTGTAACATGTCATGCTACAGCAAAAATCACTAAGCTTAAATCCAAAACAATATCAAGCATGGCATGACAAAGCATAGCCCATAGTCAAAAACAAGCTCTTTTTACCACTTAAGCATGAACTTTTCCTACTCTTTTCCAATCCAAACCAATCTTATTTGAAAACTAATGTATGAATGAGGGGGTCCAACCAATTTATTCAAGAAAACTAAGAAAACCAAGCAAAAAAAAACCAAAAACAAAAAATGAAGATGCTCCAAGAACAACACAACTATGCATGAAACAATAAAAATGAAGTGTTGGAAGAAACCTGAGATTTTTATTGATGAAGAAGGGGATGCCTTGGGCATCCCCAATATTTGATGCTTGTACTTCTTGGATATTTATTGGGGTGACATGGGGTGGCATCCCCAAGCTTGAGCTTTAGTCCACTCTTCATCTCATTACATCATTCTTTCCTTACACCTGATTTTTTTTTCATACAAAACTTCACAAAATCTTCATTAGCAACATTAGTGCACTCAAGATAATAAGTCTATGGGTTCAGTTCCAACACAAGTAAAACTTCGATTAAAACACAAGCTAATGTAGCACTTCATTCTAAAAGCTCAATTCCCCAAAAGAGAACCCAAAAAGGAATCAACAAGAAGCAAATGCAAATAATGGCAGAAATGTGTCAAAACAGACCATCAGATAGAAACCGATTTTTTCGAAGACCTTATGTTGCTAAAATATAAGTGTTGAACTAATGAAAGTTGGATAACAACCTGGGGCAGAATCACAAAAACTACAGCTCAAACCGACGTACAAAGATTTTACACGAATTTTTACAACGACGCGCAAAAATCTGTTTCGGGACAGCAACTTTCCCAAGCATTACTTCTCTCTCATTAGAGGTTACTCTTGGCACAAAAAGCAAATAAAAAGGATAAGGAGTGTTTATTACTGAAGCAATAACTTCCAAGACTCATCTAAAACTTTTGGGTTATCTCTCAATAAGTACTTTTCTTTAACGCCTTTAAGTTAGGCATGATAGTTTGAGAAGATGCTCACATAAGAAATATGAATTGAAGTAAAAGAGAGAATCAAGAAGCAAATTCAAAACACATTTAAGTCTAACCCACTTCCTATGCGTATGAATCTTTTAAGAAAATAAATGAAAGAAGCACATAGTAACAAGAATAGGTAGATAAAACAAGAGCAACTTCAAAACTTCTAGCACATAGAGAGGTGTTTCAGTACCATGAAAACTTCTACAACCATATTTTCCTCTCTCATAATAATTTTCAGTAGCCTCATGAATAAACTCAACAATATAACTATCACATAAAGTATGCTTTTCATGATCTACAAACACATAATTTTTATCAAGCTCAAAAATAGTGGGATTAAAACCATCAAACCCACTTTTAACAATTTTATAACAAGATGAGTGATCATTCAATTTAGGACCATCGTCTAGAGCTTTATCATAAACATTTTCTAAGAAAAACTCTTTAGTACCATGCATCTCGAAGTTAGGTACAAATAAAGGGTTATCATAGATAATATGAGCATAACATTCATCCTCCTTTGGTAAGCATGGGGGACAATCAAATAATGTAAGGGATAAAGAGTTACTCTCATTAGAAGGTAGGCATGGGTAGATCTATTCTTCCTTCTTTTGTTCATCACTCTCCTCCTCTTTTTCATCTAATGAGCTTCTCGTTTCCGCAATTTCTTCTTCCATAAGCTCCTGCAAGGCATTAGTCTCTTCCATTTGTGGAAAGCATCTATTAATATATTCAAGAATATAGCCATTTTATTCCTTGCAATTATCAAAGAAAAATTTAAGTATATCATAAACCTCATATTTATAAGGTGAATCATCAGTATTTTCAAGCAAACTAGCAAGTTCAAATGCACCCTTCCAAGCAATAAATTTTTCATTTTGTTCCAGATCATAAAAGTCATAATTTGCTTTAACATAAGAAGATATGGTAACATTATCATTATACTCACATTGATAAGGGAGGTGTTTATACCTCCTACAGCAACAAGATTTATCAATGTAATAAGTAACATTATAAGTACATGACACGTTTCTAGCAATGGTATTTAATTTATCAATTTATTCCCATAAGAGTTTCCCTTTTTGTGACAAGCGGTGTTCCTCATAATATTTTTGTTGTTCCATGAACCCATCTTGCCAATAAGAGCTAGTTTCAAAGAAACCCACCATTGATAGGAAGCATGATAAAGCAAGTAAATAATGGATCAACAGAAATAACAACTATAGCAGGAACAAAGAAACTTGTATGTTTTTGATAGAATGAAATAAGCAAAGATAGAAAAAATAAACTAAGAAAACAAAAATAACAAAGTAAAGAGATTTGTTATGAGGGACTCCCCTTGTGAAGATGTCCTTGATGGCCCAAAATATATCGAGCTCGTTGAGGAACCCCAAAAGGAAGGTATGATGAGCACAATAGCAAGTTTTCCCTCAGTTATGAAACCAAGGTTATAGAACCAGTAGGAGCAAGGAAACACCTCAAAGGTGTTGTTTCCAACATGGAATCCTGCACAACACAACCACAAAACTTTGCACCCAACTTACAATAAGGTTGTCAATCTCACCGGTTTGCTGAAAGATAGTAATAACTTGCAGAAATTAAACAGAAAATAATAAATAGATTTGTAGATTGATAGTAAAAGAAAGGACCAGGGTCCATAGTTCATTAGTGATGATTCTCCTTAAGATAGATGACATGCTGGGTGAAAAAATTACAGCGGGACAATTGAAAAAATCGAGAAATCATACATGCATATACTAATCATCTTGACTCCTATGAGATTTGATTGGGCATTACAACATTATACATAGACCGTAATCCAACTGCATCTATGAATAATAATCCACCTTCAGGTTATCATCCGAACCCCCTCTAGTATTAACTTGCAAGCAACATATAATGGCATTAAGGATTGTGTGTAAAGTAAACAATATGATTGTTCTATGAACAAAGGATTGCTGTTTTCTCCCTAGTAGCAACAACACACCTAGTACCTTAGAGATTTCTGTCACATCCCAGATTACTAGAGCCATAAACCCACTATCGAGCATAAATACTCCCTCTTGGAGTTTCTAGCATCTACTCGGCTAAGATATCTACTAACAACGGAGAGCATGCAAGATCACAAATAACAAAGACATGATAGAATCAATAATCAATCTGAAATAGCATCCCAATATCGATCGGATCCACCCTAAACACAACATGTACGATTACAAATAGATGATCTTGATCATGAACAGAGCTCACAAGATCTAAACATGGTAGCACAAAGGAGAAGAACCAATCATCTAGCTACTACATAGACCCGTAGTCCAGGGATGAACTACTCACGCATCACACCGGAGGCAGGCATGGTGATGAAGAAGGCCTCTAGGGTGAATTCTCCCCTCCGGCAGGGTGCCGGGAAGAGCTTCAGATCCCTCCCGATCTAGGGATGGAGATGACGGTGGCTACAGACTCTTTCGTGGAATTTTGATCGGGTACTTAGGGTTTCTGTATAGGAGGCATATTATAGGCGAAAGGGGAGGCCGAGGGGGTGCCCTAGGTGGCCACACCACCCCCTAGCGCGGGCCAGGCCTGGCCGCACGTCCAGGTCGTGTGGCCGGCCTCTGCCCCTCTCCGTCTCATCTTCTGGCTCCGTGTCCCCCTCGGTGAAATATTGACGTTGGCTTTTGTCCCGTCCAATTCCAGGAATATTCATTTTCTGACTTTCCTGGAACCAAAAACAGTAGAAAATAGACAAATGACACTGTGGCATCTTGTGAATAGGTTAGTCCAAGAACGTGTATAAAAATACTCCAAAGTGTGGACAAAACATAAGAAAGTAGATATAAAACAAGCATGGAACATCAAAAAATTATAGATACGTTTGCAACGTATCAACCAACCGTTTCAGTCGCACGATGCATGGGCAGTCAGGGCACCTCGTCATCGGCACTACACCATACGACGACGACGAAGGGCGGGAGGTTGTACTAGAGCTCGGGATCTATCGCTGGCGTTGCCGCGCTTCATCGACAGGGAAGAAGAAGAGCTAGGGCACCCAAGAGAGGGGAAGAAAATCAGGGGAAAGGGAAGGCAATAGCGGCCCGAGATCGTGTTCCCCCAATTTCTAACGATAACAATGAGGTGGATATGTGGTGGGTCTCGCGCTGTGAGGGCCCGTGGCTGCATCAGGACGGGACGCCAGAGGAGCGTGGGATACGCATCAAACACTTGGACCTCATGAGTGGTTTGTTTATAGATCACACAGTGGTTTAATGATTTGGTGACTTCCCTAAAAAAACACCTAGACCTCATGAAATGCGTCAAGTTTCATGGCTTCTCCGACTACATTGAGTGACATCATGCGCACCCTATAAGCCTCACGGAGTATACTTCATAGCTCCTTTCTAATTCCCATTCATTATATGTCTTCTCCGTTACTATTTCGGCAAGCATTGTATTAAATAGTAGTTTTCTCCTATTTTTCAATCCGAAATAATATGCCAATGTTTTACCCATCCATCTAGCTATACTACATAGATCACCTAAAATGTTGAATTAAATAGTATATTTCAAAAAAAAACATAGGTCACCTAAAATGTTTATGAAGTGCGCTAGGGATTTGTTTTCCAAAGATAACATCAGGACCCAACGGCCAAACCAACAGAGGAGGGTTGTTATTATTGTTTAACTCGAATGGGAGAGAGGAGCTTGAGGAATAGATCGAGCAGCTCGTATATAAGCCAGTATGATTCTTTTTAGACTAGCAAGGTGGGACTAAAACTTCTACCGGCAATGGCTGATAGATACGTGGCGCGTTAACAGGCCCGTGCGATAAGCACCCCGTCTGACGAACTATTTCTTTGTAATGGCCAGCCGTACCATGGTCTAGTGTAGCACATGCCGGCCTATTTGCGGTCTTATTGGACAGGTGTTGTATTTCCTTTTTATTTAATTAAAAAATAACTAATATTTTCCAAAATTTTGAAAACAATTACATATTCTGCATATTCTGCATATTGAACTATTTCCTTTTTTTGAAAACAATTACATATTCTGCATATTGAACTATTTCCTTTTTTGAAAACAATTACATATTCTGCATATTCTGCATATTGAACTATTTCCTTTTTTTGAAAACAATTACATATTCTGCATATGTACCTTTCTCATAGCATGTTGAAAAAGTATGGATTAATTTGGTGATGGTCAAAAAATAGGAAATTTAGAAACAGAGAATTTAGTCTAACCTAAGCCACTTTTCCTAATAATGTGATTTTTCCGACCTTCACGAAATAATTTAAATTTTTTTACACATATGCGCAAGCTAAGACACATGGTGAAGGTTTTGTTAAAGATGTAATATGTGTATGTATATGATATAGATGTAATACGACCACATATTACATCTATGTCTTTGAGGTTTTGGGATGATGCTTTTTCTCACAGCCACCTTTCCTATAAATCTTCTTCCCACCAAAGTCCTCAACTTTGAAACTCCCACACAAAAATTCCTACAAGTTACACCTAATTATGAACCTCTTCGTGTTTTTGGCTATGCCTGTTGGTAAAATCTCCATCCCTACAATAAACACAAACGTTCTTTTCACTCCAAATAGTGTGTTTTCATTGGCTATAGTCCTCTCCACAAAGGTGTCAAATGTCTAAATATCTCTACTGGCCGTGTTATATCTCCCGTGATGTCTTGGTTGATGAAAGTATTTTTCCCTTTTCTTCTCTTCATCCAAATGCTGGTCGTCATCTTCGTGAAGAAGTTCTTCTCTGTGCACTTGATAATTTCCCTTACGAAAGGGGTGTGCATACTAATGATAATTATCTGCCATTTGTTCCTATTGTTACTCCTCGGGTTACAGTCGACGAACAGCATACAGATTCATGTGTTGATACAAGTTCAAATTATGAAGAAAATAGTCAAAATGCTAAATCAAATAACGATCCAGCAAGTGCATGATGAGACAACAACATCCAGCTCCGTTCCCGAGGATGATTCCTGCCACCACCTGGCGATGCTCCCGAGGCGTTCTCACGGGCCAGCTTGCGCGCGCCGAGTTCCCGCCTGTGTTGGACCCCTCCACTCCCCTGTCCGCGCGTGTGCGGCTACGCCAGCCAATGCACACCACATCGCCGCCTGACCGGAACGGAACCCGCCACGATGATTTCTCCTGGCCCCCACGGACACGCAACGGTCGCTGTCCCTGCATGTCCCTATCTCCTCTTCGATGCGACGAATAATTCCCTCTAGGACACAGAGTCTGAGGTACCGGTCCTGGCTAATCCCGAGGTGGATTTGTCCCCCGGATCATCTATATCAGGTCCTGGTGCTCCTCTCCATGCTACATCACCACAATAGCCTCTCGCCGAACAGTGAAATCGACTGCAAAAAGGTATACGGCAGCCTAAGATTTATACTGATGGTACAATCAGATATGTTATTTTGACATCCATAGGTGAACAAACCTGATATCTTGGAGTGCAAGAAAGCAACCTACTGTGTCTCGTTCTAGCACTGAAGCAGAATACAAAGTGCTGGCAAATGCTACTGCAGAATTGAGTTGGTTTGAAGCCCTTACTCGAGAACTTGGTGTTTCACTTAAGGAGAAACAATGCCTATGGTGTGACAACCTTCGTGCTGCTTTTTTGCCTGCAAATCCTATTTCCCATGCTCGCACCAAGCATATTGAGATTGAGTTTTTATTTGGTTAGAGAACGAGTTGCCAACATTGCATGATGAGACACTTTATGAAAAATGTGGGACCATGCCAACATTGCATGGACTATAAACCTCTCTCGGTTCGCTAGAAACACCATCATCAACTTAGTGGTTGTGTGAGTCAACACTTGGCCAACATGATCCCACCTAGTTGTTATATCTAAGTTTGAGAGTGCTATGCAAAGCCATGACACACACTTGTGGTAGATGTGGGCCCATGCCAACATTGCATGGGCTATAGACCTCTCTTGGTTGTCTAGAAACACCATAATCAACTTGTGCTTGTCTGACTCAACACTTGGCCAGCATGATCCCACCCACTTGATACATATAAGTATAAGAGTGTTATATGCCAAGCCATGACACAAACTAGTGGCAGATGTGGGCCCATGCCAACATTGCATGGGATCTAGTCCTATATTATCTCTCTAGAAACATCTTCAGCAACTTGTGGTTGTATGAGTCATCACTTGGACAACATGTTCCTATCAGGTTGATAGATCTAAGTGTAAAACTCTTGTGCCAAGACATGATGATATACTTTGTGGCAAATGTGGGACCATGCCAATATTGCATGGGTTATAAACCTCTCTTGGTTGGCTAGAAAGACCATTATCAACTTAGTGGTTGTGTGATTCAACACCTGGCCAACATGATTCACAAAGCTAAAACATCTTATATTATGAAACGGAGGGAGTAATTCCCATTCATTATATGCCTGGTCCGTTACTATTTCTGCGAGCGTTGTATTAAATAGTAGTTGTCTCCTCTTTTTTCAATCCGAAATAATGTGCCGATGTTATATAGTATTGCTAGCCAGACTTATTTTGAGCACACACACTACAACTAGGCCTACAGAAATTGCTGATCAAATCCACAAATTGGCGAACATAAACAATCCAAACTTTAGATTACAATCGTCTAATTAAGCAAAACAACGAAACCACAATCATGAAACATTCTTCTGGACAAAACCACAACCATGTGTGAATTGTTTAGTAATCAAACAACCCAACTTTGCGTAAATTGTTTAATGGTATACCAACATTCGCTAGGAAATCAGTACTAGGAAGTTTTCTTTCTTGTGTTTTCAAGAATCTGCCAACTGATCCGCGATCTCAAGAACTCTGACTTTTACCTTTTCGAGCTTGTTTGTCTTCGACAGAATAATTTCTACAACAATACGTCTCCTAGAATTATTTACACTTTTCTGTAACACAATATTAGGAGGGTTAATAAGGCCACATGCTAGTGTATATACATGCCAATGCAAAACAGAAATTTTGAAAACCTGCGAGACTTCATCTGTGAATTTATCTCCGTCCCAGTGCTCCATAACATGGAGCATGAACATTCCACACGAGTTCCTAATCATAATGAATCTAAATTTGAATAACAGTACTAACACATCAAAAGAAATGACATTAGTTAAACGAGAAACTCACAAATCATTTTGCTTTGGTGTATCGCAGCTTGCGATCTTCTAATTGGAAACGTCAACAAACTTATACTCCATATATTAATTAGCCAGAATTACGTCTTTTGAAATTTGGTCTCTCTGAGAAACAGAGAGTTCACTATAATGCTTTCAGTAACCATATCGTCGCTAAATGTATAGAGAACAAACGTACCAGATTTTCGACATGTTTCTTGACCCTTCTAAATTCATACAGCGAGTCGAGCACTTTAAATTGCTTCTTTAGTCTATTCATGACGACAGTGCACCCGTGGGAATTGTTTATATTCAACGCGAAAAAGGCCTATCGAAAAGAGACAAGTGTTATCATGTTGCATAATCTGGTTTATAACCTGCATTTTCTTGTACAAACAGCACTTACCTTATCAGCAACAAAATATTCTTCAATGCATCTATCAGAGCAGCCTGCTATACCATTCACAGCTTCTGTATTTGTTTCCAAGGTTTTGTTATGCTGGGATCTAGTTTTTATTCTTTGTGGAGTATCTATTAGAGCAGTTTCCCTCTATACAGGGCATAAGTGTCGGGCATTCCCTAATCGAAGAGACAATTCTGCCATGTAAGCACCCATAACCTACATAAATATTTAATAAGTTGTGACAAACGATCCTTCTTGTGTGCATATAATAACAAAACCGTGGTACTTGGACATACATTGCCACCTAGCCATAGAAGGTCAAGGATCTCCTTAATGTGGTTGGCACTAACCGCGGTATCGGCCTAGTTTTTATAGACACTTTGATTCCTAAACTCTTTATTTTTATTTGATGTTTCAACATACAACACTGTAGCATCTATTTGCTACAGTGTGAACGCATTTAAACCGCCCAGGACTTCTTGGTCTTTGAAAAGACCTACAAGAAAAAGAAACAATATTTCAGTACATGCATGCAACTGTTTTAATCAAATACACGCACAACCATGCAATTCAATGATGTTGCACTACCTTTTCTAACATCACATTTCCCCCCTTTTTGTCCGTCAACTCTCGCTTGTGCTTCTCACCAACGGCTTCTCTCCTCTCACCATCAATAACATTCTGGCAAATGATACCTAGGCTGTCAACCAAGCAAGATTCATTCGACAGAGTGTGTCCTACCTCAACTTTTTTTCCTCGCTGCCCCTTTTTCCATGCAGCTATGAATTCTTCTAATGGAATTGGCTCTGGGTCATGTCCAGGCCATGAAGGTTCCCTACCATCAATGAGTATTGGTGACTCTTTGGTAATGCCGAATTTTGCTGGTGCGGTGTGGCAAGCATCAACATCATTCATTTCCTACTTGTGTGTGATGTCACCTGCTTCATCATCCTATGCATCGTTAAAGGAGTCGTTTTTTGTGGTGTCAGAACGATCCATGAAATCTTTTGGCGTATATTTGGTGTTAGCAGATGCTTCCATTCCTTCATCCTTCTCTATCTTCTTCTCTACCTCCTCTTTATTGTCATTATCAGACATTTTATCTCTATTTGGTCTGTACACGACTCCTGCCGAGTTCATCATAATAAAAAGTTTCTACAAAATTGAAAATGAATGAACCATCATGTCATGCTAAAAAAGAAAGCATTTTTTTTACTTAGAGTAGATAACACATAGGGTATATCACCTTAGCACAAAGCTCTGCGAGGACATCCATCTTTCTATCAAGGATTTCCTCAATGGTACTATCATTTTGCTTCGTTATATACTTCATCATCTGTTTCATCATGACTTCTTTCTTTTGTATACGCACCGCGCTGCTAGATGTTGAACCTACAACTCTCTACTTGTAGGGCCCTCTTTGTTTATTACCATATAATTATCGGGTGTATTGGTGACCTCTTCTCGATACTTCGGAGCTATATCGTCATCAATCTACAAGATATGTGTATATAAACCAATTAATATTGACAACAGTGAACCGTTAGCAGAAAAAAAATAAGCACGATATCACTTGTATTTACGTACCTTTCCCAAATCACGGCCCTTTAATTCTAACACATGTCTCGCTAAAACAACATTTTCCGTCCAGTTCATCATCAAAGGCCTCCTAGACGTATACTTGGCACCTTCTAGGAGTATCTTCTCCAAGTACAAATACTTCAAATATCACTATAAAATTATAATAAAATAAATATTGCATTGTAGATAATTATATATCTAAGTTGATAATAGAATTTACCTGTAACAAGATTATGTTGCCTTTCAGCCATTAGCTCATCTCATTTGGGTCCCCTACTTGTTTCAGGCTAGCAATGAGGAATGCATGTATGTACTCATTGAAATTCAATTTTTAAGGGTCCCACGTCTTCTAATATTGTGTAGTAGTTTCTTGGAACGATCTTGAGGTTCTGTGGGGCAATCACTGTGCCAAGGAGAACTAGAACCACCTTACGGAGAAAGTCGTCATCTGCCACTTTATCTTTAACAACATCGGCAGTTAGGTCATCAATTATAAGATTACCAGTCTTCTTGCTTGCAAAACTGTTAGGTATACGGTCCATTGCTTCATCACCTTTCTTGTAAAGTATGCTCGCTATATCCAATCCATCATTCTTTAATCCATAGATGCACTCAACGTCCAGTCCTTCAAGAGATATCCCATCATGATTTTCTTGTACAAGGAATTTTTCTGTCTTGGTATCAAATTTCTCAACCATATATTTGATCACCAAACATCTCAGCTTCAATGATGGAATCTCTAGCATGCAATGCAAGTCAGTTTCTTTTCACACGTTGTGCAGGTGTGAAACTTTTCACAAAATTGCACCACTTCTCCACAGCACAACACATTTCTCCGAATGCATCTATTCTATTGAAAAATAATAACGTGTATTTAGGTGTAGTTGGCACCCAAATAAATAATATTATTCATATCACACATAGACAATGATGGATAACAATAAGAATACGTTATACTACACCATGTCAGGTAAATATATGGACGCCGCTAACTACCTATAAATCGAGAGCTTGATTCTAGGCTAGCTTGTTCTATTTGAATGTGCAATGGCGCATAAAAATATTTACATAGATATTTCTTTTTAAAAATGTTTACACAGACATGCAATTACAAATAAAAAATGTTTACACACATAGTTTTTCTGGAGTGCATGTGTTTACACACCATTTATTGCACACATATAAAAAATATTACACATATGGTCCGGCCCAACAGGAAAATCAAATGTCTTTTTTAATCAAAAGGGACTTCCCCCTGCTTCATTAACAAAGCATAATGTCTACAACATTTATTTTTAAACACCAAAGCAGTTAAATTGCATCTCAACACCACATGTAGGCCTGATATGCGAAGTCTAACATAGAACCAACACAAGAAAATTACAGAAGAGAATAACTGGCAACATTCTGTCAAACGATTTCCCACCCTCAAATAGAGCCTAACAATAGTAATTCCTCATGAAGAAGATCCGTTGACGATTCTTCGACGTAATAATGGCGACCATCCTTGAGCGGAAAATCCAACGACTAAACAAACGGATCCAAATGGATCGAGCTCTAATCGAAGTTCTACTAAACTTGGAACTAGTAATACGGTATGATAAATCTACAGTGCATACAAAAATACCGGCAACGGTAGTTTGTGTGCTACGATGATGTAGCTCCTCAAAATGCAACGGTGTGCCCTCGATGTTGCTCTCATGTAGGGCAGGATGAAGAAATATTTCAGATCTCGTCATTGGTGGCGTTGGGCGGAGTCGAGGCGAACAAGACAATTCTGAGGTGCTTGGTTTACGTCCCCTCTGATAAGATACTTGTGTTTTTGCGTGCATGTACAACGTGGGGGTATGGGGTAGGTTTGGGGTGGGGCGGAAATCCTAGACTTACACGATCAATTGTTTTGGACCTATTTATGGAAAGACGTCAAGGTTTATGATTGCTACAAAATCGCTGCTCCTCCGTGATTTCTGGATGTGCATCGCCCCAACTCCTTGCGACATCAGTCCGTAGGCAAAATTCTGTAGAAAGCACCAGCCCGTTTACCGGTCGACCTGTCAGCTTTAGTCGGCCAATCGCCGAGTCTGTTTGTTTAATAGTTTTATGACATTTGAATATGAGAAAAAATCAATTTCATGCATCTTGCCATACTCGGGGCAGTTGTGAAATCAAGCAACCGGCCGTGTCTATGCTTCTAATGAGTAACTATGAGTGGCTAACTAGTGCATGAGTGGGTCGACACGTGGCTTTGTGCATTGAAAGTTACTTAAGTAATCACGACAACGTTTGTTGTGAATAGATTTGGAATTACAATGTTTCATAGTAACACATAATGAATATTTAAAGAGAATATTTAAAATGTATAACACTGCTAAGCCATGACATGATGATACACTTTGTGGCAGATGTGGGCCCTTGCCAACATTCCACGGGACATAGACCTCTCTTGGTTGGCTAGAAAAACCATCATCAACTTATGGTTGTCTGACTCAACACTTGGCCAACAAGAACCCACCTAGTTGATACATCTAAGTATAAGAGTGTTATGCCAAGCCATTATACACACTTGTGGCATGTGGACCCATGCAAACATTTCATGGGATCTAGACCTATCTTAGTTATTTAAAAACACCTTCATCAACTTCCTCCAAAATATATGAGTCAAAACTTGGCCAACATGATCCTACCTAGTTGATAGATCTAAGTATAACACTTCTATGCCAATAAATGATGAGACACTTTGTGGAAAATGTGGACCCATGCCAACATTGCATGGGCTATATACCTCTCTTGGTTGGCTAGAAAAACTCCTTCATCAACTCGTGGTTGTCTAACTCAACACTTGTTCAACATGATCCCACCCAGTTGATACATCGAAGTATAAGGGTGCTATGCCAAGCCATGACAGAATCTAGTGGCAGATGTGGGCCCATGCCAACATTAAATGGGATGTAGACCTATATTATCTCTATAGAAACACCTTCAGCAACCTATGGTTGTATGAGTCATCACTTCGACAACATGTTCCTACCATCTTGATAGATCTAAGTATAAGACTTGTATGCCAAGATATGATGGGCCACTTTGTGGTAGATGTGGGCCCATGCCAACATTGCATGGGATATAGACCTCTCTTGGTTGGCTAGAAAAACACCATCATCAACTTAGTGGTTGTGTGAGCCAACACTTGTTCAATATGATCCCACCCAGTTGATACATCTAAGTTTGAGAGTGATATGCATAGCCATCACACACACTTGTGGAAAATGTGGGCCTAGGCCTCATGGGATCTAGACCGGTATTAGTTGTCTATAAACACATTCATCAACTTGTGGTTTCATGATTCATCACTTCTACAACATAATCCTACCTAGTTGATAGATCTAAGTATAACACTACTATCCCAAGACATGATGGGACATTATGGAAAATATGGGCCCATGCCAACATTGCATGGGCTATAGACCTCTCTTGGTTGGCTAGAAACACCATTATCAACTTGTTGTTGTCTGACTCAACACTTGGAAAGCATGGTCCAACCCACTTGATACATCTAAGTATCAGAGTGATATGTTAAGCCATGACACAAACTAGTGGCAGATGTGGGCCCATGCCAACATTGCATGGGATCTAGACCTATATTATTTGTCTAGAAACACCTTCCGCAACTTGTGGTTGTATGAGTCATTAGTTGGACAACATGTTCCTACCAAGTTTATATATCTAAGTATAACATTGCTGTGCCAAGACAAGATGAGACACTATGTGGGGAATCTGGGACCATGCCAACATTGCATGGACTATAAACCTCTTTTAGTTCACTAGAAACACCATCATAAACTTTGTGGTTATGTGAGTTAACACTTGGACAACATGATGCCACCTAGTTTCTACATCTAAGTTTGAGAGTGCTATGCAAAGCCATGACACACACTTGCGGCAGATGTGGGCCCATGGCAACATTGCATGGGCTATAGACCTCTTTTGGTTCTCTAGAGACACCATCATCAACTTGTGCTTGTGTGACTCAACACTTGGCCAGCATGATCCCTCTGTTATCCCATGACATGATGGGACATTATGGAAAATATGGGCCCATGCCAACATTGCATGGGCTATATACCTCTCTTGGTTGGCTAGAAACACCATCATCAACTTATTGTTGTCTGACTCAACACTTGGCAAGCATGTTCCCACCAACTTGATACATCTAAGTATCAGAGTGATATGCCAAGCCATGACACAAACTAGTGGCAGATGTGGGCCCATGCCAACATTGCATGAGATCTAGACCTATATTATTTGTCTAGAAACACCTTCAGCAACTTGTGGTTATATGAGTCATTAGTTGGACAACATGTTCCTTCCAAGTTTATATATCTAAGTATAACATTGCTATGCCAAGACATGATGAGACACTTTGTGGAAAATGTGGGACCATGCCAACATTGCATGGACTATCAACCTCTCTTTGTTCACTAGAAACACGATCATCAACTTAGTGGTTGTGTGAGTCAACACTTGGCCAACATGATCCCACCTAGTTGCTACATCTAAGTTTGAGAGTTCTATGTAAAGCCATGACACACACTTGTGGCAAATGTGGGCCCATGCCAACATTGCATGGGCTATAGACCTCTCTTTGTTGTCTAGAAACACCATCATCAACTTGTTCTTGTATGACTCAACACTTGGCCAGCATGATCCCGCCCACTTGATACATCTAAGTATAAGAGTGCTATATGCCAAGCCATGACACAAACTAGTGGCAGATATGGGGCCATGCAAACATCTCATGGGATCTAGACCTGTCTTAACTGTCTAGAAACACCTTCATCAACTTGTCATGTATCCTCTCTTGCCTCTATCTTAGTTGATAGATCTAAGTATTACAATACCATGCAAAGATATGATGAGACACTTTGTGGAAAATGTGAGCCCATGCCAACATTGCATGGGCTATAAACATCTCTTGGTTGGCTAGAAACACCATAATCAACTTAGTGCTTGTGTGAGGTGAGTCAACACTTGGCAAAACATGATCCCGACTAGCTAGTTGCAACATCTAAGTTTGAGAGTGCTATGCAAAGCCATGAGAGACACATGTGGCAGATGTGGGCCCATGCCAACATTTCATGGGATCGAGACCTATATTAGCTTTCTAGAAACACCTTCATCAATTTGTGGTTGTATGAGTCATCACTTGGACAACACAATCTGACCTAGTTTATAGATCTAAGTATAACACTGCTATGCAAACACATCATGAGACACTTTGTGGAAAATGTGGGCCCATGCCAACATTGCATGGGCTATAAACCTCTCTTCGTTGGCTAGAAACACCATCATCAAATTAGTGATTGTGTGCGGTGAGTCAACACTTGGCAAAACTTGATCCCAACTAGCTAGTTGCTACATCTAAGTTTGAGAGTGCTATGCAAAGACATGATGAGACACACCAGTCAACGATGTGGTCCCATGCCAACATTTCATGGGATCTAGACCTATCTTAGCTCCCTAGAAACACCTTCATCAACTCGTGGTTATATGATCATCAATTGGACAACATAATCGTACCTAGTCGATAGATCTAAGTATAACACTTATATGACAAGACATGATGAGTCACTTTGTGGCAATTGTGGGCCCATTCCAACATTGCATGTGCTATAAACCTCTATTGGTTAGGTAGAAACACCATCATAAACTTAGTGGTTTTGTGAGTAAACACTTGGCAAAACATGATCCCACCTAGTTGCTACATCTAAGTTTGAGAGTGCTAAGCAAAGGCATGATGAGACACTTTGTGGAACACGTGGGCCCATGCAAACATTTCATGGGACCTAGACCTATCTTAGATGTCTAGAAACACCTTCATCAAGTTGTGGTTGTATGAGTCATCACTTGGACAACACAATCCTACCTAGTTGATAGATCTAAGTATAACACTTCTATGCAAAGACATGATGTGACACCATGTGTGGTAAATGTGGGCCCATGCCAACATTGCATTCATATAGACCTCTCTTGGTTCGCTAGAAACACCATCATCAACTTAGTGGTTGTATGAGGTGAGCCAACACTTGGAAAAACATGATCCCAACTAGCTAGTTGCTACATGTAAGTTTGAGAGTGCTATGCCAAGACATGATGAGACACACCTATTGCAAACGTGGGCCCATGCCAACATTGCATGGGCTATATACCTCTCTTGGTTGGCTAGAAACACCATCATCAACTTGTGCTTGTATGACTCAACACTTGGCCATCATGATCCCACCCACTTGATACATCTAACTATAAGAATGCTATATGCCAAGCCATGACACAAACTAGTGCCAGATGTGGGCCAATGCCAACATTGCATGGGATCTAGACCTATAGTATCTATCTAGAAACACCTTCAGCAACTCGTGGTTGTATGAGTCATCACTTGGACAACATGTTCCTATCAGGTTGATAGATCTAAGTATAACACTCATGTGCCAAGACATGATGAGTCACTTTGTGGCAAATGTGGGATCATGCCAACATTGCAGGTGCTATAAACCTCTCTCGGTTGGATAGAAACACCATCATCAACTTAGTGGTTGTGTGACTCAACACTGCTTGGCCAACATGATCCCACCTAGTTGCTACATCTAAGTTTGAGAGTGCTATGCAAACCCTTGACACACACTTGTGGCAGATGTGGGCCCATGCCAACATTACATGGGCTATATACCGCTCTTGGTTGGCTAGAATCACCACCGTCAACTTGTGCTTGTCTGACTCAACAATTATCCATGATGATCCCACCCACTTGATACATCTAAGTATAAGAGTGCTATATGCAAAGCCATGACACAAACTAGTGGCAGATGTGGGCCCTTGCCAACATTGCATGGGATCTAGACCTATATTATTTGTCTAGAAACACCTTTAGTAACTTGTGGTTGTATGAGTCATCACTTGGACAACCTGTTCCTATCAGGTTGATATATATAAGTATAACACTCATATGCCAAGAGAGGATGAGACACTTTGTGGCAAATGTGGGATCATGCCAACATTGCAGGGGCTATAAACCTCTCTTGGTTGGCTAGAAACACCATCATCAACTTAGTGGTTGTGTGACTCAACACTCCTTGGCCAACATGAACCCACCTAGTTTTACATCTAAGTTTGAGAGTGCTATGCAAAGTCATGACACACACTTGTGGCAGACGTGGGCCCATGCGAACATTGCATGGGCTATAGACCTCTCTTGGTTGGCTAGAAACACCATCATGAACTTGTGCTTGTCTGACTCAACACTTGGCCATCATGATCCCACACACTTGATACATCTAAGTATAAGAGTGATATGTTAAGCCATGCCACAACCTAGTGGCAGATGTGGGCCCATCCGAACATTGCATGGGATCTAGACCTATATTATCTGTCTAGAAACACCTTCAGCAACTTGTGGTTGTATGAGTCATCAGTTGGACAACATGTTCCTATCAGGTTGATTGATCTAAGTATAGCACTCATGTGCCAAGACATGATGAGACACTTTGTGGCAAATGTGGGATCATGCCAACATTGCATGGGCTATAAACCTTTCTTGGTTGGATAGAAACACCATCATCAACTTATGGTATGTGACTCACTTGGCCAACATCATCCCACCCAATTGATACATCTAAGTATAAGAGTGCTATGCCAAGCCATGGCACAAACTTGTGGCAGTTGTGGTCCCATGCCAACATTGCATGGGATCTGGCTAATATTATCTGTCTACAAAACCACTTCATCAACTTGTGGTTGTATGAGACATTAGTTGGACAACATGTTCCTACCAAGTTGATAGATCTAAGTATAACAATGATATGCCAAGATGTGATGAGACACTTTGTGGCAAATGTGGGCCCATGCCAACATTGGATGGTCTGTAGAACTCACTTTGTTTGCTAGAGACACCATCATCAACTTAGTGGTTGTGTCAGTCAACACTACAACATATGTGATATTTATTAACAAAATGGCTTGTTGAAAAAGTTGTGAACCGTCATATATTATCTTAATCATTGACGGTTTGGTTATGGCATCAAGGATTAAGCGTAATGCACGACGGTTTAGTATGTTATCATTGTTATATCGTCATGGATTATTCTTTCGTGTGGTTTGTCGATGTAGGTGACACAATTTTATCGTGGTGCATTTAAATTGTCACTAAAAATCACGCGTGACCAAGTTGTCAGTAGGGGAAATAGTTTATCAAAAACAATGAGGCAAAAAAATTAAATGTAATATATTGTCTAACGTGGGGTTTTAGATCGTGACCATGAGTTGATTTGCTCTGTTGGAGCTACGGTAGATATAATGTTTTTGTCATATAAAGTTGTTGATTATTTTTATGGTGGTTTAGTGCGTATTTGCTGGGCCACATTTGTTTTTCACCGGCGGGCCACTGTGCGCCACCGTGCGCGTGAGAACCATGCAGTACCATTGGCATGTCCGAGGTGCACCATGCGTGTGTGAACTATGTACTACTGTAGGCATGTCCGCGGCGCACTGTGCGAGTGGTTTTTTTGAGAACGAGCAGTTTTTTGTGAGAACTATGGGAGCAGTTGCGCGTGTGTACGCTACAGAACCGTACACGTGTGAACCGCGGGGCACGAAACGTCGGCAGCTAGCCATATGCCCATCCCTCTCTCTCTGTGCCGTTCCATCATTCACTCCCTCACGCCACCGGTTCCAACTCCCCTTCCCCATTCCTCTCTCCAGAGAACACGAAAAACCCTCTCCGCTTCCGCTCCCCTTCACATTCTGGCAATGGAGCACCCATCTGACGCCATCGCCGCCGCAAAGTCGAAGGCCACAACGCTGGCCTTAGCCGCGCAGGAGGCGTCCATGGCCACGATGGAAGGACGCAAAGCCACAGTGGCTGCTATCGCAGCTACAACGGAGGCTAAAGACGAAGCGGACGCCCTCACCGAAGGATGGGCTATCGGTCCCACCTCTGCGGCCACTGCTCTGAGAAGATACATCGACAATTATGGCAAGGAGCCGCACAAGGTTGACAAGGACCTCAGCCTCATCGTCATCCCCCCCGCCACCAGCCTTCGACAAGAACATCATCGACGAGCAGGAGGAGGTAAGTTCCATGTAATACATGTTTAGGATTGATGCCTAGGGTTTTCAATTAGCGTCAGGTGCCTAGGGTTTTCATTTAGTGTCACATTCGTTTTATATCTGTTACAACTACTCCATAATTAATGGATCTATTGTTATTGCTAGCTAGTGTTCGATTATAGACAAATTCGATTAATATTTGTGGAACTATGTGTTGACACGCTCAATATGTGTTACATTATTTCTTTAACCATCATACTCTGCACACAAACGACTCATGGTACTTGTACTCACTGTAACCGAAACAATCTCATTGAGAATAATATCACAATTCTACTCTATGGATAGTTGTTTTCATACATGTGGATTAATGCTAGCTCATTGGCCGATGGTATTGGATTTTTTGCTTGATCCCCTGATTACTTCCTGTTGTTGCTAGCTGTCTAAGTGTTGTCTGTTGCTTCCTTTGTTAGGCATTAAATTTTAGTTATAGTTTCTACATATTTGCTTCACATGTGTATTTTTGCATGTTTCAGGAGGATAATGATGATGTTGACAGCGATGTCGACTCCTGTCATAGGAAGACCAGGTCCACTCTGAAGAAGCCTAAGGCGGGGATGTTCAATGCCTTCTGGAGTAAACCCTAGACTCATGCCATGAACCGCCGCCCCTTCTACATAAGGAGCATCAAGATGGAGTTCCAAACCATCCTCCAGCATGCCGAAGACTGTGGATCTGGCCATGTGAAGGTCGGTGAAACTGTCAATGTCCACGGCTTCCGGGCCAATCACATGGCCTATGGCCTCTTCCTCATGGACAAACTGAACCGAGCTATCGAGCTCGGTCATGTGCCTGCTCCCAGGCCCAAGCCACCGAAGGTTTCGGGTATGGCCAGCAAGAAGCAGAGGAAGCAGGACCGGTAGGAGGCGGCGAGGAGGCAGTGAATTAGTGATGTGCTGGTAGTGTTTCCTGCTGCTGCTTTAAGCAACATGTTTTGTTGAACCTTGCTATATTATTTTCCTATTATGTTTCTAGATTGTAGATGTTTAATTATGTCTACACTTGTTTTTGTACATGCTGGTGTGTGGTGGGATTCCGTATTTGGATAAGGGTACGGTGAAGGGAAATAGTTAAGCAATTGAGATATAGAAGCTGGTGGTATAGATTTCCTACAAGATTGGGCAAAAAAGGAATGAATGAGGTGAGCCGGGCTCGATATAGAGACAGAAGGTGGTGCAGGATTTGTTTCTAGAAGGAGATAAACAGATAGAGAGCGTATAGAAGCTGGTATTGATTTCCTACCAGATTGGGCAAAAAGGAATGAATTAGGTGAGCCAGGCAGAGATAGAGACAGAAAGTGATCCATGGATTTGTTTCCAGAAGGAGACAGACTGAGAGAAGGTTCCCTGATTTGTTGCTCTTCTTTCCCTTTTTCTTATAGTTTTTTATTTACAGATTTTTATCGTGGTGCATTTAAATATTATTTTTACTAAAACACTGAGGTAAAGAAATCAATAAAATGTAAAATATTGTCCGATACTGGGTTTGAACTCACAACCACGAGTTGATTAGTGCTGCTGCTGCTACGCTACCATTGAGACTGGACTACTAGGTGGACATTTGTTTTTCAAATTTTATCATTTTTCATGCAAAGTATTTGCCTCCCGTGAACAAATATGAAGGTTTCAAAAGATTTTGAGATCTTCTCATTTTTGTAAGAAATTTACTAGGTTTGGTCAAACCAGGGTTGACCATAGGCTTTCGAGAGATTGCGAAAGCATCTGAAAAGTACAACTATTATTTTTTGATCCTAGTGTGATGTACAACTACTCAAGCATGCAACTTGAATGTCTCAAATTGTAGTTTTGATACTTGCTTCACAAATGGTTCCATGTTTTTGAGTTTGAGGGTGAAATGTTTGAAATTTTCAAACCAAAATGGCTAGATACAATGCTAGCATCATTAGCCACATGCTGATACACCCTTGTGCCAAATTAGAGTCCATTTGAAGAAAGGTACATGAAAACATGGTACACAAGTGGCTCTTTCAAGTAGTCGTGCATGATAGTTGACCTATTGCCCCACAACTGAGAGTGGACTGCTAGGGGGACTTTTTTTCAAATTTTATCATTTTTCATGCAAAGTATTTGTCTCACAGTCAACAAATTTGAAGGTTTCAAAAGATTTTGAGAATTTCTTTTACAAGGTGTGGCGGTACTTTAATGTAACAATAGGAGTTTTTAATGTAATATTAATTTTAAACTTCTCGGTACTTCAATTCATTTTTTTATACCAATTGTGTACAACTTACATATACAAAATAAACCAAATGTTTTGCCTCACACGTCAAAATTAACAACCGAACAGAACCTCTCTCTAAAAGTTTCGAGACATTTTCGTTCCCTCCTTTTTTCACTCACAAACTTGTGGTTGTATGAGTCATCACTTGGACAACATAGTCCTACCTAGTTGATACATCTAAGTATAACACTGCTATGACAAGACATGATGAGACACTTTGAGGCAAATGTGGGCCCATGACAACATTGCATGGGCTATAAACCTTTCTTGGTTGGCTAGAAACACCATCATCAAATTAGTGGTTGTGTGAGTCAACAATTGGCCAACATGATCCCAACTAGTTGCTACATCTAAGTTTGAGAGTGTTATGCGAAGCCATGACACACAATTGTGGCATATGTGGGCCCATGGAAACATTTCATGGCATCTAGACCTATCTTAGCTGTCTAGAAACACCTTCATCAACTTGTGGTTGTATGAGTCATCACTTGGACAACATAACACTACCTAGTTGATAGATCTAAGTATAACACTGCTATGCCAAGACATGATGAGACACTTTGAGGGAAAAGTGGGCCCATGCCAACATTGCATGGTCTATAAACCTCACTTGGTTGGCTACAAACACCATCATCAACTTAGTGGTTGTGTGAGTCAACACTTGGCCAACATGATCCCACCTAGTTGGTACATATAAGTTTGAGAGTGCTATGCAAAGCCATGACACGCTCCTGGGGCAGATGTGGGCCCATTCCATCATTTCATGGGATCTAGACCTATATTAGTTGTCTAGAGACACCTTCATAAACTGGTGGTTGTATGAGTCATCACTTCGACAACATAATCCTACCTAGTTGATAGATCTAAGTATAACACGGCTATGCCAAGACATGATGAGACATTTTGTGGAAAATGTGTGCCCATGCAAACATTGCATGGGCTATAATCCTCTCTTGTTTGGCTAGAAACACCATCATCAACTTAGTGGTTGTGTGAGTCAACACTTGGCCAACATGATCCCACCTTGTTGCTACATCTAAGTTTGAGAGTGCTATGCAAAGCCATGACAAACACTTGTGGCATATGGGTGCCCATGCCAACATTGCATGGCATCTAGCTCATATTATGTGTCTACAAAACCCCTTCATCAACTTGTGGTTGTATGAGTCATCACTTGGATAACATGATCCTACCTAGTTGATAGATCTAAGTATAAGACTGGTATGCCAAGATTTGATGAGCCACTTTGTGGCATATGTGGGCCCATGCCAACATTGCATAGGCTATAGACCTCTCTTGGTTGGCTAGAAACACCATCATCAACTTAGTGGTTGTGTGAGTCAACACTTGGCCAACATGATCAGCAGATACACCAACCCGAGAGCAATTACACAAAAATAAAATACAGAATTCATCATGTTCACCTACTTCATCAGATCGATAATCTGCCTTAACTGCTTGTTGAGCTTCTTCGGTTCTCCCTTAACTTTTGCATCCCCCGCCGTAACAACGATTTCAGAGCCCAAGTTCTCCATCGTCTGAGGGTAATTGAGCTCAATGGATGTGCCCCCTTGCGATCAACTGTGCTCTCTAGTTTAATCCTCTCAATGTACTCATCCATCCACTCAAAATGCCTACTCCCTCCGTTTCAAAATATAAGATGTTTTAGCTTTGTGAAAAGACTGTATCTAGACCCCTTTTAGTGTGTAGGTTCACACTGCATCTACACGAACCTACACACTATAAGGGGTCCAGATCCACTTGTTTCACAAAGCTAAAACATCTAATATTTTGAAATGGACGGAGTACAATTATTCTTCAGATCCTAAAATAGGATGGGAAAGATGAACCCTGCCTCTAAAATGTGATGTACGGAAAAGAGGAGACTATGTCCAACCAAATCAACTGTGTCAAGTTTCATGGCTTCTTCGACAACATTGAGTGACATGATTCGCACCCTATAAGACTCATGGAGTACATGCTAACCAAGTGTGCTATGCACTTACATTTCATAGCTCCTTTGTACGTAATTCCCATTCATTATATGTCTGGTCGGTTAGTATTTCAACGAGCATTGTATTATATAGTAGTTGTCTTAATCCGAAATACCGTCTTTTGTTAGCCAGACTTATTTTAAGCATACACAACAACTAGGCCTATGAACATTGCTGACCAAATCCACAAATTGGCGAACATAAACAACCAAAACTTTATATTACAATCGTCTAATTAAGTAAAACAACGAAACCCCAGTCATGTAACATTCTGCTGGACAAAAACACAGCCATGCGTGTATTGTTTAGCAATCAAACAAACAACCCATCTTTGCTTAAATTGTTTAATGGCATACCAACATTCCCCATGGAATCGGTACTAGGAATTTTTGTTCTTGAGTTTTCAAGAATCTGCCAGCACCGCGATCTGAAGAACTCTTCTTTTTACCTTTTCGAGCTTGTTTGTCTTTGACAGAATAATTTATGCAACAGTACGTCTCCTAGAATCATTTATCCTTTGCCGTAACACAATATTAGGAGGGTTAATAAGGTCACATGCTAGTGTATATATGTGCAAGTGCCAAATATAAATTTTGAAAACCTGCGAGACTTCATCTGTGAATTTATCTCCTTCCCAGTGCTCCATACAGGGGAGCACGAACTAAAGGGAATATGCTTGAGAGGTAATAATAAAGTGGTTATTATCTTATTCCATGTTTATGATAAATGTTTATTTTGCATGCTATAATTGTATTAATCGAAAACGTTAATACATGTGTGTTTAATAAACAAAATACAAAGTTCCTAGTAATACCTCTCATATAAACTAGCTCGTTGATTAAGAAGATGATCAAGGTTTCCTGATCATGGACATTGGATGTTATAAATAACAAGGTCGCAACATTTATGAAATGATGTGATGAACATTCATCCGAAGTATAGCATTACGATCAGAGTCATTATGTTTATATTGCTATAACATCATACGAAGTAATCTTAGTCCTTAGACCATGAGATCATGTTAATTGCTAACACCGGAATAGTATCTTGATAACATCAAACGTCACACCGTAACAGGGTGACTATAAAGGTGGGTTCAGTGCTACGAAGGTGTGATCTTAAGGCTCATGGATCAAGAGTGGGATTTGTCCATCCCGATGACGGATATATATAATCTGGGCCCTCTCGGTGATATCACATTGAGAATAGCTTGCAAGCAAGTGATGTGATCACTAGAATGTTATATCACGGGAACGAGAAAAGAGTGCATGTCGGTGAAGAGATCAAACTAGGTATTTGGATGCCAATGATCGAATCTCGGACATGTAATATATCGCGAGACAAAGGGATTTAGTTACGACATTAAAGGTTCACACGATCACAAGAGTCATCGTTGAACATGTGGGAGTCAGTACGAATCTCTAGGTCCCGCTGCTGATTATTGATCGGAAAGGGGTCTCGATCATGTCTGCATTATTCATGAACCGTAGGGATACCGACACCATTTGGAGCAAATATGTTTCAGATAAAGATTTAAGAAAGCGCTGGAATTATTTCAATAGAAATGGAAACTGTTTCGGGTGAAATTTGCTGAAATTGGTTCTGCATGTGATATTGAAATTTGCAGGGGGTCTTGTGAATGTTTGTTAATTAACGTAATTGACAAAATTCTGACTAAAATAAATAAAATAGTTTTATTTAATGAGAGATTGCATTAAATTTGTGGAAATTTAATGCATGAGTGAGTGGAATTTTGAGTGGAGGCTTTTTATGGGAGTGGGAGCTCCACCCACATGAATGTGGAAGAGGTGGGGGCACCACCATGGCTACCACGCCATGGCCCTTGGGTGCCCCGGTGGCTTTATCGAGATACATGTTCCCGGTGACTTTATCTAGAAAGAAGTTGGTGCTTCCGTTGCTTTGCTGGAGCGAGGGATGGAGGTTGTCGGGGTACCAGACGTGTGTGCGATCACGGATGCACCGCTGCTGGACTTGGTGGTGCTGGACTTGCTGGAGCTGGATCTGATGGACGTGTTGGAGCCGAACCTGCTGGACTTCATCATGATCTTGAGATCGACAAGTGTACGGCTACATCATCCATGAGTTCCATCTTGTTAACAAAGCTATGTTGTCTTCGAAGGTAAGTTCTCTATGGATGTATATCCACCCGTTGCTTGTATCTAGTAGATAGATCTTGGCGATAGTTCCCATCGTAGGGAAGTTTTTTTTCTATGCTGCGAACCCAACAGTGGTATCAGAGCCAGGTCTATGCATAGGTCCTTTGCACGGGTAGTACACATATGTTTATATGTGGGCGATGATGATCATGTTATTGCATCTTTCATGTATTTTGGATATTGGTGGTATAGTGGGATGAAGCGGCCCAGACCAACCTTACATGTCATCGCACCTGAGACCAGTTCCATGACTGACATGCAACTAGTTTTGCATAAGTGGCTAGCGGGTGTATGTCTCTCCTACTATAGTAAATATCTAATTTACAATGAGTTGCTAATAACTTGGTTATCCTCGTTGTGGTTCCATGTTCGTAGGTAAGACCGGTTCTATCTCCGAAATCCCTAAACCACGTAAAACTTGCAATGGATAAATTAGGGGCGTCTAGTTTAGATCGTTGCTGGGCTAGTGTCATGATATGGTCATGTTGTAAGTAGATGTATGATAGATACTCTTCCAACACACCTAACGTGTAAGTTTCATAGACCTTGGCCTTACACACAAAGGAATGATAGAGATTATACCATGATCCATATGATAGAGATCAAATACATGAACCATATCATCCCACTTTCACATTAGATGTTTGCATCTTATATTGCTAGTTTGGTGTTTTTAGTACCATTGTAAGATGATCCCTCATTTAAATATCAAGATAAAATGTGTTCTTCCTTAAGTATGCACCGTTCTATGGATCTTGTTTCGAGACATCACGTGATGATCAGGTGTACTCGACTCTACGCTTTCATACAACGGGTGTAAGACAGTTTTACACACACGAATACTAAGGTTCTTACTTGGCGAGCCTAGCATGTACAGACATGGCCTCAGAACACGGACCGAAAGGTTAAGCATGAGTCATATAATTGATGTGATGACCGTATTGATGCTCGCCTTTGAAGCTACACCAACTCACATGATAATCGGACTTGGTGTAGTGGATTTGGTTCATGTAATCACCAAAAAGGCACGAGGGATGTCGTTTTTGAGTGGGAGTTCATTTCTAATTTGGATTAGTCAAACTCAATTTGCCATAAACTAAATCGAAGTGAATTTGTATAATTTGTTGTATTCATTGGCATCTGTTCACTACCTTATGCTTAGTTTTAATTGAGATAATAGAACTATAGAATTCTAGATATTTACTTTACGAACTGGTATCGTATTGTTTTGAATGTCAATTTAAAGTTTAGAAGTCCTATTGTAAACTTTCAGCAAACTCTATTTACTCCATGAAGTTTAATAAGTAGTATTAAATCAAGAGTAAGAATTCCAATGTTAGTATCATGTTTGCCTCCATGATTATTGATATTCAAAAGTTGTATTAATATCAAGGTTATCTAGGAGCTGAAAGAATTGTTTCAGGAACCATCATGTCTGGAAGATATTGTGATATCTGAAACAATTTTGATGGTTGCATTATGATAGAGTATAATTTAGCAAAATACATGTTCTCATATTGTATGAGAATTTGTGAAGGATGGAGATGCTAGGCATCCGGATCTCCCAAAAGTTGTTGGGAACTAACATTATACTCGCGATTCTTCCTTATAGGCTATAGTAGCTTGATCATGAAAGTTGTCAGGATAAGGATGAATAGAAGATGTAAGTAAAATGTTTACTACACTAATAGATTACTAAAGAACGGATTTTTTAAAGAACACCAAACATTTGATGATGGTGATCCACTTCAAAGTGCAAGTCCAAAGGTATTAGTATTTGACTATATACGCTTTGTACTATGTGTCATGTAAATGACACCACTGTTGATGTTGATAGATTCTTTTAAAAGAAAAGGAATTGTTGAAAGAGAATCTATAAAATATTTGGCAGAAAAGAAAAGGTTGGAGATGTCCAACTTAGGTATATAGAAGATATACATGTTATGGCTGTATTCCTTTCTTGTTAAACAATGTGGTTCTAAGGTATTGGATACCGAATTGGTTGGTGTGAAGTGTCATACAGAACAACACAATTCATGAACTGCAATGGCCTAAGTAACTAGCAAGAGAATAAGTGATGGTGTTCATCGAAAACAAATAAAGTGTTATTGTATTTTTCGTTGTCGTCAAACCTAGCCTTCAAGATTTGTTTTAATAATTGTTATTTTGTTCCGGTATTACGAGAACGATGGTTGTTCAAATAATTACCGTATTCCATAAAGGATGGATGAACTTTTACAAATCTAGTTGGAGAAATCACATCCATAAACATTATTGCTAAAATGTCGTAAGACAAATGATTGGAAGATCACTTATGAAGTGACATCGCTGTTTGAATTATATTGGAAAGTAAACATGAAGAAACTCCATGTTGATGGATTTTTGGAGTCTTTTGATTTTGATCAATTGACGCTTGTGAAACTTTCCTCGAGATAATTGAAACTCCGTCCATAGGCCAAAGAGGAATGGATGACTAACTTATTGGATATTATGCATGTTGATGTATATAGTCCATTATGTGTAGCCATATGTGATGGATCTTTTTGCTTCATATTCTTTCTCCGGAAATTTGAGTGAATATATCTATAGATTTACTTAATAAGGAAGAAGTATGAAACATTTGAAAATTGTTCAAAGTCTTTCAAGATGAAGTGAAAAATCATTGTAACAAGAAAATAAAAGAGTTTATGATTTGATCATAAAGGAAGATATTCGATTTACAGGTTTAGCAAAACACCTAAGATTTCAGGAATTATTCAATGAATTTGCATTTCCCGATACACCACAGGAGTATGGTATGTTCGAGAGATCAAATCAAACCTTGTTTGACATGGTAAGATCAAAGGTGTCATTTATAAAACTACCATTATGTTTTAAGGATTAAATCTTTAGAGACTACCGCTTTTACACTATAAAGAGCACCATCGTGATCCGTTGAAATGACACCATATGAGTTATGGTTTGGGATAAAACCCGAATTGTCTTTTCTTAAATTTTGGTATGCTATGCATAAGTAAAATGTTTACAACCAAAGTCGGATAAGCACGACTTTGTAGGTTATCCCAAAGAATTTGTTGGGAATTCCTCTATAACACCGAGGACAAAAGAGTTTGTCGCTTGGAACGTCAAGTTTCTTGAGAAGGACTTTTTCGTGAAATGTTAAGTGGGAGGCCAATAGAACTTTGATAAGGTTGTTAAACCTTAGCTATATGTGCTAAGTAGCGCAGCACCGGAAAGTGTCCCGGTGGCGGCCACAATGCTCATGGCTCCCGTGATTACAAAGGGTGTGATCTTGGAGATTAGAGTTCCTCTTGAACCATGTGGGTCAGTAAGAATCAAATAGTAAGATTTGAAACAGAAGTCATTATTGTTTTGACAATGATGAACTGACTGCATGCAAAGAAGCGATGATGGGCTCTGACTCCATAAAATGACTAGAAGTCATAGAATCCGTGATAGTGTCCATACATGAGAAATCAAGTTTCTGAACTTGGAAGACCCTCCGGAAAGGCATGAAGCCTATCGGTTGTGTTTGGATCTATAAAGAAATAGACATGGATGTTTAACATCTATGAAATAGTCGACATGTCGGAAAGAAGTTTACGGCAATGTTCAAGGAGTTGACTATGACAAGATTTGATCTTTCATAGCGATATTTAGTCTTAACGGATTAATGTAGCACCACTACATATAATTTGGTATATGGTAGTTGAATAAACAAAACAAGGTTCTTCTAATAGAATGGTTACCTAGGATGTGTACATGACACGGTCTGAAGGGTTTTGTTAATTCAAAGGGTGCTAAAAGGGAATTAAAACTTCAATAGTTGAAGTGAGCATAGCGGATTTGGAATCTTCACCATGATGAAAATGTTAAAGGAGTTTAATTTCATCGGAGATGATGAAGATGCTTGTATTTGCAAGAAATTAAGTGGGAGCGCTGAGACAAATTTCCAATACATTATGTAGAGTACATATTGTTGATTGGAAATGATGTATCTTTTATTGACACAAGTTAAGAATTTCATTAAAATAGGATTTCGATGAAAGACTTGGGCAAAACCGGAATATTTGGCATCAATGTCTATATGGATAGATTGAGGCGCTAATATGGTTATGCCAGACGTACATATATAAGATACTGAAAGGGTTCAATATGGAAACAACAACAAAGGTTCTTGCTGGATGGAAAGGATTGTATCAAGATTCAAGTGCTTCAACACTTGGTGAGTAAAATCAGATGAATATTTTGATCGATTATACCATGATATGTATATATCCAGACATGTCCTATGCTCTAAAAGTTATGAGCACATACCAGAATTATTCATAAGATGATCATTGGACGATAGTAAAGATATTCTTACGAGCTTTGGAAGAACTAAGAATATATCATGTATAAATGACAAATAGTTAAAGGTAGTTCATTGTAAAGTGTTACATTGATACTAGTTTTGTCACAAGATACAAATTAAATTTATCTCAATTTAGACTATGGGTGGCACAATGTAATGGAAAGGATGTTCCATGATAGATTTGGATGAGTTCCAAAGTTGAGACATTGTGACGGATACTGCAACAAAAGGCTAAGTATATGACTACTATAGTAGCAACAAAGGAGGGCATTTGTGTTAAGTAGTTTGTTATCAAACTATTTGTCGTTCAAAGTGAGCTAATACTATGAAGATATATTTATGAGAGTAATATAAACATATTTTAACCCGAACGAACTAAAGGTCTCACCAAAGGACCAAATTTATACAATTCCATCTCATTTGAGAATGAGTGATGCGTAGAGACGCAAAGACATGCAAATACACACGGACCTGAAACTGTCGGATCCGGAGATTATGTTAACCACTAGAAATCGTGTATATGAAACACCGGAAAGCCATAGGTGGTCAATACGCAGAGTTTTTCAAACTAGATTATTGACTCTAGTGCAAGTGGGAGACTGAAGGAATATGCCCGAGAGGAAATAATAAAGTGATTATTATCTTATTCCATGTTTATGATAAATGTTTATTTTGCATGCTATAATTGTATTTATCGGAAATGTTAATACATGTGTGTTTAATAAACAAAATACAAAGTTCCTAGTAATACCTCTCATATAAACTAGCTCGTTGATTAACAAGATGATCAAGGTTTCCTGATCATGGACATTGGATGTTGTTAATAACGAGGTCGCAGCATTTATGAAATGACGTAATGAACATTCATCCAAAGTATAGCATTACGACCAGAGTCATTATGTTTATATTGCTATAACATCATACGAAGTAATCTTAGTCCTTAGACCATGGGATCATGTTAATTGCTAACACCGGAATAGTATCTACAAAGGTGTTATCACATTGAGAATAAAGGTGGGTTCAGTGCTACGAAGGTGTTATGTTGAGGCTCATGGATCAAGAGTGGGATTTGTCCATCCCGATGATGGATAGATATAATCTGGGCCCTCTCGGTGATATCACATTGATAATAGCTTGCAAGCAAGTGATGTGATCACTAGATTGTTATATCACGGGAATGAGAAAAGAGTGCATGTCGTTAGCGAGATCAAACTAGTTATTTGGATGCCAATGATCGAATCTCAGAAATGTAATATATAGCGAGACAAAGGGATTTAGTTACGATGTTAAAGGTTCACACGATCACAAGATTCGTCGTTGAATATGTGGGAGTCAGTACGGATCTCCAGGTCCCGCTGCTGATTATTGATCGGAGAGGGGTCTCGATCATGGCTGCATTATTCACGAACCATAGGGTGACACACTTAAGGGATACCGACACCATTTGGAGAAAATATGTTTCAGATAAAGATTTAAGAAAGCGCTGGAATTATTTCAATAGACACCAAAACTGTTTCGGGTGAAATTGCTGAAATTGGTTCTGCATGGGATATTGTAATGTTGCAGGGGTTTTATGTGAATGTTTGTTAATTAATGTAATTGAAAAAATTCTGAATAAAATAAATAAAATAGTTTTATTTAATGAGAGCTTGCATTAAATTTGGTGGAAATTTGATGCATGTGTGAGAGGAATTTTGAGTGGAGGCTTTTTATGGGAGTGGGGGCTCCACCCACATGAATGTGGAAGAGGTGGGGGCACCACCATGGCTACCATGCCATGGCCCTTGGGTGCCCCCCCTCTCCCCTATAAAAGGTCCCCCTCTCCTCCTCACAACACACACCTCCTCGTGAAGGATTTCTCTCTCCCTCTAGTTATTTCCCATGATCTCGGATTAGCGAGATACATGTTCCTGGTGGCTTTATCTGGAAAGGAGTTGCTGCTTCTGTTGCTTTGCTGGAGCGAGGGATGGAGGTTGTCGGGGTACCGGACATGTGTGCGATCATGGATGCACTGCTGCTTGGTGGTGCTGGACTTGCTGGAGCTGGATCTGATGGACGTGCTGGAGCCGGACCTGCTGGACTTCGTCACGATCTTGAGATCGGCAAGTGTACGACTACATCATCCACAAGTTCCATCTTGTTAACAAAGCTACGTTGTCTTCGAGGGTAAGTTCTCTATGGATGTATATCCACCCGTTGCTTGTATCTAGTAGATAGATCTTGGCGATAGTTCCCATCGTAGGAATTTTTTGTTTTCTATGGTGCGAACCCAACATGAACATTCCTCATAAGTTCCTGATCATAACGAATCAAAATTTGAATAATAGTACTAACACTTCAGATCAAAAGAAATGACATTAGTTGAACCAGAAACTCACGAATCATCTTGCCGTGGTGTATCATAGCTTACGATCCCACAATTGGAAACGTCAACAAGCATAGACTCCGTATATCTGTTAGCCACTTCTACGTCTTTCACAATTTGGTCTCTCTAAGAAACAGAGAGGTTTAGTGTAATGCTTCGAGTAATTACTCCCTCTGTTTCAAAATATAAGATGTTTTAGCTTTCTGAAAGAAGTGTATCTTGACCCCTTTTAGTGTGTAGGTTCATCAAGGTTTGGAGTGAACCTACACACTAAAAGGAGTCTAGATACACTCCTTTCACAAAGCTAAAACATCTTATATTTTGTAACGGAGGGAGTGTATCGTTGCTGAGTGTATAGAGAACAAACGTACCAGATTTTCGAAATGTTTCTTGACCCTTCTAAATTCATATAGTGAGTCGAGCACTTGAAATTGCTTCTTTGGTCTGTTCATGACGACAGTGCACCAGTGCAAATTGTTTATATTCAACGTGAAAAAGGCCTACCAAAAAGAGACAAGTGTTATCACATTGCATAATTCGGTTTATACCCTGCATTTTCTTGTACAAACAGTACTTGCCTTATCAACAACAAAATATTCTTCAATGCATCTTCCATAGCATCCTAATATACCATTCACAACTTTTGTATTTGTTTCCAAGGTTTTCTTATGCTAGGATCTAGTTTTTCTCTTTGGTGGAGTATCTATTAGAGCATTTGCCCTCCATACAGGGCATAAGTGTCGGTCATCCCCTAATCGACGAGACAATTCTGCCATGTAAGCACCCATAACCTACAGAAAGATTCAATAATGTGTGACAAACGATCCTTCTTATGCGCATATAATAACAAAACCGTGGTACTTAGACTTACATTACCACCTAGCCATTGACGGTCAAGGATCTCCTTAATGTGGTAGGCAGTGACCTCAGTATCGGCCTGGTTTTTATAAACACTTTGACTCTTAAACTCTTTAGTTTTATTTGCTACTTCAACATACAACACTGCATCATCTATTTTCTGCGGTGTCAACGCATTTAAACCATCTAGGACTTCTTGGTCTTTGAAAAGACCTGCAAGACAAAGAAACAATATTTCAGTACGTGCATGCAAATGTTTTAATCAAATACACGCACAACCATGCAATTTAATAACGTTGCACAACCTTTTCTAACATTGCATTTTTCCCCTTTTTGTCCGTCAACTTGGACTTGCACTTCTCACGAATGGCTTCTCTCCTCTCCCCATCAATAACATTCCGGCAAATGGTACCTGCGCTGTCAACCGAGCAAGATTCAATCGAGGGAGTGTCTCCTACCTCAACTTTTTTCCTCGCCACCCCTTTTTCCATGCAACGGTGAATTCTTCTAATGTAATCGGCTCTTGGACCTGTGCAGGTGGTGAAGGTTCCCTACCATCAATGAGTATTGGTGACTCTTTGGTAGTGCCGAATTTTACTGGTGCGGTGTGGCAAGCATCAGCAGCATTCATTTCCTTCTTGTCTGTGATGTCACCTGCTTCATTATCCTGTGCACCATTAAAGGAGTCGTTTTTGGTGGTGTCAGCACGATCCATGAAATCCTTTGGCATATATTTGGTGTTGGCAGATGCTGCCATTCCTTCATCCTTCTCTATCTTCTTCTTTACCTCCTCTTCATTGTCATTATCTGACATTTTATCTCTATTTGGTCTGTACACGACTCCTGTCGAGTTCATCATAATAAAAAGATTCTACAAAATTGAAAATGAATTAACCATCATGTCATGCTAAAAATTAAAGCATTTGTTTTACTCAGAGTAGATGACACATAGGGTATATCACCTTGATACGTTCATTTTGCATCACTATTCTATGTCTTAATTCACTATTATTCATTGATATATTTCGTATTGAGAGGTGATACTTATGTTATTTCATCTATTTTTGCATGGTTGATGACTTTTGGAGCATGGACCGCTGTAGTCAGGATTCTGACGAAAAAGGTGCTGTTTGGAGGCAAAATTTGTGAAGATCAGAAAATCCGGGAAAATATATGGAAAATCATATTTTTCCAGAAGATTAAGGATGCCAGAAGACGGAGTGATATGGGCCATAGGGGGCCCACACCACCCCCTGGCGCGGGCAGTCCTAGGCCGTGCCAGCAGGTGGTGTGGCCACCCTGGCCCACTCCAGCCTCTCCCCTCTAGCGTATATCATCCTCCCGAAACCCTAAGACTTGGGGAGCGACCACAGAAAGATTCCTCCGCCTCTGCGGGGCGGAAAACACCGAGAGAGAAAGATCTCTCTGGCAGATAAATTTTTGCTGGGGGAATTCCTTCCCGGAGAGGGGAGATCGTCGCCATCAACACCACCATCAAGCTGGACTTCATCGGGATCATCATCCTCATCACCACCACCATCATCACCATCAGCACCCTCATCACCATCTCCATATTACTGTAACAATTGGGTTGAATCTTGCATAATTCATAGGGAAATTTCCCAGTGTTGATTACTCTTTTTAGTTGATGCTATTGAGTGAACCATTGAATTATTTTTTATGTTCAGATTGTTATACATCATTATTCCATCTCTGATCATAATCCATATGATATCTTGTGAGGAGTTCGTTTTGTTCTTGAGGACATGGGACAAGTCATGTTGTTAGTAGTGGAGTTGTGTTGAGAAAGATTCAATAGATTGTTATTTAAGTTGTGGTGTACTTCTTCTAGTGGTGTCATGTGAACGTCGACTACATGACACTTCACCTATATGGGCCTAGGGTAATGCATTGTGTATTTGGCTTCTAATCGTAGGGGTTGCCGGAGTGACAGAAACCTGAACCCCCGTTAGGAAACCATTGCATAAGGGACATAAGGGTCTTAGAGTTTAAAGCTATGGTTAGTTTTCTACCTTAATTATTTTCCTGTACTTACGGATGTTTGCAAGGGGTATAATCACAAGGATGTATTAGTCTTGGATGGGTCGGTACATTAGCACAGGTTCACCCACACAACACTTAGCAAGCTAAAGAAGATTAGTCAACTATATGAAGCGAAAGCACTTGACAGTCTTCCCATGTGTCCTCGAGAACGTTTGGTCATCTTAAGTAATACAACCGGCTTGTCCTTTGCTGCATAAAGGATTGGGCCACTTGCTGCATTTATTCCTACTGTCTTTTGTTTACTCGTACTTTGTTTACCTGCTTTATCAAAAACCCCTAAAAATCTGCTGGCTAAGTATTTGCAGAGAATTCCTGATCCATACCACTAGCCAGCACCTTCTGCTCCTCGTTGGGTTCGACACTCTTACTTATCGAAAATACTAAGATACACCCCCCATACTTGTGGGTCACCAAGACTATTTTCTGGCGCCGTTGCTAGGGAGTGAAGCGCTATTGGAGAGTGGAACTGGTAAAAGAAACTTCTACTGTGAGTATTGTTTACTTATGTTAGTTGTTTTATTTCTGTTATGGATAATTTGCTGAGTTTCTTATTTGGTAATGCTACTACCACTACTAAGGTAGTAGATATGCCACCACCTGCTGAGAATGATGTTTTTAAAATACCTACAAGAATTATTGATCGTGTTATGGATAACTACTATGTTGGGGATGGAACCGTCCATCCCGGTGATCATTTACTCTTTATACACGAATTATGCGGGTTGTTCAAGTGTGTAGGTATTACTATAGATCAAGTTAAGAAGAAGTTATTCTCATTATCACTGAAAGGAAGAGCTGAGGAATGGTATAAGCTGCTGAAGAATGGTCAAGCACTAGAATGGGTGGAAATAGTGCCTCTCTTTTATTCAAAGTTTTATCCTCCTAGTGAGATTCATAAAGATCGGAATCAAATATACAAGTTTTGGCCTCTTGATGGAGAGAGTACAGCTCAAGCTTGGGGGAGATTGAAGTTACTAATGCTCAAATGTCCCATTCATGAGCTCCCCAACAATATTATTATCAATAACTTTTATGCAAGGCTCCCTCTACATGACAAAGATTTATTGGATGCTTCTTGTACTGGATCATTCACTCGTATGGAAGAAGAAGCTAAATGGGATCTTCTAGACCGTATTCAAGACAATGCTGAAGCTTGGGAGAATGACAAAGGTAGAAAGTCAGGTATAAATTATGATTATGAATGCATGGAATCTTTTATGGGAACTGATGACTTTCAAAATATTAAAAATTCTTATGGTCTAGACTCTCAAGCTATTGCTTCTTATTTTAAGGCTTATGCTTCCTACATTGAAGGGCATAAAAAGAAGTGGAATAAGTATCATGAACCTTATAAACATATATTGCTAAGAGTGTTCCTGCAAGAAATACTGAAGTTTATACTGCTAATCATGTTTTACCTAAACCTTACATTGAGAAAATGCCTTTCCCAGTCAACGTAAAGGAACATTCTATGATAGCTAGTATGGTTAATGAAAGTACAAGTAAAACTGTTGAACCTGATAAACAAATGGTTCGTGAACCTATAATAGAAAATGTGAAAGCCTTTGTTGCTAAATATGAAGAAGAGGGACACACTATCCTTTGTAAGGATACCTCTAATATTGTTTCACAAAGTAGTGTTATGAGAGCTAGCATTCCTGTGTTTTCTGTTAGAATAAGTGATCATTGCTATGATGGTCCTTGTGATAGCTATATTGTTAAGTAATGCATGATACTGAAAGTTACTATGAGATAGGGAAAAAGTGTTCTTATGTATCTCAATAATATCAAGTTTCCTCGTTATATGTTGAAAGTCTTTATGTTGCACTTCTTTTGCCTTCTTATGCAAGTAGCCTCTGGTTTGGACAACTTGTTTGTTTACAAAATTCCCTTGCATAGGAAGTGGGTTAGACTTAAACGTGTGTATTTTTGCTTCTTAATGCTCCCTTTCACTTCAATTCATATTCCTATGTGAGCATCTCCAAAATCATTATGCCCATCTTAATGGCTATAAAGAAAGAGATTTATGGGAGACAACCCAATTTGTTTTTGCTTTCAGTTTGTTTTTGTTTATTTGAGTCTTGGAAGTTATTACTTCAGTAATAACCGCTCCTTATCCGTTTGGTTTGGTTTTTGTGTCAAGCTCAACCTCTAATGAGAGAGAAGTAAGATTTGGGAATTTGCTGTCCCGAAACAGATTTTTGTGCTTCACCGTAAAAATTCATGAGAGATCTCTGTATGTTGGATTGAGCTGTAATGTTTTGTGCTTCTGCCCCAGGTTGTTATTTAACTTTCGTTAGTTTCGCACTTTTTGATTTGAGCAACAAAAGATTTTCGAAAAAAATGATTTTTACCTGCTGGTCTGTTTTGACAGATTTTGCCACTCATGCATTTGCTTCTTTATTCGATTTCCTTTTTGAATTCTTTTTGGCTTTTCAGAAGGAGTTGCTACAGTAGCTTATGTTTTGATGGTTTTCCATTGAATTTGGACACAAAAGGTTTTACCACTTCACTTATACTAATGTTGGTAATGAGAACTGTGTGAAGTTTTGTGTGAAAGAAATTTCCAGGAAGTGGAGATAATGGTGTAATAAGGAAGAGAAGGGTTTTATGACTCAAGTAATAAGTGTACAAAGATGAAGATACTGATGATTATTCAAGTGGAGACTCCGGAAGAACCCACTAGATACCAAATTCAAAGACCTGCAAAGTCCGTGTTCAAATAGGTAACGGTTCTGGTAAGAAAAGTTCCGCGAAAATACTATCAAACTATATTTTTGCAGTTTTTAGTCAATAACTGAAGTTACGAAGCGAAAAAGGGACGGAAACGGAGCCAGGGTGGCCCACACCACCCTGTGGCGCGGGCCCTCCCCTGGCCGCGCCACCAGGTGGTGAGTCCACCCCGGACTCCGCCTCCGACTCGTTTTCTCCCCGTACCTTCCTTTTGACATGAAACTTCGTACTATATATCCCCCGAATCCTCTGAGGTTCGTATATCGTGTTTTTGTCTTGTTTTTGTTTCAATCTGTTTCTGCCAGGAACTATGTTTGAAAGCTTAGAAGCATAATGGTGTCTGCCAAAGATAAAGGGAAGGAGCCTATGGAGGAAGACCTCCAAGACCCCGGGAATGAGAAGGAGATCAACAATGAAGGTGAAGAGGAGCAAGGCCAACACCCGCACACCGGCACTACCATTGCAAGCATTGGAGTAGTCGCAAACCCTGCCAGGACTATGTCAATTGGAGGGAAGCCTCCTCATCACCATTCAGACCCCTGGTCACTTCCTCCATGCACCAAGAATCCTTTCCATACCCTTGTCCATGAGCATCGATACCAAAATATGCCAAAGGGGAAATTACCCTCCAATTGGGATTTTCCTTGTTCTAGCCATGCAGGAAAAGAAGACTTCAAGGAGGAAGAGTGGGGAAAGAATATCAAGAGCTGGAATTCTCAACCTGACATGATCATGAGCCGCATTGAGCAAAACTCACAGCTGATTCGTAATCTCACCTTCGAGATTGAGGACTTGGGGAAACTTATCAGAGAGCTCATCGAGAGGATACCACCACCAGCAAAGGAGTAATTCTTCATCAGGTTTGGCATCCCCTTGGTTTGTTCCAAGCTTCGGGGAGTGCCGCGGTATCACATCACTATCTTCTATATTTTTACCTTTTTAGTAGATTCATATCATGAATAGAGGAGTTATTATGTATTATGGTTTGCATTATGGAAGTTTCCCCTTTCTCGTTAGATATGTATCCCTTGGTGTGAGTTGCCGTTATGGAATATTAATGAGAAGTTCTATCATTTACTCTTTTGCATAGCTTATATTAGTTTTAAATTCATGGTTATATGATTGATCTTGTTGTTAGTATTGGTATCACTTTGGGATCATTGAGTTAATTTAGTTGGGTTTGGCAAACCTGGCTCGGTCAGTAGAAACACTATTTTTGAGAGTTGAATGAAAAAGATAGAAGTACTCTAGAGAAAAATACTTTCATCATCTTTCTTTCTTGATTTGCTCATAAGTCTAGTATTCTCTAGTTAAGATCTTTTGTGCTTCCGAGGAAGATTGCATGTTTGTCTTTATTGCTTGTATGTTTGTTTGTTTCCTTCAACTCTTATACTTGCTACCCAGCCTTGCTAGCCAAAAACCTGTACTGAGAGGGAATTCTTCTCGTGCATCCACCTCCCTTAAACCAAAACCTATGCCATTTGTGTCCACCATACCTACCTATTAGCATTATTGCTATTCCAAGTAAATTCATGTTTTTATCTACCTTCCAAAGTAAACTTGTTATGTGAAAATTAGTGATTAAAGCTCTCACGAACTTGATGGCACACCTTACCTTCTTGTATTTAATAAACTTGAACCATTGGGTCCTTCTTTGTTGCGTATATGCTTGCGCTTTATGAGTTGAAGTTAGCAGAACCATGTATCATGGGGACCGCTTTCAACACTTCATTGGTACTTGTACCTAGTTGATATCATGTTCTTTTGCTTATGGATCCCGGCGGTGTGAAATAAAAGTGGAACTTGTAAGATCATGGAGTTTATATGTGTGTTAGATAAACGCCTGGGCTGCTAGCCTAAGCCATGCCTAATCATGGTGGAAACTTGCAGCATAACTATAGTGAGCATTCTGTGAAGCATCCTCAATAAAAACCTATACAAATAGCAAATAAAAATATTGCTGAGATGCTCACTGTCTGCTTGTCATTTTGATTATGGGATAGCTTCTGTGTCATGTGCAAGGGGTACCCCGTTGGCGATTGTCAATGATACGCATGTATTTACAATGACAAGAGCTTGCTCGTGACTGAAGTTGAGTAGCATGAGGTTTGGAACTCATAAGTAAGGGGCATGGGACTTCAATTTATAACTTGTCAAGCATATCCTCTTAGTTGTGTCACTTTAACCCTAATCACCAAAAGATGCCTATGATAGGGGTAATGAGAGTTGAAAGCTAGTAAGTATCATAATTTTTGGGAGCTCTTTATGAGACTTCCAATCCCTACTTCCCTCTGCGAAGGGCCTTTCTTTTACTTTTTAGTTGAGTCAGTAAACCTACTCCCTTCTATCTCAGCAAGTATTTTGAGTTGTTGTGTTTCATTCATTCATATGATGATTTATTCAATCATGTCTTATGGTCCTTGCTTTGCACATTGCTCTTATCTTGATGTTTACTACTTTGAAAGCTATCTTTGAAAACCAGATATTTGTGAACTCCAGCAAATTATCAACTATTCTTCGACCAAGAGCTAAGTTTGCCATTACCAATTATGATTAACTTTATGAATCTTTATTGTGGTTCCTTTACTCATTACAAGTTGAGTTATATAATAGTGAGTTGTCTTCTATTATGATCTATGTATTGATGATTGTGATGCTTCTTGTCTATATTCTTTTATTGACTCTTCACTCCATAAACCCGAGACCATGTTTATTGAGCTCAGTTTTGCTTGGGGACAAGCGAAGTCTAAGCTTGGGGGGAGTTGATACATCCATTTTGCATCACTATTCTATGTCTTAATTCACTATTATTCATTGATATATTTCGTATTGAGAGGTGATACTTATGCCATTTCATATGTTTTTGCATGGTTGATGACTTTTGGAGCATGGACCGCTGCAGTTAGGATTCTGATGGAAAAGGTGCTATTTGGAGGCAAAATTCGCGAAGATCAGAAAATCCGGGAAAATATACGGAAAGTCCGATTTTTCCAGAAGACTAAGGATGCCATAAGACGGAGTGGAGATGGGCCATAGGGGGCCCTCTGCGGGGGCAGCCCTAGGCCGCGCCAGCAGGTGGTGTCGCCACCCTGGCCCACTCCAGCCTCTCCCCTCAGGCGTATATCATCCTCCTGAAACCCTAAGACTCGAGGAGCGACCAAAGAAAGATTCCGCCACCTCTGCGGGGCAGAAAACAGCGAGAGAGAACGATCTCTCTGGCAGACAGATTTCTGCCGAGGTAATTCTTTCCCGGAGAGGGGAGATCGTCGCCATCAACACCACCATCAAGCTAGACTTCATCGGGAACATCATCATCATCATCACCACCATCACCATCAGCACCCTCATCACCATCTCCATATTGCTGTAACAATTGGGTTGAATCTTGCATAGTTCATAGGGGAAACTTTCCCGGTGTTGATTACTCTTTGTAGTTGATGCTATTGAGTGAACCATTGAATTATTGTTTATGTTCAGATTGTTATACATCATTATTCCATCTCTAATCATGATCCATATGATGTCTTCTAAGTAGTTCGTTTTGTTCTTGAGGACATGGGAGAAGTCATGTTGTTAGTAGTGGAGTTGTGTTGAGAAAGATTCAATAGATTGTTATTTAAGTTGTGGTGTACTTCTTCTAGTGGTGTCATGTGAACGTCGACTACATGACACTTCACCTATATGGGCCTAGGCGAATGCATTGTGTATTTGGCTACTAATCGTAGGGGTTGCCGGAGTGACAGAAACCTGAACCCCCGTTAGGAAACCATTGCACAAGGGATGTAAGGGTCTTAGAGTTTAAAGCTGTGGTTAGGTTTCTACCTTAATCATTTTCTTGTACTTACGGATGTTTGCAAGGGGTACAACCACAAGTATGTATTAGTCCTGGATGGGTCGGTACATTAGCATAGGTTCACCCACACAACACTTAGCAAGCAAAAGAAGGTTAATCAACTATATGAAGCGATAGCACTTGATAGTATTCCCATGTGTCCTCGAGAAAGTTTGGTCATCTTAAGTAATACAACCAGCTTGTCCTTTGCTGCATAAAGGATTGGACCACTTGCTGCATTTATTCCTACTGTCTTTTGTTTACTCATACTTTCGTTACCTGCTTTATCAAAAACCCCTAAAAATCCGTTTGCTAAGTATTTGCAGAGAATTCTTGATCCATACCACTAGCCATCACCTTCTACTCCTCGTTGGGTTCGACACTCTTACTTATCGGAAATACTGCGATACACTCCCTATACATGTGGGTCATCACACCTTAGCACAAAGTTCTGCGAGGACATCCATCTTTCTATCAAGGATTTCCTCAATGGTACTATCATTTTGCTCTGTTATACACTTCAGGATCTGTTTCATCATGACCTATGTCTTTTGTATATGCACCGAGCTGCTAGATGTTGAACCTCCATCTTTCTTCTTGTAGGGCTGATACGTTGCAAACGTATCCATAATTTTGTATGCTCCATGCTTGGTTTTATCTACTTTCTTATGTTTTGTCCACACTTTGGAGTAGTTTTCATATGATTTCTTGGACTAACCTATTAACAAGAGCCACAGTGCCAGCTGCCTGTTTTCTGCTATTTTTGGTTCCAGGAAAGTCAGAAAATGAATATTCTCGGAATTGGCCGGGACAAAAGCCAAAGTCAGTTTTTCACCGAGGGACACCACGAGCCAGAATACGAGACGAAGAGGGGCTGGGGCCCGGCCACACCACCTGGCCACGTGGGCCAGGCCTGGCCGCTCCAGGGGGTGGTCTGGCCACCCCAGGCACCCCCTTGGCCTCCCTCTTCGCCTATAAGTTGCCTCCTGACTTAAAAATAAAGGGGGTTTCGACATTTTTCCAGAAAGACTTCCGCTGTGCCGCCACCACCAGATTCCGCGATTCGGAAGCAGAAACTCCGTTCTGGCACCATGTCGGGACGGGGAATTGGAGGAGATCATCGCCATCATCATCACCATCGCTTCTCCAACGACCATCCATGTTTCCCCCATCTATGAGTGAGCAATCCCCCGCTGTAGGCTATGGGGATGGTAGGGATTGGATTAGATCGTTCATGTAATGGCATCGGATTGTTAGGGCTTGGTGCCTAGTATCTACTATTAGTGCTTTTTTACTTTGTTGCAACTTGTTATGATTAATGCTTGTCACTAGGACCCGAGTGCCATGATTTGAGATCTGAACATGTTATTGATTCATTATGATAGTATTTTTTATGGTCTTACCTGCAAGTTGTATACATATATTGTTGTCCGTTACCAAAGGCCGCGAAGTGATAGAAATCGGGATAACCAAAGGGAATGGCTTTGATGTAGGATCACATGTGTTCACGGAGTGATAATGCTTTGCACCGGTGCTCTATTAAAAGGAGCACCTTAATTTCCAGTAGTTCCCTTGAGGCCCCGCTGCAAACGGGCTGGCTGGACAAAAGATGTTGTGCAAGTTCTCATTACGAGCACGTATGACTATATATGGAACACATTCCTATGATTATTTAGTTCTTGGATGCTTTATCTTATTTATCTACAAATGCCCTACGTCTTGATTACCATATAAATTGTCTTGTCCATGCAACCCCCGTCCATCCATCCCTATGCCTACCGCGCTTTAATCCTACTGTTTACTGCAATTGTTACTACTCTCTTTACTTTACTACTGCTATTACTTTACTATTTCTACTACAAAACGGTTGCTACTGATGAACTATTGTGAGCAAGATTGTTTCCAGGTGCAGCTGAATTGACAACTCAGTTGTTAAGGCATATAAATATTCTTTGGCTCCCCTTGTGTCGAATCAATAAATTGGGTTTCACTTCCCTCGAAAATACTACGATACACCCCCTATACTTGTGGGTCATCAAGACTATTTTCTGGCCCGTTGCTATAACATCCCAATTTCAGCAACCCTGATTAGTTGTCCAGAATGCAAAAATCAGGGGGAACAAAAACTTTTTCCTGTTCATTGGTGCAGTTTTTGCTTGTTGTTTGTTTGTGCTTGTGCTTATGAGTGTATACCATATGATACTCCTTACCTCACCATCAGTTGACAAAAGCTATTTAACAAAACTATCCTGGCTCATTTTACATATTCTCAACTGTTCTGGCATTCCAAAACATGAGCCAAGATGCTTATGTGACCAAAACTATTTTAGTAGCTTCTATTGATCAAACTATGGAGAGCTATATAACATAATCTCCTTATGTTTTCAAAGACAGAACCCTCTACAATTCATATCTCTAGATTTAACAAAACCTTTTTATGAAGCATTTGAATTATACCCTTGGTAGAGATACCAAGAGACCCTCATCTTATTCCAAACCACAACCTTTTCAAAATACCATCCTTACCTCAAGCTAAGCTTTATGGTAACCCCAGTAGTAGTTGGTTTGTTTGTAAGATGAGTTGTCTTGATCTGCTGTTTGACTTGATTGCTCAGAAGTAGTATGAGCTACTCTAGGAGCTCATCCTATAGGATCAAGATAATTTAAGATCACCAAACCCTAAGCAAGAATACAATCTGGATCTAATCTCTAGCCAACAGGTGATCATCTAAAACCCTTAACCAGATCAGTTCTGTAGTGATCCATTCTAGAAGTTTGCAAGTCAATGAAGACCAATATCAAGCATGGACCCTTTCTAATAAATCTACACTTCAACCTCATCCACTTGATGATGCTTTGGGACCTTGCAACCCATCCAAATCATCACCACCCACATTCTAGTCAAAAACCCTAAATCTGCCAAATTTGGCTAAGTCTGGAAAACTATTTCCAACATCCCCTTTTTGAATGCCTCCCTTTCTCAACCCTTGTGCATTTTTGAAAATGCATATGAACCATCTTGTTAACCATCCTAAGAAATACCAAGTCCCACTATTGCCCTTGGTTATATCATCTTACAACCCACTTGTTCTTGATGGTTTTGCAGGCAAGAAATTAATTTTTTCTGCAAATCTAGTCTCATGCCTACTTTGATAGAAGCTCACACCACCATCCAACCTTCTATGGACCAACTCTCTGCATGGTTGTGTTCTACTCATATAGGTCTAGCAATATCTACTTCCCTTGCTCCACGTGGATCTTTGTGCTTCTTAAACCCACAAGGTTTTGAAGGCTAGTTGATAATCTACTTTGACAGGCTTATTTTATTCAAAGTTTGAAATCAATTCTTGGGGAACTCCAACAAGATCAAGCTCAAACCTCTATGCCATGTTGATTTACATCACTTGGTCTGTCCATCCATCTACCCCATGCCCCATGGAGAGATCTGAACTCCAATATACAACCATGTTTTGATGGTATGAAATTAACATCACCCTAGATTCTCAACTCCTTTTTTTCCATCTAATTCAAGTTGGATTTCCAATTCCCATGGTTGAAAATTATTGCTACACCTTTTTGAAATCATATACCTTGATCACCAAGATTTATCAAATATTATCCATAATTATTATGGCTCCAAATCTAATAAATCTCTCTAATAGTAAAAATCTCCAAAACTCCTTTCCCAAAGGAAAGTTTGGTTTTTGCCAAAACATTTCCCCAAATCTAAGTACCTTTGAGTCCTATATATCATACCCTACCTTCCCACTTCAACAATAAATATTTTTGAAGAGCTTTATTATTTCTTTTTGCCCATTTTCTTAAATGGCTGAATTGGAATAATAATTGTTTTAAATAGTTTTAAGCCTCAATAAATCTTGGGAAAATTCCCCTAAGGGTGTACTCACCTTTGGGACCATCTCAACTCAAAAACCCACCTTTTCCAATGTAAAAATATCAAATGAACTCCAAGAGTTCACTTCTGCAGTTTTTGAATAAATGGATTCAAGAGGACTAAAAGCCCTTTGAAAAATGTCAAATAATTCTAGGAGAGATACCATGACTATATCTATCTATCAGTACCATCTCCCCAACATGAACAATAAAAATTCTGGGAACTTCCTTTACACACCCCATTTGATCAAATTTGCCAAAGCAACCAAACATTGATCCAAAACCACCCCATACCTCACAACAGCACACCTCCCCGCCCTCTCTAGCCAAGTAATGGTCCCGCACACCACCTAGAACCAACCCAGCTCGAAAACCATGCACCCATCCATGGGGTTACCCCCAATGAGCATCAAGCTCCCCATCTCGTCCACCCAGTCCAAGAATCCACCCACCCCCTCTCTTGGTCACTTTAGACCGCGGTATAGAGATAACCAGCAACCCTCCACCGCCCATATCGACCAACCCCTGGCCAGCACCTCCCTCCCATGTCCAAAATTGAAATTGCACATCCCCATCTCCCCTCCCCCTTTAAATAGGCCAGAGGCCAACCCCAACACCCCTCCCTAGCTCATTTGCCCCTCTCCTCCCCCACTTACCTCCCCAGAGTCCCCTTTCCTCCTCCCTTGCTATGTTATGCTCGAGAGGTGAAGAATATGTCCTCTCGGCCATTTCCAAGATTGGGCCCGCGTACTTCCTCCTCTGCTCACTCCCTCTGCAAGCGATTAGCTCGGAACCCCCTTCCTCCCCTGAAGCTAACCCTGCCCTTGTCTCCAACATCCAGCAACCCCCGACGCCTCTCCGACGAGCTCCATTCGGGCGTCCATGCGTGAGACGCTTCCCGGAAGCAAACAACACAGTGCCGCCCATCTTCTGGACTACCGCGGACCACCGCGTCCCCCTGTGCCCTCCCCGCCCCATCTCCATTCCCCCAAGGTGAGCTCCCCGCCGTCTCGAGCCGCTCTAGGGTTCCACCGCTGTCTGGCCATCGCGATCTAGGAGACAAACCTACATCGTCCATCGCAACTAGATCGAATGGCTGACGCCGCCGGATAACGCTTCGGCGCCCCTCCACCGCTGACTGGCGGGCCTCGCCAGTCAGGTTCAAACCCTCCCCTCCCGCGCGCTGGCTTCGCCTGCTGTGGGCTGATTCCCCGCAACACGGCCTAGCACCCCCGCGGATCTGGCCCAGCAGCCCCAGTCCTCCCTGTATTTAATCAATAATTCCAGAATTGATTTGTGACTATTAGGTTTAATTCCAAATGAAAATGGTAAATATCCCCTTATGACCAGACCCAAATTTTCTAGGATACCTTAGGGTCTTGTCTACCATGCAGTACCAAAAGTTTGGCCATATACCATCTGTAGATTTTCTGTAGATTTATCTCCTAGATAACACCTTTTTCAATCAATAAATCTTCAAAGTAGTTCCAAATGGAGTAAATCCAACTGCAATTATTTGTTATCCGAAATACCTGCTAGCAAGACTTGGTCCCATGCCAAGTGGAGCCTTGGAGTTGTTGTAGCAAAAAAAATAGAAAGTTTCTGCATTTAGAAAATTCTCTAGGACAATCCATGATATCCTTTACCCTAATTCCAACTCTAATGTATTATCTGCATCCATATCTAACCAAACCTAGGAGATCTTAATTTTTGGATCTCCGGTTGAGTTTTGGTGAAATAAACATTTCTGTGCATGGTTTATCCATCAATAAAATCACTACAGGAGTTATATAAATCCAAACAAGGTGATTCCAATTTCTACAGAAAGGTATGATAAATTCCTACCAGGTGCCCTTGGAATCAACTCCAAAGATTTTGTAGAATTAATCTGGTGAAAAAGACAATTTGTGTACATAACTGCCTTTGGGAATTTCCTGAGGGCATGCTAGTAATTATCTTGCCCTGATTCCAACTCTCAGTAAACAAGTACATCAATACCTACCAAACCTTCCAAGGGAATGTTTTTTGAAGCTCCAGAACTTCTCTAGTAAATTATTTCCTAAAACTAGAGTCTTATTCACTATAATAATCACTATAAATCTTTGGTAAGTGATAAAATAGTGAAACCACTTTTGTTGGTTTCATTTTATCAATACCTATCTGTTGGTATCATGTTTTTACAATGGTATCTTACAGAATAAGTCTTTGATCGAAAACCCTCTCATCCCTAGTTTCTAGACTATGAAACCCATATGGTTTCCTTCAAATGTTCCGAGGCATGCTCCCAATCCTTCTAATCCATTTTCCCAACACCACTAATTATTTGTAATCTTGTATTAACAATTGCTTGCTATATGGTTTTGATGCTAGAATGCCTTGTTTGATTGTGGTCTTGTTTGCTTGCATATATACTCGGTGACGACGATAGTTGCGCTTGTATTGACGCCGAGAAGAAGAGGTCTTATTATTATTGGTATTGGTATTCTTGGTTATCTAAAGAATAAGTCCAGGGACATATTGCCATATTGCTGATCATCAGGCAAGCCACCTTCTTGCTCATAAGCCTTGACCTACTGTTTTACTTATGCATGTTTATCTACTGTTTATTAAAACTATATTGTTTTACTATATGTTGATGTATATATGGTAGTGGTTTGGCTCCTCCGAACTATTACACTTTTGTACTATTAAGTACAACCCCCTTGGTGATACCTACTTGTCCCTGGTAGAATAGATGGTTTATTACACCATACCCCTTTGGAGACCCCGATTTGGCCGAAGCAAAGCTAGAGGTTGGGAAGACACCGGAAAAAGTTTTACCCAATATTTTATGATAAAACCTTGGTGAGGTGGGACCTCCCAAGAGATGTTAAGAAAGAAAAAGGTTTCGTTTTACAAAATTTTGAAGGAAGGATGGAGGAAAAAGGTTTACGAAAACGCACCCGGTTCTTTGCAGTTTTTCTAGAACAATTAACCTGTGCAACCACATTACTCTGGAATGGGATAGGGCTGGATTGGATGGTTCTTTATTCTGGTATAAGCTGCCTTGTAACTACTACAGGGGATCGCGATCCCTGGAGGGTGGGTCTTCTCTGGACAAACGATCCATGTGGGACATCGACCGGGAGAAGGAACGAAGGGTTTGTGGACCTCCGCGCGTTACTATGAGCCCCTCATTGAAAGAGCACACTCGATAAGTGGAAAAAGCGCTCCGGTTGGTCCTAGGTACCCGACGTCCCGTTTTTTAGGGGAGCAACACTCATAGGGTCGGCACTTATATTGGAGTGGGCATCCAGAGAGTCTTGATCGGTTACCCGACCCACGATCGGTGAAGATCAGGGTAGTATACCCGGATGGTGTGGGTAAAGTGTACAACCTCTGAAGAGTGTAAATCTATTCGAATAGTCGCGTCCGCGATCATGGACGGTTGGGAAGGTTGCTATAGAGCGGTGCTGGCTTTGTTTTAAAAAAGGATTTCGGAAAAGCAAAGGCTTTGAAAATATTTTGGCCATGGGATGGTCGAAAAGGAGAAAGGTTTTAACCATGGGATGGTCAGAAAGGAATGAAAGGAGTTTGGTCGTGGGATGACCGGGAGAATGGAACAAATGGGTGACCCAGTCCTAATGTTTTCCAAACTTTTTCAAAAAGGTTTCCAAAATGTTTTACAAAAGTTTTCAGCAAAGATATGTAGATGCTATATCTGCAAGAGAAACTAATTTAGAAAAGAACCTCTCTTGGAGCCCTCCTACTACCACAGCCATAATGCATATCCTCTTGTTATTATTGTTACCTTAAGGTGGTTTGTGAGTACATTCAAAGTACTCACTGGCATTGTCCCTAGCTATTAACTTAGTCAGATATCAAGAAGAGGATGAAGTGGATGACTATGCGAGCTAGGACGTTTTCCCAGTCAGTTGCCTATAGGTTAAGGCATGGCTCGGGCTCTATGCTTAATGAAGTTCCGTTGATGTTGATCGATGTAGCCATAATGGCGACTAAGGTATGACATGTATTCGTTATGTATCGGATGTTTACTTTGATACTTGTCAGTTATGTGCCACGACTAACTAATCATGGGTTCATGGTTGTATGCATAACAAGGATTCTCGGAGGATTAATCTAGGGGCCCCACAATTGTCGGGGAGCAAGGCTTTATTTATCAAGTCCACTTGGAATAACTATTGTTCAAGCATAATCATAACCAATCTCTTTACTTTGTTATTTTTGTTCTGCTTAGTTTATTTCCGCCTTGTTTGCTTGTTTCTTTATCAAAAATACAAAAAAAATTGGTTCCTACTCTAGTTGTTATTTTCGTTGGTCTGTTATTTGTCTTGCTTTATCATGATTTCTATCAATGGTGTGTTTCTTTGAAATTGAATCTTATTGGCAAGGTGGGTTCACGGAAGAACAAAAATATTATTATAGGGAACACCGCTTGTCACAAAAAGGGAAACACTTATGGGAACAAATTGATAAATTGTATACCATTTCTATAAATGTGTGCTCTACTTATAATGTTACTTATTGCTTTGATAAATCGTGTGCTGTAGGAGGTACAAACGCCTCCCTTTTCAATGTGAGTATAACGATGATGTTACCATATCTTCTTATATTAAAGAAAATTATGACTTTTATGATGTGGAACAAATTGAGGAATTTATTGCTTGGAAGGGTGCATTTGAACTTGCTAGTTTGCTTGAAAATATTGATGATTCACCTTATAAATATGAGGTTTATGATATACTTAAATTTTGCTTTGATAATTACAAGGAAGAAAATGGCTATATTCTTGAATATATTAATAGATGCTTTCCACAAATGGAAGAGACTAATGCCTTGCAGGATCTTATGGAAGAAGAAATTCATGAACCTGAAAGCTCATTAGATGAAAAAGAGGAGGAGAGTGATGAACAAAAGGAGGAAGAATGGATTAGCTACCCATTCCTACCTTCTAATGAGAGTAACACTTTATACCTTACATTATTTGATTGTCCCCCATGCTTATCAAAGGAGGATGAATGTTATGCTCATGTTATCGGTGATAATCATTTATTTGCGCCTAACTTTGAGATGCATGGTAATAAGTTTTTCTTAGAAATTGTTTATGATAAAGCTCTAGACGATGGTCCTATATTGAATTATCAGTCATCCTGTTATAGAATTGTTAAAAGTGGGTTTGAAGGTTTTAATCCCACTATTTTTGAGCTTGATAAAAATTATGTTTTTGTAGAACATGAAAAACATGCTTTATGTGGTAGTTATATTGTTGAGCTTATTCATGGGGCTACTAAAAATTATTATGAGAGAGGAAAATATGGTTGTAGAAGTTTCTATTGTATTGAAACACCTCTCTATGTGCTGAAAGTTTTGAAGTTACTCTTGTTTTATATTCCTATGCATGTCACTCTGTTCTTTGCGTATTTATTTGCATACAAGATTCCATAGGAACTGGGTTAGACTTAAATGTGTTTTGAATTTTCTTCTTGATGCTCTCTTCTCCTTCAATTCATATTTCTTATGTGAGCATCCTCCCAAACTATCATGCCTAACTTAAAAGCGTTAAAGAAAAGTACTTATTGGGAGATAACCCAAAAGTTTTAGATGAGTTTTGGAAGTTATTACTTCAGTAATAACCGCTCCTTATCCTTTTTATTTGCTTTTTGTGCCAAGAGTAACCTCTAATGAGAGAGAAGTAATGGATGGGAAAGTTGCTGTCCCGAAACAGATTTTTGTGCTTCACCGTAAAAATTCGTGTAAAATCTATGTACATCCTTTTGAGGCGTGCAATTTTGTGCTTCTGCCCCAGGTTGTTATCTAACTTTCGTTAGTTTAACACTTTTCGATTTGAGTAACACAAGGTCTTCGAAAAAAATTCGTCTTTACCTGCTGGTCTGTTTTGACAGATTTCTACCATTATTAGCATTTGCTTCTTGTTGGTTTCTCTTTGAGTTCTTTTGGGGAATTGAGCTTTTTGAGGGAAGTGCTACAGTAGTTTGTGTTTTAATGGAAGTTTTATTGGTGTTGGAACTGAAGCCAAAGACTTATTATCTTGAGTTCACTAATGTTGCTAATAAAGATTGTGTGAAGTTTTGTATGAAGGAAAAATTTCAGGTGTATGGAAGGAATGAGTAATGAGATGAAGGATGGACTAAAGCTCAAGCTTGGGGATGCCACCCCTGTCACCCCAAGAAATATTCAAGAGGTACAAGCGTCAAAGCTTCGGGATGCCCAAGGCATCCCCTTCTTCATCAATAAAAATCCCAGGTTTCTTCCAAACGCTTCATTTTTATTGTTTCATGCACAGTTGTGTTGTTCTTGGAGCGTCTTCTTTTTCGCTTTCATTTTGGTTTTTCGTTTGCTTTGTTTTCTTAGTTTGCTGAATAAATTGGTTGGACCCACTCTTTCATGCATTAGTTTTCAAATAGTTTGGTTTGGATTGGAAAAGAGTAGGAAAGTTCATGCTTAAGTGGTAAAGAGAGCTTGTTTTTGACTGTGGCCTATGCTTTGTCATGCCATGCTTGATATTGTTTTGACTTTATGCTTACCATTCTTTGCTGTATCATGACATGTTATAAACAATTGAGATTTCTTAATGTGCCTTGGAAGAATCATGCGTTGTTTTAGCATATTAAAGCATAGTATTGTGGTATTCTCCTATGTTGCTTTATTTGGGTTGACTTAGCGCATGCTCACACCATGTTATGACTATCCCAAGTCACCATAGCCTTTATGATCCTTTAGTTTTCAACTTGTAGTATCACTTTATGCTTTGATTAATGATGTTTTGTCGCTCTGCATGATTATGGCCATTATTGCTCTCTTAGTTGGTCGCTCCTAGTCTTTTGCTAGCCTCCATAACCAAGTAAGAGTTCCACTCATGCATCCAATTCCTAAAACCAAGTTATTCCAAAGAGTTCACCATACCTACCTATTAGCATATGCTATTCCAAGTATATTCATGTTTTTATCTACATTCCAAATTAAACTTGTTATGAGAAAGTTAGTTAGTAAAGCTCTCACGAACTTGATGGCACACTTTACTTTCTTGCACGTAATAATATTGAACCATTGCGTCCATCTTTGTTGCGTATATGCTTGCGCTTTATAAGTTGAAGTTAGCAGAATCATGTATCATGGGTAACGCTGTCAACATTGCACGGGTACTTTGTACCTCGTTGATATCATGATTCTTTTGCTTATCGATCTCGGCGGTGTGAAATAAGAGGGGAACTTGTAAGATCATGGAGTTTGTATATGTGTTAGAGAAACGCCTATGCCGCTAGCCTAAGCCATGCCTATTCATGGTGGAAACTTGCAGCATAACCATAATGAGCACTCCATGAAGCATCCTCAATAAAAACCTATGCAAATAGCAAATAAAAAGATTGTTGAGATGCTCATTATCTCCTTGCCTTTTCATTTTGATTATGGGATAGCTCCTGTATCATGTGAAAGGGGTACCCCATTGGCGGTTCTCTATGATACGTATGTACTTACAATGACAAGAGCTTACTTGTGACTAAAGTTGAGTAGCATGAGGTTCGGTCTTCGTAAGTAAGGGGGATGAGATTTCGGCCTATAACTTGCTAAGCATATCCTCTTACTTGTGTCACTTTAACCTTAATCACCCTCTAGAGGCTTATGATAGGGGCAATGATGGTTGAAAGCTAATAAGTACCATAATTTTGGGAAGCTCTTTATGAAACTTGAGTCTCTACTTCCTTATTTGAAGGCCTTTCTTTTACTTTTATGTTGAGTCTCCACCTTCTATCTTTATGCACCTACTTTGAGAGCATAGTGGCCATTCTTAGTTCTATGTGCATTGTCCCAAGACTTATTGATTGATGCATAGTTTTGATATTGCTTGTTTTAAACTATTTGTATCTAGTCACTCTTATGAACTTTGCAGGTGTCCTATGCATTTATGTTTGCTACTCTACGAGGGACAAGCTGAATGCCACTATGCTATGTTTTCTTTATGTGAAACAAACAAACGTCTTGCAAAGCATTGTTATTCATGAATCTTTTGTTTGTGCCTTTTCATGTTGCAACATAGTGGCTTTGCCTTATTGTTAGAACTTTGTCTTTCATGTTATCATTCAAGCACTATGATCCCAGCTATTAATGTTTTACAAATACTTTGATCATGTTTATGATGGTGCATATCACCTCAAAAATTATTCTTTCTTTTATCACTTACCTACTCGAGGTCAAGCAGGAGTTAAGCTTGGGCATGTTGGTACGTTGCATACGTATCCATAATTTTTGATGTTCCATGCTTGGTTTTATCTAATTTCTTATGTTTTGTCCACACTTTGGTGTACTTTTCTTATGATTTCTTGGACTAACCCATTAACAAGAGCCACGGTGCCAGCTGCCTGTTTTCTGCTGTTTTTGGTTCCAGGAAAGTCAGAAAATGAATATTCTCGGAATTAGAGGGGACAAAAGCCAAAGTCAGTTTTTCACCGAGGGACACCAGGAGTCAGAATACGAGACGAGGAGGGGCTGGGGCCCGGCCACACCACCTGGCTGAGCGGGCCAGGCCTGGCCGTGCCAGGGGGTGGTCTGGCCGCCCCAAGCACCCCCTCGGCCTCCCACTTCGCCTATAAGTTGCCTCCTGACCGAAAAATCCAGGGAGATTTTGACGTTTTTCTAGAAAGAGTTCCGCTGCGCCGCCACCACCAGATTCCATGATTCGGAACCAAAAACTCCGTTATGGCACCCTGCCGGGACAGGGAATTGGAGGAGATCATCGCCATCATCATCACCATCGCTTCTCCATCGACCATCCATGTTTCCCCCATCTATGAGTGAGTAATCCCCCACTGTAGGCTATGGGGATGGTTGGGATTGGATGAGATTGTTCATGTAATGGCAACGGATTGTTAGGGCATGGTGCCTAGCATCTACTACTAATGCTTTTTGACTTTGTTGCAACTTGTTATGCTTAATGCTTGTCACTAGGGCCCGAGTGCCATGATTTCAGATCTGAACATGTTATTGATTCATTATGATAGTATTGTTTATGGTCTTACCAGCATGTTGTATACATATATTGTTGTCCAGAAGCAAAGGCCCCGAAGTGACAGAAATTAGGATAACCAGAGGGAATGGCTTTGATGTGAGGATCACATGTGTTCACGGAGTGTTAATGCTTTGCTCCGGTGCTCTATTAAAAGGAGCACCTTAATTGTCAGTAGTTCCCTTGAGGGCCCGCTGCAAACGGGCTGGCAGGACAAAAGATGTTGTGCAAGTTCTCATTGCGAGCACGTATGACTATATATGGAACACATGCCTATGATTATTTAGTACTTGGATGCTTTATCTCATTTATCTGCAAATGCCCTATGTCTTGATTCCCATATGAATTGTCTTGTCCATGCAACGTCCGTCCATCCATCCATATGCCTACCGCACTTTAATCCTACTGTTTACTGCAATTGTTACTACTGTCTTTACGTTACTATTGCTATTACTTTAGTATTGTTACTACAAAACTGTTGCTACTGATAAACTACTGTGAGCAAGATTGTTTCCAGGTGCAGCTGAATTGACAACTCAGTTGTTAAGACTTATAAATATTATTTGGCTCCCCTTGTGTCGAATCAATAAATTGGGTTTCACTTCCCTCGAAAATACTACGATACACCCCCTATACTTGTAGGTCATCAAGACTATTTTCTAGCACCGTTGCCAGGGAGCATAGATTTATTTATCAAGTCCACTTGGAATCACTATTGTGCAAGCATAATCATAACCAATATCTTTACTTTGTTATTTTTGTTTTGCTTGTTTTTTATAAAAAATACAAAAAAATTGGTTCCTAATCTAGTTGTATTGATGACCTCTTCTCGATGCTTCTGCGTTATGTCGTCATCAATCTTCAACATATGTGTACATAAACCAATTAATATTGACAATAGTGAACAGTTAGCAGAATAAAAAATAAACATGATATCACTTGTATTAACGTACCTTCCCCAAAGCACAGCCCTTTAATTCTAACACGTCTCTTGCTAAAGCAGCATTTTCCATCTAGTTGCTTATCAAAGGACTCCTAGACGTATACTTGGCACCTTCCGGGAGTATCTTCTTCTAGTACAGATACTTCAAATATCACAATAAAATTAGAATAAAACAAAGATTGCATTGTAGATAATTATATATCTATGTTGAGAATGGAATTTACCTTTAACAAGATTATGTTGCCTTTCAGCCATTGGCTTATCTCATATGGGTACCCTACTTGTTTCAGGCAAGCAATGAGGAATGTCTGTATGTACACATTGAAATTCAATTTTTTTATGCGTCCCACGTCTTCTACTATTGCGTAGTAGTTTCTTGGGACGATCTTGAGGCTCTGTGGGGCAATCATTGTGCCAAGGAGAACCAGAACCACCTTACGGATAAAGTCGTGATCTACCACTTTATCCTTAATGACATCGGCAATTAGGTCATCAATTACAAGATTACCAGTCTTCTTGCTTGCAAAACTGTTAGGTATACGGTCCACTTATTCATCGCCTTCCTCGTAAAGTATGCATGCTATATCCAATCCAATCATTCTTTAAGCCATAGATGCACCCAACGTCCACTCCTTCAAGAGATATCCCATCATGATTTTCTCGTACAAGGAATTTTCCTGTCTTGGGATCAAATTTCTCAACCATATATTTGATGACCAAACATCTCAACTTCAATGATGGAATCTCTAACATGCAATGCAAGTCAGTTTCTTTGATTATTTTCGCATGTTGTGCGGGTGTAAAACTTTTCACAAAATTGCACCACTTCTCCACAGCACAACACATTTCTCCGAATGCGTCCATTCTGTTGAAAAATAATAACATGTATTTTGGAGTAGTTGGCACCCAAATAAATAATACTATTCATAACACACATAGAAAAACATGGATAACACTAAGAATACGTTAAACTAGACCATGTCAGATAAATGTATGGATGCCGCTAACTACCGATAAATCGAGAGCTGGATTCTAGGCTAGCTTGTTCTATTTGCATGTGCAATGGCGCAGAAAAATGTTTACATAGGTATTTCTTTTTTTAAATGTTTACACAAACATGCAATTACAAATAAAAAGAGTTTACACACATAGTTTTTCTAGAGTGCATGTGTTTACACACCTTTTATAGCACACATATAAAAAATATTACACATATGTTCCGGCCCAACAGGATAATCAAACGTATTTTTTTAATCAAAAGGGACTTCCCCTACTTCATTAACAAAGCATAATGTATACAACATTCATTTTTACACACCAAACCAGTTAAATTGCATCTAAACACAGCATGTAGGCCTGATATGCGAAGTCTAACATAGAACCAACACAAGAAAATTACAGCAGAGATAACTGGCAACATCCTGTCAAACGATTTCCCTGCCTCAAATAGAGCCTAATAATAGTAATTCCCCACGAAGAAGATCCGCTGACGATTATTCGACGTAATAATGGCGTCCATCCTTGTGCGGAAAATCCAACGACTAAACAAATGGATTCATATGGATCGAGGTCTAATCGAAGTTCTGCTAAACTTGGAACTAGTAATTGATGTCTACGCACTTCTATTCTTGTAGACGGTTGTTGGGCCTCCAAGTGTAGAGGTTTGTAGAACAGCAACAAGTTTCCCTTAAGTGGATTACCTAAGGTTTAACGAACTCAGGGAGGAAGTGGTCAAAGGTATCCCTCTCAAGCAACCCTGCAATCAAGGTACAAGAAGTCTCTTGTGTCCCCAACACACCCAATACACTTGTCAGGTGTATAGGTGCACTAGTGCGGCGAAGAGATAGTGAAATACAAGTGGTATGGATATAAGACAATGGTGCCAGAAAAGAGCTTGACGGGAGGAAAAGACTAAAGGCAAAATTTTTGGAAGAAAGCAAACATGTAAGAGATCTAGTTGTAAATGGTGTTTCAATGTTTAGAAACAAGGCCTAGGGATCATACTTTCGCTAGTGAACACTCTCATATAAATATCTTCTCTTCATGATACTACTATGACCTACTCTCCGATTGGACACTCTAATCCATGGTAGGGCTATAACAACACTCCTCAAAGTCCATATTCCCCATCTAGGTAACCCCACACTGTCACCTTGAGCACTAGATGGTTCCAACAAACACCACAATTTCATAGAAACAACCAACTCAAAATATAAATCATAACAATTATTTGTAAACTCTAGCCTAAGTGCCATACGGTGTGCACACTGTCAACTTCACAAACCTGGGGATAGCAGTGATTAATTAAAGCACCTGTGTAGCAGAATAGATCTATATTACAAAGCTCATGATCTCAATAAGATCACGCATAGAGAGAGAGAGATGAACACATAGCTACTTATAGAGCCCTTAGCCTCGAGGAAGAACTACTCCCTCCTCATCATGGGAATCAGCAACGGCGATGGAGATGGTGGTGGAGAGCGATGGAGATGGCTCTAGGGGCACTTCCCCGTCCAGGCAGGGTGCCGACTTTTTGTCCCTCGAATCTCCCCTTCGGAGGCGGTGGCGCTGCGGAACTTTTTGTGGCTGGAGGCTGGGCTTTGAAGGCGCGCTAGGCTTTGAAGGCGCGCTCTTTTTTGGAGCAATGTCGGTGGATTCAGGCATGCCGGTCCGGCGAACGAAGGGGGATCTTGATGCACAAGGCGGCCGGGTTAGGGTAAGTATGCTAGATTTTAGGGTCTTAATTTATTTTCTCGAATTCAGCTTACGGGTTCTCTCATTTTGGGGTTTTTCTCTATTCTACCCATCTCAATCGATGATGTTTCCTTGGTTCAGATGCCGGCACAGATGGTAGACGCGTAGTGGTATGACATGGTTACCAATGCGGATCTATGGCTTTGGTGTGACTGCACCCTGGCGCCCCGTCGCTACGTCACGTTCGAGGGAACGACCTTTGGCCGCAGGTTCTTGGGTTGCAACTATGAATGTGAGTGTTGCATGTTCATCCATTGGGTAGATCTACCGCACTCACTTTCACTACAGTGCGTGATGATGTCGTTGTGGTTATAGCTCAAGATCCGCGATGACCTCGAAGAGCAGGAGCAGGAGCGCCATCAGATGCATGCCGAGGAGATGGCTGCAGATTTAACGGATGTCTCCAACTCACTGCACTCAGTCGTAAATAGGATAGATGCTCTTAAATTTGGGTAATTAGAGTTAGACATTAGGTTCTTAACCAAGTATGGTCTACAATCTATATATTTAGCATGCTCATGATGCTTTTGGTGGCTGGCTGTAGATTCCACTAATAATTAAGTAATCCCCTTTTGTTTACTAGTACACACCATCTCATAATACTGGCATGTTAAATTACACTAGGTTAATTAATATGGGAGTAGTTAACAGTCTGCTTACAACCTGTCTGGAGTTTGTGGTTACTACTAATTTATCTGCTTTATGTGTTACTGTTTTCTCTATCTATATACGAGTATCGCTACATGTTTTGCACATTTGTGCACCTCCCCCGTCGCGCACCTTCTTTACCCAGCAACGTCCACATTCCGTCACATCAGTGCAATCTCCGGTGAGTCTGCAACCATCCGAATAGTTGTTTAGGTGATTGCTATTTGAAATAGTAGATCTATATACCACATTAGGAAGCTGGGATCACCATGGATGTAGCCATGGAATTAGTTATAAGTTCCACTGAAAATAGGTAAGTATATGCTGCCAAGAAGAGTCTTATGAGGATGGGAGACTTGCCCCTAGCTTTATTTCATAGAACGGTCCTCTGTTGAACAATGCAGATGTAATTTGCTGCATATTATTCATAAACAGATTGTTGTTTGTTGGTGTCCTACATTGCTGAGTTCTTTAAATTGTATTTTTTGTTAAAGGGGAACACGCCCAATTCTTGCCATCAGATTAATGCACGTATCCGTATTTGCATTGTGAAGTTGATGTGTTTTTTCCTAAAATTTACTGGTTTTGCTGCATATCATTTAGCATCATGCGCATGTCCCACCCGTGGAGGAGGCATTATCGAGTGACAATTGTTTTTATGTATCCTGCTGCTTTGCTGGAATTTCAGTAACCTATGCTTTGTGCCTGAAAACATTTTTTTCGGTAAAGAGCGCTTTATTACTTAAAATATCCCCTAAAATATACTGATCATTTTTGTTGCATCATCATTTGCAGAAACGAAGTCATTCTTATATGTTGCCACTTACTAAGGCCAGGACTACTGATGTGCTAGCTAAGAAGGCAAACCTTGAAGTACGCCCCTTTTCATGTCGGTTCTGTTTCCCATGTTTGGGCAATATGCCTCTTTGGTTCTTTGCCATTTGCGGTACCACTTTGGAGCTTGCAGCTGGATTTGGACTTTTTTTGAAACGAGAATTTGGTTTAATTTTTTTGAAATGAGAATCTGGTTTAATTTTGGATTTGTTATCTGCAGTTTCCACCTTACTCATATTTCTCATGGCGTAATGGTGCTGGTCACTATAAGGATTTGACAATTGCCCATCTCCGAGAGAAATACAAAGCTCATAGTCACATGATTTCGTGCCTTCAATAGAAAGTGAAACACCAGGACAAACAGATTCGAGGCCTGAAGGAAGAAGTGTCCACAGTCACTAAGCGGATAGCTGATTTGACTACAGGATGGAATACATCAATTTCAGTAGCTCATGATGCTGCAGTTAATTTTCAAAAGTTCGTGGCTGACAACTTAGTTCCCGAGTCGCCTGATGTGGATGGCGACGAGCTGATTGTCCCGATGTACGACCGGATCTTAGAACAGGTGGGAATGCGAGCTGATAATATTTTCAATTCAACTCTAGAAGTAGATGAGACCCTGACAGAAATTCAATATTCTCCACGCCCATACAGTCCTAATCCTGCAAAAGATGAGGAAATCTGTAAACCATATTGACCGCTCTACTTTCATTTTTGAAGGGTTTGGGTCTCTTGTGATGATGACTATTTTGTTAAGTCAGGTACTATAATTGTTTTTTTGCTCTCCTGGTGTGTGGTGTCCATGAATCTATATATTTGATGTACTATTATGACATATATATATATATTGGACCTGGCTTTATGTGAATATATTTGGCAACAACAATCATCTTATTCGAACTTGCGGTGGTTTTTTATGTTTCAATTTTTTCCTTCTGAGATATGTTAATGATGATGTTAGTGCCAGTTACGAGTGATTTGTTAGCATGTTTCTGGTAGTAAACCAAAACTTGTAGTTGTAGATTGGGAAATTTTAGGTCGATGTTTGAACTCTAGATCTTGATGTCATAGAAAGGGTGGGCTTCTACCACCTGGAATACTTTACCCAGCAATTCATTGTATCACACGAATAAGTGCACAAACTTGATGTTTGTAGACAGGAAACTGAGCAACGCAAGTGCACAAACTTGTATCAGTCATGATGTTGCTACTATTAATACAGCGGGGGTTTCCCCTAAAAAAGCGGGGTTCACAAAAAAATATAGTGGGGTGAAAGTTAGTTTCGAGTTCGGGGAAGCTCAGTCATATGCCCCTCGACTCCATCGTCATCTTCTCCGCCTGGCCGCCCTCCCTCGACCAGACCATCCCCGCCGCTCCACCATTGAACACCACCGCACCGCCGTTCACTGGTATGTACGTCCCCAACCTCCAGCCATTACGGGCTTTCTGAAGGATATAATGCATTTATTTTTGGGCATTGCGAGCTAAATAAGCTGGTGGCGATTACAGGAAATGGAATTGCCGTTGGCGGATGCATTTGTTGCATCAGCAGATGCTTGTAAATAAGAGGTGGATGCTGAAGCAACACCGGCGGATACATGTGAAGCAGATGCGGAGGCCAATGCTTGTACCGCCTCGGAGTCTTCGGAAGTGTTGAGTGATGCTTTAAAGTAGTTAAGGCGCAGTCGAAATCCTCGTCGGCTGTTGCTGGAACAAATTCGGGTATGTTGGCTGCCGCTGCCAAAGTGACGGCTGCGTGGGATGCTAGGAATGCGTCATAGCTTGTGGTCGTGTTTCTTCAACGTCAATGATGGTGGCTCGTCATTCGTCGGCGGTGTCTGCTCCATCTGCTTATAACTCGTCGACCCCATTGTAAGTTCTGTGTTCGATTTTGTCTCCCTGGCTTCCCCCCTCTTTTGTGTATTCTCCTCCGGGTTTTTTCTAGATGCAGTAGATATTAGTTTAAACTAGTAGTACTAGGAACATAAAAATCTATTTAATCACAAACTAGTGATCTGAATGGGATGAAACTTTCACAGGATTCAAACCTAGGCACTGATGATTTACTGATTTTTTGTCAATTTTTTGAATAGTTTTACTTTTTAGTTCAAAATCTGAGCTACTGTCATACGTTCGATCTAAGATGGAAGGTGGATCCTGGGGCAAGTCACCGTGAGACTTGGGTTCACCAAGTCACTAAAGCTGCATCCGTTTTTTCTCCCCTTCTTTATGATAAAACCAGAAAATTCAGGTGGGGGCCTTTCTGTCCTCCCCGGTGACCTAAAAAAAGTTTTTCATTTCCTTTGCCCAGTTCCAACATGTTGAAGCATGTTGCGGTGCTTTCATACTACTCTAGTTGATTCCTTGTGCTGTTTAGGTTATTTTATTGACAGACTCTGCTTTTTAGGTAGTTTTTCAGATGCGTGCAGTTTAGGAAATTTTGATAATAAATTTTCCTGAAAATTGTATGATGCATTGTGGTGTTTACTTAATTCTTTTTTAGGGTTGTGCATTGTGTTGTTTACTTAATTCTGATGATGCACTTGTGATATTTGCATCATCCTACCAACTTCGGTGGAAGAACATATGCAATAATCAACGACTTGCCAGGTGATGTATTTCGTCAGATTTTTGTCAGGCTTCCTCCGCACCCATCCTGCATACTGAGGGCATCAGTCGCCAAAAAATGTTGGATGGACTTCATGGGAACCAACGATTTCAAAAGGATAACCCTATCACAAAATAGAGGAATGGTTTTACTTGGGTTTTTCACCAACAGCTCTAAGGACGCTCGATTCTTAATAGATCATAATCTTTACCAATCCATCTTCCAGAAGCTGAACATGCTGGTGGAAGTACATAAAGCCTACGAACCATATGTACTCGGATGTCACAATGGTAGGGTGCTACTTCATTATTCGCAAGGGTCTGACATGATAAAGGCATGGGATTCAATTAGTGGAACTGAAATAGTGATACCAGAACCACCAATTTGGCAGAGACGTGAGTATGATAGCGACACAATTCTCTGTTCGAGAAATCATGGGCCATTATCTTCACACTGTTGCAGCAATTTCTGGGTTGTTTGGATAGTAACCAATGGTAACCAAGCACTGGTGCAGAGGTACTCATCAGAGTTAGGAAAATGGGAGGACTAGATTGAACCTGCTGAGATGCTTGCTAAGATTGATCGTAGGCCATCAACTCTCATAGGGGACATTTTGTACTTACCAACAATGAACTCCAGATATATAATTGCCTTCGACAACGTGACAACTAAACTATGTTATATTGAGTGCCCCCATGAGACACATGATATTTACAGATGCAATTTTGTCATCACTAAGGGGCATAATGGAGATGTTTCCCTTGTGGTTATATGAGACTTCACTCTAAACACGTGGTCCAGTGCAAGATCATCAATAGGAAAATGGGAAGCTTGGGTGCCTCATATAAAGGTTGAGTTGGATACTCCTTGGCCTTGAGAAATCATGGGCATATGGTGGGAAAGATGAAGTAAGGTTACTCTATGCATTTGAGGGTAGAGAAATGGTGGTTATATGGGCGAAGGAGCGAGTATTCGAATTAGATCTCATCAGCATGAAGTCTAAGAATTTCAGATCTTGTAAATGTTGGTGCACTTTACATCCCTACATTATGACACCTGGTTAGTGCAGTCATTCATGTGCAACCCTTGCATTTTTGTACACCTATGATTTTGCTGATCATTTTGTTCATTTCCTTCAGCAATCGACGTGATTCGGAGTGCTAAATCAAATAAACGAAAAGGAAGTCATGTCAGCAACACAGCTGATTCAGACTGCAACATCAAGGAGATGAAAATAACACTCGGATGAACAAGCAAGGCTTTTTTGGGCAAGCATGTGTTTTCCCAGGTTGTGTTATTTGGAGCTGCAGTGTGATGGTTGTTTTTTTTGGTAGTTGGTGGAACTGTGGTGGCACCTTTCTTTGTGTTGTAGTCATAGTGGCAGGGGCTGGAATATTATAGTTGTCTATTCGTTTTGGGGGCCTATGTGTGTCTGATAAAACAGTTTTTTATATGATGAAATGGTGTTCTATATATAGTAGTGTATGCGTGATGAAATCTATTTTTATGTGTTCTACATATACTTTAGCTAGTTTTTGTGTTTTGATAGTATGATGGAGTAGGAGTATTTGTTTCGCAACAGGCTTTTTATTTTATTTGAATTAGTACTACCATTTAGTTAGTGCTTCCTCTAGAAGAGTCTGTGCCGACACCTAAATAATTAGTAGACCTTGGTTGCACACCATTTTCACATGCTTGAATCAGAGCTACTTCAGACATTTGTTTATTGTTATGTTAAACAAACATCCTTGTATCCGAGATCTGCATTTTCATACGCGTGGAAGATAATCACTCTCCTCCACTTGGATCCCTGAAATAGAGGGTGAACGGCCTATTTTGTAAATTATTCGTTGAACAATCTCTAAATTCAAAATCACAATCAACCTCCAAAACCTACCGCCTACCCCGTTTGAATCGGAGGCATTAGTTGATGTGACTCTCGCCTTAAATTCTTGACCTGATGGCGTTCGACCTACACAACCTTTTTTGTAGTAATAAAAACTTGGCCGGTAGCCAAATTCAAAATCGTAATCGACCGGGAAAATAACCCACCGACCCCAAAGCATTTCGCAACCCTCTGTTTCAAACATTTTCAGGCAAAGTCCCCCACTGAGGTAGTACCATTTTTATATTATTACATGGACGCTAGCCAGATTTAAAATCTGAGTCAAGTGGCAAAATTTACTGCCTATGCTGTGTGAATCAAAGGTTTCCAAGTTTCTGTTGAAAAAAATGTTTATGGATGATCAGTTGATATGACTCTCGGCCTTGATTTCCTAGACAGATAGCGTATGGTCTACTACATATTTTCTACTAGTAGATGGAGGCTAGCCAAATTCAAAATCTCAATCGAGTGGCAAAATCACCCACCTACCTTGAAGCATTTCCCGCCCCACCGTTTCAAAAACTTTAAGCTAAAATATCCCACAGACCGGGGGAGTACCATTTTTCTATTATTATTATTAGATGGGCAGACAAATTTGAATTCTCAATCGAGTGGCAAATACACACCAACCTTGAAGCATTTCGCGCCCTTCCGTTTCAAAAACTTTAGAATTTAAAATTCCAAATCTACCTATTGTTCAGACGAAAAATGGACATGTTAAAGTCAGTAGCTCAGGGCATGATCGTAATTATTTTTTCTACTCACCTCTATGGTCCTGATTCCCCCAATTTTTCCCGCCAGCCATCCCAAAAATCCCAAGCTCCTTTGTCCCCTCCACGACCACCACATGCACCGGCTTGAGCTGCGGTCTCGTGCACCGCCACACAGCCGCTTCACCGACACTCACCCACCAGATCTAGGAGATGTGGTGTCGTTCACCATGCCGATGGCGTCATCAACCGCCCAAGCTCTGCTTCCTCTCTACCGAAAGCTAACCAACCCTACCGGATCCGCTTCACCGGTGTCCACCAGGCGTGATCTAGTTCAAAGAGTTCCACGTCCACCGCTCCAGACCAGCTACACGGCCGTCACCGTTCACTGCACTAGATCTGCCTCAGCGACCCTCTCGTCCACTGCGTTCAAGCTGGGATCAACCGCCCAAGATCTGCTTCCCCGACACCAACAGCCACCGCAACCGTAGCACCCTCGGTGACCTAGACATCACTCGCACGGTACCGATGATGCTTAGACACCTCTCCAACCAAGGTTAACCAAATCTCCAACCCGTTTTTGTTTTGTCAGCATTATAGCAGGTTCAATCCTGCCGCAGTGAACTGCATTTTTGTAATCGTGCTAGTACATATAAGTCACTGGGCACGCCTATTCTTCGTGCTAGTACATGCAAGGTCATTAGACATGTTGGTTTGCATTCGCTGCTCTAAAAATTTCAAGTCATTCACATGTATGTTATTTTGTCATGCACATGTTCTTAGCTACTCCATACAACAGTAATTGCCTAGTACCGTATAATTCTTGCAAAATCTAAGGTCAGTGGAAAATATTAGTGTGGATTCCCTCTCTACAATTACTGAATCTATCTGGTTCGTCCTAAGATCAGTTCCTGCTATTATTTCCTCCTTGGCATCGTTCTGCTATCCTGTAGTAGCCGTTTAAACTCTTTGTACTAATTCAATTATAATTTTGTTGTTGCCATTTGGTTCTTCAAAATCTGCATCACTAACTATTTCCTTTTGCTTGCATAGAGCTAAAAATGGAACAATGAACATGTTGGTTTGCATAGCCTGTTCTACAGGTTCACAATAGATGCCATTACTTCCTTATCTGGTGATGGTTCATCCTGAGCAACGGCATAACTGTCCTCTACTATGTAGTTCACTCGTGGTTTGCATTCCTGCTCTAGAGTTTCTCTTCCTTTTTACTAGTTAAGCATGAACTTTCCTACTCTTTTCCAATCCAAATCAACTTATTTGAAACAACTTGATACGTCCAAAACGTATCTACTTTCCCGAACACTTTTGCTATTGTTTCTCCTCTATACTTGTGTGATTTGGATGCAACTAATGCGAAATGATGCTGTTTTCAGCAGAATTGCCTTGGTGTCTACTTTTTGTGCAGAAAATCAACTATCAGGAAAAATCTCAGAAAATATGACAAAACTCCTATTTCACCCAAAGACTCCAGGAGCTAGAATACGAGACGGAGAAGAGGCCTGGGGTGGCCACACCACCTGGTGGCGCGGGCCAGGCCAGGCCGCACCAGGGTGTGGTGTGAGCCCCCCAGGCACCCCCTCGGCCTCTCTCTTTGCCTATAAGAAGCCTTCTGACCTAAAAACTCCGGGGGGTCGACGTTTTTCTAGAAGGGGTTCCGCTCCGCCGCCACCACCAGATTCCACGAAACAACACAAGAAACTCTGTTCTGGCACCCTGTCGGGACGGGGAATTGGAGGAGATCGTCGCCATCATCATCACCATCGCTTCTCCATCGACCATCCATGTTTCCCCCATCTATGAGTGAGTAATCATCCGCTGTAGGCTATGGGGATGGTAGGGATTGGATGAGATCGTTCATGTAATGGCATCAGATTGTTAGGGCATGGTGCCTTGTATCTTTTATTAGTGCTTTATGACGTTGTTGCAACTTGTTGTGCTTAATGCTTGTCACTAGGGTCCGAGTGCCATGATTTCATATATGAACTTATTATTGATTCATTATGATAGTATTGTTTCTGGTCTTATCTACAAGTTGTGTACACACGTTGTTGTCTGGAACCTATGGCCCCGAAGTGACAGAAATTGGGATAACCGGAAGGGAAAGGCTTTGATGTGAGGATCACATGTGTTCACGGAGTGTTAATGCTTTGCTCCGGTGCTCTATTAAAAGGAGCACCTTAATTGCCAGTAGTTCCCTAGAGGCCCCGCTGCAAACGGGCTGGCAGGACCAAAGATGTTGTGCAAGTTCTCATTGCGAGCACGTATGACTATATATGGAACACATGCATAAGATTGTCTAGTACTTGGGTGCTTTATCTTATTTATCTGCAATTGTCCTATGTTCTGATTGCTATGTGAATTGTCTTGTCCATGCAACGCCCGTCCATCCATCCCTATGCCTACCGCACTCGAATCCACTGTTTACTGCTTTTGTTACTACTGTCTTTGTTTTACTACTGTTGTTACTTTACTATTCCTACTACAAAATTGTTGCTACTGATAAACTGATGTGAGCAAGATTGTTTCCAGGTGCAGCTGAATTGACAACTCAGTTGTGAAGCCTTATAAATATTCTTTGGATCCCCTTGTGTCGAATCAATAAATTGGGTTTCACTTCCCTCGAAAATACTGCGATACTCCCCCTATACTTGTGGGTCATCAAGACTATTTTCTGGCGCCGTTGCCGGGGAGCATAGCTTTATTTATCAAGTTCACTTGGATTCCCTATTGTTCGCTGCTTTCCATCCATCATGGGTAAGTCTCGTGATGGCAAGGTTCCTATTTTACCATCACTACAAGAAGTGGTACGGTTCTGAACACCTCTACTGCTCTTGATTCACCGTCTGTTTTGAGTAAGTTCCTTACACCACCACATACACATGCTACACACACTGCTACTACTGCTGAATCTGAAACTTCTGATACTTATGATGCTGCTTCTACTGTGCTTGATAAGAGTGGTTCATTAGGTCCTTTCCTAGATGCTACGATTGCTAGAACTATAGCTGGAAATACCAAAACTCCTAATGAAGCCACTACTACACCTGTTAGCTCACCTGAGTCTAGTGAGAGTTATGATGCTGAAGAAGATTATGTTGAGATGACCGATGAGTTTATTGAAGAATGTAGGAACACCCATGATAGGAGCGCTGCTAAGAGTCTCCTTGAGAAATGTACTATTAGACCCAAATTATCTCTTGATTCTAAGTTTGCTACTTCTACCATAAACATTATAGATGAAGATTATGATTTCTCTCTCGATCTATCTTACATAGCTATTGTCGAGAAAGAACCTTTTTATGGGACTAAGAATGAAAGTGATGTAGCACATATGAATGAACTTTCTACCATGAGTGGCTTGTTTTCTGATGATATTAAAATGGGTACTTACTTTGTTGCGAAGATTTTCCCTTTTTCACTGAAAGGAGAAGCTAAAATTTGGTTTGGTAATTTACCTCCTGGATCTATTGATAGCCCTGAGTGCTTGATTAATACTTTCCTGCAGCAATATTTTCCTCCTAGTGCTAGACATGCTGTTTTGCAGGAACTTTTTGATTTTAAACAGAGAGAAAAAGAGGTATTGCCCGAATCTTGGGCAAGGTTTTGTGCTTTGATTCATGCACAGGCTGGAAGTCCATTACCTAAGAATGAACTACTTGATATATTTTATAATGGACTAACCGAAGAATCTAGGACATACCTAGATAGTTGTGCTGATTGTGTTTTCATGAATAGGACTCCCAAGGAAGCTGATGAATTAATGGCTAAAATAAGCAAGAATTATGAAGATTGGACTCCTCCTAAATAAGTTACACCTGAAGTAATTATATCTGAACCATCTATTCCTGAGCCTATTCCAACACCAAAGAAGATGGGAGTTATTGGATTAAATGATGAAATGATGAAGGAAGCTAAGAAATGTCTTAAGGAGAAGGGGATTAAAGCTGCAGATGTCAAGAATTTACCTCCTATAGAATAATTATGTAAGCCTATTCCCTATTCACCCACTATTGAGGTACACTGTCTCCAACACTTTGATGAAGGTGATATCCCTTACTTGAAACCTCCTGATCAATGCTTAGAAGAATTTGATATCTTTATTGTTAAGCAAGATAACTTTAAATAAAAAGGGTGCAAAATCATCTAATGGAAAACACTAGAGCTATTGTTGAGTTGAAAGATATTGTGGAAAGAACCTCTAATGATGTTAAAATGATTGTTAAACACTTTCAAATGGTTCAAACTCAAATAGATCAACTCGTTAAAGTGCAAAACGACTTGCTAGTTAATGTTGCTAAAGAAAAACATGCTTATGAAATTAGAACTAGAAGTGGTGCTGCTACCCAGGATCCTCTATATCCTGAGGGGCATCCCAAAAGAATTGAGCAGGATTCTCAACAAGCTGAAAATAGTGGTTCTACTCATAAGAAAAGGAAAAAGAAACATAAAACTGTCGTAGAACCCTCTGAAACTGCTATAGATCCTAACAGTATATCGATCTCTGATGCTAAAACTGAAAGTGGTAATGAAGAAAATGAAGTTCCTAATGAAGAAAAAGTTAAAGAAGAACCTGAAAACCATACTAAGAATACTAAATACACCAAAGAAGATTTTATTGCTAAGAAACATGGTAGTGAAAGAGAACCTTGGGTCCAAAAACCTATGCCTTTCCCTGATAAGAAACACAAGTCAAAGGAAGATGAACACTATAATAAGTTTTGTGAGTGGATGAAGCCTTTATTCTTGCAAATTCCTTTGACTGATGCTATTAAATTGCCTCCTTACACAAAATATATGACGGACATTGTCTCGAATAAAAGGAAGATCTCCAATGAAGAAATCTCTACTTTGCTTGCTAATTATTCTTTCAATGGTAAGGTTCCTAAGAAACTTGGAGACCCAGGGATTCCAACTATCCCTTGCTCTATTAAGAACAGTTATGTTAGAACTGCTTTGTGTGATTTGGGAGCTGGAGTTAGTGTTATGCCTTTCTCCCTCTATAAGAGGCTTCAGCTTGAAAAATTGATACCAACTAATATATCTTTGCAAATGGCTGATAAGTCTACCACTATTCCTGTGGGTATATGTGAGGATGTACCTGTTCAGGTGGCTCACAATTGCTTGATATTAACTGATTTTGTTGTGCTTGAAATGCCTGAAGATGATAATATGTCTATTATTTTTGGGAGACATTTTCTTAATACTGCATGAGCTGTTATTAATTGTAATCAAGGAAAGGTGACCTTCAATGTTAATGACAAGGAACATACTGTCTATTTCCCCAAGAAGATTGAAAGGACTTATGGTTTAAAATCAATTGAACATGTTGAAGGCATTCAAGTTGGAGAAATATATTGTCCCATACCAAAAGAAAATTTTGAAACTATTATGATTGGGACCGTTGCTATCAAGGTTGAGGTAACATAATCATTAGTGGAGTACAAAGTTTTTTCTCATATGCAATTGTTTTGGTAGCAAGACTTGATCAACCTTGCTAACAAAAGGATTCCATTGAACAAAACAATGTTTTCATTATGATTATCCCCGTTTATTTCTATCCTTTGCATTTTAGTTTTTGCTTTCGTTTAGTTTTATTTTTTTTGTTAGTTGCTTGCATGCTAGAAATTCTGTAGTTCTAGCCTTGTTTTGTCCTTGCATCATCTTTCCAAAAAAAAATCTGTCTGTCAGAAAAATCATTCTTCTATTTCTGAAAATTGCCCAAAAATAAAGTGTCTCGAAAAAGTCCAGAAAATTCATATTAAATTTTTACGTGAAAAAAGGGGCAGAGGAGTACCTGGTAGGTACCAGGGGGCCCACCAGGCAGCACACCCTGTGGTGGCGCGGCTAGCCCTGGGTGGCGCCATGCCCTAGTGTGGGCCACCCTTGGCCCCCCACTACCTCTCTCTCCTGCCACTTTCTTCTCTCTCCCGAGTTAGCTCTAGTGCATAACTCAAAATCGCGTTCTCTCTGTGCTTTCCCTCAATTTCTTCGATCTCTTTGCTCAGCCCATCTTTCTTGCTGAAATTTGGAGCAATTGTTCCTTGGTATGTGACTCCTCCCCTTGTCCAAGTAGATTTGTGTTTAGTGGATTGTATGTTGAGTATTTTGCTGCTGTAGGTGACTGGTTATGAGAGCTTGTAAGCTCGTTTGATGCTTAGAGATATAGTTTTGATGCATGTTTAGGCCTCTTGCAAGTCCCTATGAGTAGAATCCTTCATTATATTTACTTTGCAAAATTTCAGAATACCAAGCATGAACAACCACACTTTTGGAGAGATATTTGAGAGTGATGCACCTAGGAGGTCGAGGCCCTCAAGAACAGCCTCTGAAGCTAGGCCATCATACAATGAAGACCTTATTGCAACACGCGTTGGCAGTGATAGGGATGATGGGGATGCTCACCCATCCTCTTTTCCTTGTTTTACTTTCTTGCAAGCTGCAGGTATTCTTGATGATTTCTTGCTACTGATTAAGAGGGTTGCCTTGACCTCTTATATGCAATATGAGAGTGCACAATACGCTATGCTCACCAAAACTTTTGTTGAGAGTTTCTCATTTACTAACACATCCTATCATTCTACTGTCTCATTTAAAATCTATGATATGCCCTTCACCATGCCTTTGGAGAGATTTTGCAGTATTGTAGGTGTGCGTATGACAGGGGCCGTGAAGAAAATTCAAGGGCGGCCCGCTGATTTGTTGGAGCTTTACCGAGGGGTGACCAATGATGATGACCGTGTGGCGCAGCGCGGAAAGATAAGAAATATCCAACTCCCTGCTCTTAGATACTTTGCATACTACCTTGCCACTAGTGTTTTGGGTAGGGAGAACACTAGTAATATCTCCAACTATCACTTAGCTGTCCTTGCTGCTGCGCTCAACAATGATACTCGGTATAATCTTGGCTCGCTTATTGCTCGTCGCCTAGTTGCTAGGGGGCCTATCTATGGGGGCATCATTGCCTCGCGTGTAGTCCATGCATTAGATCTTTCGGTGGCTCCTGATGATGTTATGCTAGCACCGTAGAGGCTCGACCTTGTTGCCATGAAAACTCATCACTTTGTCACTACTACCTCTGATTTGAACAATCTAGTATATAGGATGCTTTTCACTGACAGGGATGAAAGGGAGATCCTTTTTCCACAGCCTACTTTGTTCAGTGTTGACAGGAGACCGTGGTCACGCTCCAAGGAGGAGGTGGACGAGCAGCTTCGCTTGTTGGGTTTCCACGAGCAGCACCAGGAGGATGTGCCCTCCTATGATTACTCCACACATTACGGAGGGACGTACTCGGGCTCGCACCAGGACGAGGGTACCTCCTCGTCGTACCCCGGTGACACTTCATCTTGGCCAGCCTGGGATTGATACCCACTTAGGCCAAAAGCCTAAGCTTGGGGGGAGGTACGCCGACACCACACTCATCTCCATATCATGTTGTGTCGGTACTTTGTATATTCATGTTTTCGTTCTCTTTTTAGTTTTCATTCTTCGTTGCTTTTTCTTTCTCAAAACACAAAAAGACCAAAAATATTTCTATTGTTTCTCTTTGGTTTGCTTCTTCTTTTTTCTTTGTTTTGCTTTTCCCTTTTTCCTTTGTTTGAACTATTTGCAAAACCCAAAAAGATTTTGCTTTGCTTGTTTTTCTCTTTTGGTTCTTGTTTAAAAATCAAAAACACCAAAAATATTTGTCGTTCTTCTTTGGTTTTTGTGAGTTGGCTACAGGGTTCGGCAGTTCTCAGTGGATTATTGGTTTCATATTATTATTCAATCCACACAAGTGAAGAGCAATAATGAGGATCAATGACAACTTGAGGCGTGGTAAGAGGCTGGTAACGAACTCTATTTGTCTTCATTTTTGTACATATACTCATCATTGTGAGCTTGCTTAGTCCGTTCATGTAGAGGTTATGTTTTCTTTGGATGCTTAGTAGTTCTTGCTTTCTTGTGATTAGCTCCAACTCGATAATAGTTTGTAGCATGTTTCATGAATGTTTGCTTGCATTACTCTATTCATAAATTGGTATGACACCGTGGTATCCTCCTCTGAATGTTTCATTTGATTGACTTGGCACATGCTGATGCATGCACATGACTGTGCTAATCAGTTAAGCCTTGATGAATTATTTTGCCTTGAGGATCTGGCATCATTTTCATGCCATGAGTAGTCTTGTTTTGTTGCAAGCATGACAATGACAGCTATTGCTCTCTCGTTTGTCGCTCCCTTACTATTTCTAGCCTTCACTTCCACTGAGTGTTTTACTCAAGTTTCCAACTCCCTAAACTGAATATCTCCAAAGTGTCCACCATACCTACCCCTTAGCATCATTTTCTACCTCCGTGTATATTCAATGTGCCTTGTTTTCTTCCGAATAAAATGTTTGCTTGTTATGGGAAAATTAGTTAGTAAAGCTCTCACGAACTTGATGGCACACTTTATTTTCCGCACTTAATAAACCTGAACCATTGCGTCCTTCTTTGTTGTGCATATGCTTGCGCTTTATGAGTTGAAGGTAGCAGAACCATGTAACATGGGGACCACTTTCAATGCTTCATAGGTACTTTGTACTTAGTTGATATCATGTTCTTTTGCTTATGGATCCCGGCGGTGTGAAATAAAAGTGGAACTTGTAAGATCATGGAGTTTGTATGTATGTTAGAGAAACGCCTGGGCCACTAGCCTAAGCCATGCTTAATCATGGTGGAAACTTGCAGCATAACCATAATGAGCATTCTTTGAAGCATCCTCAATAAAAATCTATGCACATAGTAAATAAAAAGATCGCTGAGATGCTCATTGACTGCTTTCCTTGTCATTTTGATCATGGGATAGCTCCCGTGTCATGTGCGAGGGGTACCCCGTTGGCGGTTCTCTATGATATGTATATACTTACAATGACAAGAGCTTACTTGTGACTGAAGTTGAGTAGCATGAGGATCGGTCTTCATAAGTAAGGTGCATGAGACTTCAATTTATAACTTGTAAAGCATATCCTCTTAGTTGTGTCACTTTCACCTTAACCACATTAAAGATGCTTATGATAGGGGCAATGAGAGCTCAAAGCTAACTAGTACCATACTTTCAGCATTTGGAAGCCTTTCAAAATTATTCAAAACCTTTTTCTTCTACTTGTTGAGTCTCCACATATTCTTTGAGCACCTCCTTGAGAGCATAGTTGACATTTGTGTTTGTTCCATTACTTGATTATTTGTGTTATGACTTTGATGCTTGTATCCTTGATATCTTTACTTCTAGTCATCACTTGAATTTCAGAGGTGCCTGGACATTCATAATCAAAGGCAAGCGAGATAACACTCTATCATACCTTTCTATGAGCATAGTAATGTTGCTTATGTTCGTGTTTTATGCTACTTATTATTCTTGAGTTGGAATCTCTTCATAGCTTGCAATGACTATTAAGTAGACTCAGTTGCATACTCTTTATTATGAATTGTCTAAGTAGTTGATCACATTGCTGAGAATATTTACATCATATGAAGAAAATGTGTTCATGAAAGTTCTTTTATCGCACTCAGTTTTTAACTGAATTGCTTGAGGACAAGCAATAAGCTAAGCTTGGGGGGATTTGATACGTCCAAAACGTATCTACTTTCCCGAACACTTTTGCTATTGTTTCTCCTCTATACTTGTGTGATTTGGCTGAAACTAATGCTAACTGACGCTGTTTTCAGCAGAATTGCCTTGGTGTCTACTTTTTGTGCAGAAAATCAACTATCAGGAAAAATCCCGGAAAATATGCCAAAACTCCTATTTCACCCGAAGACTCCAGGAGCTAGAATACGAGACGGAGAAGAGCCCTGGGGTGGCCATACCACCTGGTGGCGCGGGCCAGGCCAGGCCGCGCCAGGGGGTAGTGTGGCCCCCAGGCACCCCCTCGGCCTCTCTCTTCGCCTATAAGAAGCCTTCTGACCTAAAAACTCCGGGGGGGTCGACGTTTTTCCAAAAGGAGTTCCGCTCCGCCGCCACCACCAGATTCCACGAAACAGCACTAGAAACTCCGTTCTGGCACCCTGCTGGGACAGGAAATTGGAGGAGATCGTCGCCATCATCATCACCATCGCTTCTCCATCGACTATCCATGTTTCCCCCATCTATGAGTGAGTAATCCCCGCTGTAGGCTATGAGGATTGTAGGGATTGGATGAGATCGTTCATGTAGTGGCATCAGATTGTTAGGGCATGGTGCCTAGTATCTTTTATTAGTGCTTTATGACTTTGTTGCAACTTGTTGTGCTTAATGCTTATCACTAGGGCCCGAGTGCCATGATTTCAGATCTGAACTTATTATTGATTCATTATGATAGTATTGTTTCTGGTCTTATCTACAAGTTGTGTACACACGTTGTTGTCCGGAACCTATGGCCCCGAAGTGACAGAAATTGGGATAACCGGAAGGGAAAGGCTTTGATGTGAGGATCACATGTGTTCACGGAGTGTTAATGCTTTGCTTCGGTGCTCTATTAAAAGGAGCACCTTAATTGCCCGTAGTTCCCTAGAGGCCCCGCTGCAAACGGGCTGGCAGGACAAAAGATGTTGTGCAAGTTCTCATTGCGAGCACGTATGACTATATATGGAACACATGCCTAGGATTGTCTAGTACTTGGGTGCTTTATCTTATTTATCTGCAATTTCCCTATGTTTTGATTGCTATGTGAATTGTCTTGTCGATGCAACGCCCGCCCATCCATATGCCTACCGCACTCGAATGCCACTGTTTACTGCTTTTATTACTACTGTCTTTGTTTTACTATTGTTGTTACTTTACTATTCCTACTACAAAACTGTTGCTACTGATAAACTGCTATGAGAAAGATTGTTTCCAGGTGCAGCTGAATTGACAACTCAGTTGTTAAGGCTTATAAATATTGTTTGGCTCCCCTTGTGTCGAATCAATAAATTGGGTTTCACTTCCCTCGAAAATACTGCGATACACCCCCTATTCTTGTGGGTCATCACAACTCATAAAGATAATAATAAATAAAGATCAATGAGCTTGTCTCACAAATCCACAAAGAAGAACTAAAAAGTTCTAAGCTGAAAGCACAAGAAAACTTAGGCTAAACACAGTGCTAGCAAAAGAGAACACTCACAAAACAATGAAAACTAGAGTGTTCTAATCAATGAAAGCAGAGTGTGTCTCTCTCCAAAAGAAGTGTTGGGATCCAACCAACTTATTGCAGCAAACCAAGCAAAATAAAACTAAAAACAAAAACAAAGATGCTCCAATAACAACACAACAGTGCATGAAACAATAAAAACGAATTGTCTAGAAAGACCTGAGATTTTTATTGATAAAGAAGGGGATGCCTTGGGCATCTCCAAGCTTTGAAGCTTGTACCTCTTGAATATTTCTTGGGGTGACACGGGGTGGCATCCCCAAGTTTGAGCTTTTGTCCATTCTTCATCTCATTACATCATTCTTTCCCTACACCTGAAAATTTCCTTCATACAAAACTTCACACAATCTTCATTAGCAACATTAGTGCATTCAAAAGATAATAAACCTTTGGGTATTAGTTTTAAAACAGAAAAATTTTTATTAATAACACAAGATACTGTAGCAATTCCCTCAAAAATCTCAATTCACCAAAAAGAACCCAAAAAGAAATCGATAAAGAGGCAAATGCCAATAATGGCAGAAATTTGTCAAAACAGACCAGCAGGTGAAAATCGATTTTTTCAAAGACCTTCTGTTGCTCAAATCTAAAAGTGTTGAACTAACGAAAGTTAGCTAACAACCTGGGGGATTTATTCAAAAAATTACAGCTCCATCCGACATATGGAGATATTTCACGCATGTTTACAGTGACGCACAAAAATCTGTTTTGGGACAGCACTTCCCCAAGTTTTACTTCTCTCTCATTAGAGGTTATTCTTGGCACAAAAATAAAATAAAAAGGATAAGGAGAGGTTATTATAGAATTAATAACTTCCATGACTCAAGAAAACTATTGGGTTATCTCCCAAGAAGTACTTTTCTTTAACGCCTTTAAGTTAGGCATGATAGTTTGAGAAGATGCTCACATGAGAAATATGAATTGAAGTAAAAGAGAGCATCAAGAAGCAAATTCAAAGCACATTTAAGTCTAACCCACTTCCAATGAAAAATAATATTGTAAAGAAACAAGTCATGAAAGCACAGAGTAACAAGCATAGGAAAGCAAAACAAGTGGAACTTCAAAATTTTCAACATAAAGAGGGGAAACATAATATTATTGAGATATATAAAACCATGTTTCCCTCTCGCATAATAACTTTCAGTAGCATCATGAATAAAATTAAAAATATAACTATGACATAAAACATTCTTATCATGAGCCACATGCATAAAAGAATTAATACTCTCCATATAAACATAGACATTCTTATATTGTAGTGGGAGCAAATTCAACAAAATAGCTAGCATTATTATTCTCATCACCATAATCATCAAATATAGGAGGCATATTATAATCATAATTAATTTTCCCCTCAATAGTAGGTGGACTGAAAATATCATATTCATCATTGTAATCATCATATATTGGAGGCATAGTATCATCAAAGTAAATTTTCTCCTCAGTGCTTGGGGGACTAAAAATATCATGCGCATCAAATCTAGCTTTCCCAAGCTTAGACTTTTCCATAGCACTAGCAATAATAGTGTTCAAAGAATTTATACTAATAATATTTCTATTAGCATGCAAATAAAGCTCCATAGGTTTTTTAATTCACTCTTCAAACACATCATGTCCTAACTCAAGATAAATACTATAAAGCTCTCTAATTTTGTTGTTGTTTTCCATTAAGCCTAACTAGTGAAAATAAAAACAAGAAACAAAAAGATTTAATTGCTGAATCTAAAGGAAATAATTTCAAGCACTCACACACCAGGAAGCGTACTAGAAGATAGCTTATTAGCCAGAGGATGTGAGTACCTTTTACCTTACCTCCCCGGCAACGGCGCCAGACAATAGTTTGATGTCTACGCACTTCTATTCTTGTAGACAGTTGTTGGGCCACCAAGTGCAGAGGTTTGTAGAACAGCAGCAAGTTTCCCTTAAGTGGATTAGCCAAGGTTTATCAAACTCAGGGAGGAAGTGGTCAAAGGTATCCCTCTCAAGCAACCCTGCAATCAAGATACAAGAAGTCTCTTGTGTCCCCAACACACCCAATACACTTGTCAGGTGTATAGGTGCACTAGTTGGGCGAAGAGATAGTGAAATACAAGTGGTATGGATATAAGACAACGGTGCCAGAAAAGAGCTTTACGGGAGGAAAAGACTAAAGGAAAAAAGATGGAAGCAAGCAAACATGTAATAGATCTAGTTGCAAACGGTGTTTCAATGTTTAGAAACAAGGCCTAGGGATCATACTTTCGCTAGTGAACACTTTCATATAAATATCTTCTCTTCATGATATTACTCTGATCTACTCTCCGGTTAGACACTTAATCCATGGTAGGGCTATAACAGCACTCCTCAAAGTCCGTATTCCCCATCTATGTAACCCCACACTGTCACCTTGAACGCTAGATGGTTCCAACAAACACCACAATTTCATAGAGACAACCAACTCAAAATATAACTCATAACAAGTATTTGTAATCTCTATCCTAAGTGCCACACGGTGTGTATATTGTCAACTTCACACACATTTGGATAGCTGAGATTAATTAAAGCATTTGAGTAGAAGAATAGATCTATATTACAAAGCTCATAATTTCAATAAGATCATGCATAGAGAGAGAGATGAACACATAGCTACTTGTAGATCCCTTAGCCTCGAGGAAGAACTACTCCCTACTCATCATGGGAATCAAAAAAGGCGATCAAGATGGTGGTGGAGATCGATGGAGATGGCTCCGAGGGCACTTCCTCGTCTCGGCAAGGTGCCGGAACAGATACTTTCTGTCCCCCGAATCTCCCATTCGGTGGCGGCGGCGCTTCGGAACTTTTCGTGGATGGAGGCTGGATTCTTTATGGTTTCCGCATCGGAGGCTTCTTATAGGCGAAAGGGCGATGTCAGAGGGTGGACCAGGGGCCCACACCACCTGGTGGCGCGGCCAGGGGGACTAGCGCCACCACATGGTGTGGCCTGCCCCTGGCCCCTCTCCGTCTCGTCTTCTGGCTCTGTGAGTCTTCTGATAAAATATCGAATTTGGCTTTTGTCCGGTCCAATTCCAAAAATAATCATTTTCTGGCTCTTCTAGAACCCAAAACAGCAGAAAACAGGTAACTGGCACTGTGGCATCTTGTTAATAGGTTAGTTCTGAAAAATATGTAAAAATACTCCAAAGTGTGGACAAAACATAACAAAGTAGATATAAAACAAGCATAGAACATCAAAAATTATAAATACGTTTGCAACGTATTAGTAATACGGTACGATAAATCTAAAGTGCATACAAAAATACCTGCAACGGTAGTGCGTGTGCTACGATGATGCAACAATGTGCCCTCGATGTTGCTCTCACATAGGGCAGGAGGAAGAAATATTTCAGATCTCGTCGTTGGCGGCTATGGGCGGAGTCGAGGCGAACAAGACAATTCCGAGATGCTTGGTTTACGTCCCCTCTGATAAGATACTTGCGTTTTTGCGCGCACCTATAACATGGGGGTGTGGGGAATGGGTGGGGTGGGGCGGAAATCCTAGACTTATGCGATGAATTGTTACGGACCTATTTACGGCAAGACGTGGAGGTTTATGACTGCTGCAAAATCGCTGCTCCTCTGTGATTTCTGGGCGTGCATTGCCCCAACTCCTCGCGACATTACTCCATAGGCAGAATTCTGTGGAAAGCGCCAGCCCGTTTACCAGTCAACCTGTCGGATTTAGTCGGCCCATCGCCATGTGTGTTTGTTTAATAGTTTTATGACATTTGTATATGAGAAAAAAAATCAATATCATACATCCTATCATACTCGGGGAAGTTGTGCAATCAGGCAACTAGCCGTGTCTATGCTTCTAATGAGTAACTATGAGTGGCTAACTAGTGCATGAGTGGGTCGACACGTGGCTTAGTGCATTGAAAGTTACTTAAGTAATCACGCCAACGTTTGTTGTGAATAGATTTGGAATTACAACATTTCATATTAACACATAGGAAATATTTGAAGAGAATATTTAAAATATATAACACTGCTATGCCATGACATGATGATACACTTTGTGGTAGATGTGGGCCCTTTCCAACATTCCACGGGATATAAACCTCTCTTGGTTGGCTAGAAAAACCATCATCAACTTGTGGTTGTGTGACTCAACACTTGGCCAATAAGAACCCACCTAGTTGATACATCTAAGTATTGAATATGATTGGAATCCTATGTACTATAGAAGGAGTCCTGACAGACTACGGCGTGCCATCCGTTCTAGACATAGCACATCTACAATTCTATTTCGTTTCCGCCAAGAAAGAAAGTTGTTTGCCATTTTATATAGTGCCAGGTAGTCATAGATTAATTGAGAGAGTTCCACCATATTGATAGCACGTAGAGGGTTCGTCCTCTTGTGTATTGTAATGTTCCTCCCAATTATAATGATACGCCATCGTGTGTTCCATGGTTTTTTTCCGTAAAGGTTTTCATGTAAAAATCTGTGTTCTTGTTTTTCATTTGATCTATTTTTTGTTGTGCGATTATGTATCAAGTGGTAGCAGAGCCCAAGGTTTGAAGATCTGCTGCCCGGGAGGCTTTCCGCTACGCTCCCGGGCAGCATCGTGCAACGTCAACTTTGGATCAACAGCTGAAGTCCTATGGCATCACACAGCTACACCATGCCGAAGTTTGTTTTGAGATCGGATCTACGAGTCTATGACACGGGCATTTTCTTCGGAGTTCTATTGCGTTGCATCGCAAGGATTTTTTGTAGCAGCTGGAATCCGTCGTCTACCGCATCTGATCAATCATCCGCTGCTGAAACCGACTCGATTTTCTACCCAATTGATAGACTTATTTATTCAGCGGTACGTACCCATCCCTCCGATCGATCTGAAGCTACACCTGTTTCCCCGTCGTGAATCTAATGCACAACAACGATCAGGTCACGCTGATCAAGTCCTGAGGAAGTGCAACGTTGATCTTTGCTCTCTTCACGTGAAGCTCTAAAGATCAATTTTAATCTCCAAACTGATCGTGCATTACAAAGTCTACCAGGAAAGTTCCGGTGATAATTTTTATTTACTCCACTTTTTAGATACTATAAGAGTCATTTTTGTATGCCTTGTTTAGTCAAATAAAGATGCGGATCATTAATTCTAGCATAGGTGATATTTATACTGGTGTAACAGTTGGCACGGACAAAAGTGAATAGACTATTTTCCATCTCGAGCTTGACCCTCGCTCTATCCCGGTCCTAATACCAGTTCTATCTGCGTCACCTATGTTCGATGATTTACTGCTGAGATGATCATCGTTTTGATAGTACTCAGTTCAAGGTGGAATTTGTTGAAGCCTGTCATACAATTGGTTGATTATGTGTTTGATAATCATGGCCAGTAGTGTTGTTGCGGACAGTCTGTACTATAGTTTGGGCTTAACATTAAGAAGATTTTAATTTGTGGCGTTTTATGACGACTCGTTTGTTTTGGGGTTATCTTATTTGGAGGCTAGAATTTCAAGTAAATTTTAGGATTGTTCATATTCAATGGCATTTATATGGAAGATATTGTGGATGCAAATTTATGGTGTTATATTGCTGCGATTACATGAACAACACAATTTAGTTATAAAAAAACAAAATTATTATAGAGGAGGTGATTATTAAGCCTATTGGTAGCTAGCATACACTCTTTTCTCTCCAGAGTCTTTTTCTGTTATGCATGTGAAGGTTGTTGTCTTTGTTATTCAAGTTCGTGATGAGGATCAGTTTAAGATGCAAGAGGAGATTTGTTTTCTGCTAGATACTACAACACTGTTCAGTTGTCTTTGCTCTTGCAAGAGGGGTCTATTGCAGTGTTTAAGATCCGTTGCATGTTGAGAAGTTTCCTACATCCGCCGGTTGTTTTATAGGGACAATTTTTGATCATGTCATGGATTTTTCATCAACCATTACAAGATGGTAGTTTTTGGTGTACGAGATGTCCTCTGTACCAGATGCTCTTGCATGAGTATTGTTTGTTGAGGTTTGTGCTTTTGTAGCACGTTCAGATTTCATGAGATGAGTTCTTCACAATGTTATGTGCACCAAGATGTTGCACTATGAGCTTTGCGCTCAATCAAGCACCACAGGAGATATGATGACATGTCATTTGATGAGTGAGTAATTTCAGCTTTTGGACGTCAGTGACATAGACTTAGACTTTTATCGGGTATTATGGAAGACCCAAGTTCGTATTTCTGCTTTGTTGACAGCTAGGTTGATTTTGGATGACCTACCGTTTGATTTTCTCAATGTGACTTCATAGAAGTTTATTTGTCCTATGGACGTTTCAAGGCACAAGGTTTTACTTATGATGATGACTTTAATTGAGAAGTTGAATGCTATCTATGACTTCTATAAGGGATTTTGACTCAAGGTGGAGTTTGTTGAATATGATCTGAATCCTATGTACTACAGAAGGATTCCTGACAGACTACGGCATGCCAACCGTGCTAAACGTAGCACATCTACAACTCTATTTCGTTTCCGCCAAGAAAGAAAGTTGTTTGTCCCTTTATCTAGTGCCAGGTATTCGTAGATTAGATTGAGAGAGTTCCACCATATTGAAAGCACATAGAGGGTTTGTCCTCTCGTGTATTGTAATACTCCTCCCAATTATAGTCATACGCCGTCGTGCGTTCCGTGGATTTTTCCCTCAAGGGTTTCCACGTAAAATATGTGTTCTTGTTCTTCGTTTGATCTATTTTTTGTTGCGCGATTGTGTAACACTAAGTATAAGAGTGCTATGCCAAGCCATGATACACACTTGTGGAAGATGTGGACCCATGCCAACATTGCATGGGATCTAGATCTATCTTAGTTATTTAAAAACACATTCATCAAATTCCTCCAAAATATATGAGTCAATACTTGGCCAACATGATCCTACATAATTGATAGATCTAGGTATAACACTTCTATGCCAATAAATGATGAGACACTTTGTGGAAAATGCGGGCCTATGCCAACATTGCATGGGCTATAGACTTCTCATGGTTGGCTAGAAAAACTCCATCAACTCGTGGTTGTCTGACTCAACACTTGTTCAACATGATCCCACCCAGTTGATACATCTAAGTATAAGGGTGCTATGCCAAGCCATGCCATAATCTAGTGGCAGATGTAGGCCCATGCCAACATTGCATGGGATGTAGACCTATAATATCTGTCTAGAAACACCTTCAGCAACCTATGGTTGTATGAGTCATCACTTTGACAACATGTTCCTACTAGGTTGATGGATCTAAGTGTAAGACTTGTATGCCAAGATATGATGGGCCACTTTGTGACAGATGTGGGCCCATGTCAAGATTCCATGGGCTATAGACCTCTCTTGGTTGGCTAGAAAAACACCATCATCAACTTAGTGGTTGTGTGAGTCAACACTTGTTCCACATGATCCCACCCAGTTGATACATCTAAGTTTGAGAGTGGTATGCATAGGCATCACACACACTTGTGGAAGATGTGGGCCCATGCCTCGTGGGATCTAGACCTATATGAGATGTCTATAAACACCTTCATCAACTTGTGGTTGCATGAGTCATCCCTTTCACAACATAATCCTACCTAGTTGATAGATCTAAGTATAACACTACTATCCCAAGACATGATGGGACATTATGGCAAATATGGGCCCATGCCAACATTGCATGCGCTATAGACCACTCTTGGTTGGCTAGAAAAACACCATCATCAACTTAGTGGTTGTGTGAGTCAACACTTGTTCAACATGATCTCACCCAGTTGACACATCTAAGTATAAGACTTGTATGACATGATATGATGAGCCACTTGCCAACATTCCAAGTGATGAGACACTTTGTGGCCAATAATGATACACATAATGATGTATACATCGTTGCGTTTGAAGGGAGTTGGAAGGCCAATAATGATACACATAATGATGTATTAACTTGTCGGAAAAATAATGTGCTCACACATATGGGTGCGAAGTAGATAAATACAAACGAATAAAGATCGATCTTAATAAACAAGTAACTAGATGATGATAACCATGATGTTCAGGCCAACTTGTTTGGTGGTCCTAGAAGTGACGAGCAAGGCTTGTCCAACTTGTAGATCATCTTCTTTCCTATGGAACTTCCTCCATCCCTTTTTGTTGAATATGAGTCGGCCATCATTGTCAATCTTGTAGGCAATGTTGCTGACTTCAAAATCTCCAACCCGCTGCCCAACCAAGCCTTCCTCGAGAATGTTTAAGCAGGAAACAAAGTTTTTAGGTAATTTCTGTGATGCCGTTGGGGATAATGAAATCAAAAGAGTAACGATGTCAGACGATTGCCACAAGTTATGCACATATAAGGAGGAACAAGATAATTATAACAACAATGCAAAGATAATATACCATGTTGTATTTTGCAAGGTTGTAGTATGTTAAACGGGTTACTAATGAGATCCCAACAATAGTACTACCTGCACGTATAATATTTAAGAGGTGCAGATGCTCATCTTCGCTCAGTTTGCATACTTGGGAGATGATGGTAGAGTCATACAGGTCTTTCTCACCATCGATGAAATAGATAATACTGATACTCGGTGTTTTCCCTCCCAACGAAAACACAATCATTTGATCTCCCTCACACACATGGTTCCGTCTAAAAAATTATTTCCATCTATCACCACCTATGCTGGTCAAAGACCTCTCTTTCACCACATCAACGTCATATGCACGCCCAAGTGCTAGAAAGCGCAGACTAGTCTTCTCTTCTACATATTCATTGAAGATGAACCTTCCATTGCATGGAATAATCTACGCACAATTAACCGTAATATACACTTGTTTAAAAAAAGGTAGAGCGCAACCAACAATGGTTACAAAATAGCTATAGTGTGTAACACCCCAGTTTTACCTAATCTTATATTACGGTTGTTTGGGCATTAATGAGCATCATATTTTAAAATGCATGCAAAATAAATAAAGAAAACCCCTAACCCTAGCTAGTTTCCCTCTCTCCCAAAGCAATTCAAAAGTGTTTTGAATATTCTGAAAACTATAAAAGCAATAGAGCCTAAATAGACTAAAGGGCTCCCTGCAGTATTTTATATATTTGCAAACATTCTGGTATTTCCGAAATGGCTCAAATCAGAGTTGAAAATGGTTTTCAAATGAAAAAGGGAAAAACAAAAAAGGAAAAATGTTTTCTGTAAAATTAAAATAAATAGAGCCAGCAGCCTGTGTCGGCCCATCTCTCCTCTCCCCTTCTCCTGCCGCCCAGTGCGCACCCTTGTGGCCCAGCTAGCAGCCCACCCCGGCCCACATACCCCTTCGGCGTCCTTTCCTTTTCTGCTTCCTCGCGCCCGACGTAGCGAAGCTGCTCGCTGTCCTGCGCCGATACCGTCGCCTCGCCGCCGCGCTGCGATGCGTGCTACTGCCCTAGGAGAAGGGGATAAGACCCTAGTGCCGTGGCCATCTTCCCTAGTTCTTCTCGCTCGCTCTCTCACCCTCCCTCTTCCATTCCCCTCTCTGGCCAAACCCTAGCTCCGGCCAGAGCTCACCGTCGCCGCTGTACCCGGCCTCCCCTTGCCCTGCCGACAGTGCCAGAGCCTCCGCCTCGTCGCCAGCTTCATCTCCCTGGAAGGAATCGGACCGGGACGCTCCCAGACGCTCGCATCGAGCGAGTCTTCCCCGACCCCGACGAAGCTCTCCGCCGCCAATCCTCGCTCTTCCGGCCTCCTCGCGCCTCGCTGTCGCCTCCGTTCGCTTCATGGTGAGCTTCTGGTCGTCATGGACCTCCCCACCCTGTCCCTCTTGCTCTGTTTCGTGCTCGCGCCGTGCGCCGCCATGCACCACCGCAGTATATGGCCGCCGGTGATGCTCCGACTACCAAACAGGAGCGGCGCCACCATAGTTAGGCTCTCCTAGTTCTCCTGGTTCGAACGAGCCAAACACCAGCCCCGCACGGGCCCTCTGTCATTGTCGCCGGTGACCACCCGACGTGGCCCGTGGGCCCATTGACCATTGCTGCCCGCGTGGCATGCTGATGTGACCTGGGGCCCAGAAGTCAGTCACAGCGGGTAGTCTCAGCCCCTATGTAAAACTGTTAACGCCCCTGCTGATGTCATAGTGACGCAGTAAACCTTTTTATAATTGTTTTAACAATTTCAGAAAAAGGTTTAATATTGTAAAATCAATATCTTTTAATCTGTAAGTCAGAAAAATGTGTACAATATATCAAAATGTTCAGAAAAACAAGATCTACACATTAGCATCATTATCATGCATTGTTGAACAATTTAAATTACAAGTTTAATTATAAGATCAAATGAACCCCCGTAGGTGACTCCGAGGTTTCCCCTGTTCTAGGGTTTGCGACCCTCGGACCCTGTTTAAAGTGATCAAGCATGCCTCAGGGTTACATTTCAACTCTATTTAACTTGTCATATCATCATCCTTGCTTGAGCATTGCATCGATTCCATGTTTTGATTGGTGTTTCCCCTTTCTTTCAGGTGTTTGATTCTTTCCGGTAGAATACGATATCGAGATCGAGATCGAAGACTGACATCGACACCATCGAAGATCAAGGAATAATACTTGACCAACTGTAATCAAGTCAAGTACAAGGCTTCCGAAGATCTATATCTGGGTATCAACAAACAAGGCAAGCATAGCCCCACACATAAAAGAATCCTATGCTTTCAAAGTATTTCAATTCTGCCATGATGTATACGATTCTACTGTGGTCTTTTGTCGATAGCTAGAGTATCCTATCTGTTGTATTACTTCCTTTGAGCTTATATTACCTGATCCACTGCTCCTAGCATAACTAGATTTGGCTTGTGTGCATTGCTAGAGCTTATATCTGTGTCTTTCTTAGCCATGCGTAGCTCCCAGTTCTGGTCCATCTAGATGATGTATCAGATGCAGAGAATCTAGTATGACAAGAGAACGTGATGAGATGAGATCAATGGTAAAGGTTAACCATGGTAAGGCTTGTATGGGAGGCCACGGTGGGATGTGGTTTTTGTAGTCCCATGCTCGCCACCACTAGGAACCGAGTTCTTCCCTTTGGACCAAGACGACCGTACATCCACACAGGGTTTATGGGGACCTCACGATTAACTAACTTGCCTAGTAGATTCCATGAGTCACTTAGTTCGGGCTTTCCATTTGGCATATGCATTGAAAATGTTTTCGAAAGAGGAGGTGAAGGAGGTGCATCATAACAGGTAGGTATGTGTGGCCGGGGTTGCTTGGGGTGGATGGAGCCCCTGGTAAACCAACCACGCCCACATCTCTAGGGACCGGCCTCGGGACTTGACCCGTTACGGCGGAACCATCCTTAGGGCGTGACTCATGGTCTCGGCGAAGCAAGGTAAAATGGTCGTGTCCAATCACCCTCTGCCAGCACACCAAGGAAGTGTGTCAAGTGGTGCTAAGAGTCGGTTGGTACGTGTGGGCAAAGTTGTACACCCCTGCAGGTTTAAATCTTTTTGAAAAGCCGTGTTCACGGTTATGAATGCTTGGTGACCGAAATCTAAGATCATAGAGAACTTTAACCTAATCGTAAAACTTGGAGGTTTCAACGTGTGCTTAAGGATGCTTCCTCTTGGGTACAAGGGGGTGATCCTAGTTGTGAGATGAGGATTACTTGGTGGATATCAAAAGATGATGATCAATTCTTCAGAGATGTCGCTCTCTTACCCCCTTTTAAAATATTCTGATTAGACGAGCTTCTTCTCCCTCTTGTTTTATAAACAAAGATGGCTTTATGCAAAATAACCCCACCAGCCATAAGTCTTGCGAAGTAAATCCCTATACTCACCCTTGATTTGTTGATACTTTTGTAGCAGAGTAAGTGTTCCCTGAAGACGAGTTCCATACTACATCAACACGGAGGAGTAGCTTGGGGTTGCCGGACGGCAGCCTTGAATATATGGGCTAGGACGTCATCGTTATGCTTCAGGCATCTTAGGCCATTTGTTAAGTTTAATATACTTAATAGCATAATTTGCCTTCCGTTATTTTATGTTTGTGGTCAGTGACCTCTCCTTGTAATATTTTGGTTCTTCACTCAATTATGAGCTTGCTGTAATAATTTTTGTGTCGCAGGGTTACTGTTGTGTTACCGATTTCTCACTGAATATCCTCGAGCTCTAGGTTAAGCTTATGTCAGGCTAAGGTCTAGGATTTGTTTAACCCTGATCCCGGGGGTGTTACAGTTTTTGGTATCAGAGTAGTACCGACTGTAGGAAAACCTTGCTATTGGTCCATGTTGATTCTAGTGTTTGTGAAAACTATTTCAAAGATGAAAAATTATTTGCGAAAACTCTTGTATGCTTTTTTGGTGCTTATCTAGTATCGCTCTAATTCTGGGTCATCTTACCTTGTGTTGACTTTGAAAAGTTTTGATATCTCTTCTAATCGTTGAAAACTTAGCTATCCTCTAGGTATGCCTTTTCTCAGCCAGTTGACCTAGTGTTGAATTCTCTAGAGTTGTGTGTGTTGTGTGTTCCTTGTTCCATTTGCTATGTTTCAGCTGAGAGATTCCTTTCCATCATGATCTCTCTACCTTATGGGCCAAAAATATTATATTGTAGGATCCATATTGTTCTGTTCTAGGCTTCGAGGATTCCTATCGCCTCATGTGCATCTTTTTACTTGTTGGGTACTTCAGAAGTCGTTTCTTCTCTTGGAAGCTACCTCGTGATTGCTACCTTGAAGTGTACTACATGTCACTCAAGTAGTAGTTACTTCTTTCTCGGGTCTTAGCCCTCGGACTTGAACCAAAGATCCCGGATTGTGCTGGATTCTAGTGTTGTGAATCTTGTACATGAAGCTGATCTTTAACCCAAGGTCCATTCTGTTGTTACCTGTCGTAATGATAAAACATTACCACAGGATGGCTGGTACTACCATTCTATCCTTCAAGCTTGTGGTTATTGTCTCGATTGAATTTCGACAATTAAGGACTTCCCCTACCACTAACTATGGCAGATGTTCTTTAATGGAACCAAATAGATCACGACAAGAGTACTCCTCGTGAGTCTCGCGTCTATACTCGTGACTCTACCACGCCCTCCCTTCTATGCATTGGTTTTCGGAAGATTGATAATCTATGCATCCACATCTCAGGATTCCATCCTGAGAATGTTCCCTTTCCTTTTGTTGATTCCGACCTTTGTCTATCAGTTGGTAGCCAAGTAGTAATTTGCATTGGTGTCTCCTAACGCAAGATACTCTTGTGGTTCGTCATGACAAACCATTTTGGGATCTTAGGAGAAAGAAACTCCAGTACCATGTAATATCTAGGACCAGGTCAAAGTGTTGTGATTCGCAGATTAAGAGGCATGATTAGCTTCTATCTGTTCTACCTTAGAGTATCACACCCTTTTACACTAAGAGGTTGTGTTGAGTTTCATGACCTTCTTAATCAAGTGATGCTCTTACACATATTTACCCACTCCTCTCTCGATCCTCCGTGCTCATGAACGACATGTGTGCGTAATAATGTGGTCATCTGAGATTCTTAGCAATTATTAATGCTTTGAACTCCAAGGACATTTGTGTCATCTTTAGCGTGATTGGTTAACCCTATCACTAAGCAAATGATGATTGTGTTACCAAGTCTGTTATTCCGGTGCACTCTCTTTGGTCAGAGAGTTAGGCTTATGCCGAAGCTCCGAGACTATGTCTTCTTGCCTTACCAAGCAAGTTTCCTCTCGAACTAAATGACATATCGGTGGTTCGTGATATTCTAGATGTCTACTAGAAGTATCGCCATGTTGCCACATGACCGTCTTGTCAAGTTCTTGAGCAAGCAAGTTCTCTGAACTACTTCTTTCTCCAAGGATCCGTACTGGATACCCCTAAACTAGTTGGTTGATCTTAAACAACAACTTGGAGAGTTGTAAGACAAAATGTCTATCTGACTTAGTACATCTTAAAGGGATGTCTAGTTTTATTCGTGCTGAAGAAAGATAGTATGTCCGTCGTGGATATGTTATATTCCCCCGCCTTTGATTTGATTTGGGTTATAGTCAGATCAAACTTAGTTCCAAGGACTATCTTGATGATGCTGCTCATTGTGATGTTTCACTTGAGTACATCCTCATGTTCTTTGGTCTGACCAATATTCTGCCTTGTTCAAGTAACATATGAGTTCATCATCTTGGAGTATCTCGATAAGTTTGTTGTTGAGCCCATCGACAATATCCTTATCTTCTCCATACTAGAACAGACTCATATGAAACATTTGGCATTAATGTTGGAAAACTTTTGAGAATCTCCTTCGTGTTATCTCGAAGTATGTGTTCTAGATGTTAGAAGTAACCTTCTCTGATTCACGTGCAATTGTAGAAAGATGTCGCCGTGAATTCGAGTGGGGTTAATCTGTTTCCTTAAGGACAAAGTTGTATTTCGTTGCAAGTACTTGATGTATGTGAAGTTGTTTTATGAAAAGTTGCTAATACATGGTCTAGCAATCTAGCTTAGTCTTTTGGAGCTTAATATTGTAGTCCCTGTCTTGAGAATCTAGTGACTTTACCTTACGGTAAAAGGTGCACACTTTCTATTCGGACATGCTGAGTCTGAAGTATCATCTCACCTAATCAAATCTGAATCTCAAGAAGATATGATGGTTTGTGTTCTTCAAGTGTTTGACATAGATCTCTTTGAAAACCCAACAAGATTGATGTAATGGTTGACACAACTAGTCGGAAAGCCTATTGTCATATTCTCTTGAATCAGCAATAACAACCAATCTTCATGAGGCTTCTTCTATAATTTATTATAGGAGTTGTGTTTATGGTTTTCTTTGTATCAGAAGTCTGACCTATACTTGATGACTAATTGAAGGCTTGTTAGAAGTCTGATATTAGTATTTTGAACATCAAGCAGAAAATTTAAAGTAGCGTTGCTAAATTTTTTTCTCGGTCGATCCTCTAGACCCTTTATGTTGGCAAGCTTCTTGTTGTGCCAAGTTATTGAAGTCTGAGAATGAAGTTTCTTTTTCCTTGTATCATCAGGAATCTTCTTGTCTATTCATTTGGTTGTGTAAAGTGATATCACAATCTTTGGCAAATATTTTGATAATCCCGGATGAATAAAGAGTTTCCTTCGTATCTCGATCATGTTTATAGAGTGACTACGATTTTGGTAAACATCAGTTCCTCTTGTTACATGTTCCTTGAGACTCTTACGAGTCCTCGCCACAAAACAACCTTTTTGTCTTGGCCTCCTGTTGAACGAAGAGTGACCCTTATGTATCAAAAGTAGTTCAACAGCTTGGTTATTCATATCTTTGTATCCCTAGAAGCTCTACCTAAGTCGTCTAGTAGAGTTTCTCTTCTCAAAGTCTGTGGTCATGTTATTACTATTGTAAGCTTTACTTTTCAGAAGCCTAAACCGTTCTGAAGCTCCATGGTCTCAATCCTTATGAAGACCAACTATCTAACAACTTGAAACCTTCTCCTTTTGTTCCTCCTCTAACTTGACGTGTTTCATGTTCATCATCTCAGAGTTGTTCTGAACACTCCTTCATGAATTGACCATGATATACTTTGTGTGTTGTTTAGTTTGTTTCCCTCTTATCCTTAGAGAGACCTTGTTTCTTCTTTCTTCCTACCTTTGGAATCTCGGATCGAGATTCTCGTAAGGGGGATAGAGCTGTAACGCCCCAGTTTTAGCTAATCTTATTAGGGTTGTTTGTGCATTCATGAGCATCATATTTTAAAATGCATGCAAAATAAATAAAGCAAACCCCTAACCCTAGCTATTTTCCCTCTCTCCCAAAGCAATTCAAAAGGGTTTTACATATTTTGAAAACTATAAAAGCAATAGAGCGCAAATTGACTAAAGGGCTCCCTGGAGTATTTTATATATTTGCAAACTTTCTCCTATTTTTGAAAGAGCTCAAAACAAAGTTAAAAATGGTTTTCAAATGAAAAAAGGAAAAAACAGAAAAAGGAAAAAATGTTTTCTATAAAAAAATAAATAGAGCCAGCAGCTCGTGCCGGCCCATCTCTCCTCTCGCCTCCGCATACCGCCTAGTGCACACCCTTGCGGCCCAGCTAGCTGCCCACCCCGGCCCACGTACCCCTTCGGAGTCATTTTATTTTCTTATTACTCGCGCCTGACGTAGTGAAGCTGCTCGCTGTCCTGTGCCGATGCCATTGCCTCGCCGCCACGCTACGATGCGTGCTACCGCCCCAGGAGAAGGGGATAAGACCCCAGTGCCATGGCCATCTTCCCCAGTTCTTCTCGCTCGCTCTCTCCCCCTCCCTCTTCCATTCCCATCTCTGGCCGAACCCTAGATCTGGCCAGACCTCCGTTGCCGCCGTACCTGGCCTCCCCTTGCCCTGCCGACAGTGCCAGAGCCTCGTCCTCGTCGCCAGCTTCATCTCCCTGGAAGGAATCGGACCGAGACGCTCCCAGATGCCCGCGTCGAGCGAGTCTTCCGCGACCCCGACAAAGCTCTCCGCTGCCAATCCTTGCTCTTTCGGCCTCCTCGTGCCTCGTCGTCGCCTCCGTTCGCTTCGTGGTAAGTTTCTGGTCGTCATGGACCTTCCCACCCTCTCTCTCTTGCTCTATTTCGCGCTCGCGCCGTGCGCCGCCGTGCACCGCCGCAGTACATGGACGCCGGTGATTCTCTGGCTACCAAACAGGAGCGGCGCCACCATAGTTAGGCTCTCCTAGTTCTCCTGGTTCGAACGAGCCAGACCCCAGCCCCGCGCGTGCCCTCTGTCGCTGTCGCTTGTGACCACCTGGCGGTGGCCACCGTGATGACGTCACCACGACGTCACGCCGACGTGGCCCGTGGGCCCGTTGACCATTGCCGCCCACGTGGCATGCTGATGTGGCCTCAGGCCCAACAATTAGCGGGATCGGCGTGGCGAACGGATCTGGCGGGGCGGCCGTGCTGCCCGCCATGTAGATTGCGTTGAAGCGATTGGATCTGGCGCGAAAATCCTCGGGGGACTCCAAGCCCGAATCAGAGTCGAAGATCCCCAGGATGGAGGAGTCCTCGAAGTCCTCGGGGTTGGAGACTCGCGTGATGGAGTCCTCCCGTGATGCGGCGGTGATGGATCCGTCGACCAAGGCAGGGGTCGCGGTGTCGGCGTCATCGTTTAGGGCATCGTCGTTGGTGGCGGCGTTAGTCTTGACCACGTCGCTAGCGGCCGAGTCGTACTCGGTGACGAGGCTCCTGATGGAGCAGACCTGCTCTTCCGAAAGCAGATCACGGTGCAGCGGCGATCCGCCGACGATCACCGTTGCAGCTGGGTCGACCGCGCCGGTGAAGCCGACGAAGAGGTTGATGGAGCCGACCGGCATCACCACGCCGTGAGTGACTGGGCGTGACGCCGGGATGTGGCTGCTGCGCAGGATCTGTAAGATCCCGCTGATGGCGATCATGCGACCGGTGGCGAGCGGCCGATCGATCGGCGAGTAGGGTCTTGCCACAGAACTCAGGCTAGTCCCGCTATGCCCCACGGTGGGCGCCACCGTCTGCCATTGGTAGCGATGGAGTGTTTTCATCAGGAAGAGTTGGCGGCCATCTGCGGTGCGAGATGGGGGCGGATGCACATGGGTTTTACCCAGGTTCGGCCCCCCGGAGGGTAAAGACCTACTCCTGCTATATTAGATTATTGGAGATCGAGTTACAGGGGTGGCGAGCTCGGCGGCTATGCAGCGAGTCGCTTGAGGGGGTGTATGATGGAACGTGCGTCTCTAGGATACCCTAGGAAGGTTTATATATGAGGCACCTCGCTAGGGTTTACAAGCTACAACCGAACAAGATAAGGATTCAGAGGTTTTGACCTAATCTGACTGGGATTCTGCTACGCTCCTGGGCCTCCGGTTGCCAGTCGTCGGGCTTCTCCTTCCGTTGTAGTCCAGTGGACATCCTGCAGGCGCACTCATAGGCCTTTCGGCCCAATCAGAACGTCCTGCTGGGCATACCCCCTTTGGCATATCCCCATCACCTTAGGGTTACATTTAAACTCTATTTAACTTGTCATATCATCATACTTGCTTGAGCATTGCATAGATGCCATGTGTTGATTGTTGTTTCCCCTTTCTTTCCGGTGTTTGGTTCTTTCCGGTAGAATACGATATCGAGATCGAGATCGACACCATCGAAGATCGACGAATAATACTTGACCAACTATAATCAATTCAAGTACAAGGCTTTTGAAGATCTATATCTGGGTATCAACAAACAAGGCAAGCATATCCCCACACATAAAAGAATCCTATGCTTTCAAAGTATTTCAATTCTGCCATGATGTATACGATTCTACTATAGTCTTTTATCGATAGATAGAGTACCCTATCTATTGCATTACTTCCTTTGAGATTATATTACCTGATCCACTGCTCCTAGCATAACTAGATTTGGCCTATGTGAATTGCTAGAGCTTATATCTGTGTCTTTCTTAGCCATGCGTAGCTGCCAGTTCTGGTCCATCCAGATGATGTATCAGATGCAGAGAATCTAGTATGACAGGAGAACATGATGAGATGATATTAGTGGTAAAGGGTAACCATGCTAAGGCTTGTATGGGAGGCCACGATGGGATGTGGTTTTTGTAGTCCCATACTCGCCACCACTAGGAACCGAGTTCTTGCCTTTGGACCAAGACGAGCATACAGCCACACGGGGTTTATGGGGACCTCACGATTAACTAACTTGCCTAGTAGATTCCATGAGTCACATAGTTCGGGCTTTCCATTTGGCATATGAATTGAAAATGTTTTCGAAAGAGGAGGTGAAGGAGGTGCATCATAACAGGTAGGTATGCGTGGTCGGGGTTGCTTGGGGTGGATGGAGCCCCTGGTAAACCAACTTCGCCCACATCTCTAGGGACCGGCTTCAGGACTTGACCTGTTACGGTGGATCCATCCATAGGGCGTGACTCATGGTCTCGGCGAAGCAAGGTAAAATGGTCGTGTCCAATCACCCTCTGCCAGCACACCAAGGAAGTGTGTCAAGTGGCGCTAAGAGTCGGTTGGTACGTGTGGGTAAAGTTGTACCACCCTGCAGGGTTAAATCTTTTCGAAAAGCCGTGTTCACGGTTATGAATGCTTGGTGACCGAATTCTAAGATCATAGAGAACTTTAACCTAATCGTAAAACTTGAAGGTTTCAACGTGTGCTTAAGGATGCTTCCTCTTGGGTATGAGGGGGTGATCCTAGTTGTGAGATGAGGATTACTTGGTGGATATCAAAAGATGATGATCAATTCTTCAGATATGTCGCTCTCTTATCCCCTTTTAAAATATTATGATTAGACGAGCATGTTCTCCCTCTTGTTTTGTAAACAAAGATGGCTTTATGCAAAATAACCCCACCAGCCATAAGTCTTGCGAAGTAAATCCCTATACTCACCCTTGATTTGTTGATACTTTTGTAGCAGAGTAAGTGTTCCCTGAAGACGAGTTCCATACTACATCAACACGGAGGAGTAGCTTGGGGTTGCCGGACGGCAGCCTTGAATATATGGGCTAGGACGTCATCGTTATGCTTCAGGCATCTTAGGCCATTTGTTAAGTTTAATATACTTAATAGCATAATTTGCCTTCCGTTATTTTATGTTTGTGGTCAGTGACCTCTCCTTGTAATATTTTGGTTCTTCACTCAATTATGAGCTTGCTGTAATAATTTTTGTGTCGCAGGGTTACTGTTGCGTTACTGATTTCTCACTGAATATCCTCAAGCTCTAGGTTAAGCTTATGTCAGGCTAAGGTCTGGGATTTGTTTAACCCTGATCCCGGGGGTGTTACATAGTGCACAGAAAATAAGTTGTTTCCTACCAATGAATCTTCAAACTCTTCACGCATACATACATTAAATAATAACCCCGAGGTCAACGAGTCGCACACACTCTTGCATTTTCCGCACAATGCCATGTCTCCTAAAACAACAACATAATCATATAATTCCACTACACAAGTCATACACTAGTACACAATTGATATATTGTATACGTAATTCATCTACGCAATGAAATCAGAGCCTAAAAATTTAATGTACAGATACGAGTAATAGAGAATCTAGGGCTCACGGACGGTGGCGGATCGACGTCACGAACGAGGGCAGAGACGTCGGAAGAAGATGAGCATGGGAGGAGGCAAGAGGAGAAGATAGGAGCGGCGGTGGGACGAGTAAACCTATTTATGCACTATATAGGAAAGTAGTGTTGAGCCGGAAGGCTGCCGCCTGGCGCTTCCATCGGCAGACTATGGACCACCTTGTAGGCAGCTGACGAGTTGGCCCAGCCCATTCTATTCTTTTCTTCTATTTTTCCATATTTTATTACTTCTGTACCTCATAATCCCCCCGGTCCAAAATGTAAGACGTTTTAGTTTTGTAAAATGGAAGTATTTATGTGTAGGTTCATTTTAGATTTGCATGTCTATACATTCGTTTCACAAAACTAAAACGGCTTACATTTTGGAATGGAGGGGGTATGTTGGAATGTAATTTGGACAGTAACTTACTTGTATACATGACATTTTGACATAATAAAGGATCATTCACATACATATATGAACACATGTCGTTTATGCTTAAAAACTTGAAACCAGTATGACAAAAAAGTAAATAGGATAACATAATTCGGATGTCCACTAACAGAGCAAGTGCAACATTCGATCACTACAGGGCATCATCAGGAAAATGGGAAACAAACAAGTAAGTTCCTTTTTCTCCTTGGTATAGCAAGAACAACATCTTGGCACCCAATCCAAACTTATTCTCCGTGTCCATAAAATTCTTCCAGCTACTCGAATAGAGACGGCCATCCGAATTTGAAATGGTGTATGACCCCTTCACCATTGTGTGGGGATAACACACAATGGTCATGTCACCTTCTTTATCCATCATATTTGGAACAAGACGTTTTGGGAGTTTCTAATTTAAATAAAAAGTAGCAAGTCACCAAAAAAATTATGATACTCCCTACATTCACTAATATAAACCCTCCATTCACTAATATGTCTTATATTAATAAATGGAGGGAATAACAAATAAGATCAGTTTGACATTCACAATAAACTTAAAAAGAACCAAACAAGTTGGTAATGATTACCAGGTGTTTGTTTCGGCTGTGACAGCTAGTCTAGTTTAGGGTATGGACCATTGCTACAGTTGATCCTTTTGCATAATGTCCAGCATTATAACGTGATACCAGTAACTCAATAGTCTCTACAGTATGTATGACTCTCTCCATCATCCTCCAGTTTATCTTGGATCCGTCGGTGGAATCGATAGAGTCAACAATGCCACGTCTTTCAGACGAGAGTTTGAAATATTCTGCAATGTATGATTTGACAAAATTAAATGTTAAAATTATTACACTAAAATATTATATTATTGGTACAGCATGCATTATGTTGGAACACTACTTGGATGGGTGACTCGGAGGTTCCCATTGGTGACATGATTCGAAGGAACATCGATGTTCATAGTGAAATACATTTTCTGGCCAACTTGAATATTGTAGATTATTGCAACTTCCTTCCATCCTCTGCCACTATGTAGGTTAGACCTGGTTGGTTTGTGACATCAACTTCAAATTCGAAGTGCTCATTGGTCTTTAGAACATCAGGGAAAGTAATTTTGTCGTCCTTGGGCACGAAATATGACCTAAGGAAACGTGCTCTTGTGAAGCATGGGATGACCTAACAACAATCATGTGATTAAAATTAGTTTACCACGTCAAAGAAGGTCTAAGAATCATGAAATTATATATATGCCTTATCTTGATCTTTTTAGCAGTAAGAGCTAAGAGCCATGCAGTGCAAACCATAACCATACAGTTTATTGTCTTTGAACTTTTCATAATACTACACTACATCAAATTTATATTACGAATAAAAAGAACAATTTCCCTTAATATCAAACATGCACATAAAACTTCGAATATTACATGCAGTTAGATACTAACACGCATTAATGACTCAAATAAACAACAAAATGTGCCAAACACACAATATGCAAGAAATAGACAACATGATATACTCATTGCTAGCTGAATATCGTGATGTCCACAAATCCCTTTTGAAACGTCAAATCAAAGTTGGTCACGCACATATGCCCACTGCCGCATAGACCCTTTGTGTCAAAACAAGTGGGACACTATGATAGAATATAGATATGATCAGTAATAGTAATCGGGAGAGATTTACTGTTAGGAAGAGACCAAACATGCATGGTACCTCTTTTGTGCCCTCCATCCTTGCTAACGACGACGAGTGTGGCGGGTAAATCTACCGCGAGAAAGCAGTTATCTTTCTACAGAGAGAAGGACGGCGTCTACGACAGTAGAGTAGTGATGGCGGCGCTGCGCGGAGCCATGTGCACGATTTGATATGCACAAATTAAGGCTAGTTTGTTCGCGAAGGAATGTCAAATATTTGGCAAAACCCTACACGCATGGCTGGGCCCCGGTTGGTTCGGCCTGTTAAATGGCTAACGCGCATCTGCCCTAAACGGCTGGCCCAATTGTGTTTCATGTGCACTCTTGTTTACTATAGTACTAATAAACTACTGAGTATGACATATCATCATTATGTTGTACTCCCTCTGTCCAGAAATAATTGAATTTTATTTTTCTAGATTCGAAGAAATCTACACCGTAAAACATGTTTAGATATATTTGCATCTAAATAAATCTAAGTAAGTTATTTCTGGACGGAGGTAGTATTAAAATTGGTTAAGCTTAAAAAAGTAATTAAGCCAAATCCAAAAAAGTATTGATACATCTAAGAAACTACTTGTGCTTGTGTGACTCAACACTAGGCCAACATGATCCAACCGAGTTGATACATCTAAGTATAAAAGAGCTATGTGATGCCATGACACACACTTGTGGCAGATCTAGGCTTATGCGAACATTGCGTATGGGATCTAGACCTCTCTAGGTTGTGTACAAACACCTTCAACTTGTGCTTCTATTAGTCATCACTTAGACAACATGTTCCTACCTAGTTGATAAATCTAAGTATAAGAGTGATATGCCAAGACATGATGAGACACTTTGTGGCAAATGTGGGCCCATGCCAACATTGCATGGGCTATAGAACTCTCTGGGTTGGCTCGAAACACCATCATCAACTTAGTGGTTGTGTGAGTCAACACTTGATACATCTAAGTATATAAGAGTGTTATGCCAAGCGATGATACACACTTGTGGCAGATGTGGGTCCATGCCAACATTGCATGGGATCTAGCCCTCTTTGAGTTGTCTAGAAACACTTTCATCAACTTGTGGTTGTATGAGCTATAACTTGGATGACATAATCCTACATAGTTGACATATCTAAGTCAAATATTGTTATGCCAAGATATGATGAGACACTTTGTGGAAAATGTGGTCCCATGGCAACATTGCATGGGATCTAGACCTCTCTGAGCTGTCTAGAAACACGTTCATCAAGTTGTGGTTCTATGAGTCATCACTTGGACAACATGATCATACCTAGTTGATAGATCTAAGTATAAGACTGGTATGCCAAGATATGATGGGCCACTTTGTGGTAGATGTGGGCCCATGCCCACTTTGCATGGGCTATAGGCCTCTCTTGGTTGGCTAGAAACACCATCATCAACTTAGTGGTTGTCTGACTCAACACTTGGCCAACATGATCCCACCTAGTTGTTACATCTAAGTTTGAGACTGCTATGCAAAGCCATCAAACACACTTGTGGAAGATGTGGACCCATGCCAACATTGCATGGGATGTAGATATATCTTAGCTATTTAGAAACACCTTCCTCAACTTCCTCCAAAGTATATGATCGAGTCAACACTTTGCCAACATGATCCTACCTAGTTGATAGATTTAAGTATAAGACATGTAAGCAAAGACATGATAAGACATTTTGTGGAAAATGTGGGCCCATGCCAACATTGCATGGGCTATAGACCTCTTTGGGTTGGCTAGATACTTGTTGAACTTACCTTGATTCTATATTCCAAATATTGTGATGGTTCCTCTACTGAACCTGATAATGATAGTAGATGCAGACTATTGGGTTCTTGTTTTGAAGATTTAGTTGCCTGAATGCACTGTTAATTTATACTTAGCATATAGAGATGTTTTTTATGTGGTAGAAAGCAACAAGATGCACTATAAATATTCCAAATAGACAAATAATACTTAGCATATAGAGCACCATGTTCACATCAAGTTCTAAACCGCCCAGATTATTCCAACAAAACTTAAACAGTTCCTAACCACTGACAACATTTACCATCAGTTAAGGCAAACAACATGACCCATGAAGCCATCTGCTAGCCCCTAATTAAAGAAGGTGAAGGCACAGACATCCCCCTGCTTGATTCTAGCGTGTTCGATAACATTGGACCAATTGTTTGTCATCTGGGCAACACCATTCTTGTCTTGGATGAACTGAACATGCTCCAAATCTACATGACCTGCAACTATGAGTGGAAACTCCTTTGGTAGATACCTGTTGAGGTGGGTATTGCTATAACAAGCTAAAAAGTACTGTGGTAGAAGAACAAAGTTAGTCGTTGACTATAGTACACCTGTGCATATATAAGAAGTTTTGAAGATTTAAAACCCAAATGTTTACCATCTTGGCCTTCCCAGGGATGACATTTTACTTTGTCATTGTGCACACATAGTATGGTATAGATGGCTTGTATCCTTTAACTTGGGCACTTAGATACACAGCTAGTTCAGCAGTCAATTCCACATAGTTTCCAAACACACAGTGATCGTCGAAGTCCTCGCACAACCCAATTAAGGGACCTAGAAAGAAAAATATCAGAAAGTAATCTGTAGCTGCATAACAATGAAATGTCAATGACTTTAACCCCTAAAAATGACCATCGGCTTCTTAGCTTTCTTTGCTACATGTTTCTTTGCTGCATCATCTGACGGAACATCGGGGACGACAACGTTGGTTTCATGAGCCTTGTAGCCTTTCTTTTTAGCCTAAAAGACATTGCACCAATTAGAATATATTGTTTTGATGTTATACAATAGATATGACTTCTATGTTAGTGCGTGTAGCAACAATTTTAGAACCTCCTTATGTATATCGCTAGCCTTTATGTGGCAGAACATGCAATCCTCACATTTCATCCTACCTGCGCCTTACAGTGTAATACATGAATCAAACTAGGAGCATTTAATTTAGTAATAAAACATGCATTCAGTGACTAAAATAAGTATCCAAATATATAAATCAAATTCAAGTTAGTGCAATACAAGAATCAAATTCGAAGCATTTAATTTGGTGACTAGCTACACAAGCATCATCCAATGACTAAAATAAGCATTAAGTGACTACAAGCATCCAGGGAGCAATTTATCTGCGCTGTTTCCATGATATTTTGCACGATGACTTCGAAATTTGTACCGTCCAACACCATGTAGTCCATCTGAAGTTTAGTAAGAAAACTGAGAATTACTAGCTTTTACCAGTGAGCTAAACATAGATCTAGATCGAGCATCTACAGGGAGTAGACCCTTCGACGGTGACGTAAAACTAGATCACATTACCGACGTCGTGACTTATACATGTAGTTTGTAGACCATTAGGAAACCCCAAGGGGGAGAGTAAACAATAAACACTGAAGTGTTGTTGTCTAACTTTCTGACTAAAGGTTGAAGAAGTACAAAGTTATGGTGATATTAAGCCTTATTCTCATAAGGTTATAAGAAATCATATGTATAAGAGTACTCTCTAGAGTATGTCTGGATAAATTACCAAGTAGATATAACTGCTTAACCCGAGTAGACTAGTTATAAAGGGAAAACAGCTGGTAAATTATCCTTTAGTGTAAAGAGAGTATTCCAATATAGGTTGGTGTAGTGTACTAGGAAACTTAGATTGGAATGGACAAAATGTGTCCACAACCAATTCTAAATAGTACTGTAAGGACATAATCCAAGGGATTATCATAACAGAAACCATAGGATAAATTAGGAATGATAGTTCGAAGTTGCCAAGTATGAAGATGATTCAAGCAAACAGATCTGGATCTGGGATATCACAATTATTCCCAATTATGATCACAATGGAATTTGAGAAATGGTGTGATCAATACAAGTCAACTCCTCATTCCGAAACGTAAGAGAGTACAAACTTCGGGGATGAAGTCTATTTTAAGAGGGAGAGTCTGTAACACCCCAGCATTAGAGCTTAGAAATAAGCTGAACGCATGTGTGTGCATTCCATTCATGCATAGAAAATCCGAATAATTTTCGCGCTTTTTAATAAAACTTGTCAAAGTAATTGAAGTTTCTTTTAACTTGGTGGAACTGATGTAGACCATCAAGTTGACTGCGATAAGTTTCAATATGACCTTTGCTAAAACCTTTTTTGGGTAATATAATTTGATCTAAGGGTAGATCAGATGTAATAAAACTAAGTCAGAACACACTACTTAATAAGGAGTACTAGATCTGCTAGAGATCATTACATGGTATTCCATACTACAACTGAAGGATGAATACTCAATATTCTAGAGATGATATTAAGGTACTACCTACCGTAAACCTTGAATAGCAAGTTAAGTATATAACTTAAGAAAACGAAACCCTATAACTAAATCTGGAAACATTTGTTTGCCATAGTTACTCTTACCATGGGTATCATGGTAGTTCATAAACATTAACTCTTGTTACGGATATAGTAGAAAGGAAGTCAAGCCAAGAGCATCCAGCATATACTCTTAATATGATATTAAGAGGTGACATTCCTATTTGACCAAGTCCTAGTGTCAATGGATCATCATTATTGAGTGATCAATTCTTGACCTAGAACTTATTGACTCATAGCCTTTGACCTATTGTGTTGACCTTCCAAATACCTTAAGTTAATTAATCTAAAGGAAGAACTAGACATGGTTGAGTGTACCATCATCAATGGAATGTGATCCTTAGTGGAGATCAAACCATTTGATGTTGGAGGAGTTAACTCACTCATGAGTTAACTAGAAGCAGTACTTAAACCCAAGAGTTGAGCTAGTAATTGAGGAACTACGAGAAAGCTAGTTGTATTAGTACATTAGATAACAATCTTGTTAGGACAAGTGGATATAGACTTAGAATAAGCTTTCTTAACAAGATAGGTCTATAGAGAGACTAATACAAGTTTACTATGTAGATGAGTATAGATCTTGATCAGACAAATAGAAGCCTAAGCTTTGTATGATGAAAGGATGGTGGTCATTATTCTCAAGTCACTTGAGAATAGATGATCAGGTGTTGAATAAGAGTTATGAATATATCAAGTTAGGTAAAGTCCTAGTAATCTGAATCATCTAGCTTGATCATCAGAAGTCAAGCTAGAGTATGATGAAGTATTTGATGAGTTGTGTGGAGTAGTTGGAGGCATAGTAGCTTAACCAAGTTAATATAACGACAACTGGTATTAAGGGAGTAGTACTAAACATATTTCAAAGGATTGATATCGTTTGTTATGTATAGTGAGGATTATAGTCTTGCAAACCTTGGAAGTAGTTGCAAGATTATGTTAAGGAAGTTAATAGATGGAGTTAGCAGAAGCTACATTGATAGGTGCATCAATGGTAGTTAATTAAGAGAAGTTATATACTAGGAGTAAGGATGGAGTAATGTTGAAGTGGGATGACCATGTCATCATATGATGATGGATATGGTGGAGTCAGATGATTGTCTTATTCAGGAAGATGTGATCTTTGTGAATAAGATAAGAGAGATTTATAGAATATATTTAGGTAAGGAATTCCTTATCTAAAGATAACCTTGGAGAGGTATTAAGTTAAGGATTCTTTAGAAGCCTTAACCAAGAACATATCAAGCCATGACAAGACCCATGTCTACTGTATTATTCAAGACCCTAGAATCAAATGGATGGTGAGACCATTTCCTATTGCTAGGTAACTATTGAACAATACCTCTTGGATAGCTAAAGTTTCCAAGATTTAATTAGAGAACCAAGTGAGTGTTTGAGAAGGCATGTCCAGTTGATTGTCTTAAACTCTAATAGGAGTCTAGAATGATAGAATTTTTATCATCACATTACTAAGTAATTCCAATATCTGACTCTATGTGGTAAATTCTAAAGTTTGCGAACAGAGTAGAATTGGATATGGAAAATCACCAAATATGGAGGACCATGAGAAGCAAATCATCAAATTATGAACCACCAATATTACTACCATATTATGTATATATGTAAATCCTTAATGAAAATAAGTGGGAACAAGATTCTATAAACCTGGATACACATTTCAAACTAGTACCATTCAGATTGTCAAGTGAAATCAGAATTATCTCTGTGAAATCTTACTAAAAGAAACAAACCCTAAAACCCTAAATTATATTTACTTTATTTAATCCTTCATATAGTTATGAACATTTCTTGTACAATAAGAAATGATGAGAAGAAGACCATACTAGATTTATACAATAGTGTTCATGACCTACAAATTCCCTGCTTGTTTAAAACTCTGAAGAAATTTAAATTCAACAAAGGAATTTATTAAAGAAAATAGAGAACAGAAAATCGAAAAGGAAAATTAAAAGGCAGCACAACAAAGCCGGCCCACGGCCCATTTCCTACTTTTCGCTTGCGAGCAACAGCAGCAAAAAACCGCACGCTTTGCCACGGCCCAGTACCAGCCTGTCTTACCTCTCACTCTCTCACTGTCACGTGGGACCCAAGGAGGACCGCGGGTTGAGACAAAGAACTTCTAGGGTTTTTTTTGAAAAATCGTCGTCGTCGTCACCGCGACGCACACAGGCAGCTCGTTGGAGCAACGCGCCGCCGCTCGATGCTGTTCGCCGTTGTCAACAGTGTGCTGCGATGCGCGCCGCCGCTATCTGCTCGAATAAGAAGGCCACGCCGACGCCTCCTTGTTCTCATCCTCATCCACACTCGCTTGCTCCCCATCTCTCTCTGTCTCTGATCCTCCCACGGCAGAAACCCTAGCTTCGCGTACACCTCAAATCATCGTCGCTCTGGCCTTCCCCGTGTCCTAGTGATCAAGCTCGAAGCACCGCCGTGCTCTTCTGCATCCAATAGCTGGAGGAATCGAGCCGGTGTTCTCGAAATCAAGCCCCACAGCCACTTCTTCTCGAACTCCGGCCGAGTGCCACCGAGACCGTGTCGTCGTCTCCGTCCTCCTCTGCTTCATCTGAGGCCACTAGCGCGTCAAGGGTAAGCCGCTGAATTCCCTGCACCTCTTAGATCCCTTCCTTACGTGATGTATCGCCGTTGCAACGAGCACTGCCGTTCACCGCCGTCAGTCATCGTCGATGTCGTTGTTCCGATGACCATATCGTAGCAGCGCCACCACCAGTAGGTTCGTCTCATTTTCCTCGTTCAAACCACCCCAACCAAGCCCGCTAGAACCCTCTCAAACATCGCCATCATTCGCCGTCCGACCATCTCCAGCGAGGTGACGTCACCGCGACGTCAGCTCCGTGTCACCGCCCACCTAGTCAGCAAGTTTGACCAGATTTGCTCACGTGGCAGCCAACGTGGCAATATCCCCACCTGTTTGTGACTCCGGGGTAAATTCAATTGGGTGTATATTGGTCTTTATCTCGTGTGACTGATGACGTGGCCACGGGCCCATTAGTCAGTGTATGTGGCTAGGTTTAGTGTAGTATAAAAATTATTATCTGTTTAGAAAATAAATAAAACCAAATAAGTTTAATATAAATATCGTCCCAGAAATTTATAAAAGGATTAAATCTTGTTAATTCTTTATCTTTTGTTTCATAATACAGAAAAATACATATAATATATTGAAATGTTAAGAAAAATAAAATCTATAATTTAACTTTATTAACAAATATTATTGTGTTAACTATTTAATTAATTATTATTTAATAAATATTTTACAAGTAATAATACTTTAAAAATTCATATTTCAATATTAGTAAATAAGAAAAATATAAATAATATACTAAAACTCTGATAAAAACAAAATCTTCATTTAAAAACTTGTGTAAATTATTTTTGTACCACTTAACCAATAGTTATTATTTATTAGGTATTTATAAAGTGATAAAACTTGTAAAAGTCATATCTTCTTATTTAAAAATCAAAAAAATATTTATAATATACCAAAATAATCACGAAAATAACTTCTACACATCAAAAATGTCAAATCTCACTTTTGAAGTAAAATAATAAGTAAAGGTATACCAAATATTATTTAAATCCTTTTCTTTTATTTTAATTCATTAAAAATATATAAATCTTTACTATTGCCTTTAGCATTATTTATTTGAAGCCTAAAAATGTAATAACAAGTCAATTAATGTTTAAGTGAAGTTAAAATAGATCAAACCATTTTAAAATATATCTGCTAAAACTATCATCTCAAATTAAGGATATTTTAGTATTCCTAAAAAGATTTTATCAATTATAAAATCAACTAAAATAGTATATTGCTCATCACAAGAAACCTATTCACTTATACTATGATTGTTTAAGGTAGTAGTGTTTTCCAATTTACTAATCTGAGCTAATAAGAAACCTTAAAGTGTTAACTTTAAGTTTGAATACTTTTTACTTTGTAAAAGTAATCTTTCCTCAAAAGTTATTCTTTTAAGCAACATTAAAAATAAACCTTGAACACTTCTTTAAAAAGTTCTAATTGATTCTTAATCTTGTTTAAGAAATATTCTAGATACCATGATTCATTGAAGTGCTTTAATAATGCATATTACTTGTTGTATGGACATATGTTCACACACTCTCACAAGCCTTAATAAGAAGCACAAGTGTGAAACTGGTATAAAAGTGCAACACATTCCAAAGAACCCATCACAAACTCCAAACCCTAGTTCAAATACGACTATTCTGTGGATTCACATTTATCAAATTGCATTATATTACTTATGCATCGTTGCATCTTGATTCTTTATACATTAGTCCTTACCGGACCAATGGTGCTATTTACAGAATTTGGATCTTCTATTGTCTTGAAGACTGTGAGTGCATAATCTTGCAATCACAAAAGGCAAGTTCACAACTTACTCATGCCCTTTGATTATTTTCTACGCTTGTAACTCAACTATGTCATCACCTGCATTTCAAAATGGTCGAAAACACTATTTTCACAATTAACTGGAAATATCGGTTACTGATCCAGGGTGATCAGTTAATCTATAATAACTGGGAGTGGAAACGCCATTGAATAATAATGTATCATCTAGGACTTAACAACCAATGTCGCTAGTGATTCTAGCGCCGTATATTACGCGTCAACCATGAGACTTGGAATGGGACGGGAAAGTCAGTTGTATCTTCTTCCTTTCATATGGCGGCAAGATGACCTTATCGTGAGGCTGTTGATTTCTCATGGAGTTCCAAAGAATCCAGCACATGGGTGGGACCCCTTAGTTCCCCATGAGCTAGGTGTCTAGATTATCTATGCATAGCTGTCTAGGCCGGAGTTCACCATAGTTGATGGTGACCGCCAGTCAGAGCTTCTTACAGAGTCTTCAGGAACTTCCCATGGTTATAGCTTGCCCTAGTTGGTGGCTTAACGGAGGTGTAGTTAGCCCCGAAGGATCGTGCAGACATATGGGGTCGCGGAGAGGGCAATACTGGCTTGGATCTTAGACTAGGCCCCACATCAAGGAATTGAGGACGGGAATAAGATGCCTGATTGTGCAACAAGGCTAAGATCTCTTATGGGAAAAGTGACGTACCTCTAAAGAGTGTAAGAATTGTGACATGTTACTCCCTGTTCCGGGAAGGAGCTACGAACGCGGCAGGAAAGGAACTCCATGAAGTTCTGGTCAACCTGTGAAGGCTGTCTGACATAGTTTTCAGAATAAAAGCAACCTTTGAAGAAATGTTTATGAAAACCTGCATTTCCTACGACCTATGGTCTATGGCTGTAGAGATAGTGCATCATACACTCCTTTTTAGCGAACTTGCTGAGTACGCTCGTACTCAACCGTACCTTCTTAACCCTTGCTAGGTTCTAAGCCGTTGAAGACGACGTCAACTTCAACTTCTGCTCAAGAAACCATCATCGACAACTCAAGATCTTCAACAGAGTCAATGAAGTCAACATATACATTAACTAAAGTGAATAAAAAGTTCTTAAGTAGATACGAGTAGATTCTCTAGCCATAAAACCTACTTCTGTAGAGCATTGCAAAAGAAGCAATGGCAAGTCTGTTAGCTAAGATGCTAGTCTTAGTTACTAGATATTTCTAGGTTATTATTTCTAGTTCATATTTGTAAGAAGTTCTTTCTCTCTCTTTAACCTAGAGTGTTCTCTGGATCTTTTGTAAAGAATCGAGTTGTAATCTATAGTCATGTCTTGGACCGGCCGTGTTTCTGTTGTACCACTCTGAGTAACGTAATACTAGTGAATGGTGTTTCATTGGTGTTATGTCAACGACTATAGTGTGCTACATCATGAAGTGGTATGCTGGGTCACCACAGTAAATACAAAAATTACTAGTGTGGTAGTTTCGCTGAGCCCTCACATTTGTTTGGCCTGCCATTAATCCGCCGAGGCGTGAGTCCCATCCGTAGAGGGCGGGGTTGGCCCGGCCCAACACTCACATTTGTCGAGATAAAACCCTAATTCCTGAGGCCGCAGTACTGCCCACCACGATACTCCTGCTCCCTCCTTACGCCATGAAGCGAGTCCGTGGTGATGAGCCGGGGCTACTGCCAAGTGGAGGATCAGAGGATCCTCCTATGTCGGTCGTCGCCGTAGGGTTCGGTGCTGCTGCTCCGGGAAGTCCGTACTCTTCTGGCCCTGCCATAATTTCTCTGGCTTCTGACGGAGCGGTCGTTAGTGACCTCGAGGATCAGGTGAAGGACGATGTCGTGGCTCCCACTGCAGATCGGGACGAGAAGCAGGCGAAGCGCATGGAAGTCTTCGGTTTCAAAGAGGAAGACTACGACCCGGATGCAAATGTCGAGGTGGACTACGAGGTGTACCCGGATTCAAACGTCGAGGAGGAATACGAGGTGTACCCGGATGCAAACGTTGCCCACCTTCGAGGTCCCAGAGAATGCGAGGAGTTCCAGGTTGAGGTCAGTGACGAGTACATGATATTTCTGTGGTACTGCCTCGTTTCAAAATATAAGATGCTTTAGATTTGTGAGAGGAGTGTATCTACACACTAAAAAGGGTCTAGATACACACACTAAAAGAGGTCTAGATACACTCCTTTCACAAAGCTAAAACATCTTATATTTTGAAACGGAGGGAGTAGTTGATTACTGTTTGTATGTTTTGCTCGCGGTGTAGATTGATTTGATCTCCCACCAACTTGATTTAGGCATATCTTATTATAAGGTTGGTGGTTTGATTGTATTGTAGATTGATTCGATCTGCGAGTAATTTTATCCATATCTCATCAGATTGCTTAATTATTAATAATGATAGACTAGTAATTTTAAAATCAATGTGATTAAGTATCAACTGATTTTTTAGGTCGTAACGATGAATTTATAATCAAAGTTATTGCACTTGTTTTCATGAAGGCGTATCTTTACTGTGTACTACCTATATGGACTTGGTAGTAACCATATCAGATGCATGCAAAGTTGATTAGATGCACACTTTTCTTAATGTAGATTATGAACATGATGATTCCATATTATGATGCATACCGTTCATCTTATATATTTCAAATTCTCAGATGCATGATACATACCGACTGATCCCATTTATAATAATTTTTGGAAACTTGAATTTATATTCGAAGTAAATAAATTTTCTCACTTCATAGTATTTAATAAATACAGGAGTATGACAACATGGTAGATGAAAGGAGGCCAGTGACAACAAAAGCATGAACATAATTAAGAAGCACAAGTATGTTAAGACTGATAGGTTGCCCCTTGACGCCGATCTTAAGGCCAACATTTGATTGTGCTACCGCTGCTTTGGTCCCTATTTTAGTTGTTCTTATGTTGGTTATCGTTGAAACTATGTGTTGTAGAAACTGATGTTATTTTGTCGTCTGTGATGGAACCTCGTTTAATCCATAACTTACGTGAGTGTTTGATACTTCATGAGATGTAGTTTGCTTTGACATTCCAGGTGCACAATTATTTGTTTGTCGGAATCATGCACACTAAATTGTTTAGATGGTCGTCTATTCATGCACACCATAATTCCTGGAGTATTAGGTAGATTTGTCTGACCCAACTATTTTCTACAAATTGCAATAGAGGAAAACTATGGTATACCTAATTTATTTCAATATTCCAAAATGATATATTTTATGGCAAATAGGGCACCAATTACAAAGGCTGTGATAGGATTTCTAGGCAACTCAGATTGCTCTACAGCCCATGCAATGTTGGGATGAGGCTATATGAGGTATAAGTGTGCATCATAGCAGTTATATAGTTTATTAGATTTAACAACTAGGTGGGATCATGTTTGACCAAGTGTTGACTCATACTACTACAAGTTGATCAGTTGTTTCTAGACAACTCAGATTGGTCTAGATCCCATCATGCCTAGGCATAGCAATGCTATAGTTTCATCTAACAACTACTCCCTCCGTCCTAAAATAGATGTCGTAAACCTTTCAAAATTTGGATGTATCTAGACACTATTTAGTATCTAGATTCATCCAAATTTAGAAAAACTTTCGACATTTATTTTGCGACGGAGGGGGTAGATGGGACCACGTGACCAATTGTTCACTCATTATTCAACCAGAATGTGATCAGGGTGTTTCTAACCAACTCAGATAGGTCAATAACCAATGGCATGAGCCCATATTTGCCACATCGTGCATCATGTCTTGACATAGAATTGTTATACTATGCAACAACTAGGTGGGATCTTGTTGACCAAGTGTAACTCATACAACCACAAGTTGATAAAGTTGTTTCTAGCCAACTCAGATAAGTCTAGAGCCTAGGCAATGTTCGCATTCTTTGCATAAATCTGAAAGCTACTACACATCATTCCAAAACTTCTATGAGTAAAGCTGGAAGGTAATACACATACTTGTGAAATAAATTCATTAAAAAATTGCACTTTGAATAAACCCGAGCATGGTGTGGAAACCATTTACGGCATGAAAACCGCACCGTACACAAGTTTATTACTTATATTATATTATATAATGACGATGATTGAGTAAGTACATCGCCGCTAGCACATAACAGTGGTACAAGCGATAGCCTGTGGTTTTATGCTCGAGATCATGCATATGTGATATATATCTAGTAGGCCCGTGTGAACGATTTTATATGCACAAATTACAGTTTAGGTTAGGTTTGGGCCAGGATTGGGCCGGCCTTCACGTCATATACTCTGCGGCCCCTGATTCCCCTGGTTTATTTCCTTCTCTAGAGACGGCAAAGTCGGTGGGCGGTTATCATGGATGTTGCGACGATCGAGGATGCGAGGTAAATGAAGGTTACGTTCTTGACTCCCTCCTCTTCTACACAACATGGTTGCGCAAGTAGTGATAGGGTTTGCCGCTACTATTCTTGGGATAGTTTTGGTGATGGAAAGTGGTGGATTATTTTTTTCTGATTTTGTGTTGAATTTAGCCATGATCTCCTAAATTCTATCACATTATACTTTTATTTCAGCTAATTCATTAATCCAGGGGAGATTTTGTTGGTGAGATTTCATTTCAGAGGGGATTTCATCAAAGTTTGGCCAAATCTGAACTACGTTGGAGGAGATGATGCGCTGTCAGAGATAGAGAGGAATAAAATATCACTGGAGGAAGTCAAAGGATTTGTTAAAAATCGCATGGCATCGAAAGAAACGATGAAAATTTATTTTCTTATTCTAGGGAAAGATCTCATGGATGGGTTGGTGTTGCTCTATGATGACAGTGGCTGTGTCGAGATGGATCATTATGTTCGCCCTAGGGGATTGGCTGATGTGTACGTTGAGTACAACAGTGAGGAAGACAATAAGCATAGTAGCAGCAAGTGTGCTTTAAAGGATGAAGTGTCGGAATTGAGTGCTAGAGAGGAGGAACCTGATGTTGTTGTCATAATTGAAGTTAAACCTGCTGAGTCTGAAACCAGTTGTTCCCCACTGAGGCATAAGAAATCAGGCAATAGAACACTAGTGCAAATATAAAGTGATGAAGATGATGTGATAATGACAGAACCGGTATTGACTCAAGTGGTGAATCATACTCAAGGTGCAGCTTTTTCACCTTCAGGGCACGGTCATGATCCCATGCCAGCAGCTTTAGGCCATGACCAGCAACCAAATCCAGTAGGTCTAGGACATGACGGTGAATTGAAATATATTATACTTACAGATTCAGAGAGTGATGTGGAATACATTGCACATAATAATAACAAAGGGGAAGATTCAGAGGTTGTGGATCTAAGAAGGCAAGGTAGAAAGTTTGAGAAATGGATGAAAGACTCCAAGAGCTGGATTGTTATAGATGGAACTGCCACTACCTCTCCATCTACCACTACGTCACATGGAACTACTGCTGCCCCCCTCAACTGCAAGGTCTCAACCAACTGTAAGAACTACAGCTCCTGCAGGTGCGAGAACTCCAGCTACTCCTGGGGGAGCATCTGATAGCAGAGGAAGACGAACAGGAAGAGCCAAAGGGGGAAAAAGAGTGTCAGCATCTCGCGTTCCCATATACTCTTATTTCACTTGTAGTGGCACCTACTGAATGCCATTTTCTTATGTTAATGTAATGTTTCAAACAGCGTGGAAACCTTCTATATGATGTTATGGTTTTACCTGAATCTCTATGATTTTCGCTAAATTTATAAGATTTTTGTGGAAATTATATGATTTTGGCTAAATTTATTCTGGTAATTGGACCCAAATATACACTATTTTCATCTCTCGGATAGCACACGCATATTATTTTCGATCAGAACAAAAACTGTAAAACACGAACTACATATTCGAATTTTAAGATAGCGCATCATAGATAATCAATCAGATAATATTTTCGTGTGAATTAGTTCAAATTACACATATTGTAGCTTCACAAAAGCCACAATTTACAAAAAAAATATAATAGTGGTGGACGCTGCCACAACCTAGACCAAAATTGAGCTCTGGCCATCACCAGAGCTGCAGGTTGTGGCGGCGTTGGGGGCGGCATCGACCTCAGTCACTGAGGTTCATCAGGTCCGCCATCTCCAGCTTGACGACCGGCGTGGCGGCGCGCTTCCTCGCCAGGCGCTCCACCTGCTCCCGCACCAGTCGTGCCTCGACGAGCTTCATAGCACGGCGCGCGTCAGCGGCCTCGATCTCCTCCTCCGCCTCCCGCTCCAGCTTCGACTTGCGGATGACCATCTCCATCGCGAGGCGCTCCTCGTGGGAGTTGTTGGCATAGTCGGCTACCGTGACAACGAATGCACGCGGTGGGGAAGGGGATATCCAGTTGTCGTTGTCAGAGTCGTCGTGACGAGCTTCCACCGCGGCGGGGACGGTGGTTCTGTGTGAGGAGCTCCCACCACGGGACGATGCCTCACCGGCCGCTCGAGCACACGCGGAGACGAAGCCCGGTGACACGTACACGCGGAGCTTCCGTGGCGGCGACTCCACGCGGTTGGTCCAACGGCGATCCAAACGCTTCCTCACGGCCTCGGAGAGGACAAATGCATCGCAAGCCACGTCATCAATGACGATGCGAGCTCCCCCGCCCCTGGAGCTGCGCCCCCAAGGCAGAAGCTGTTGCGGCCGCTCGACATTGTCCACAATTTATCTTCGGAGTGGTGGGTTGACAGCCGCGGAAGGCTTAAATGAGCATATCCCTGGACATGGATAGGCTTGCACGCACCCATGTATCGTTTGGACAAATATAAGTTGAAACTTACCAAGTCATGGTACACACTTTGTGGCAAATATGGGCCCATGCCAACATTGTATGGGCTATATAGACCTCTCTTGGTTGGCTTAGAAACTCCTTCATCAACTTGTGTTTGTCCTTTCAAAAAAACTTGTGGTTGCGTGGCTTGGCTCAGCACTTAGCCAACATGATCCCACATAGATAATACATCTAAGTGTATGCAAAGCCACGACACACACCTCTGACAGATGTGGGCCCATGCCAACATTTCATGGAATCTAGACATATCTTAGCTGTCTAGAAACACCTTCATCAAGTTGTGGTTGTATGAGTCATCACTTGGGTAACACGATCCTACCTAGTTGATAGATATTAGTATAACAGTGCTATGCCAAGGCATGATGAGGCCCTTTGTGGCAAATGTGGGCCCATCCAATATTCCATGGGCTACAGAAACTGCTTCATCAACTTGTAGTTGTGTTGCTCAGCCCTTGGCCAACATGATCCTACCTAGTTGGTAGATCTAAGTATAACACTGCTATGCCAAGACATGATGAGATACTTTATGGCAAATGTGGGCCCATCCCAGCATAGCATGGGCTATAGTCCTCTCTAGGTTGGCTATAAACTCCTTCCTCAACTTTTAGTTATGTGACTCGGCACTTAGCCACCATGGTCCCACCTAGGTTATAATCTAAGTATGAGAGTGCTTTGCCAAGACATGATGGGACTCTTTGTGGAAAATGTGGGCCCATGCCAACATTTCATGTGATCTATACCTATTTGAGATGTCTAGAAACACCTTCATCAACTTGTGGTTGTATGAGTCATCACTTGGATAGTGTGATCCTACCTAGTTGATAAATCAAAGTAAAAGACTGTTATGCTAAGACATGATCATACACTTTGTGGCGGATGTGGGCTCGTGCCAACATTGCTAAGGCTTTAGACCTCTCTTGGTTGGCTAGAAACACCATCATCAACTTAGTGGTTTTGTGAGTCACCACTTGGGAAAACATGATCCCACCTAGTTGCTACATCTAAGTTTGAGAGTGCTATGCAAAGCCATGACAGACACTTGTGGCGGAGGTGGGCCCATGCCAACATTGCATGGGATCTAGACCTATCTTAGGTGTCTAGAAAAACACCTTCATCAACTTGTGGTTCTATGAGTCATCACTTGGACAACATGATCCTACCTAGTTGATAGATCTAAGTATAACACAGATATGCGAAGACATGATGAGACACATTGTGGAAAATGTGGGTCCATGCCAACATTGCATGGGCTATAGACCTCTCTTGGTTGGCTAGAAACTCCTTCATCAACTTGTGGTTGTTTGCCTCAGCAGCTTCACCAACATGATCCCACCAAGTTGCTACATCTAAGTTTGAGAGTGTTATGCAAAGCCATGATGAGACACTTTCTGGAAAATGTGAGCCCATGCCAACATTGCATGGGATCTAGACCAATCTTAGCTATCTAGAAACACCTTCATAAACTTAGTGGTTTTGTGAGTCAACACTTGGCAAAACATGATCCCATCTAGTTGCTACATCTAAGTTTGAGAGTGCTATGCAAAGCCATGACAAACACATGTGGCAGATGTGGGCCCATGCCAACATTTCATGGGATCTACACCTCTCTTGGTTGGATAGAAACACCATCATCAACTTAGTGGTTGTGTGAGGTGAGTCAACACTTGGCCAACATGATCCCAACTAGCTAGTTGCTACATCTAGGTTTGAGAGTGCTATGCAAAGCTATGAGATACACTTGTGGCAGATGTGGGCCCATGCCAACATTTCATGGGATATAGACCTATCTTAGCTATCTAGAAACACCTTAATCAACTTGTGGTTGTATGAGTCATCACTTGGATAACATGTTCCCAACAAGTAGATAGATCTAAGTATAACACTTCTATGACAAGACATGATGAGACACTTTGTGGAAAATGTGGGCCCATGCCAAAATTGCATGGGCTATAAACATCTCTTGGTTGGCTAGAAACACCATCATCAACTTAGTGGTTTTGTGAGTGAACACTAGGTAAAACATGATCCCACCTACTTGCTACATCTTAGATTGAGAGTGCTATAACAAGACATTATGAGACACTTGTGGTAGAGGTGGGCCCATGCCAACATTGCATGGGATCTTGACCTATCTAAGGTGTATAGAAAAACACCTTCACCAACTAGTGGTTGTATGAGTCATCACTTAGATAGCATGATCCTACCTAGTTGATAGATCTAAGTATAACATTGTTATGCCAAGACATGATGAGACACATTGTGGAAATTGTGGGTCCATGCCAACATTGCATGGGATATAGACCTGTCTAGGTTGGCTAGAAACTCCTTCATCGACTTGTGGATGTGTGCCTTAGTGCTTGGCCAACATGATCCCACCAAGTTGATACCTCTAAGTATGAGAGTGTTATACCAAGCCATGAGACATACTTTTGGCAGATATGGAACCATGCCAACATTGCATGGGATCTAGTCCTTTCTTAGCTATCTAGAAACACATTCATAAACTTGTGGTTGTCTGTGTCATCACTTGGACAACATGTTCCTACCAAGTTGATAGATCTAAGTATAACACTGTTATGACAAGACATGATGAGACACTTTTGTGGCAAATGTGGGCCCATGCTAACATTGTATGGGCTATAGACCTATCTAGGATGGATAGAAACACCATTATCAACTTGTGGTTCCGTGCCTCAACAATTTGTGAACATTATGCACATTCTGGTAAAATGGAACTTCCATGGAAGAGAAGCAAATGAAACGCTTTCATAAAAATTCTCGTAGAATCGAGAATGAAGTTTTCATTCTGTACATGCCAGATCATGAATTAGTATCCAATCTCCGAAAAGTCCCGATTGTTTCGATTTTTGGAATGGGATATTTACGGAATCCCCATGAATAGGATGAGAGGACCCATTTGATATATCTAAGTATAATAGTTCTATGCCAATCCATGATACACACTTGTGGCAGATGTGGGCCAATGCCAACATTGCATGAGATCTAGACCTCCCTAAGCTAGCTAGAAACACCTTCAACAACTTGAGGTTCTATGAGTCATCACTTGGACAACATGATCCTACATACTTGGTTGCATGGGCTATGGACCTCTCTCCTTGTTGGGTAGAAAAACCATCCTAAACTTGTGGTTGTCTGACTCAACACTTGGCCAACATGATCCCACCTAGTTGATACATCTATGTATATGAGTTCTATGCCAAGCCATGACACAAAATTGTGGCGTACGTGGGCCCATGCCAACATTGCATGGGATATAGAACTATATTATCTATCTACAAACACCTTCATCAAATTGTGGTTGTATGAGTCATTACTTGTAGAACATGATCCTATCTAGTTGACAGATCTAAGTATAACATTGTTATGCCAAGACATGATGAGACCCCTTGTGGAAAATGTGGGCCCATGCCAACATTGCATGGGCTATAGACCTCTCTTGGTTGGCTCGAAACACCATCATCAACTTAGTGGTTGTGTGACTCAGCACTTGGCCAACTTGATCACACTTACTTGATAGATCTAAGTATAATTTTGCTATGCCAAGACATGATGAGACACTTTGTGTTAAATGTTCCTACCAACTTTTGATTCTATGAGTAAACACTTGGCTAGAAACTGCTTCATCAAGTTGTGGTTGCATGGCTAAGCACTTGGCCAACATGTTCCCACCTAGTTGATACAACTAAGTATTAGAGTGCTATGCCAAGCCATGCCACACACTTGTGGCAGATGTGGGCCCATGTTAAAATTGCAAGGGATATATAGACCTATCTGAGTTGTCTAGAAACACCTTCATCAACTTGTGGTTGTATGAGTCATCACATGGATAGTCCTACCTAGTTGTTTGATCTAAGTATAAGACTGCAATGCCAAGATAACGTATCCAGGCCCAATAGTATGTACTTCCTTCGTCCTAAAAAGGATGTCTCAAATTTGTTTAAACTTGGATGTATCTAGACACTATTTAGTATACATATACATTCAAATTAAAATAAACTTGAGACATCCGTTTTGGAAAAAATGCTCACATTGCAATGTAACTGGGGATGTATAGATTCGGCAAAAAAACTCGCATAACCTGGAAACGAACCCTATCTATCTTTCTACTGGTAGGCATGTGTGGTTTGAAAATCCACCTGATGGTACGGTGTTCGTGTAACTTATGCAAACTATATGGATAAGTCTCAAGAAAAAAGGGATTGCTTGACATAAATGTATACCCCCTTTGTGCTTATATCATTTCACTCATTTTGAGATTATTACACGAATCTGATATGAGAACTCATTTTCAGATTGTTTAGTTTGTTTTATATGAGAACTCATTATTTTTAGATTGTTTAGTTTGTTTTATATGAGTACTCATTATTTTTAGATTGTTTAGTTTGTTTTATATGAGAACTCATTTTTCTTTTGCCTGATGCACTTCTGTATTTTCTTATTGTTGAAATTTTTAGAGAAATTATTTTCAGCCTTTTGATGCACGTATGCACAAGGTGTTTTGGTTCTATGCACAAGTGTGTTACCACATTTCAGGAAACTTAAATTAGAATGGGTTTTGGCACAAGTGTGTGGCCAAATAAAATGGAAACTTATAGAAATAAAAATATGCAAATGTAAATTAGAAAAATATAGATTTTTGCACGAACTATAACCATAGATTATAGAAACACCCTTACATAATATAGCAAGCCACACAGTCTGATACAAGAGTAGTTCACCGGCAATAATAAACACGATAAAGCCATAGTTGACGACACGATGAACAAGATATGTGGATACTAAAAACTAGCTAAACTCTAGGGGTGCCCAAACTCCGGTCATCTGCTTCACTCCGCGTACTCCTTCACTTCGGCCGGCCACTCCTTGGCCCCTCACTCGTCATCCTCTGGGTAGGGGAGGGAATGCATGTCACCACTGGGAAGATGGAGCGTAAGTCGGTGTAGACGTTATAGGCCGTGAATGGGATGAACTCTCACCCACACCAAAACACCTGGCCAAGGAGAAGGTGAGCATCGAAGGGGTTGGTGAAGGTGACGAAATGGCCGATGATGAGGCCGCTGCTACTGGCCTCGTAGTACTCCTCGAGGTGGTACATGCGTGGCGTGTGTGCATGGAGATGGCAGTAGTCGCCCGTGGGGAAGAAACAAGCTAGATCCGCTCCGCTCCTCCACCTCAAAAATTCCGACACCCGGAGCTAGTTCTCTACCAGGACACCGTCGAACTGCCTCTCGGGCACGGTGCGAGGGCGCTGGTATGTTGACCCGGTGAACTGCATGGTGGGTAGCTAGGGGAGGCGGTGGCAAGAGTGGTTGCTCGAGAAGAAGAAGAAGATGTGGCGGCTTGAGAGATGAGTGTGAGAGGTGCGAGGAAAAATGAGGAAACAACGCTGCCCTTATACAGCCGTGGTGTAGCCCAAGCGCGAAGATGCTTCGTTCAACATTGCGGCCGAGCATTCCGAAGCGGCACACGATGACACGATCGAGGAGAGGAATCAGCCCGTGATGGTAAGGCTCCCCGCCCGTGTGAGATGTTTAGCGTGTGACAGTAAGGCTACCCTAACCCACCCACGTGCGAGCTTCCATCGTGTCCTTTGCGTGTCTTTGCGTTAATTACCATGATACGATGTATCTTAGCTGCGCAATGCATGCATGGCTACGTGTGCAGGCTGCGACAATGGTTTACTACAACGAGATGCTTAAAATAGCTAGGCTACGACGATGCTGCATGTTGCATGCATGACACGGACGCGGGACACGAGATGCTCGCTTGCATGGCACGACGCTAGCCAATCAGATTCGAGAACGAGGTCTCCCACGGATCGCCCAGAGCAAGCCCACCTAATCCTTATAGAAGACCTCTATCCCATAACCGTAGTACAACGCTAGGGTTACATGGACGGTCGATGTTCGGCGTTAGGGTTAGCGAGGTATTGGAGCTAGTAAATGGGGTTTTGAGAGGTTTGACCAAATTGCAAATGTGCATAACTAATCCTTCACAGATAGGCATGTTATGTCACCTAGTTACGAGGAAAACTCATAAACATGATGTATAAATATTTACACGAAAAATCCTTCCCAAATTGAATAACCTCCACTAAGGTTGCAGAGACTTCAAACATGAGAGTAGAGGGTTTGGGGTTTTGAAAATGATAAATATCAAAAACCTCACCCTAGCTTCACTTTGGAGTGACTAAGCATGATCTAAAGTTATTTTTGCATTTTCATGTTTTAAACTTGTTTTATTACTGTATTTCCATTAAAGCATGTTTTTCAAAAATAATTTAATAATATGAAGATTAATTCAATAAATAATGTTACTTCGTATTGGTACTATATAGGTTGAATAGATGGTAAGAAAATTTATTTAGCTGATTTAGAGAAGGTCAGAAAAAAATTGCTTAGAAATGAGGGTGTTTGGCCTAGCTTTTGAGCACATTTGGACCACTTTTTTGGTGACTATGAGTTTTACGAACTAAAAGGAGCTTGGATTGCAGAACTAACATGCATTATAGTGCATAAAGCATTGTAACATCATAAGACATACCAATCAACTCCAAAAAAACTGAATGTTGCTTCAAATTTAATTGTAGGTTCAAATTCAAATTTGAATTCCGGTTCAAATCAACATAGCATTATTGTCATTGTATTGGGAACAGCAGTACCTAACAGGTTAGATAGAGGTCTGGGGACTAGTAGGGAAGCTCTCGATGGTCTCCGCAGGCGGGATTGGATATGAGCAAGTGTAGCGAGACACAGGAAGTACCCAGGTTCGGAGCCCTCGTGGTGAGGTAAAGCATCTAATCCTGTCGATCTAACTATGAGTAGTATATGGGATACAATCGCTCCTCGAGCTGTATTCTCTAGCTACCACCTTAAATGCACTGAGACCAACCCTTGCTATGAGAACCTTGCCTCTCCTTATATAGGCAGAGAGGCAACTGTCTTACTGGCCAGTCTGGCTAGCGGGCCCCATAGGCGGGTCCTAGCCGACTGGTCATCTACAGTATCCGGTACACTTACATCCCATTAGGGTACATGCGGTAGGGTCGTCGTGGGTATAGTGAACACCGTGCGAGCCTATCCTCAGCATCTGGCCACCGTTCCCGCGTCACCCATCAAATTCTTTGGTATGGCTGTGTAGTTGCGGTTCTTGTCATCATACCAGGGCGTACCGTGCACTGTGTAGCACGTCGCTCTGTTCTCCTGATTGTGTCTGGCTACACTGATGTAGCCGGTCTCGTGCCTTGCTGCTCCTCATGGTTCCGGCTACCATTAAGTAGCCGGCTGGACTTGCTCATGTTCGGCTAGCTAGACGCGAATCGACTATCGTAGTTCTTGTTCGGTTGGGGTATCCGGAGGTCATCCCCCTGACACTAGCCCTCGAGCGCGTGTATATTTCGTCCTTAGGTGAAATGTGCGCACGCTCCTCCCCAACTTTTGAAATTTCTGGCCGGCTACATCTGGCGGTTGTGCTACCTATGACGTCAGTGCTGACGCCGGCCACGCACGCACACGCCATCATTGCACTACGGCGGGCAGTGTAACGTCTCGTCGCACGTCGCCTCGGGAAACTGCCGCATGCCTCTTTGGTTTCCACTCCGAGATCTTCTGCACATCCCGCATGTGCACAAGGGATCCTGTGCGGTGGGAAGGGTGGGGTGCGGCTTGATGGGCACCGCACGGCACCACGCACGATTCTGCTTCCGGGTATTTAAAAGGTCACTCGGGGGAGGGTAGTTCCCCCCTCCACTCGCTGCCTCCCCAGTTCTCCCTTGTGCCCTTGCCTTCCTCACTCTGCTCTGCTTTCTTCTGCCGCTATAATCTGCCGTGCCGCCCGTTTAGCGTCGTCAGAGACACGAGCCACCGTCACTCCTCAACCGGAGTGCCGCCCAGCGAGCCGGAGATGGCTCCCTAGAGCGGAGCATGGTGCGGCTCCTCCGTGACGGAGGAACACATCGAGAATACTGCGCCACCTGCGTGCTGCCGGCAGAGACAGAGGTGGCGGTGCGGCTGGCGCCGGCGGGAGAGGAATCACTAAATCTGACGGAGGGGGAGCGGGTGATTTTCTTGTCGTAGCTCGCCCGCGGCTTCGTGCTGCCAGTGCACGCCTTCTTCCTCACATTCCTCGCCTTCTTCGACCTTCGCCTCTACCACCTCGGCGCCAACGCCATCGAGACGTTGGCGCACTTTGTTGCCTTTTGCGAGAGCTACCTCGGGATCCAACCGGATCTTGGGCTCTTCTGTCGGCTCTACCGCGTCTGGCCGCAGGTCCAGTTCACCCAGGGGCCGCTGGTGACGTGCGGCGGCGCCTCCATCTACTCCCGCACGTAGACCGGCTAACCCAAGTTCTGGCTACAGGACACGGTGCGACTGCGGTAGCAGTCGTACTTCTACATCCGCAACCTCGGCGACATGGACCAGATCAATCTACCGGCTTTCTAGGATGTGGAATCTAGCAGGCAGAATTGGCACCTGAAGATCCACGGCGAGAAGGCGGAGTTGGACGCGATCCTGCAGCGGATGCGCTCCCTCGTCACCACCGGCTTGACCAGCCTGGACATCACGCTCAACTGGATGTCCTGGCTGAAGATACCGCTACAGAAACATGCACACAAGATTTGCTACTACTCCGGCCGGCTGGACCCGACCCGGCTATCCCACCACGATTCCCGCTACCACAACTTGAAGGAGTGGGTGTGGATGATCACGAAGGAGTGGCTGCCGGAGCACTGGAAGTTCGGGGTAGCTCCTTACAGCCGTGACAACCGCTCACCCCGGGTAAGTCTCGCCAGCTGGTTTTTGCTTTCTTGTTTCTATCTTTTTATTCGGCTGACCTATTTATACTTTCTCTCACAGACCTTCCCCTGAATCATCCAGGAGGAGGGCGAGGCCCCCCTCCAAAACTTCACGCCTGACCTCCCCGAGCCACGCGCTCGCTGATCCGGCGAGGAGTCGGATGGCACGGTGATATCTTCCCCAGCCGAAACAACGAGCCGGCTCATGACCCCCACATGGAGGTTGGTGAGGAGGAGGAGGCCGTGCTGGCTCCCGAACCGACTCAGCGCCGCGTAACGGATGGTGACGCCAGCCGGTGTAGCGGGGGAGGAGGCGGGTCCAGTTGGCCTGCCGTGGAGGAGCCGCCCCCAAGAGGAGCCAGACCGGCGCCCTTCTACCCAGCCGCCTTGGTTGCAAGAAGGGGTTGTCCCCCGTGGTGCCGGGGTAAGCTATCTGCTGATCCTTATCCTTTTTCCTCCTTTCTCCGTTCCAATCTTTCTGTCTTTTGCTTATTTGATTTTGCTTCTCTCTTGTCTTCTGTTGTCCAGCACGCTGGTCTCCTTTGGTGCAGCGATCCAGACGCGGGCACCCACTGGCTCGCCGCCCTGTGCGCCGGACACCGCGCCACCTCCATCTGCTCCCGCTCCCCCTCCTTCGCCCAGGGCACCATCTCCGCTGCCGCCTCAAACTGATCCGGCTACCTCAGCCGGAATAGGGGACGCTCCACCGACCATGGTGGTGCAGCTGGAAACGGCTGTGTCCACTTCACAAAGTGGAGGTAGTTCCCTCGCGGCAGTGTGGAGGTCCTCCACCGGCAAGGAGCTCATGGACGTCACTGACGACAATTCTGTCGACGAGGCAGGGGAGGAGTGATGAACGGCGGTGGCAGAGGCGAAGGAGTCGCTAGTCGCCAATGCCATCAACAACGATGCCTCCTCTGCCGCCTCGTTGGCGGATCTTGCTGCCACCCTGGAGCGGGCAGTGAAGGAGATCCGGCTACTCGAGGCCGCAGCCAGCGACAACCGAACCTTGGAGAAGAAACTCGCAGCTACCAACGGGACCTCCTAGAGTAAGTCCCTTCATCTGGTTTCAATTGCCGGATACGTTGGTCTTTCCCCTTTTCCTTTTTTTTTGCTAATAGTCGGTTTCCGCAGCCATCATGGTGTGCGCTCAGCGGGAAATCGATCGGCTGAAGAAGGCGAACGACCGGCTGAGCAAGTCCAATTCTACGCTCCAGCTGAAGAACAAGGACTAGCATGCCAAGACAGACGCTCTGGAGGCCACCATCAAGGAGCACGACGCCATCCTCGCCAGCCGGGCCCAGGCCTTTGACCTCCTCAAAGCCCAAAGCAAGGACCAAGAGAAGGAGGTCAAGCGGCTGACGGTTTGGGAGAAGGCTCTGGTGGAGGAGCTGATGCAGGTTGGGCACACTGCCAAGGGTAAGTTTTTCTCCGATGATCTTCGTCTTTCCGGATCCGGTAGACAGATCGGACATTCCTTTTTTCTGATAGCATTTTATCCCGGCGTAGACCTGCTGGCGTATAACCGGCTGCAGGAGAACTGGCCGGGGGAGCAGCCGACCGCCTAGGAGTTGGTTCTCCTCCTTGGTCGCACGCCCTGTTCTGGAGACGATGGCGCAGCTAGTGGCCAAGGTGACGGAGGTGTCGGCTACCATCGATCGCCTGAGGGATCTGGCGGCGCGAGCCGGGGCAGAAATGGCCTTGGCCCTGATGCTTTCTTGGTACAAGGACACCCGCGTCGAGAAGATCATCGGGGGATTCCGTGCCGGCGCCGACCTCGCCGCCATCTGCCAAGCCCATCCGTAGCTCCGGGCCTCCGCCATCAAGATCACTAACTACGCAGACATCGACAAGGTCCTCACCGACTCGGAGTCTGCCAGGACGCCAGATGCGGAAGCCTCGTCGCAGCCGATTGGTGGGGATGTCAGAGCCGGATCTAGCGGATACCTCCTCTACTTCCCGAGACCACCTCTAGCCAAGATCATCCTCAAGGCAAGGACCCTGCCCCTAGACATAATCCCTGGAATGCCGGGTGAACTTGTATTTATCTTGTTTTTGTTAAACTTTGCTGTCTGTGCCAGCTATCTCTGACGCTGGGTGAAATTATGGGAGCTTCGTCTCCCTTTTTTACCCAACCATACTATTTGGCTTGCTTCCAACTTGTGATTTTTTGTATGCTTCGAAGTTTTGATATTTTGCCGGTTGAACTTATCTGGCTACCTTCACTTGGCTGTATGCCTTAACCGGGGGAACTCCAACTCCAGTGGTTGAGCGCCAGCGCACCCACTAGGTGTAGCCCCCAAGATTCGGAGTAGCTAGCGTAGCCAGGTTCTTCAAATCTTCTTCTTTCTTTTCTTCAAGTCCTTAGCATCATACGGCTAGATGCCTCTAGCCGGGTAATGCAACCGGGAGATATCTGGCTAAATGCCTTTAGCCGGGGATCCTCAACTCTAGTGGGGGCGCGCTAGCACACCCACTGGGTGTATCTCCCGAGATTCGGAGTAGCTGGTGTAGCCAGGTGCTTCAAATCTTCTTCTTTCCCTTACTGCCCTTGCCCTCACCTGGGCTCTAAATATCCGGCTAATCTCCCTTTAGCCGGTCGAAACTACATGGTTCCACTAGGGGCGCGCGAGTGCACCTAGTAGGTGTAGCCCCGAGATTCAGAGCACTTAATGAAGGCAAGGACTTTGAATCTTCCCTCTCCTTGAAATCCGACTTGATGTAGTCGTACAAAACATCCACATATGCATACCCATTCATTAATAGGTTAGTTGGTTAAGGTAACGCCTGTTAGCCAGAAGGCAGCTTTAGTTTTTCGAAAACTAGCTTGTGCTTCTATGGTCACTTAGTCATTTTCCCGTGTGCTCTGATGTTTACACTGCGTCCTTGCCGGGCAGCCGGGTTGCGGTCTGTAGCCAGAATCAAAGCGAGCTGACAATACATTGCGCACGGTATTGAAGGCTTAGTAGCTGGATCACCTCAAACTAGTTGCAAGGCCGGGACGCCCGATCCTTCGCATCTCCTCCCTGTTTTTCATGTGGGATGCCTCGGGCTTTTGCTCTTGCTAGCCGGACAGCCGGGTTGTGGTCTATAGCTGAGACGAAGAGTGGGCCTCAGACATCGTCGCACACTACTCAGCCAGTTTGTTGATTTAGCAGGTCGGGCCAGTTGGCGAGCCCCCGGGTAAGGGTTGCTAGAGCTGGAAAAACTGAACCAGAAACAAATACAAACAAATTTCTAGGAAGGACCCCTGAGCATCTCGTAGGGCTTTGCATTTTCATTCATAGAGTTTGCGGGATACATACACTGTCTGATGACTAGGTGTAAAATGGGCGGAGGAGGGCCGCGTTCCAGGGGCGTTCTGCCTCTTCATCCGACTTGTCCATCTTGTTCTTGCATGGATATTGCGCGTCGATGAGGTAGTAGGAGTTGTTGTGCAGCGCCCGGCTGATGATGAAGGGGCCCTCCCAAGGCGGTGACAGCTTATGAATGCCCTTTGTGTCTTGCACTAGCCAGAGAACCAGATCGCCCTCGCAGAATGTGACGGGGTGGATCCGGCTAGAATGGTAGTGGCGTAGGCACTGCTGGTACAAGACCGATCTGGATAGTGCAACTTGCGGGACTCCTAGAGGAGGTCCACGCCATCCTCCTGCACCTCCTGGTTGGCTTTTTCGTCATAGAGGAGCTTGCACGTTTACTCAAACTCGATGTCCGCAAAGAGGACGGTTTTAAGCCGCAGACGAGGATGAACAGGGTGAAGCCGGTTGATCTATTCGGCATGGTGCGGAGGCTCCACAGCACAGCCCGAAGCTCCTCAATCCAGCATCCAGGAAATCTCTCCAAGGGCTTGATGAGGCGCGGCTTGATGCTGGCTAGCACTAGGACATTTGCCCTTTCGACTTGCCCATTGGATTGCGGGTGAGCGACAGAAGTGAGGTCCAGCCGGATGCCCTTATTGCCGCAGAACCGGGCGAAGGCCCCCTTGGCGAAATTCGTAAAATTGTCCATGATGATGTTGTTGGGGTAGCCGAACTGGTTAAGGATGTCAGTGAAGAAGGTGACGACTATCGCCCCGTCCAGCTTCCGGATAGGCTTGGCCTCTATCCATTTTGTGAACTTTTCTACCGCCACCAGCAGATGGGTCATGCCTGCGCACACCCGCTTGAAGGGACCGACCATGTCGAGGCCCCAGATATCAAAGGGCCAGGTGATCGGTATTGTTTTGAGCACAGCACCCGGCATGTGCCTGAGCTGCCCGAAGCGCTAGCACCTGTTGCACGCACGGACTAGCTTCTCGGCATCCTCGACGGCTGTGGGCCAATAGAAGTTGTGGCAGAATGCCTTGGCGACTATTGTCATGGATGAGGCGTGATGTCCGCACTCGCCCCGGTGCATGTCCTTGAGTAGCTGGTAGCCCGTGTCCATATCGACACATCACTGGAAGATGTCGGATACGCTGCGTTTGTACAGTTCTTTGTTGATGATGGTGTACGTGTGCACGTGTCGCCTGATTTTCCTGACTTCCACCTAGCCATCCGTAAGTTCTCCATTGGCGATGTAGTTCATGAAGGGCTGCGCCTAGTATGGTATCTCTCGGATAGTGAGGACGCTCTCATTCTCCGGTTGAGGGATGTCGGGGAGGTCGTCCAGATGAGTTACCGGAACGGAAGACCCCGAGCCGCTTGATGAGTCAGCAGCCCCTGGGTCTTGCGAGCCGGAGGGTACGGACTTGCCGGAGTTGGTGCGAGCCTTCTTCTTCGCGGGCTCTGTCGGTTCCACGTCAGCCGTGACATCAGCCGGGATGCTTCCTGCCCAGATAATGGAATCCAACTCGGGAGACGGATTCATGGAGGGCTTGCGCAGATGCTCCAAGGAGACGCTTGGTGGGATCGATTACCTAGTGGATCCGATTCGGGCGAGCGAATCGGCTGCCTCGTTGTTGACGCGAGGGACGTGATGGAACTCACATCCGTCGAAGCAGGCGCTAAGCTTCTGTACATGGAACCAATAGAGAGCAATGTTTGCGTCGCGAGCGTCCCACTCTCTAGATACCTACTGCACCACAAGATCCGTGTCGCCGAAGCAAATCTCCTTGGCTAGCCGGAGGCCATGCACCAGCGCCTCATATTCGGCAACGTTGTTGGAGGCCTTGAAGTGGATCTAGAGAACATACTCCAGCCGGTCTCCCTTGGGCGAGGTGAGGACGATGCTGGCTCCCAAGCCCCCGAGCATCTTCGAGTCGTCGAAGTTCATCCTCTAGTGGTTCGAATAGGGAACCGGTGGAAGGTATTGGGTCTCGGCCTAGTTGACGACGAAGTCCGCCAGAGCTTGCGACTTGATCATGAGCCGGGGCTCGTACTAGATGGAGTAGGCGGCAAGCTCGATGGCCCACTTGGCAACTCGGCCGGTGGCGTCCTTGTTGCCGATGATTTCTGAAAGGGGTGTGGTGCACACGACCTTAATCAGATGCTCCTGGAAGTAGTGCTTGAGCTTCTTGCACGCCAGGTACACACCATAACACATCTTCTGGTAGTGGGGGTAGTTTTGCTTGGAGAGGGAGAGAACCTCACTGAGGTAGTAGACGGGGCGCTGAACCGGTTGAGCCTTGCCTTCCTCGGGGCACTCCACCACCAGGACAACGTTGACGACCCGACTGATGGATGCTATGTAGAGCCACATCGGCTCATTGCTAGCCGGTGTGGATAGAAATGACACTATGGATAACATGCGCTTGAGGTCATGAATGGCGGCATCGGCCTACAAGGTCCAGGAGAACTTGTCCGTCTTCTTCATCAACTGGTACAACGGAAGTGCTTTCTCCCCCAACTGGCTAACAAAACGGCTAAGGGAGGCCAAGCATCCGGTGAACTTCTAGACTCCAAGCAAGCTCCTGGGCGTCTGCATTCTCTTTATGGCCACGATCTTCTCCGGGTTCGCTTTGATCCCTCATTGTGAAACAAGGAAACCGAGTAGTTGCCCGGATGGGATGCCGAAGACGCACTTCTCCAGGTTCAGCTTCATCTTGTACTACCGGAGGTTGCCGAATGTCTCCCCCAACTCCTCGAGGAGGGTGTGCTTCTCCTTTGTCTTGATGACGACATCGTCCACATAGGCATGCACGTTTCGGCCAATTTGCAAGTGCAAGCATTTCTACATACAGCACTGATAGGTAGCGCTTGCATTTTTCAGACCGAAAGGCATGGTTACATAGCAGAAAGCCCCGTACGGGTGATAAACGATGTCTTTATCTGGTCAGCCGGCTTTAGCTACATCTGATTGTAACCGGAGTAACAGTCCAAAAAGGACTACAAGTCGCAGCCGGCCGTGGAATCGATAACTTGATCGATACGGGGCAAAGTGAAGCGGTCTTTCGGGGATGCCTTGGTCAGGATGGTGTAGTTGATATACATGTGCCAGGTCTTGTTGTTCTTCAACACCAGGACTAGGTTGGCCAGCCATTATGGGTGGTACACCTCCATAATGAACTCGGCTGCAAGGAGCCGGGTGATCTCGTCACCAATGATCTTTCTTTTCTCCTGTGTGAACCGGCATAGAGGCTACTAGACCGGCTTGTCATCCAACCGCACATGAAGCGAGTGCTCGGCGAACACCCTTGGCACACCTGGCCTGTCCTTGGGTGACCATGCGAAGATGTCCCAATTCTCACGGAGGAAGTCGACGAGCTCACCTTCCTATTTTCTGTCCAAGTTGGCACCAATGGTGACGAACTTGGTCGGGTCGGAGGGGTTGAGTAGAGTCCTCTTCGTCTCCTTTGCCAGTTGGAAAGTTGCTTCTCCAGCCGGCTTGCTGCTGGCCGGCATTTCTTGCTGGGCAATGGCCACATTGCGCATGATCACGTGCTTCTCTTCGGCTATGATGAGGGCCTCCACCAGCTTGGAGTCGGCTGAGGCGCACTCCATCGACCACCTGAAGTAGCAGGCGACGGTGATCACGCCGTCTGGCCCCGGCATCTTCGTCTTGAGATACGCGTAGTATGGGATGGCCATGAACTTGGAAAGGGCGGGGCGCCCGTGGAGAGCATGGTAGGAGCTCGACAGGTTCACCACCTCGAACCATATCGGCTCGCGCCGGAAGTTCTCCTCTGTCCCGAAAATGACATCTAGCTGGATTTTACCCAGCGGGGCGCAAGCCGGTCGTGGCAGTACGCCATGGAACATCGTGGTAGTAGGGCACAGGTCCCACTCACGGATGCCAAGCTTCTCCAGCAAAGACCGGTAGAGAAGGTTGAGGCTGCTGCCTCCATCGATGAGGGTGCGTGAAAAAGCGGTAGGTGCGCTCGTTGGAGACGATGAGGGGGTCAAGCACCATGGCGTAGCCCCCTAGAATGGGAAGCTGATCCGGCTGATCCTCCCGGCTCCAGGTGATGGGGGTCTCTGACCAATTCAGGTACTAGGGGACTAGGGAGACAATGGCGTTGACCTCCTTGGAGCGCCGCCTGCGGCTATGCTTATCGTGCAGCTCCGTCTTGAAGATGTGGTAGGTGGCGTGCGGCTGGGGGTACCCATTGTTGTTGTTGCCGCTGTTACCATCATTTCTGGCTCCCCTAGCTGGCGGTGGTGGTCCACAGGGAGGGCGCGGGGGAAGACGTTGCTAGTTGCCTTGGTCTTTTAGCTGGCAGGTCCAGCTGCTGTTCCAGGTGGTGTGCGTAGCCGGCATGAAAGGACCGCCATGCCACTTGCACGGGCCGTCAAACATCTGGTCGAAGTTGAGCCGCGGCTTCTACCTTCTTGCATTCTTGGCCGGCGCGTCGGGCGCGCCCTCTACAGTATTGACCTGCCGCGTGTGGTAGTGAGGCTTCTGCTGTCCGGCTTGGTGGTCCCCATGGAACTGGTTGTTGTTGCCGTGGTACCTAGAGGATCCGGATTCTCCAGCCGGATTGCTCGAACGGCCACGAGCCGGCTCTGAAGATGTCAGACGCCCGTCAGCACTTACTCGGCGGGGCTTCTTCATCACGGCATCCATCGCGGCGTACTAGTCTGCCACCGTCATGAGCTCCACCATGGTTTTCGCCTCGTCACACATTAGGCGGTGGCGAAGCATGGTGCCTTCTCGACACCCGTCGATGAAGAAGCCGATCGCCTTGCTCTCTAGGATGCCCTTGCAGGTGTTGCGCAGCTCCGTCCACCTAGCGAGGTACTCGCGGCCTGACTCGCAGTCACCCTGGATGCACAAGGCCAGGTCGCATGGGCGGCCCGGATGCTTGTACGTGCCGTTGAAGTTGCGGATGAACACCTTCTCAAACTCTGGCTAGGTGTTGATGTTGTTGGGTGCGAAGCTATTGAGCCATGTCCTCGCTGACCCGGTAAGCATGAGGGGGACGTAGGGCACAACTGTGCGCTTGTTCCCATGGGCGATGCCGACTGCCATGGTGTAGTCAGTCAACGAGTCTTCCAGTTTCATGCTGTTGTCGTACTTGTTGGGTAACCCTGGGCAGGGTGAACTTATTTGGAAACGGCTCGTTCCGGATGCGGGGTCCGAAACAAACCGGTCTAGTGGAGCCTTCTTCTTCCGTGATGCGTGCTTGAGCGAGGAGCTCGATGTGGTCGCGGGCATCTGTACAATCCGGGTTGGGCGTTCCTACCCGGCCCGAGAGACAGGAACCGGCAGGAGTGGTGCTCCGGTTGGTGGTGGGGGAGGCGGTGGGTTGTTGTTCACCGTTTGCTCCTGGCACGGCTAGCCCTTGTTGCCAGAGCTACAACGCTTGTGGCGGGCCTTAGCCGGAGGAGAGGACGCCTGCTGGGTCTCGCGGGGTGTGCCCTTGCTGTTGGCAGGCGGCTTGCTTCCCTTGGAGCAGCTGGGGTCCTCCTACATCTGCCGGTTGGCATCAGCCTACTCGTCCGCGATCCAGAGGAGCTCCTGCACCCGGGCATGCTGCCGGTCTCGTTCCTCGCCCTCCAAGTTGGTCAGTTCATCTGCCGCGGCTCGCGCCGCGTGCAGGTTCTTGATGGGTGTGCTGTAGGTGGGCCGGATGAGAGCAGGTAGCGGATCCAGCTCGCCATCCCTCTCCATCCTGCCACCTAGCTTGCTGCCCCGTCATCGTACTTGTCTGTGCCGGCTCGGCTCCGCGGTGGCCGGGGTGAGGTCGTGCGCGCGGTCATACTCGCGCCGGGTGATCTCGATCTGCTTCCGGGTCGCAGCCAGCTCCATGGCCTCCTGGAGGACAAGCTGCCTCTCCATGGGGAAAGTGACCTCCGCCTCCTCCAGGTTATCTCCGAGGTTAACCGGCGTGAGGAGCCGGTTAATGGCCCCCTCCACCGGGTTCCTAGGCCACAGCAGAGCAGAAGTGCCGACCTCGTCCGTGCCCTGCTCCCACGGCTGGCGAGGCTGAGAGCTGGAGCCGACCATCATCACCTCGACGCCGCGAGGAGCGACGGAGGCACCGCTGCCGAGGTGCAGTGGTTCTGTGACGGAAACAATCTCCCTAGGGAAATTCTCCGGCACGGTGGTGACGTAGACGGGGAGGTTGCCGAAAAGCAGAATAGAATTGTTTGCCAGAAACATGGATCCGGCGAAGCAGGAAGTGTTGTTGATGACGCGGTCAAACTTGCCGAGCGTAAGCACTAGGCCAGAGGCCACGCGCTCATCGGCTGAGGTGCGGGGTCCCATGCGGAACGTGACTCCGGTCGAAGCCATCTCCCCCCATGGTGGGCGCCAACTGTCGTTGTATTGGGAACGACAATACCTAAGCAGGTTAGATAGATGTGTGTGGGCTAGTAGGGAAGCTCTCAATGGCGTTCGCAGGCGAGATTGGATATGAGCAAGTGTAGCGAGACACATGAAGTACCCAGGTTCGGAGCCCTTGTGGTGAGGTAAAGCTCCTACTCCTGCCGATCTGACTATGACTAGTATACGGGCTACAATCCCTCCTCGAGCTGTATTCTCTAGCTACCACCTTAAGTGCACTAAGACTTTGCGGGGATGACGCGGGCACAGTGGCTCGATGCTGACGATAGGCTCACACGGTGTTCACTATGCCCACGACAGTCATACCGCTTGTACTCTGATGGGACATATAGTTATAACGGATACTATAAATGACCAGCTAGCTGGGACCCACCTGTGGGGCCCGCCAGCTGGATTGGCCAGTGAGACCGTTGCCTCTCTGTCGATATAAGGAGAGGCAAGGCCTCAGTAGAAAGGGTTGGTCTGTGTGCATTTAAGATAGTAGCTAGAGAATACAGCTCGAGGAGCCCTTGTAGCCCGTATATCGCTCGTTGTCAGATCGGCAGGAGTAGGAGTTTTACCTCACCACGAGGGCTCCGAACCTAGATACTTCCTGCGTCCAGCTACGCTTGCTTGTATCCAATCCTGCCTGCGGACGCTGTCGTTAGCTTCCCTACTAGTCCCCACACCTCTATCTAACCTGCTTAGGTACGGCCGTTCCCAATACAACGATGGCTTCGACGGGAGTCACGTTCCGCACGGGACCCTACACTTTAGCCGGTGAGCACGTGGCCTCTGGCCTGGTGCTCACGCTCGGCAAATTCGACTGCATCATTGACAATGCTTCCTACTTCACCGGAACCACCTTCCTGGCGAAAGGCCCCATCCTGCTTTTCAGTGACCTCCCCGTCTACGTCACCACCGTTCCAGAGCATTTCCCTAAGGAAATCGTCTCCGTCACGGAGCTTCCGGATCTGGGCAGCCGCATCTCCGTCGCTTCTTGCGGCGTCGAGGTCATGATGGCCGGGTCCAGTTCTCACCCCCGCTAGCCGCCCGAGCGGGGCGTGGACGAGGGCGGACCTCCGTGCCACCGCAGCCTCCGAACCCGGTGGAGGAGGCCATTGATCAGCTCCTGACGCCGGTTAACCTCGGGGATAACCCGGAAGAGGTGGAGGCCAACTCGCCATGGATAGGCAGCTTCTCCTTCAAGAGGCCATGGAGCTGGCGGCGACCTGCAAGCAACTCGAGATCACCCGACGTGAGTACGACCACGCGCATGGCTTCACTCCGGCTACCGCGGAGCCAAGCCGGCGCGGTCAGGTACGACGCCGTAGCGGTGAGCTAGGCGGAAGGATGGGGAGCCGGATCCCGCGCCCTCCCTCATCCGGCCCACCTACAACATGCCCATCAAGAATCTGTGCATGGTGCAAGCCATAGCAGACGAACTCCCCAACCTGGAGGGCGAGGAGCGAGGCCGCCAGCACACTCGGGTGCAGGAGCTCCTCCTGACCATGTACCAGCAGGCTGATGCCAACCGGCAGATGCAGGAGGACCCCAGCTACTCCAAGGGGAGCAAGCCACCCGTCAACAGCAAGGGCGCGCCTCACGACACCCAACAGGTGTCCTACCCTCAGCCGGCTAAGGCCCGCAGCAAGCGCCGCAGCTCTGGCAACAAAGGGCAGCCGCGCTAGGAGCAAACGGTGAATAGCAACCCACCGCCTCCCCCTCCACCAACCAGAGCACCAAGACCCGCCGGTTCCCGTCTCTCGGGCCGGGTGGGAGCGCCCAACCCGGATCGTCTAGATGCCCGTGACTGCATCGAGCTCCTCGCTCAAGCGCGCGTCATGGAGGAAGAAGACTCCACCAGACCTGTTTCTTCGGACCCCGCATCCGGAACGAGCCATTTCTAGATAAGTTCACCCTGCCCAGGGACACCCCCAATTACGGCAGCAGCATGAAGCCGGAAGATTGGCTGACCGACTATGCTACGGCAGTAGGCATCGCCCATGGGAATAAGTGCACAGCGGTGTGCTACGTCCCCCTCATGCTAACCGGTTCGGCGAGGACATGGCCCAACAGCCTCGCAACCAACAACATCAACGCCTAGCCATACTTCGAGCAGGTGTTCGTCCGCAACTTCAATGGCACGTACAAGCATCCGAGACGTCCATGCTGCCGGTCTCGTTCCTCACCCTCCAAGTTGGTCCGTTCATTTGCCGCGGCTCGCGCCGCGTGTAGGTTCTGGATGGGTGTGCTGTAGGTGGGCCGGATGAGAGCAGGTAGCGGATCCGGCTCGCCATCCCTCTCCATCATGCCACCTAGCTTGCCGCCTCGGCAGCGTACTTGTCTGTGCTGGCTCGGCTCCGCGATGGCCAGGGTGAGGTCGTGCGCGTGGTCATACTCGCGCCGGGTGATATCGATCTGCTTCTGGGTCGCAGCCAGCTCCATGGCGTCTTGGAGGACAAGCTGCCTCTCCATGGGGAAATTGACCTCCGCCTCCTCCGGGTTATCTCCGAGGTTAACCGGCGTGAGGAGCCGGTCAATGGCCCCCTCCACCGGGTTCCTAGGCCACAGCAGAGCAGAAGTGCCGACCTCGTCCGTGCCCCGCTCCCACGGCTGGCGAGGCTAAGAGCTGGAGCCGACCATCATCACCTCGACGCCGCGAGGAGCGACGGAGGCACCGCTGCCGAGGTGCAGTGGTTCTGTGACAGAAACAATCTCCCTAGGGAAATGCTCCGGCACGGTGGTGACGTAGACGGGGAGGTTGCCGAAAAGCAGAATAGAATCGTTTGCCAGAAACGTGGATCCGGCGAAGCAGGAAGTGTTGTTCATGACGCGGTCAAACTTGCCGAGCGTAAGCACTAGGCCGGAGGCCACGCGCTCATCGGCTGAGGTGCGGGGTCCCATGCGGAATGTGCTCCGGTCGAAGCCATCTCGCCCCATGGTGGGCGCCAACTGTCGTTGTATTGGGAACGACAGTACCTAAGCAGGTTAGATAGATGTGTGTGGGCTAGCAGGGAACCTCTCAACGGCGTTCGCAGGCGAGATTGGATATGAGCAAGTGTAGCGAGACACATGAAGTACGCCGGTTCGGAGCCCTTGTGGTGAGGTAAAGCTCCTACTCCTGCCGATCTGACTATGAGTAGTATATGGGCTACAATCCCTCCTCGAGCTGTATTCTCTAGCTACCACCTTAAATGCACTAAGACTTTGCGGGGATGATGCAGGAACAGTGGCTGGATGTTGACGATAGGCTCGCACGATGTTCACTATGCCCACGACAGTCATACTGCTTGTACTCTGATGGGACATATATAGTTATACCGTATACTATAGATGACCAGCTAGCTGGGACCCACCTGTGGGTCCCGCTAGCCGGATTGGCCAGTGAGACCGTTGCCTCTCTGCCGATATAAGGAGAGGCAAGGCCTCAGTAGAAAGGGTTGGTATGTGTGTATTTAAGACAGTAGCTAGAGAATACAGCTCGAGGAGCCCTTGTAGCCCGTATATTGCTCGTTGTCAGATCGGCAGGAGTAGGAGTTTTACCTCACCACGAAGGCTCCGAACCTGGATACTTCTACCGTCCAGCTACGCTTGCTTGTATCCAATCCCGCCTGCGGACGCTGTCGATAGCTTCCCTGCTCGTCCCCACACCTCTATCTAACCTGCTTAGGTACCGTCGTTCCCAATACAACGATGGCTTCGACCGGAGTCACGTTCCGCACGGGACCCGGCACTTCAGCCGGTGAGCACGTGGCCTCTGGCCTGGTGCTCACGCTCGGCAAATTCGACTGCGTCATTGACAACGCTTCCTACTTCACCAGAACCACCTTCCCGGTGAAAGGCCCCATCCTGATTTTCAGTGACCTCCCCGTCTACGTCACCACCGTTCCGGAGCGTTTCCCTAAGGAAATCGTCTCCGTCACGGAGCTTCCAGATCTGGGCAGCCGCACCTCCGTCGCTTCCTGCTGCGTCGAGCTCATGATGGCCGGCTCCAGTTCTCACCCCCGCTAGCCGCGGGAGCGGGGCGTGGACGAGGGCGGACCTCCGTGCCACCGCAGCCTCGGAACCCAGTGGAGGAGGCCATTGATCAGCTCCTGACACCGGTTAACCTCGAGGATAACCCGGAAGAGGCAGAGGCCAACTCGCCATGGATAGGCAGCTTCTCCTCCAAGAGGCCATGGAGCTGGCGGCGACCCGCAAGCAACTCGAGATCACCCGACGTGAGTACGACCACGCGCACGGCTTCACTCCAGCTACCGTGGAGCCAAGCCGGCGCGGTCAGGTACGACGCCGTAGCGGTGAGCTATGCGGAAGGATGGAAAAGGATGGGGAGCCGGATCCTGCGCCCTCCCTCATCCGGCCCACCTACAACATGCCCATCAAGAATCTGCGCGCGGTGCGAGCCATAGCAGACGACCAACCTCGAGGGCCAGGAGCGAGCCTGCCAGCACACTTGGGTGCAGGAGCTCCTCCTGACCGTGTACCAGCAGGCTGATGCCAACCGGCAGATGCAGGAGGACCCCAGCTACTCCAAGGGGAGCTAGCCACCCGTCAACAGCAAGGGCGCGCCTCGCAACACCCAACAGGCGTCTTACCCTCAGCCGGCTAAGGCCCGCAGCAAGCGCCGCAGCTCTGGCAACAAAGGCCAGCCGCGCCAGGAGCAAACGGTGAATACCAACCGACCGCCTCCCCCTCCACCAACCAGAGCACCAAGACCCGCCGGTTCCCGTCTCTCGGGCCGGGTGGGAGCGCCCAACCCGGATCGTCTGGATGCCCATGACCGCATCGAGCTCCTCGCTCAAGCGCGCGTAATGGAGGAAGAAGACTCCACTAGACCGGTTTCTTCGGACCCCGCACACGGAACGAGCCATTTCTGGATAAGTTCACCCTGCCAAGGGACACCACCAACTACGACAGCAGCATGAAGCCAGAAGATTGGCTGATCGACTATGCTACGGCAGTCAGCATCGCCGATGGGAATAAGTGCACGGCGGTGTGCTATATCCCCCTCATGCTAACCGGTTCGGCGAGGACATGGCTCAACAGCCTCGCACCCAACAACATCAATGGCTAGCCATACTTCGAGAAGGTGTTCGTCCGCAACTTCACTGGCACGTACAAGGGTCCGGGACGTCCATGCGACCTGGCCTTTTGTATCCAGGGAGACCGTGAGACCGACCGCGAGTACCTCCCCAAGTGGACGGAGCTACGCAACACTTGCGAGGGCATCCTGGAGAGCCAAGCCATCGACTTCTTCATCGAGGGATGCCGAGAAGGCACCATGCTTCGCCACCAGCTACTGTGTGACGAGCCGAAAACCATGGCAGAGCTTATGACGGTAGCGGACCAGTACGCCACGGCGGATGTCGCCATGAAGAAACCCCTCCGAGTAAGTGCTGACGGGCGTCCGACTCCTATGGAGCCGGCTCGCGACCGTCCGAGCAATCCAGCTAGAGAAGCTGGATCCTCCATGTGCCACGGAAACGACAACTGGTTCCATGGGGACCGCCAGGTCGGACAACAGAAGCCCCGCTACCACGCGTGGCAGGTCAATGCTGTGGAGGGTGCGCCCGACGCACCGCCTAACGATGCAAGAAGGCAGAAGCCACGGCTCACCTTCGACCAGATGTTTGACGGCCCGTGCAAGTGGCATATCGGTCCCTTCAAACCAGCTACGCACACCACCCGGAACTATAGCTGGACCCGCCAGCTAAAACACCAGGGCAGCCAGCAACGCCTCCCCCCGTCCCCTCCTGTTGGACCACCACCACCGGCTAGGGGAGCCGGCAATGATGGTAACAGGGGCAATGGCGGCAACAACAACAACGGCTACGCCTAGTCGCACGCCGCCTACCACATCTTCAAGACGGAGCTGGACGATAAGCATAGCCGCAGGAGACGCTCCAAGGAGGTCAACGCCATCGTCTCTCCAGTCCCCTAGTACCTAAACTGGTCGGAAACCCCCATCACCTAGAGCCGAGAAGACCAGCAGGAGTAGCTGCCGACTATCGGGGTCTACGCCATGGTACTCGACCCCCTCATAGTCTCCAACGAGCGAACCTGCCGTTTCTCACGTGTCCTGATCGACGGAGGCAGCAGCCTCAACCTCCTCTACCGGTCTTCGCTGGAGAAGATGGGCATTCGCGAACGCGACCTGCGCCCGACTACCACAACGTTCCACGGCATACTGCCAGGACCGGCTAGCACCCTGCTGGGTAAAATCCAGCTGGACGTCATCTTTGGGACCGAGGAAATCTTCCGCCGTGAGCCGATCTGGTTCAAGGTGGTAAACCTGTCAACCTCCTACCGCACTCTCCTCGGGCGCCCCGCCCTCGCCAAATTCATGGCCGTCCCCCACTACGCATAACCTCAAGACGAAGATGCCGGGACCAAACGACATGATCACCGTCGTTGGCTGCTTCCGGCAGTCGATGGAGTGCGCCTCAGCCGGTTCCAAACTGGGAGAGGCCCTGACTCAACAAGACATGTCGGCTAGCAGCAAGCCGGCTGGAGAAGGAGCTTTCCAGTTGGAAAAGGAGATGAAGAGGATCCTGCTCGACCCCTCCGACCCGACCAAGTTCGTCTCCATTGGTGCCAACTTGGACAGCAAATAGGTAGGCGTGCTTGTCGACTTCCTACGTGAGAATTGGGACATCTTTGCATGGTCACCCAAGGACATGCCAGGTGTACCGAGGGAGTTCGCCGAGCACTCACTTCACGTGTGGCCGGAAGCCAAGTCGGTCAAGCAACCTCTACGCCAGTTTGCAGAGGAGAAGAGGAAGATTATCGGTGACGAGATCACCCGGCTCCTTACAGCCGGGTTCATCATGGAAGTGTACCACCCGGACTGGCTGGCGAACCCAGTCCTGGTGCTGAAGAAGAACAAGACATGGCGCATGTGTAACGACTACACCAGCCTGAACAAGGCGTGCCTGAAAGATCCATTCGTGTTGCCCCGTATGGATCAAGTCATCGATTCCATGGCCGGATGCGATTTGTTGTCTTTCTTAGATTGTTATTCTGGTTACAATCAGATTCGGCTAAACCCGGCTGACCAAATAAAAACATCGTTCATCACCCTATACAGGGCTTTCTGCTATGTAACCATGCCTTTCGGTCTGAAGAATGTAGGCGCTACCTATCAGTGTTGCATGCAGAAGTGCTTGCACTCGTAGATCGGCCGAAACGTGCATGCTTACGTGGGCGATGTGGTCATGAAGACCAAGGAGAAACGCACCCTCCTCGAGGACCTGGGAGAGACATTTGGCAACCTCCGGCAGTACCAGATGAAGCTGAACCCGGAGAAATGCGTCTTCAGAGTGCCATCCAGCCAACTACTTAGTTTCCTTGTATCGCAATGAGGGATCGAGGAGAATCCGGAAAAGATCGCGGCCATCGAGAGGATGTAGCCGCCCAGGAGACTGCTTGGAGTCCAGAAGTTCACCGGAAGCCTAGCCTCCCTCAGCCGTTTCGTCAGCCGGTTGGGGGAGATGGCACTCCTGTTGTACCAGCAGATGAAGAAGACGGACAAGTTCTCCTAGAACTCGCAAGCCGACGTCGCCTTTCATGACCTCAAGCGCATGCTATCCACAGCGCCGGTTCTAGCCACACCGACTAGCAAGGAGCCGATGTTGCTCTATATAGTAGCCATCAGTCGCGTCGTCAGCGTCGTCCTAGTGGTGGAGAGCCTCGAGGAAGGCAAGGCTCAGCCGGTTTAGCGGCTCGTCTACTACCTCACTGAGGTCCTCTCCCTCTCCAAGCAGTACTACCCCCACTACTAGAAGATGTGTTATGGCGTGTACCTAGCGTGCATGAAGCTCAAGCTCTACTTCCAGGAGCATCTGATTAAGGTCGTGTGCACTGCACCCCTTTCAGAAATCATCGGCAACAAGGACACCACCAGCCGAGTTGCCAAATGGGCCATCGAGCTTGTCGCCTACTCCATCCAGTACGAGCACCGGCTCACGATCAAGTCGCAGGCGCTAGCAGACTTCCTCGTCGACTGGGCCGAGACCCAATACCTCCCACCGGTTCCAGATTCGGGCCACTGGAGGATGAACTTCGATGGGTCGAAGATACTCGGGTGCTTGGGAGCCGGCATCGTGATCACCTCGCCCAAAGAAGACCGGTTGGAGTACGTCCTGCAGATCCACTTCAAGGCCTCCAACAACGTAGCTGAATATGAGGCACTAGTGCACGGCCTCTGGCTAGCAAGAGACATTGGTGTTAACCGGATCCTTTGCTTTGGCGATTCGGATCTGGTGGTGCAGCAGGTATCCGGAGAGTGGGACGCCCGCGATGCAAACATGCCTCTCTACCGGTTCCACATACAGAAGCTCAGCGCCTCCTTCGGCGGATGTGAATTTCATCACGTCACTCATGCCAACAACGAGGCAGCCGATTCGCTCGCATGAATCGGATCCACCAGGCAGGCGATCCCACTCGTGGTCTTCTTGGAGCACCTGCGCACGCCCTCCATCAACCCGTCCCCCGAGTCGGATTCCATCATATGGGCAGGAAGTGCCCAGATTGACGACGCGGCAGATGCAGAGCTGGTAGAGCCTCCAAAGAAGAAGGCCTGCACCAACTCCAATAAGTCGGTACCCTCCAGCTCGCAAGACCCAGGGGCTGCCGACTCATCAAACGGCTCGGGGGCTGCCGTCCTGGGTACCTCACCAGGACGGGCCCCCGACGACCATCAACCAGAGAGCGGAAGCGTCGTCACCATCCAGGAAATACCATCCTAGGCACAGGCCTTCATGAACTACATTGCCAACGGGGAACTTTCGGATGGAGGTGGAGGCCAGGAAAATCCGGTGCCACGCGCACACGTACACCATCATCGACAAAGAATTGTACAAGCGCAGTGTATCCGGCATTTTCCAAAGGTGTGTCGATGCGGACACAGGCTACCGGCTGCTCAAGGACATCGACCAGGGCGAGTGCGAGCACCACGCTTCGTCAAGGGCGATAGTCGCCAAGGCGTTTCTCCATGGTTTCTATTGGCCCACCGCCCTCAAGGACGCCGAACAACTAGTCTGTGCGTGCAATGGGTGCCAACGTTCCAGGCAGCTCAGGCATATGCCGACTTTAGTGCTCAAGACCATACCGATCACCTGGCCCTTCGCTGTTTGGGGCCTCGACATGGTCGGTCCCTTCAAGCAGGCATGCACGGGCATGACCCATCTATCGGTGGCGGTGGACAAATTTACAAAATGGATCAAGGCCAAGCCCATCCGAAAGCTGGACGGGGCGACAGTCGTCACCTTCTTCACCGATGTCATCAACCGGTTCGGCTACCCCAATAGCATCATCACCGACAACGGCACGAACTTCGCCAAGGCGGCCTTTGCCCAGTTCTGCAGCAACAAAGGCATCCGGCTGGACCTTGCCTCCGTCGCGCACCTATAGTCCAACGGGCAAGTCAAACAGGCAAACACTTAGTGCTAGCCGACATCAAGCCACGCCTCATTGAGCCTTTGGAGCGGTCGCTCGGATGCTGAATTGAGGAGCTTCCGGATGTACTATGGAGCCTCTGCACCATGCCGAACAGATCAACCGGCTACACCCTGTTCTTCCTGGTATACGAATCAGAGACCATCCTCTCCGCGGACATCGAGTTCGACTCTCCGCGCAAGCTCCTCTACGATGAAAATGCCAACAAGGAGGCACGAGAAGACGGTGGGGACCTCCTCGAAGAGGCCCGCGAACTAGCATTGTCCAGATCGGCGCTGTACCAGCAGCGCCTACGACACTACCATTCAGGCTGGATCCGCCCAGTCGTATTCCGTGAAGGCGACCTGGTCCTCCGGTTGGTGCAGGACACGAAGGGCATGCACAAGCTATCGCCACCCTGGGATGGTCCCTTCATCATCAGCCGAGCTCTGCCCAACGACTCCTACTACCTCATCAACACGCAGCAGCCACGCAAGAACAAGATGGACAAGTCGGATGAGGAGACCGAGCGTCCCTGTAACGCGGCCTTGCTACGCCCGTTTTACACCTAGTCACCAGACAGTGTATGTATCCCGCAAACCCTATGAATGAAAATGCGGACCCCCACGAGATGCTCGGGGGCTCCTTGCTAGAAATGTGTATGTATCTATTTTCCGGTTCAGATTTTCCGGCTCCGACAACCCTTACCCGGTGCTTGCCGGCTGGCCCGACCTGCTAAAATCGACAAACCGACTGAGTAATGTGCGACGATGTCAGAGGCCCACTCTTCGTCTCAGCTATAGACCACAACCCGGCTGTCCGGCTAGCAAGAGCAAAAGCCCAAGGCATCCTAGATGAAAAACGGGGAGGAGATGCGATAGATTGGGCGTCCTGGCCTCGCAACTAGCTTAAGACAATTCGGTTGCTAAGTCGTTAGTACCGTGCGCAATGTACTGTCAGCTCCCTTCGATTCCGGCTACAGACCGCGACCCAGCTGCCCGGCAAGGACGTAGCGAAAACAGTAGAGCGCACGGGAAAATGACTAAGTGTCTAGAAAGGCACGAGCTAGTTTTCAAAAAACAAATCTGCCTTCCGGCTACAGTTTAGCAGACTAACCAATTAACGGGTGAGAATGTATGTATGCGTGTATGCTTTGTATGACTATTTCGAATCGGAATCCAGGAAGAAAAGAAGAAGAAGATTCGAAGTCCTTGCCTTCATCAAACTCTCCGAATCTCGGGGGCTACACCCATTGGGTGCGCTCGCGCGCCCCCAGTGGAGCGTCGTAGTTTCCTGGCCGGCTGAGGGCGTTTAGCCGAATATTTGGAGCCGAGGTGAGGGAAAGGGAAGGAGCAGAAGAAAGAAGAAGATTCGAAGTACCTGGCTGTGCCAGCTACTCCGAATATCGGGGGCTACACCCAGTGGGTGCGCTGGCACGCCCCCACTAGAATGTTAGTTCCCCCGGCTGCAGGCGTTCAGCCAGCGAAAGTAACCGACTAAGAGGTGTCTAGTCGGAGGAAGCTAGAAGACTTAAGGAAAGAAAGAAGATTCGAAGTACCTAGCTGCGCTGGCTACTCTGAATCTCGGGGGCTACACCCAGTGGGTGCGCTGGCGCACCCCCACTGGAATTGCAGTTCCCTCGGCTAAAGGCGTTCAGCCGAGCAAAGTCAGCCGGACAAAGTCAGTCGGTGAAATATTGAAAGGACATAAAAACAACACAAGTTGAAAGCAAGCCAGGATGATTCAAACTAGCATTAAAAAGGAAAAGGGAGACGAAGGTCCCATGAGTTTACTCGGCGCCAGAAGCATCCGGTATAGACAAAGTTTCCAAGCAAAACAGGATAAACAAATACACCCGGCATTCCGGGGTCATAGCTAAATGGCGGGGCCCTTGCCGTGCGGAGCGCGTTGGCTGGCAGCAGTCTCAGGCGGCGGAGGAGGCGTTGTGGTCGATCTGGTTCCAGCATTGCCATCAGCCAGCTACGGAGAGGCTTCCGCATCGAGAGTGCCGACGGACTCTGAGTTGGTGAGCACCTCGACGGGATCCACATAGTCAGCAATCTTGATGGCGGAGGCCCAGAGCTCCGGATGGGCCTAGCGGATGGCGGCAAGATTGGCACCAGCGCGGAAACCCCCGTCGATCTTCTCGATGCGGGCGTCCTTGTACCAGGAGAGCATGAGGGCCAAGGCCATCTCTGCTCCAGCTCGCGCCGCCAAGTCTCGCAGCCGGTCGACGGTAGCCGGCACCTCCCCCACCTTCGCGGCTAGCTGCGCCATCGTCTCCGGGATCGGTGCGTCCGGCCACAGGAAGGAGAAGATAGCTTGCGCCGCGTGGCAAAGCTTGGCAGCCTCCTCGCCAAGAAGGACGACGAGCTCCTGGGCTGTCGGCTGCCCTACCGGCCAGTTCTCCTGCAGGCGGTTGTAGGCCAGCAAGTCTATGCCGGGATAAAAAGCTGTCAGAAAAAAGAAAGTCAGATCCGGCTACCGGATCCGAAAAGGCGAGGGGAGTCAGAAAAAGGAACTTACCCTTGGTCGTGTGCCCGACTTGTATCAGCTCTTCCACGAGGGCCTTTTCCTTCGTCGTCAGCCGCTTGATTTCCTTCTGTTGATCCTTGTTCTGGGCCTCGAGAAGGTTGAAGGCGTCGATCCGGCTGGCGAGCGAGGCATCACGCTCCTTGACGGTGGCCTCCAGAGCATCCACCTTGGCGTGTCAATTCTTGTTCGGCAGGCGGAGCATGGAGTTGGACTTTCTCAGCCGTTCGTTTGCCTTCTTCAGGCGATCGATCTCCCGCTGAGCGCACACAAGGATAGCTGCGGCAAAACCGTCTATCAGCAAAAAAAAAGAGGATGACTCCGGAGGAAGCAAACTTACTCTGAGAGGTACCGTTGGCAGCAGCAACTTTCTGCTCCAAGGACCGGTTGCCACCGGCTGCGGCCTTGAGCAGCAGGGGATCTCTTTCACTACCAGCTCAAGGGTGGTGGCGAGTTGCGTCAGCGAGGTGGCGGAGGAGGCGTCGTTGTCCATGGCATCGACGGCCAGCGACTCCTTCACCGCGACAACCGCTGCCTTCCACTCTTCCCCCGGCTCGTCCTCAGAGTTGTCGTCGCCAACAACCACAAGTTCTTTGCCGGTTGTCGCCCTCCGCGTCCCCGCAGAAGAGCCATCCCCGCTCTGCGAGGTGGCCAAGACCGTTTCTGGCTGGACCACCGTGGCCGGCTGAGGACCGTCCGCTCTGGATGGCGCAATCGGTTAAGCTCGAGGCGGTGGCGCGGGTGGTTCCTCGGAAGAAGGAGGGGCGAAGGCGGACGTAGGCGGCACATGGGGCGACGATCCAGTCGGCGCTCGCGCCGGGCTCGCGGCCCGAAAGGAGACCAACGTGCTAAAGCGACAGAAGGAACAGAAAAGAGAAGGAGGCAAATGAGCTAAATGCAAATAAGAAAAAGGCAAAAGAAGCAGAAGATTGTAAAGGCGCCTGGAGAAGGACTTACCCCTGTACCACCGGAGGCGGCCCTTTCTTTCGGCCAAGGCGGCTCGGGAGAAGGGTGCTGGTCCGGCTACTCTTGGGGGCCGGCTCCTCCACGGTAGGCCGGCTGGCGCTGGAACGGCTGGAGCCACTCCCGCCAGCGCCATACTGGCTGGAGTCGCCGTCCGTCGCGCGGCGCCGTGACAGCTCAGGAGCCGGCGGCTTCTTCCTCCTCGTCGACCTCTACATGGGGATCATTGGCCGGCTCGTCGTTTTGGCTAGGGAAGATGTCCCCATCCCCGTCAGACTCCTTGCCAGACCGGCGATCGCGTGGCTTGGGTAAGTCGGGGGTGAAGGTCTAAATAGGGGCCTCGCCCTCCTCATGAAAGATGTAGGGGAAGATCTACCAAGGCAAAATATTAGTCGGATAAAAAGGGCAAGAAATACAAAGAGAATTCTGGCTAGAAAGACCTACCCGGGGTACGCGGTTGTCACGGCTGTGAGGGGCCAGCCCGAAGGTCCAGCCTTCCGGCAGCCGCTCCTTGGTGATGGTACACGCCCACTCCTTCAGATTATGGTAGCAGGGGTCGCGGCGAGATAGCCGGGTCGGGTCCAGCCGGCCGGAGTAGAAGCACATCTTGTGCGCTCGCTGCTGCAGCGACATCATCAGCCTAGACATCCAGCTAAGGGTGATGTCCAGGCCGGTTAGGCGGGCGGTGACGAGGGAGCGCATGCGTTGCAGCATCGCGTCTGACTCTGCCTTCTCGCTATAGACCTTCAAGTCCCACTGCTGCCGGCTGGAGTCCATTTCCTGGAATGCCAGAAGATTGATCTGGTCCACGGCGGTGAGGTTGCGGACGTAGAAGTACGACTGCTACCACAGCCGTACCGCGTCGTGCAGCCGGAACATGGGGTAGCCGGTCTGCGTGCGAGAATTGATGGAGGCGCTGCCGCAGACGACCAGCGGCCCCTTCGTGAACTAGACCTACGACCAAACTCGAAAGAGCCGGCAGAAGAGCCCGAGATCCGGCTGGATCCCGAGGTAGCTCTCGCAGAAAGATACGAAGTGCTCCAGCATTCCGATGGCGTTGGCGCCCAGATGGTGGAGTCGGAGGTCGAAGAAGGCGAGGAAGGTGAGGAAGAATGGGTGCACCGGCAGCGCGAACCCGCGGGCCAGATGCGAGAGGAAGATCACCCGCTCCCCCTCCGCCGCCTGCGGCGACACCTCCCCGGCTGGCGCGAGCCGCACCTCCACTTCCTCCTCCTACGGAAGGACGCGGGTGGCGCGGTACTTCTGGATGAGAACCTCCGTAACAGAGGAGCCGCACCACGCTCCGCGCTCAGAGGCCATTGCCGGTTCGCTGGGAGGCGCTGCGACAGATGAGTGACGGTGGCCCATACCACTGACGACGTCAAACGGGTGGCGCGGCGGGCTAGAACAGTGACGGTGGCGAAGCGCGGAAGGCAGGAGCGCAAGAGGGAAGAGGAAGGCAACTAGGAGCAGGAGGAAGCGGAGGAAGGAACCGCCCTCCCCGGGCGCCCCTTTCACGCGGCGCCCATCGAAGCGCGCACCACCCCAACCGCTGCCCCAGATCCCGTGTGTAGACGCCGGATGCGCAGAAGATCCCGGAGCGAGAAACGAAGAGCCAGGCAGCAATTTCCCAAGGCGACGTGCGATAGGACGTTTCGCTGCCCGCCGCAGAGTAATGATGGCACATGCGCGTGTGCCTAGCATCAGTACTGACGTCACGGGTAGCGCAACCGCCAGACGTAGCCAGACAGAAATTCAAAACGAAGAGGGAGCGCGCGCATATTTCACCTAAGGGCAAAATATACATGCGCTCGACGGCTAGTGTCGAGGGGATGACCTCCAGATACCCCAACCAGACAAGAAATACGGCTGTCGGATCGCGTCCGGCTGGCTAAGCGCAGCCCGACAAGGCAAGTCAAGTGCTACTATGACGTAGCCAGAGCAGCGAGAAGTAGCCGGCTACAGCAGCGTAGCCGGAACCAATCAGGAGGACAAGGCGACATGCAGCACAGTACGCGGTACACCCTGGTACGACGACAAGACTGGCAACTACCCGTCCATACTGAAGACTTTGCGGGGATGACACGGGAACAGTGGCCCGATGCTGACGACAGGCTCGCACGGCGTTCACTGTGCCCACGACAGCCATACCGCTCGTACTCTGATGGGACATAGTTGTACCGGATACTGTAGATGATCAGCCGGCTGGGACCCACCTGTGGGGCCCGCCAGCCGGACTAGCCAGTGAGACTGTTGCCCCTCTGCCTATATAAGGAGAGGCAAGGCCTCGGTAGAAAGGGTTGGTCTATGTGCATTTAAGACAGTAGCTAGAGAATACAGCTCGAGGAGCCCTTGTAGCCCGTATATCGCTCGTAGTCAGATCGGCAGGAGTAGGAGTTTTACCTCACCACCAGGGCTCCGAACCTGGGTACTTCTTGCGTCCATCTATGCTTGCTTGTATCCGATCCTACTGCGGACGCCGTTGATAGCTTCCCTGCTAGTCCCCACACTTCTATCTAACCTGCTAAGGTACTGTTGTTCCCAATACAACGACAGTATGGCCGTGTAGTTGTGGTTCTTGTCATCATACCAGGGCATATCGTGCACTATGCAGCACATCGCTCTGTCATCCTGATTGAGTCCGGCTACACTGATGTTGCCGGTCCCGTGCCTTGCTGCTCCTCGTGATTCCGGCTACCGTTAAGTAGCCAGCAAGACTTGCTCGTGTTCGGCTGCGCTCAGCCAGCCGGACGCGAACCGACTGTCATAGTCCTTGTTCGGTTGTGGTATCCGAAGGTCGTCCCCCCGACAATTATTACAAATCACAAGTTTTCATGAATCATAGTACTAGTAACAATATATCACATAAGTTCAGTAAATCATAGTACCAAAAACATGACATCCCTTCTTCCTAGCGCGGTATTTCTTCTTCGTCGTCTTACCGTTTCTTGTTTTTGGTTTTACACCAAGAAGATCAGTCATGCTCCTTGTTTTATTTGCATCACTCTCAGATTGTTTAACAGCACAACCTACAGCTGGAATTTCATCCAAAACTACTTGAATTTGCATCTCAACATCTTCATTTTCAGTTTGCACAAGTTCAGTTTGCACCTCAACATCTTCAAGTGGAACAACATCCGCCTCATGATCAACTTCAGGTGGCTCACTTTACATTGTTTTAACACAACTGAACACAATGTGCTCACTTCTCTTCTTTCTAAAGCCCCCAATTCTTGCCTTTTTTGTTGGCCAGCAAGTTTCAACAAGGGCCTCAACTTAGTGGTTTTGTGAGTCAACACTTGTCCATCATGATCGCACCTAGTTCCTACAGCTAACTATAAGAGTGATATGCCAAGTCATGACACACAATTTTGGCAGATGTGGGCCCATGGTACCATTGCATGGGATCTAGCTTATGTTATCTGTCTAGAAACACCTTCATCAAATTGTGGTTGTATGTGTCATCACTTGGACAACATGTTCCTACCAAGTTGATAGATCTAACTATAACACTGCTATGCCAAGACATGTGAGACACTTTATGGCAAATGCGGGCCATGCCAACATTGCATGGGCTATGGACCTCTCTTGGTTGGCTAGAAAAACCATCCTAAACTTCTGGTTGTCTGACTAAACACTTGGCCAACATGATCCCACCCAGTTGATACATCTAAGTATGGGAGTGCTATGCCAAGCCATGACACAAACTTGTGCCATATATGGGCCCATGCCAACATTGCATGTGATCTAGCTCATATTATCTTTCTACAAAAGCCCTTCATTAACTTGTGGTTGTATGTGTCATCACTTGGACAACATGTTCCTACCAAGTTGATAGATCTAAGTATAACACTACTATGCCAAGACATGATGAGAAACTTTATGGGAAATGTGGGCCCATGCCAACATTGCATGGGCTATGGACCTCTCTTGGTTGGCTAGAAAAACCATCCTAAACTTGTGTTTGTGTGACTCAACACTTGGCCAACATGATCCCACCAGTTGATACATCTAAGTATAACAGTGATATGCCATGCCATGACACAAACTTGAGGCAGATGTGGGCCCATGCCAACATTGCATGGGATCTAGCTCATATTATCTATCTACAAAAGCCCTTCATCAACTTGTCGTTGTATGAGTCATCACTTGGACAACATGATCCTACCTAGTTGATATATCTAAGTATAACACTGCTATGCAAAGACATGATGAGACACCATGTGTGGTAAATGTGGGCCCATGCCAACATTGCATGGGCTATAGACCTCTCTTGGTTTGCTAGAAACTCCTTCATCAACTTAGTGGTAGTATGAGGTGAGTCAACACTTGGAAAAACATGATCCCAACTAGCTAGTTGATAAATCTAATTTTGAGAGTGCTATGCCAAGACATGATGAGACACACCTATTGCAGATGAGGGCCCATGCCAACATTGCATGGGATCTAGCTCATACTATCTGTCTACAGAACCCCTTCACAAACTTGTGGTTGTATGAGTTATAACTTGGACAACATGATCCTTCCTAGTTGATAGATCTACGTATAACACTGCTATGCAATGCTATGATGAGACACCATGTCTGGTAAATGTGGGCCCATGCGAACATTGCATGGCTATAGACCTTTCTTGGTTGGCGAGAAACTCCTTCATCAATTTAGTACTTGTATGAGGTAAGTCAACACTTGGCAAAACATGATCCCAACTAGCTAGATGCTACATCTACATTTGAGAGTGATATGCCAAGACATGATGAGACACACCCAGTTGCTACATCTAAGTTTGAGAGTGCTATTCCAAGACATGATGACACACACCTATTGCAGATATGGGCCCATGCCAACATTTCTTGAGATCTAGCTCATATTACCTGTCTATAGAAACCCTTCACAAACTTGTGGTTGTATGAGTCATCACTTGGACAACATGATCATAACTAGTTGATAGATCTAAGTATAACACTGCTATGCAAAGACATGATGAGACACCATGTGCGGTAAATGTGGGCCCATGCCAACATTGCATGGGCTATAGACCTATCTTGGTTGGCGAGAACTCCTTCATCAACTTAGTGGTTGTATGAGGTGAGTCAACACTTGGCAAAACATGATGCCAACAAGCTAGTTGCTACATCTAAGTTTGAGAGTGCTATGCCAAGACATGATGAGACTCACATTTTGCAGATGTGGGCCCATGCTAACATTTCATGCGATCTAGCTCATATTATCTGTCTACAAAACCCCTTCACAAACTTGTGGTTGTATGAGTCTTCACTTGGACAACATGATCCTACCTAGTTGATAGATCTAAGTATAACACTACTATGCAAAGAAATGATGAGACACCATGTGTGGGAAATGTGGGCCCATGCTAACATTTCGTGGGCTATAGATATCTCCTGGTTGGCTTGAAACTGCTTCATCAACTTGTGGTTTTGTCCCTCAGAAGTTGCCCAACATGATGCCACCCAGTTGATACATCTAAGTATGAGGGTGCTATGCCAAGACATGACACAAACTTGTGGCACACATGTGGACCCGTGCCAACATTGCATGGGTTATGGAACTCTCTTAGTTGGCTAGAAAAACCATCCTAAACTGACGGAAATAACACCTAAGCAATGACTAAGGGCTACTCTGATGAAACTGACGGAAATAACACCTAAATTGAAACCTGACAGTAGTCAATTTGCCTGATAGTCCCGATGAAGTCGACGATGATAGATCTTCTGCTCGTCGATGCACTACTTAATCATGTAGTAGTAGCGCACCTCGATATGTTTGCCTCGATTGTAGTCCACCAGGTTTCTGTAGAGGGAATTGGCAGACTTGTTGTCCACCTTAAGTGTCGCCGGAGCCACCTCTTCTCCTGTGAGATTAGCGAGCAGACGGGAGAGCCAGATGCCCTAGCATGCTGCTCTTGTCCTGCACTCGAGCATAGACCACGTGCTAGTGAGGAAGTTGGCTCTGACGTCGTGCGTGCTGCCGGAGCTGGCGTTGATGGAGACACCGGGTGCACCTTGGTCCACCGGTGTTGACCGGCGCTGAGTGCACGAGCAGTGCACCGAGAACGCCATGCTCACGGGGGTGTCCTCATGATCATAGAGGCGGTAGCCCTTCGCCCCAGAAGAACTTCGGCATGCCCTTCGCCTTCAGCATGCTCCTGGCTGCCGTGGCTACTGTTTGGTTGCGACGAATAGACCACCCTATTCTACTGGGGTGAGTATGGCACCGTGAGGTGGCGCTTGATGCCGGTGTCAGCGTGGCGAACGTGGCTGACATGAAGTCGCCACCACGGTCCGTGCGTAGCACATGGCGCTTGCGCCCGCTCTCTGACTCCTCTGTGGCTTGGAAGCGCACGAACGCTGCAGTGGCCTCATCCTTCGTGGCCAGGAGCATAGCCCACATATACCTTCTATGGTCATCGACCAACAACAAGAAATAGCGGCAGCCTCCTGGTGTGGCAGGTGCGATGGGATAACATAGATCGCCGTGCACCAACTCGCGAGTGGATCGCCTGCCTGTACCTGGCCTTCTGCGGGAACGGCGTGTGATGTTGCTTGCCCGCAAGGCATGACTCGCATAGTTGCTCCACGTGCTCGATTAGTTGCTGCCCATGTACTAGGACACCTCGTGCCATGGACCGCCCATGGCTCAGCAAGCGCCGTTGCTCTTCGGGTGGAGGGGTTGCCGAGATCCTTGGCGGAGGAGGGGTGCCACTGCGGCCCCCTGGCCACGCCAGGTAGCGGTGCTCCTGCTGCCGGTGGAGAGGTGCCGCCATTGCCGCGGCCGTTCGCATCCTCTCCCTGGTCCTTGCGATATGGCCACATAATCTTACACTCTGATACCAATTGTCACTTGCAACCTGCGAGCTGGCTATCAGAATCTGTTACACGACCTGGAGCAAAGTCTGACTGGAACACCTAAGCAACGACTAAGTGCTACTCTGACGAAACTGATGAAAATAACGCCTAAATTGAAACCTGACAGTAGTCAAGTTGTTCGACAGTCCTGGTGAAGTCGGCAATGATAGATCTTCTACTTGTCGACGTACGCACTACCTGATCATGTAGTGGTAGCGCACCTCGATATGTTTGCTTCGATCATGGTACACCGGGTTTCTGCAGAGGGAAATGGCAGACTTGTATTTCCTTTCTATTTAATTCAAAAATAACTAATATTTGCCAAAATTTTGAACTTCAGTTTTTTTGAAACCAATTACATATTCTGCATACGTACCTTTGTGATAGCATGTTGAAAAAGTTTGGATTAATTTGGTGCTGGTCGAAAAAATGGCAAACTTAGAAACAGAGCGTTTACTCTAACCTGAGCCACTTTTGCTAACAATGTGATTTTTCCTACCTTCACGAAATAATATGATATTTTTACACATGCTAACATCCTCAACCTAAGACACATGGTGAAGGTTTCACTACCTTTTTTATTTTTTTCGAATTTCTAGTGCCCCTTTCAAAGTTAGGTCAGAACCGCGAGGGTGCAATCACCGAATATGGATGAATCATGCTGACCTAGCACCACGTCCATGATAGAACGTCATCTTGTGCACCTTAGTATGAATTTTGAAAACATAAATGAGGTGCCAATCATGTAGCTGTAGCTCATTTTTTCTAAAAATTTGACGAGTTTGACCTAAATTTTGACTTGGAAATAATGTGGTTCAAAATTGCATATCACATTGACAAGAGTGGTCATTGGTGCACCAAATAACACCATTTACTTCACCAGGTTGCTACTAGACCACTTGGCTAACATGATCCCACCTAGTTGTTACATCTAAATTTGACAGTGCTATGCAAAACCATGACAGACACATGTGGTACAGGTGGGCCCATGCCAACATTGCATGGGATCTTCACATATCTTAGCTGTCTAGAAAAATACCTTCATCAACTTGTGGTTGTATGAGTCATCATTTGGACAACATAATCCTACCTAGTTGGTAGATCTAAGAATAACACTACTATGCAAAGCCATCATGAGACACTTTGTTGAAAATGTGGGACCATGCCAATATTTCATGCGCTATAATCCTCTCTTGGTTAGCTAGAAACACCATCATCAACTTAGTGGTTGTGTGAGTCAACACTTTGCAAAACATGATCCCAACTAGCTAGTTGCTACATCTAGGTTTGAGAGTGCTATGCAAAGGCATGATGAGACACACCTATGGCAGATGTGGGCCCATGCCAGCATTTCATGGGATCTAGACCTATCTTAGCTATCTAGAAACACCTTCATCAACTTGTGGTTGTATGAGTCATCACTTGGACAACATAATCCTACCTAGTTGGTAGATCTAAGTATAACACTGCTATGCAAAGACACCATGAGACACTTTGTGGAAAATGTGGGACCATGCCAACATTGCATGTGCTATAAACCTCTCTTGGTTGGCTAGAAACACCATGATCAACTTAGTGGTTTTGTGAGTCAACACTTTGCAAAACATTATCCCAACTATCTAGTTGCTACATCTATGTTTTAGAGTGCTATGTAAAGCCATGATGAGACACACCCGTGGTAGATGTGGGACCATACATTTCATGGGATGTAGACCTATCTTAGCTGTCTAGAAACGTCTTCATCAACTTGTGGTTGTATGAGTCATCACTTAGATAACATAATCCTACCTACTTGATAGATCTGGGTATACCAGTGCTATGCAAAGAAATCATGAGACACTTTGTGGAAAATGTGGGCCCATGCCGACATTGCATGTCCTATAAACCTCTCTTGGTTGTGTAGAAAACCATCATCAACTTACTGGTTTTGTGAGTCAACACTTGGCAAAACATGATCCCAACTAGCTAGTTGCTACATCTAGGTTTGAGAGTGCTATTCCAAGACATGATGAGACACTTTGTGGAAGATGTGGGCCCATGCCAACATTTCATGGGATCTAGACCTATCTTAGCTGTCTAGAAACACCTTCATCTACTTGTGGTTGTATGAGTCATCACTTGGACAACATAATCCTACCTTGTTGGGAGATCTAAGTATAACACTACTATGCAAAGACATCATGAGACACTATGTGGAAAATGTGGGACCATGCCAACATTGCATGTGCTATATACCTATCTTGGTTGGATAGAAACACCATCATCAACTTAGTGGTTTTGTGGGTCAACACTTGGAAAAACATGATCCCAACTAGCTAGTTGTTACATCTAAGTTTGAGAGTGCTATGCCAAGACATGATGAGACACACCTGTGGAAGATATGGGCCCATGCCAACTTTGCATGGGATCTAGCTCATAGTATCTGTCTACAGAACCCCTTCATAAACTTGTGGTTATATGAGTCATCACTTGGACAACATGATACTACATAGTTGATAGATCTAAGTATAACACTGCTATGAAAAGACATGATGAGACACCATGTGTGGTAAATGTGGGCCCATGCCAACATTGCATAGGCTATAGACCTCTCCTAGTTCAGCGCGTGACGGTAAGGCTGCCCTGACCCACCCTTGTGCGACCTTCCACCGCGTCCTTTCCATGTCTCTGCGTTAATTACGATGATGTGATGTATCTTAGCTGCGCAATGCATGCATGGCTACGTGTGCAGGCTCCGACGATGCTTTACTATAACGAGATGCTCAAAATAGCTAGGCTGTGACGATGCTGCCTGTTGCATGCATGACACGGTCGCGGGAAGCGAGATTCTTGCTTGCATGGCACGACACCACCAATCATATTCGAGAACGAGGTCTCCCACGGATCGCCTAGAGCAAGCCCACGAAATCCTTCTAGAAGACCTCGATCCCACGGCCACAGTACAGCGCTAGGGTTACATGGACGGTCGACGTTCGGCGTTAGGGTTAGCGAGGTATTGGAGCTAGTAAACGGGGTTTTGAGAGGTTTGACCAAATTTCAAATGTCCATAACCAATTCAAAAAAAATCACAAAAATATAAATCCTTCACACATAGGCATGTTATGTCACCTACTTACGAGGAAAAATCATAAACATGATGTACAAATATCTGCACGAAAAATCCTTCACAAATTGAACAACATCCACTAAGATTGCAGAGACTTCAAACATGAGAGTACAGGGTTTTGGGTTTTGAAAATTAAAAATATCAAAAACCTCACCCTAGCTTTACTTTGGAGTGTACAAGCAAGATCTGAAGTTATTTTTGCTTTTTCATGTTTTAAACTTGTTTTATTAATGTATAGCCACTAAAGCATGTTTTTCAAAACTAATTTAATAATATGAAGATTAATTCAATAAATAGTGATTGTTCATATTGGTACTATATAGGTCGAATAGATGGTAAGGAAATTTATTTGGCTGATTTAGAGAAGGTCGGAAAAAAATTGCTTAGAAATGGGGGTGTTTGGCCTAGCTTTTGAGCACATTTGGACCACTTTTTCGGTGACTATGAGTTTTTCCAACTAAAAGGAGCTTGGATTGCAGCACTAACATGCATTATAGTGCATAAAGCATTGTACCATCATAAGACATACCAATCAACTCCAAAAAATGAATGTTGCTTCAAATTTAATTGTCAGTTCAAATTCAAATTTGAATTCCGGTTCAAATCAACATCTTAGCATTATTACAAATCACAAGTTTTCACGAATCATAGTACTAGTAACAATATATCACACAAGTTCAAGAAATCATAGTACCAAAAACATGACATCACTTCTTCCTAGCGCAATATTTCTTCTTCGCCATCTTACCGTTGCTTGTTTTTGGTTTTACACCAAGAAGATTAGTCATGCTCCTTGTTTTCTTTGCATCACTCTCAAATTGTTTTACAGCATGACCTAGAGCTAGAATTTCATCCAAAACTACTTTAATTTGCATCTCAACATCTTCAGTTTCAGTTTGCACAAGTTCAGTTTGCACCTCAACTTCTTCAGTTTGCACCTCAACATCTTCAGGTGGAACAACATCCACTTCATGATCATCTTCAGGTGGCTCACTTTGCACTGTTTTATCACAATTGAACACAATGTGCTCAGTTCTCTTCTTTCTAAAGCGCCCAATTCTTTCCTTTTTCGTTGGCTAGCAAGTTTCAACAAGGGGCTTAACTGCACGCTTCCTCCAAAAAACAAACCATTTCATATGGTTAGTAAGTGAAAAAATCATAAAGACATAAACAGAGATTTTCGCATGAACATGAACATTACTGTGGCTTTTCAGCACTGTATCTACACTTGGTAGATCCAGCTCGGTGTCCAAGTTATTCACAGAGATCACATCTATTTTTGTTACATTTTTGGGCCCTTTTTGGCTCAACATCTTTATTTTCATCTTTCTTCCCCTTCTTACTGCTCCAAGCTTTCTGAAACCAAGCCTTGAATCTACTCTGTCTAGGCCAGCGAGCCTTTCTTCTCATCCAAGTAGGGCACATAGATAATGCAATGTCCACTTCGGATCACTGAGACTGATCTGTAAGTGGTGGAATTGGAGTTGCATATGTAGCTCTGAATTTTGGTACTGAGTAATACTCATGCAAATATGGGTGCATATTTATCTTGGGTTTGGAGGCTAGGAAAAGTATTGCATGTTCACAAGGTTTTCCAGTGTGTTGCCACTAAAGGAAAGTGCATTCATGTAATTCAGTGTCAACAACATGCCTTCTTCCAGTCTTTGTATCTATAACTTCAGGACCCCTATTACATTGCAAATGTATCTATAATTTTTGATGTTCCATGCTTGGTTTTATCCATTGTCTTGTGTTTTGTTCCAACTTTGGAGTACTTTTCATATGATTTCTTGGAATAACCTATTAACAAGAGCCACAGTGCCAGTTGCCTGTTTTCTACTGTTTTTGGTTCCAGGAAAGTCAGGAAATGAATATTCTCGGAATTGGACAGGACAAAAGCCAAAGTGCCTATTTTTCTAGAAGTGATCAAGCGCTAGAATATGAGACGGAGAAGGGCCAGGGGCCGGCCACACCACCTGGCCGCGCGACCAGGCTGGGCCCGTGCCACGGGGTGGTGTGGTGGCTCCCAGCACCCCCTCGGCCTCTCCTTCCGCCTATATATTGCCCTCAGGACGAAAACCGTAAGTACCCAATCAAAAATCCACGAAAGAGTCTGTAGCCACCGTCATCTCCATCCCTAGATCGGGAGGGATCTGAAGCTCTTCCCAGCACCCTGCTGGAGAGGGGAATTCACCCTGGAGGCCTTCTTCATCACCATGCAAGCCTCCGGTGTGACGCGTGAGTAGTTCATCCTTGGACTACGGATCCATGTAGTAGGTAAATGGCTGGTTCTCCTCCTTTGTGCTTTCATGTTTAGATCTTGTGAGCTCTGTTCATGATCAAGATCATCTATTTGTAATTCATAAATGTTGTGTTTGCAGGGATCCGATGGATATTGACATGCTATTTCAGATTGATTATTGATTCTATCATGTCTTTGTTATTTGAGATCTTGCATGCTTTCCGTTGTTAGTAGTTATCTTGGCCAAGCAGATGCTAGCAACTCCAAGAGTTAGTATTTATGCTCGATAGTGGGTTCATGTCTCTGGTAACCTGGGGAAGTGACAGAAATCTCTAAGGTACTAGATGTGTTGGTTCTACTAGGGAGAAAACAACAATCCTTTGTTCATAGAACAATCGTATTGTTTAATTTACACGCACTTCGTAAAGCAATAATCTGTTGCTTGCAACTTAATACTAGAGGGGGTTCGGATGATAACCTTAAGGTGGATTATTAGTCATAGATGCAGTTGGATGGCGCTCTATGTATAATGTTGTAATGCCCAATCAAGTCTCAAAGGAGTCAAGATGATTAGTATATGCATGTATTGCTTTCTCGGTGTTTGTCAATTGCCCCATTGTAATTTGTTGACCCAGCATGTTATCTATCTAAGGAGAGCCACCTCTAGTGAACTATGGATCCCGGTCCTTTTCTTTACATACAGTATACAATCTGTTTACTGCTTTGTGTTTACTTTCTGCAAACTTTTACTTATTTCCATTCGATACGTTTAATCCTTTGTTTTCCGCAAAACACGGTGAGATTGACAACCTCATCGCAAGTTGGGGACAAAGTTCTGTGTTTGTGTTGTGCAGGTCTCCACGTTGCTACTAGCACCGATAGTGCGCCCTGCCAAAGCTCAGCTAGTAACACCTTTGGGGTGTTTCCTTGCTCCTACTGGTTCGATTAAACCTTGGTTTCATAACTGAGGGAAAACTTACTCCTGTGCTCATCAAACCTTCCTCTTGGGGTTCCCAACGAGCTCTACGTCGAAAGTCGAGCGCATCAACCCCAAAGTGAGGATTTCTCAACACACAAATGTGCAAGATTTCTGCTCCTATTGACTACCTGCTGCACTACATGAGGCAGCTTATCCCCTTGCAGATGATCACCAAGCCTTCTTCTCAATTCCCACAACCTCATGATCATGATCCTGATCTGGTCAACCATGTCATGGACATGCAAGTCTTTTAACTCCTTCACTCTGTTATTAAAACTTTCTGCCAAATTGTTGTTGACATGATCACACTTGATGGTAGTGTTAAATCCAAACCTATACCACAATAGACAATGGTAGGTGTTCATCCAAGGGATAAACTCATTGTTTGATCCATTTATCTTACCAAGATGATATGAGTGTGTCTGTTGAGTGTAAGATCTTGATGCTGGCAACAAACGACCAAAACCATCTCCACTGAATTATTTGATCACATTCATCCACATATTACCAAAGCACTCCCTCTGCTCAGCATAGGGAAAAACAGTCTTGACTGCATTTTCTAGCCCTTTACATGCATCAGTGTGAACTGCCAAATGAGACACTGGCCCTATGCATCTTTTCAACTACATCATGAACCATCTCCATGAAACCTCTGTCTCAGACTGAAACATGCCAATTGCTACAGGAAACATCCAACTATGTCCATCTAAAGCATTGCAAGCTGCTAGTTGTCCATTCCACTTGCCAGTCAAAAATGACGAGTCTATTCTCAAATATGGATGGCACCCTGCTTTGAAGCCATATATGCATGGCTTTAAAGCCATGAAAAATATGGAGAAATAGACCTTCCCTTCTGGTGTAACCTCAGTATCTATCTCGACAACACTGCCAGGTGACATCTTTTCCACTTCTTCTTTCAAATTATAAAGCATTCTAAAGGTATTTTCGCAATCACCATATAGCTCTTTCATTCCCCTTTGCTTTCCCTTCCACACTGTAGTGTAATTTAGCTTAATGGGGTAATCCTTTTCCAGGTCTACTTTTCAGTTTCTTTGCAATGGTGTTTGGTGTCTTGGCTAAAATAGGTTTTGATTTTTTCTGCAACCCAAAGTTGTGATGTCATGTTTGAAACTTTCTGTGAACTTGTAATACAAGTATGTGCTTTTGGAATTTGATTCACCCTTATTGTCCTTCTATCAGGTTGGCATCTAGCAGATATATACCACTTGCAAAGCTTGGCACCACCAGCAATACCTTTGCACTTTGCATAGAACTTATTTTTATCTGTCCACATAATCTTGGTTTCAAACTCACGTATGACTTCATAAGTCCCGAAACACATCCTAAACTCATCCATGCTTGGAAACAATCTTCTTACTTCAATAACTGGGTTTTCTTTGTCATACACATTTACTAGCTCATCATCATGTCATCATCTACATCAACTGCAGCATTTTCCATCAACTCTGGATCTATATTTTCATCATCATGTCTTGAATGTATGTTACCATTATTTGTAGCTGCATCACTCTCCTTCTCCTTTTCTTTATCATCTACAGGAATGCCATTTCAATGTTAGATATTGGTGCGATCACCAAATCAGTCCGGACACTTATATCAACTTTATTCCAATCAACAGTTTTAACATTTTTAGCATCTGCAGCAGCCACCTCTGTCAACACTGTCAATTCAGTAACTATGGGCTGAATCTGCCTCTGTGCAGCCCAATCATCTTCTACCATCTGAGAACCCAATTTCGAGGGCACATAACCAACCCTTGAATCACTTCTCAGTTCTATGAGCACTGCTAAAAACATAGCATGTTTGCTTGTCCAGCCGCCCTACCGATCGATTTCATTAACCATTTCTTCCCCATTCTCAATCCTAAGATACTCACCTTTGCAATCATCGAATCGTAACGCACTTACTTCTTGTTGTGGCCCCAAAAGAACACTCTACCCAATTCTTTCCACCAAATTCCTCACCGCCTTCTCTTCCATGATTTGTAGTTCTTGGGGATCAAGGTCATCAAAATCGACCTCCAATTTCACAATTGTGTCTATCTCAATGGGGTGCATACTACCATCAACTAAAATTGCTTTAGAGGGGGAGAATTTGATAGACAACTCGAACATGCTCGTGACATCAGCGTCTCCCCTATTTTACGATGGTGGCAGGCACTGTGAGCTAGCAGAAGCAGACGAGGCTCAAATCAAATTAAAAGTAAGGTGTAGAGATGCGGGAAGTACCGATTAGAAGTTTGCTCTCGTGGTTCCATCTTGTTCCCTTTGTTCAGCACACCCGGCCACCACAATCTAGGATTCTAAAACATGCTCAGATCTAAATTTGAGAAGGCTGGAATGGAAATTAGGGTTTCCAAATGTGGGCCCATGCCAACATTGCATGAGCTACAGACCCTCTGGGTTGGCTAGACACTGCTTCATCAACTTGTGGTTTTGTGCCTCACATTTTGCCAACATGATGCCACCCAGTTGATAGATCTAAGTGTGAGAGTTTTATGCTAAGCCATGACACACACACTTGTGGCAAATGTGGGCCCATGCCAACATTGCATGGGATCTAGACATCTCTAGGCTATCTACAAACATGTTCATCAACTTGTTATTGTGTATGAGTCATCACTTGGACAACATGTTCCTACCAAGTTGATAGATCTAAGTACTATAACACTGCTAAGCAAGACATGATAAGACAATCTCTAGCAAATGTGGGCCCATAACAATTGCATGGTCAATGAACTCTCTGGGTTGGATAGAAACACCATCATCAACTCAGTGGTTGTGTGAGTCTACACTTGGCCAATATGATCCCATCCATTTGATACATATAAGTATAACACTGCTATGCTAATCCATGATAGACACTTATGGAAGATGTGGGCCCATGCCAACATTGCATGGGCCATAGTCCTCTTTGGCTGGCTAGAAACACCTTCATCAACTTAGTAATTGTGTGGCTCAACACTTGTCCAACATGATCCTACCTACTTGATAGATCTAAGTATAATTTTATTATGCCAAGACATGATGAGCCACTTTGTGTTAAATGTGGGCCCATGCCAACATTGCATGGGATCTAGATCTCGCTAGGCTGTCTAGAAACACCTTCAACTTGTGGTTGTATGAGTCAACACTTGGACAACATGTTCCTACTAAGCTGATAGGTCTAAGTATAACATTGCTATGTCAAGACATGTTGAGACACTTTGTGTTACATGTGGGCCCATTCCAACATTGCATGCGTGGGCTATAGACCTATTTGGGATGGTTAGAAACTCCTTCACCAACTTATGGTTGTATGAGTCATCACTTGGACAACATGATCCTACCTAGTTAATAGATCTAAGTATAACAGATCTATTCCAAGATAGGATGAGCCCCTTTGTGGCAAATGTGGGCCCATTCCAACATTGCATGGGCTATAGACCTCTCTTGGTTGGCTAGAAACTCCTTCGTCAACTTGTGGTTTTTTGCCTCGGTAATTGGCCAACATGATGCCACCCAGTTGATACATCTAAGTATGAGAGTGCTATGCCAAGACATGTTGAAACACTTTGTTTTACATGTGGGCCCATGGCAACATTGCATGGGCTATAGACCTATTTAGGCTGGCTAGAAACTCCGTAACCAACTTGTGGTTGTATGAGTCATCACTTGGACAACATGATACTACCTAGTTGATAGGTCTAAGTATAACACTTCTATGCCAAGACATGATGAGACACTTTGTGGCAAATGTGGACCCATGCCAACATTGCATGGGCTATAGACCTCTTTTGGTTGGCCAGAAACTCCTTCATCAACTTGTGGTTTTGTGACTCAGCACTTAGCCAACATCATCCCACCTAGTTGATACAAATAAGTATGAGTGTTACCATGCACACACCTTTGGCAGATGTGGGCCCATGCCAACATTGCATGGGATCTATACCTATCTAAACTGTCTAGAAACACCTTCATCAACTTGTGGTTCTATGAGTCATCACTTAGATAACATGATCCCACCTAGTTGATAGATCTTAGTATAACACTGCTATGGCAAGACATGATGAGACACTTTGTGGCAAATGTGGGCACATGCCAACATTGCATGTGATCTAGACCTCTCTCGGTTGTCTAGAAACACCTTCATCAACTTGTGGTTGTATGAGTCCTCACTTGGACAAAACATGCTCCCAACTAGCTAGTTGCCACATGAAGGTGTCTCATGATGTCTTAGTGGTTGTGTGAGGTGAGTCAACACTTGGTAAAACATGATCCCAACTAGCTAGTTGCCACATCTACGTTTGAGAGTGCTATGCAAAGCCATGAGAGACACATGTGGCAGATGTGGGCCCATGCCAACATTTCGTGGGATCTAGACCTATCTTAGCTATCTAGGATAGATCTTAGTATAACACTGCTATGGCAAGACATGATGAGACACTTTGTGGCAAATGTGGGAACATGCCAACATTGCTTGTGATCTAGACCTCTCTCAGTTGTCTAGAAACACCTTCATCAACTTGTGGTTCTATGAGTCAACACTTGGCCAACAGGATCCTACCTACTTGGCTACTTGATAGATCTGACTATAACACTGCTATGCCAAGACGTGATGAGACACTTTGTGTTACATGTGGGCCCATGCCACATTGTATGGGATATATACCTCTCTTGGTTTGGTAAAACACCATCATGAACTTGTGGTTTGTGTTACTCAGCACTTGGCCAACATAATCCCACCTAGTTGATACATCTAAGTATGAGAGTGCTATGCCAAGCCATGAGACACACATGTGGCATATGTGGGCCCATGCCAACATTGCATGGGATCTAGACCTATATTATCTATCTAGAAACACCTTCATCAACTTGTGGGTGTATGAGTCATCACTAGGACAACATGTTCCTACCAAGTTGATAGATCTAAGTATAACACTGTTATGCCAACACATGATGAGACACTTTGTGGCAAATGTGGACCCATCCAACATTTCATGGGCTATAAACCCCTCTAGGTTGGCTAGAAACTCCTTCATCAACTTATGGTTGTGTGCCTTAGCACTTGGCCAACATGATCCCACCCAGTTTATGAGAGTGCTATGCCAAGCCATGACAAACACTTGTGGAAGATGTGGGCCCATGCCAAAATTGCATATGATAGCCTACCTGAGATGTCTAGAAAAACCTTCATCAACTTGTTATTGCGTATGAGTCATGTCTTGGACAACATGTTCCTACCAAGCTGATAGATCTAAGTATGCCAAGACATAATGAGATACTGTGTGGCAAATGTGGGCCCATGCCAACATTGCATGGGATTTAAACCTCTCTAGGCAGTCCAGAAACACCTTCATCAACTTGTGGTTGTACGAGTAATCACTTGCATAATATTATCCTACCTCATTGATAGATCTAAGTAAAATACTGCAATGCCAAGATATCATGAGACACTTTGTGGCAAATGTGGGCCCATGCCAACATTGCACAGGCTTTAGACCTCTTTGTGTTGGCTATTAACTCCTTAATCAACTTGTGGTTGTGTGACTCAAGACTTGGCTAACATGATTCCACCCAGTTGATACATATAATTATATGTGCTATGACAAGACATGATGTGATATACTTTGTAGCAAATGTGGGCCCATGCCAACATTGCATGGGCTATAGACCTCTCTGGTTGGCTAGAAACACCATCATCAAGTTATGGTTGTGTGACTCAACACTTTTAGGCTCCCAACATGTTGTTTTATCATGGATCTAGTCTTACATTATGAAGACTCATCCCATAGGAAGGCATGGTGTACGTCCTGACTTTGTTATAACTTTGACCGTGCCACCATAATTTTTTTTAAAAGTCGAAAAATAGAAAAATCTATTCCTTATTTCTAAGTTTGTGTATTTTAGTGTGTGTTAAAAAACTGAGGTTATTTCATGAAGGTCGAAAAAGTCACATTGTGACGAAAAGGGGTTCTGGTAAAAGACCAAATAGGCTATTTATAAATTTGTCATTTTTTAGACCTTCACTAAGTTAACCCATTTTTTTCATATGCTAGCAGACAGGTATTTGTGAAGAATATGTATTTTTTCAAAAATTTCAAAGTTTTAAAAAAGAAAATTTCATTTACTAAGTAAATAGAAACTAAAAGAAAAAATAGAATAACAAAATCAGGCTTCAATTTGGCAAGCTAGCAACGCAACCAGCCCAGCCCATCTTGGCCTCCCACGCCCACCTCACCGCAGCGTAGCAGCCCTCGCTCAAGACTCAAATCCCATTTCAGTTGTCCCCTTACCCCTTTCTCCTTCCTCTAGTCGTTGTCCGCCAGTAGTCCACGAGCAGTCGCTGTCCACCGGTGTCGCCTTCCTCTTTCTCCCTCCTCCAACTCCGATAAGTGTCCATAGCTTGAACTTCATTGCTGGTTCCCTTCTCCAGCTCCATATTCTTGTACTCGTCATTTCTTAATGTTAATCTAGCCTTCCATCTCCATCGACTCAATTTGCTTAGATTTTCCTTGATTTCTTGATTAGGGTTAACCTAGGGATTTAATTACTTTTAATCCATGACATTTCCTACTGTTAATCTAGTCTACCATCGGCTTAAGTTAACCTAGAGATTTGCTCTGATTTCTTGATTTACTCCCTCTGATCCAAATTAATTGACTCACATTTGTCGGATGTATCTAGCAGTAAAACATGTCCATATACATCTGAATTTAGACAAATGTGAGTCAATTAATTTGGTCGGAGGGGGTACTAGATTTGATTAATTTGCTATGTTTTACTAGATTTGTGGTGATTAAGCCTAGATAGGACCAGTATCTTTGCTGTGACTTACTAGATTTGTTATCTATTACAGCTAATTATCTGCATTAGTTGATCTTTTACTTAAGTGTTACAAATTAGTTCTTAAACATTCCTATATCTTTTGAGATATCTGTTTACAGATGGGGACCAAAGGGAAATAAGTTATTGTCTTCCTAGATGATGACTCTGATGATCCTTCTTAAATAATTAAGATTAAGCTGGGTACCAGTGGGACTGGTGCTGCTCCTTCAAAGAAGAAGTTGAACCTGGGGATCTGCAAACATGCTGCTACTTCAAAGAAGAAGCTAAACCTAGGGACCTATAAACATGCTGTTGTTTCAACGAAGAAGATGAAGCTGGGGACCTGCGAAGATGCTTTTGATTCAAAGAGTAAGCTACAGATAGGGACTCACGAAGTTGCTTTTTCTTCAAACAAGAAGCTAAAGCTGGGGACTCACACAGATGCTTCTCCTACAAAGAAGAAGCTCAAGTTCAGAGGTATAATTTGCTGCTACTATTATGAACAATCTTTGATGTTTGAATATTATATGTAATATTAGTATGAAATAATCTATTAAACAGTGCTTCATCTGTATCGTATATTGTGTCTTTTTGTAGGACCTAGACATACTGGGAGAAGGTTGTTTGATGAACAGTGCATGTTTGGCAATGACATGTACCTGAATGAGCCACCGGTGGATTTCCTCAATGATTTCTGTCAAGGTTCTCATGTAGGCAAGATGCATTACTATGTGCATAGGATGACTAGTTCCAATGTCATTTCTAAAAGATGCAAAATGGTACCTTCAGTACTTGCTATATAAATGATTATTTGTAATATCCCAAATTTTATAATTTCAGATGTTACTAGTAAACATGCATCATATCATTGCATCATGGCATCACCTATCGAAAAATTTGCATCAGGCAATTCTCAAACCCCATAGTCACTTACAGACAAAAGGAGGGTAAAACCTTTTTAACCACCAAAACCTTTGCAAAAGTGTTATTTTATAATCCTATCCTAACCCTCTTCTTTTTACAAAATTTTAGAGACCAATTTTGTCTAATTTGGAGTTCGTATCCAAAAGATATAAAGAAAATACCAAAATAGAAAAAGAAAAAGAAAAAAAGAAAAAAAAACGAAATGGGCCGCCGGCCGGCCCACCTCAGCCGACCGAACCAACCATCGTACGGGATCGATCCCACCTCCGCTTTAAAAAGCGTGCGAAAATCTGTTTTCTAAACCTATCTTTATTCAAACACTTATAACTTTTTATCTACAACTCCGAATTGACTTTCGTTTGTTTCTACTTGTTCCCTACTCCAAGATCTATCTTCCCATCATCATAAAAGCCTAAGTAATCCATCGGAGCCACAGCTATAACACTTCTCCTTCCCGAAATCCCGAATCTACACCCCACCGAATCGTATTTCGCTTCTAAACCCATCTAAACTTCGTCGGCTGCCTTTGGCTTCAACACGAAAGTTGTAGATCTCATCGAAATCTTTCAATTCCGACAAACCTCACCTCTTTTCATCCACCACAGCCGGAGAATTTCGCAACGCAATATTTCAGATCTGATGGCGTAATTCCAAGATCTACTCGCGCTCGTTTCTTGGAATCCAAATCCCTTTGGTGAAAAGGTAGATCTAATCATCCTCCACAACTTTGGCGTAATCAGTTTTTCGTTTTGACCTACGGTTTTATCTCTCTAACACAGATCTACTTCTAGTCCTTTGTTAGGCAAAATCGGGTCTATTTTGAGCCAACTTCTCTTCTAGCCACCGGATCTCATCCCGACGGTCGAGATTCAATCGTCCCGATCAGTTGCCTCGTCACCGCCACGTCGTCGTCAGGTCAGCATCTAGTCCCAGTCAACCTGTCCAGTCAGCGGAATATTCTCTGGAATATTCCGTTCGAATTTAAAATTGCAGATTATAGCTGTAATCTTGTAAAATTCATAGAAATTAGATTATTAGTCCAAAAATTGCGTATAATATACCGTTGAATTCATATTTTCGAGTAGAACACAGATCTACAATAATATTACTATTTTGCCACGGCAATCTTGCAGTAGAGTTAAAAGTTTAGATTAGAGGATTTTAATTCTAGAAAATTATCCGTAACTCCGTTTTAGTTGATTCTTGTTGCGTTGGCCTTGTTTTGACAATACCTTCTGTAGAAAATTTTCATATCTTGCTTAGGGTGTTTAGATCTGTTTCGAGATAGATTAGAGCTATAGATCTAGTTTCAAGCCTGGTTAATTAGGGTTTTATCCAAAATACCTAAAATCTGTGGGAAATCGATTCTAATGACATCGCCAACTCAACAACACCCCTGGTTAAGACCCTTGGCCGAAATCAAACCCACCCTTGCATATTACCATGTTGCATGCATGCATATTTGACTTCGTGACTTGTTTTGTGCAAATTGTGATTGGATCCTTGTTTGCTTCGTTAGATTGCTCGGAGTGCGCTGAGGAGTATTGTTGTGTAGATTGCTGCTCGGATCAAGGCAAGTTACACCACTTGTTCATGTTATGTCCCAGTTTTTGACTATGCATGTTTTACTCTTCAAAATCTTGTAGTATGCATGTGTAGGTTTTTAGTAGCTTTCTTATTACTATTTTTGCAAGTGCGGTTTTGTAGTATGCCATGAGTAGCTTTATACTGAGGATTTTCCGTCCTAATAGGTTCCCCCTGTTTTGCTAAGTATTGCTTGCTATGCTATATATATATCAAATACCGTTGGGAGGGTTCGAAAGACTCAAGAATTTTCTAAGTATGATAGCTCTCTCGAGCGAACTTTCTTCTCCAAAACCCCTTCAAAATAAAACTAAGTTTTCTTCTGGGCGGAATGGTTGTCGGGACAACGAGTGAGATTTTGGTGGAGGACGGACGCCCAGGAATCAAAGAAGTCTGCCATGTTTCAGAATTCAGAAGCTTCCCGTGCAACCACAATACATATGGGCTCTGTCTTGGCTTAGTACTTAGTGGGAAACCTCACCGGGGTACCAACATTTGGAGGTTCTTGGCACGGTTGGATCCAGCTGGTAGAGGGGCTACTAAGGGAAGGCTTCGCCATGGTCTTGTCTGTAAAAGGACTTGATCGTGGATTGTGGGGAAAGTGCACAACCTCTCGAGAGTATTGCAATCTGATCGATCAGCCGAGTTCACGGAAAAGAACATTTTGAGCATCTGAAGGATGGAGCCTCTGAAAGATCTTCCTCTCTCTTTTCAAACCAAAGTTTTTCAAACCCTATGGCGTGCGTAATATCGCTAATAGGTGGGAATTTGGGAACTTGGTGTGTCATATCCAAGTAACTTGATGCGTAATATCCAAGTGCCACCTGGTGTGTAATATCCAAGTGCTAGGCTGATTGGACACTTGGTGAGTAATATCCACGTGTTCCATTCGACCCTATACTTTTATCAAAGTTTACAAAGTAGGGAAAACTTTCTTCCTCTTTTCTCATTACCTTGATAAAATTAGCTTTACGCAAATAAACCCCAAAGCCTACTCTAGACTTGCATGTAGAGTTAGTCTTGTTCCTTCCTTGGTGTAATTTGCCAATACATTCAAAGTATTGACCCAACTTGTTGGCTGCACGTCTTATGTGCAGAATCTGAAGATTGAAAGGTGCGTAGGGATCGCGGGTCTTCACGCAGCTAGCCTGAGGCGTTGATGGACTCAAGTTTTATTTAGTTTCCGCTATTTTATTTGAGCTAGCTATAAGCTATGCAAGTTGTAATAATTATACTCTGGATTATTCGTGTAATAATGACTTGTGTTTTACATGATATTCATCGACTGTGAAGTGCTAGCTATTGATCCAGGGACTAGCATGTTAATCACAGGGACTTAGGATGTTTACCGATCCGAGGTCGCAACATTATTATACTAAAATGTCACATTCTTTAGTCTCTGAATTAATTCTTTTTCCTTTGAATTCAAATTTATCCAAATGTGTCTTTCCTGCAGTATTTTGGAGCTCAATTCTCAAAACAATATTTGAAATGGTACCTGGAAGAACCTATGAAAGTCTATGTTAGGTCCATTGGATTTGAAAAGAACATTAACACGAGGATGAAGATGAGGCAGTTCTCAAACAATGCAATGCTGACAAGTGGGTGGGACTATGTTGTCCTGGAGTACAAGATAGAAGAGGGAGGCATCATCCTCTACCACTTTAAACCAGGTAGTGATGGTGGACTACATCTGATCATGGTGGGGTTTTCTGACAACAATTGAAGACCCTGCTGAAAGTACTTATTAGTAGAACCTGCTGGAACCTGTTATGTTAACTTGCTGTGCGTGGGTGTAATGACAGTGCTGGACCATAGAGACCCTGCTTCAAATCTGTTGTACTCCCTCCGTTTCAAAATATAAGGTGTTTTAGGTTTGTGAATAGAGTATATCTGGACTCCTTCAAATCTACAGAATTTTAGCACATCACATTCTGCTAAGCACATATTGCCTCACATATGCCAAAGGGGATTCTCCCAGAACCAACACAAATGAACACACAAATATTCTGGTAGAACTGGTAGCACAAGCAATTATATTGTAGAGATCTTGGGTGCTAGAACATAATGATAGAGGATTGAAATATTCTGCAGCTAGAAACAAAACAAAATAGATAAGTTCTTAAACTAAAACATCTTGATAACTTGAAAATGATCCTTGTTCTTCAGTTCGAGGTATGGATGGGTTCGAAATAGTCATCGGGATGATTCCCCGTAATGCACCTTGTTTGTCTTTGCCTTGTCAAAGCACTTGCTACACTTGGTAAAATGGTTGACAAGATAAAACTTGATCATGAATCTATCAACAAAGTAATTCATCCTTGCCATTGTTTCAATGTTGGCAGGGTCGAGAAATTTCATGTATAGGCTCCCATCTTGATCAACAGCATGTTTAAACCTAAAGTCTGCTGGAACAACACTGAGTGGATAGCAAATAGTACCAGTACGGAACATGTGCTTCACAACAACTCTAGTTAGGCCTGGTGGAGTACCCTCAGACACACCAAGAATGTTCATGGTTGTTTCCAACATATGAGGATTCTTCCATTTTTCAATTGGGTCTCCCTAGCATGAAAATCCAGTAGGGTAACTTGCTTCACGCATGCGATCAACTGACAGGTGGTCATATTCTTGTGGATATGAAAACATCGGCGTGTTGAATAGCTTGTCTTCCTTCGTTGGCACAAGATTGAGTTCAACAATCTTGTAAATCTTGACAACCGCGTGAGCTAAACTAAATGCTTTCTCCTTCGCAGACGCACTCTCAAGAACAACATTATCAGCAGTAGAAGTGGCCCTCACAAACACTTGTGCTTCATAGTCATCGTTCAGCACAAACTCAAACTCTCTAATAGGAAAAGTCTTTGCCAATGCAGAATTGTGAAAATTCCTTCTGTTCCCGTACTACAAAATAACCTAAAAAGGAATAAGCCACTGACTGGACCTATCCTTTCTGCTAGACGGGCCAGAACATGCTGAGTGACTCGTGGCTTCCTGTACTGGGAGATGTACCCCATTTTCACCATCCCCTGGTGGATAATACATTAACAAAATCAACCCAGATGCATTAAACAAATGAGAACAAATTCATCAATAAAAAACCACCAAGTGTACTACATATTAGTAAATAAAAAAATGGCTGGCAATGCAGTTATATCATAATGAAAACAAGTTCAGTTCTGCCTGTATGCTTACCAAGTTTCAATCTACATAATCATGTAATTAAAATAAAATTCAGTTCTTCTATTATTAACACATCAGACAGAATACAAACGGTTGTCGAACACTATCGAGAAGATAATGAACCCCATACAGGAGAGCATTCATCACAGATATTACATACTACTCTCATATCTATATACTAGTGATAAGGTATCTTTGATTTGCATATTCTCTATTGCAAAAAATGGAAAAAAAAGAGCATTCCTCTTGGAAATGCAACACCAACTTTGCATCTAAATGAGACCCACTTAGGTGGTACATTCACATTCAATTAATATTTGTTAAATTCCAGTGCGTTCTTCACAACAAATACCAATGTTAGAATGATAAATAAAATCTGGGCAACAAATGAAAAATAAAAGCTTCGCATGTATAGTTGCTGGCAAGATTATACTTAGATCAGGGCCTATTTCAGTTTATACATCTGTCAAAAAACTCACCGACTCGTCTTTGTTGGAGGAGTACCCAAGGTGCACCTTCCTCCTCTGCCTACCTTCTGTTGGCTCCCCTTCCTGTTTGAATAAATAAACAACACCTAAGCTCACATGATCAAGTTTGAAAAGAGGTAATTATCGAAAGAAAAATAATTGGCAGGTTGTAATAGAAAGAATAATGGGAAGTAAAACTTCTAAGTTCAAATACTTTCTGAAATTCTGGATTAAGGCAGTGGAAGGAAATGAAATCCTCAATGATGAAAATGAATTGTCAATTTATAACTGTCATGTATATCTAAACACTACTCATCTCTGAATGCATTGTCAGGTTCCACTAGACCATCAACAATTCAATTTAAAGCCCTGATCTGAAAGTATTTCACAGAATTCGTAGCACATGACAATTGGTTCTGATGTTATGATTAAGATTCTACCGGATAATTCTGTATTGTAAAACAAAATTTATTTTTTTAATTGTCTCTGTATGCTTATCAAGTTTATACCTACACAACCTTGTAATTCAAATCAAACTAAGTTTTGTAATTTTACACATCAGATAGATTACAAAATGTTGTAAAACACTTTCAAAACATAAATAACCCCACAAAAGGGGAGCAATCTTCACAGATCATATAGTACTGTCACATATATGTATTGATGACAAGGTGTCTTTGATTTGCATATTATCTATTGCAAAAACAGGCAAAACAAAGGGCCCTATCCTCTTGCAAATGCAACACCAACTTTCCATCTAAATGAGACACTCTTAGATGGTACATAAATAATGAATTAATATTTTATAAATTCCAGTGCCTTCTTCACAACATATTCCAGTGTTTGTATAAATGAAAATTAAAAGTTGGGCAATAAATGAAAAATAAAATCTTGACATGTATAATTGCTGGCAAGATTCTACTTAGATCAGGGCCTCTTTCAGTCTATACATCTGTCAGAAAACTCACCGACTCGTCTTTGTCGGAGGAGTACCCAATGTGCAACTTCCTCTTCTGCCCACCTTCTATTGGCTCCCCTTCCTATTTGAATAAATAAACAACTCTTTAGCTCACAGGAGCAAGAGTATAACAAGTTTGAAAGGAGGTAATTATGGAAAGCAAAATAATTGGCAGGTTATAATAGAAAGAAAAACGGGAAAAAACTTCTAAGTTCAAATACTTTCTAAAATTATGGATTAAGGTAATGGAAGGAAATCAAATCCTCTATGATGAAAATGAATTGTCAATTTATAACGGTCATGTATACCTAAACACTACTCATATCTGTATGCTTATCAAGTTTCGAGCTACATAACCTTGTAATTCAAATAAAACTCAATTTTGTAATTTTAACACATTAGACATATTACAAAGGTTGTAAAACACTTTCAAGGGCATAAAGAATCCCAAAAAGAGGGGATCAATCTTCACAAATTATGTACTACTGTCACCTCTATGTATTGATGACAAGGTGTCTTTGATTTGCATATTGTCTATTGCAAAAACAAGCAAAACAAAGGGCTCTATCCTCTTGCAAATGCAACACTAGCTTTCCATCTAAATGATACACACTTAGATGGTACATAACCATTCAATTAATATTTGATAAATTCCAGTGTCTTCTTCACAACAGATTCCAGTGTTTGAATAAATGATAAATAAAAGCTAGGCAATAAATGAAAAATAAAGACTTGACATGTATAATTCCTCGCAAGATTCTACTTAGATGAGGCCCTCTTTTAGTCTATACATCTGTCAGAAAACTCACCGACTCGTCTTCATCGGAGGAGTACCCAAGGTGCACCTTCCTCTTATGCCCACCTTCTGCTGGCTCCCCTTCCTATTTGCATGAATAAACAACTCTTTAGATCACATGAGGAATAGTATAACAAGTTTGAAAAGAGGTAATTATGGAAAGCAAAATAATTGTCTGGTTATAATAGAAAGAATCATAAGAAAAAAACTTCTAAGTTCAAATACTGTCTGAAATTATGGATTAAGGAAATAGAAAGAAATGAAATACTCTATGATGAAAATGAATTGTCAATTTATAACTGTCATGTATATCTAAACACTACTCATCTATGTATACTTCGACCTACACAATCTTGTAATTCAAATAAAACTTAGTTTTGTAATTTTAACACATTAGAAAGATTACAAAAGGTTGTAAAACACTTTCAAGAACATAAAGAACCACAAAAGAGGGGAGCAATCTTGACAGATTACATACTACTGTCACATCAATGTACTGATGGCAATTTTTATTTTATTTGCATATTGTCTACTGGAAAAACAAGCAAAACAGAGGGCCCTATCCTCTTGCAAATGCAACACCGGCTTTCCATCCAAATGAGACACACTTAGTAGATAACCATTCAATTAATATTTGATAAATTCTAGTGCCTTCTTCACAACAGATTTCATTGTTTGAATAAATGATAATTAAAAGCTGGGCAATAAATGAAAAATAAAATCTTGGCATGTATTGCTCACAAGATTATACTTGGATCAAGTCCTCTTTCAGTCTATACATCTGCCAGAAAACTCACCGACTCGTCTCTATCGGAGGAGTACCCAAGGTGCACCTTCCTCTTCTACCCACTTTCTGCAAGCTCTCCTTTCTATTTGAATAAATAAAAAACTCTTTAGCTCATAGGAGCAAGATTATAACAAGTTTTAAAGGAGGTTATTATGGAAAGAAAAATAATTGGCAGGTTATAATAGAAAGAATAATGGGGAAAAAACTTCTAAGTTCAAATACTCTCTGAAATTATGGATTAAGGCAATGGAAGGAAATAAAATTCTCTATGATGAAAATGAATTGCCAATTTATAACTATCATGTATACCTACACACTACTCATATCTCAATGCATCGTCAGGTTCTACTAGACCAACAACAATTCAATTTAAAGCGCTGTCAGGTTCCACTAGTATTGGAGTTTTACTTCATAGGTTCCATAGCACATGACAATAGGTTCTGATGTTACCATTAGGATTCTACCAGATAATAGGGTATTGTAAGACAAAATTAAATTTTTTAATTGTCTCCGTATGCTTATCAAGTTTAAACCTACACAACCTTGTAATTCAAATAAAACTCAGTTTTGTAATTTTAACACAACAGACTGATTACAAAAGGTTGTAAAAGACATTCAAAAACATAAAGAGGGGAGCAATCTTCATAGATTACATACTACTGTCACATCTATGTACTAATGACAAGGTGTCTTAGATTTGCATATTGTCTATTGCAAAAACAAGCAAAACAAAGGGCTATATCCTTCTACAAATGCAACACCAACTTTCCATCTAAATGAGACACAGTTAGATGGTTCATGACCATTCAATTAGTATTTATGCATAGTTTAAGGTTCAAAGAAACTTAAAAAGAACTCACTATGGTCCATTTGGCAAATGACACAGAGGGAAAAAGATATATGACAACATATAACCTGCAACTGCCAACCTATTCCATGATGCCAAAGTTCAAACTCAATACTATATATAATTGGAGCAATTTGATAAATTCCATTGCATAGTTTAGAACAGATACCAGTGTTTGAATAATGACAAATAAAATCTTGGCATGTATAATTCCTGGCAATAATCATTATATAATAGAGCAGCCACAAGAATATAAAAAATAATTCTATTTGTTTGTGGTCAGGGCCTCTTCCAGTCTATGTGTTGGTGGTCACAAGTAATAATTATATAGTAGATCGGCAAATAGAATATAAACAATGCATGAACAAAACTACACCCTGAAGCAGATGCTCCCTCGGCAAATAGTACAAGACTGAAAATAATAATTTCATACATCTAAAAGTTGACAAAGAACGCACATGCTTTATCATTTCATGCAAAATCAAACGTTTAAGCCCTAGGTAAAAGGAACAAATTTAAAGCTCCTAACATAAATTTCTGTTGTGCACTTAAACTGTGTAAACATGATGAATCTATATACATCATTAGTAATCTCCAGAGATGAATCATTTATAAAAATGTGTCCACTTTTTCTGAATGTTTAGATATCATAAATTATATTTTTATAAACCACACATAAATATTATAACTTGTTAGTTGCCGAAGATGTATATTGTCATTATGCACTAACAAATTCCAACATTCAATAAAGTGGAATTTTATCATACACATAATTCTTCAAACTATAAACATTCAATATCTATGATCCACTCTGCAAAGGCCTATCAATGTTAAAAAGAATGTGTTCTCATCTACTCTTCAATGCCCCCAAAAGGTGCTGACCACTGAACGAAGTACTACACCAACCTGGTACTAACATTCAAATCCTAAGAATCAACCCTAACAATCAAACCCTAGTTATCAGTATGACAAGAGGAGAAATGGAGGTTAAAGAAAACACATAGATGCACCACCGAAAGTTGTTGGGCCTTCACCACCAGATCCTCGTCGGAGCCGTGCTTCACGCCTAGATCTAGCAAGTTCGCCTCAACGACCGCCACATCCTCCTTCTCGTCCCGATCCGGCGTCGCCGCGACGAAACCGGCCAACTTGGCCGCACCACCACCCGCACTTCTGTGGGAACCGCCAACCTCCGTTGCCGCATCTATGCTAGTGACAGCGCACTTCTTGTTCACAGTAGCAGCAGCCGCGTTGGCTGCACTGCTCCCTGCCTTCATCGCTGGCGGAGTCGACGAATGTGCGAGGAGAGGGAGAAGAATAGAGTGGGAGGCGCTGGAGTAGAAGGAGTGAGACGAGGGTTTTCTTCTTCCCGATTTGGGGGTAACGAGTGGGGAAAAGGAGACGATTCGGCAGACAAACCCTTTTATACGTGGTGCCCTTTCGGTTTTGCCCACGCCACCCCACCACCACCACATATGTTGTAAATGTCGCGCACGCGTACGGTGCGTGAAAAAGCATAACTAGAGTAGTTGGGTTACTAAGGCCGACCCGTTATCTAGCGGACCACTTCCAATTTCTATCACACAATTTTTCATATGGGATTGAACATACTTCAAATAAAAATTACCTGAAATCTTCAGATGTATATTAGTTTACTATAGTAAGTTGACCATTTAGGCCTCGTTTGCTTTAATTCAAATTCAAAAAATAGGAGTGTCATATGGAATATGCATCTCTACTATTTCATACTTCCTATTATTGATGCATCTTACATTCTAAATTAATGAAATAAAATTGAGCACTGAAAATACATGAATAACTATGCATAGTGTTGAAGTATGATCCAAATTCAATTAAGCAAGCTAACTTCTGACGAAGTGGAGCGAGACCCGTCGAAGGAGGCTAACACCATCATCGACTTTTGGTTGTGTCAGTCAGCATTTGGGCAACATGATCCAACCCAGTTCATACATCTAATTATTAGGATATGCCAATCCATGATACACACTTGTGGCAGATGTGGGCCCATGCCAACATTGCATGGGATGTAGACCTATCTTATCTGTCTAGAAACACCTTCATCAACTTGTTATTTTATATTAGTCATCACTTGGACAACATGATCCTAACTAGTTGATAGATCTAACTATAACACTGTTATGCCAAGAAATGATGAGACACTTTGTGGCAAATATGGCCCATGACAACATTGCATGGGCCATAGACCTCTCTTGGTTGGCTTGAAACTCCTTCACCAACTTGTGGTTGTGTGCCTCAACACTTGGCCAACATGATTCCACCTAGTCGACACATGTAAGTAGGAGAGTGATATGCCAAGCCATGACAACACTTGTGGAAGATGTGGGCCCATGCCAACATTGCATGAGATCTAGACCTATCTGAGCTGTCTAGAAACACCTTCATCAACTTGTGGTTGTATGATTCATCACTTTGATAGCATGATCCTACCTAGTTGATAGATCTTAGTATAACACTCCTATGCAAGACATGATGAGACAATTTGTGGCAAATGTAGGCCCACGCCAACATTGCATGGGTTATAGACCTATCTTGGTTGGCTAGAGACTCCTTGATCAACTTGTGGTCGTGTGTCTCAACACTTGGCCAACGTGATCCTACCAAGTTGATACATCTAAGTATGAGAGTGCTATGCCTAGCCATGCCAAACACTTGTGGCAGATGTGGGCCCATGCCAACATTGCATGGGATCTAGACCTATGTGAGCTGTCTAGAAACATCTTCATCAACTTTTGGTTGTATTAGTCATCACTTGGATAGCATGATCCTACCTAGTTGATAGATCTAAGTATAACACTGTTATTCCAAGACATGATGAGACACTTTGTGGCAAATATGGGCCCATGCCAACATTGCATGGGCTATAGACCTCTCTTGGTTGGCTAGAAACTCCTTCATCAATATGTGTTGTGTCGCTCAGTACTTGGCCAACATGATCCCACCTAGTTGATACATCTAAGTATGAGAGTGTTATGCCAAGCCATGACAAACAATTGTGGCAGATGTGGGCCCATGACAACATTGCATGGGATCTAGGCCTATGTGAGCTGTCTAGAAACACCTTCATCAACTTGTGGCTGTATTAGTCATTACTTGGATAGCATGATCCTATCTAGTTGATAGATCTAAGTATAACACTGCTATGCCAAGACATGATGAGACACTTTGTGGCAAATATTGGCCCATGTCAACATTGCATGGGTTATAGACCTCTCTTGGTTGGCTAGAAACTCCTTAATTAACTTGTGGTTGTGTGGCTTAGCACTTGGCCGACATGATCCCACCAGTTGATACATCTAAGTATAAGAATGCTATGCCAATACATCATGAGACAAACACTTGTGGAAGTTGTGGGCCCATGCAGACATTCCATGTGATCTAGACCTATGTGAGATGTCTACAAACACCTTCATCAACTTGTGGTTATATGAGTCATCACTTTGATAGCGTGATCATACCTTGTTGATAGATCTTACTATAACACTCATATGCCAAGACATGATGAGACAATTTGTGGCAAATGTAGGCCCATGCCAACATTGCATGGGTTATAAACCTTTCTTGGTTGGCTAGAAACTCCTTCATCAACTTGTGGTTGTGTGTCTCAACACTTGGCCAACATGATCCCACCAAGTTGATACAGCTAAGTATGAAAGTACTATGCCAAGCCATGACAAACACTTATGGCAGATGTGGGCCCATGCCAACATTGCATGGGATCTAGACCTATGTGAGCTATCTCGAAACACCTGCATCAACTTGTGGTTGTATTAGTCATCACTTGGATAGCATGATACTACCTAGTTGATAGATCTAAGTATAACACTGCTATGCCAAGACATGATGAGACACTTTGTGGAAAATACGGGCCCATGCCAACATTGCATGGGTTATAGACATCTCTTGGTTGGCTAGAAACTCCTTCATCAACGTGTGGTTGTGTTCCTCAGCACTTGGCCAACATGATTCCACCCAGTCGACACATCTAAGTAGGGGAGTGATATGCCAAGCCATGACAAACACTTGTGGAAGATGTGGGCCCATGCCAAGATTTCATGAGATCTAGACCTATCTGAGCTGTCTAGAAACACCTTCATCAACTTGTGGAAAATACGGGCCCATGCCAACATTGCATGGGTTATAGACATCTCTTGGTTGGCTAGAAACTCCTTAATCAACTTGTGGTTCTGTGTCTTAGCACTTGGCCAACATGATCCCACCCAGTTGATACATCTAAGTATAAGAATGTTATGCCAATACATCATGAGACAAACACTTGTGGAAGTTGTGGGCCCATGCCAACATTCCATGTGATCTAGACCTATGTGAGCTTTCTACAAACACCTTCATCAACTTGTGGTTGTATGAGTCATCACTGATAGCATGATCATACCTAGTTGATAGATCTTAGTATAACACTACTATGCCAAGACATGATGAGACACTTTGTGGAAAATGTGGGCACATGCCAACATTGCATGGGATATAGACCTATCTGAGCTGTCTAGGAACACCTTCATGAACTTGTGATTGTATGAGTCATCACTTGGATAACGTGATCCTACATAGTTGATAAATCTTAGTATAACACAGATATGCTAAGACATGATGAGACACTTTGTGGGAAAAGTGGGCCCATGCCAACATTGCATGGGCTATATACTTCTATTGGTTAGCTAGAAACTCCTTAATCAACTTGTGCTTGTGTGCCTTAGCACTTGGCCAACATGATCCCACCTAGTTGATACATTTAAGTATGAGAGTGCATGGCTAGCCCATGCCAACAGTTGTGGAAAGATGTGGGCCCATGCCAACATTGCATGTGATCTAGACTAATCTAAGATGTCTACAAACACCTTCATCAACTTGTGGTTGTATGAGTCATCACTTGGATACCATGATATTACCTAGTTGATAAATCTCAGCATAACACTGCTATGCCAAGACATGATGACACACTTTGTGGCAAATGTGGGCACATTCCAACATTGCAAGGTATCTAGACCAATCTAAGATGTCTAGAAATACTATCATGAACTTGTGGTTGTATAAGTTATCACTTGGATAGCATGATCCTACCTAGTTGTTAGATCTAAGTATAAGAGTGCTATGCCAAGACATGATGAAACACTTTGTGGAAAATGTGGGCACATTCCAACATTGCATGGGATCTAGACCTATCTAAGTTGTCTAGAAACACCTTCATCAACTTGTGGTTGTATGAGTCATCACTTGCATAGCATGATCCTACCTAGTTGATAGATATAAGTATAACACTGCTATGTTGGCATAGCACTTTTATAGTTTGATCTAACAACTAGGTGGGATCATGTTGACGAAGTTCTGACTCAACATTTTTCGTGCCATTCATTCTCTTGTTCTACTCAACTTGTCAACGCCTACTTTTGTCAAACTCTGAGAAAAGATTGAATAGGACGTTGTCGTTGGGTCAAAGGCCTTCACTGTTAACAGCTGACAAGTGGGTCCGTGTAGTACCAGGTTCTATTTTGCCTTTGCGAGCTGACTAGTGTGGCTGTGTAGGGTCGGTACTACGTTTGGCCGTTGCGTTCACGCGAGTGGGGACTGTCTCTGTCGCTCATCTTACTACCGCTAGACTAGACTGGGAAAAAGTAGAGCACATTTTCTCTCTCTCTCCCTCTATAACCTTGTGTCTCTCTATTTTTGGAAGCAAATCAAAGCACAATATTATTTTTTGCCCTATTTGGTAGCAAATCTACATCAGCTTTTCTCTTTCTTACCTATTTAAATATATTACACTACCAACATCAAACAAACATATAAAAATAGATGTAGACGGAATCCCATTGTAGATAGAAGGTACCATAGCAGGTTTCAATCCCACGTTAAGGTTCACAAAAAATATTGCTTACAGCAGCCACCACACATAGTTCAACTGTTAAAGCTGCTTACATATAGGCAGCAGCATACAGAAACTGAGTTCATACATATAGGCAGGCAGTTCAATAGCTATTTCTTCAAGCCCTCCTCCTAGCTTTCTCCTCCCGCTGGCGCTTCCTCTCCTTTTGCTGCCTAGGCCCTTCGTCTTCGGATGCTTGTTCTTGGGAGGCGCTACCTCACCACGCTAGATGGCCAAGTTGCGCAGGTGGCAGAGGTGAAGCCCGAATGCCAGGTGCTTACCCCTGAAGGCATACACATTGATGGTTCATCCTACCTTAGCGTGATCTGAGCCGAGGGATTCAGCATGCCTGACGATGTTTTTAAAGTCCTTGCCGATGTGTCTGTCGCAGAAGGGGAACATGTAGACGCCTCCAGCATAATAGTAGCGATCGAGACTGCCCGACTGTAGCCTCCTCAAGACATGACGAGCCTTCTTGTGGAAAGACTCATGTTCACTGTCAACGTCATCACTGTCTACATGTTATATAGCAAAAATACGAGTGAACTAAATTAATGATGATCAAAGGGATCTCGTGATCAAAATATGTATACATCACAGAAAGTACGAGGCAGCCTCAGTTGTATATTGGACACATTAATATTCAGAGATGGGAGTAAGTGAACCAAAGATCATCCACAACTAATTAATCACATCAGGCCCAACAATTCATCATTAGCAAATTAACTAAGTGGCTGTAATTATTTGCATAAATTAACCGAGTGAAATTAATTCCCCAAACCCTAAATCTATCAACTTTTGACTGAAATTACAGATCTGCGTTAATCTAACTTGCATAAATTAACTAAGTGAAATTAATTCCCCAAACCATAAATCTATCAACTTTTGACCGAAATTATATATCCGTGTTGATCTAAGTTGCATAAATTAACCGAGTGAAATTAATTCCCTAAACCCTAAACCTATCAAGTTTTGACCGAAATTACAGATCAGCGTTAATATAACTTGCATAAATCTAATCGAGTGAACTCTAACTATTAAATATTGACCCAATTTATGGATCTGCGTGAATGTAACTTGCATAAGTCAAACGAGTGAACTCTGACTATTAATCCAAGGAAAAAAGAACAAAAAATTCAAAAGAACATGACCATATTTAAACACAAACAACCCCCAAAAAAACTAAAAAACCCAATGTACCCGCTGTGAGCATGGTTGGCCCGAAGCTAACATAAAATGTACAACGGCGACTTCTAGATAGCATATGTGGGCACCGCTCGACGGAATCTAGCACAAAACGGATGAAGGGACCAAACTCTAGTTACCTCTGGCTCGACGTCGTGGATGTTCGTGTCGTAGGGTCCTGCGGCATGATGTAGATATGCTCCTTGTACCGATCAAAGTCGATGGGCACCTTGCTGCGACCACCTCCTTCAGCACCGGCGGCTGCCTCCGGTGAACAGGCTCCAGCGATAGCGAGGAGGGAGGCCTTAACTTCAGCGGGAACAGGGACGGAGGCCTTAGCTCCAACGACTGTGACGGCCCCTATTTTCTCCATCACCAGCACTGGGTGCGAGGGAGGGTTTTTTGCAGAGTTGGGAACCGGTGGCGTGAGGGAGTGAATTAGGGGAGGCGGAAATAGAGAGAGATGGGCTCTTTATGGTGACCTGCCGACGTTTCGTGCTCCAGCGATTCACACGTGTACAGTTCTGCAGCGTACTCACGCGCACCTATTACACAGTTCACACGCGCACGGTGCACCCCGGACACCCCTATATGGTACTGCACGGTTCTCACACGCATGGTGGCGTACGGTGTCCCACGCGCCAAAAATCTCTCTCTCTCTCTCTACGGCCCCTCGCTAGTGGCCCACCCACCCTCTCTTTTCGTATCGTGGCTACCTAGTTTTGCAGTTATTTGAAGTTGAGTGTGGAATACAAAATTTGAATTAGAATGAATATTTTGATTTTTAAGAGTTCTATGCCAAGCCATGACACAAACTTGTGGCAGATCTGGGCCCATTCCAACATTGCATGGGATCTAGTCCCTCCATTTCAAAATATAAGATGTTTTTAGTTTTTTGAAAGTAGTGTATCTAGACCCCTTTTAATGTCTAGGTTCGCTTCAGACCTAGATGAACCTAGACACTAAAAGAGGTCTAGATACACTTCAATCACAAAGCTAAAACATCTTATATTTTGAAACAAAGAGAGTAGCTCACATTATCTCTCTACAAAAGCCCTTCATCAACTTGTGGTTGTATGAGTCATCACTTGGACAACATGTTCCTACCAAGTTGATAGATCTAACTATAACACTGTTATGCAAAGACATGATGAGACACTTTATGGCAAATGTGGGTCCATGCCAACATTGCATGGGCTATGGACCTCTCTTGGTTGGCTAGAAAAACATCCTAAACTTGTGGTTGTCTGACTCAACACTTGACCAACATGATCTCACCTAGTTGATACATCTAAGTATGGGAGTGCTATGCCAAGCCATGACACAAACATGTGGCAGATGTGGGCCCATGCCAACATTGCATGGGATCTAGCTCATAGTATCTATCTGCAAAAGCCCTTCATCAACTTGTGGTTGTATAAGTCATCACTTGGACAACATGTTCCTACCAAATTGATAGATTTAAGTATAACATTGCTATGCCAAGACATGATGAGACAATTTGTGGAAAATGTGGGCCCATGCCAACATTGCATGGGCTATAAACCTCTTTTGGTTGGCTATAAAAACCATCATCAACTTAGTGGTTTTGTGAGTCAACACTTGGCAAAACATGATCCCACCTAGTTGCGACATCTAAGTTTGAGAGTGCTATACAAAGCCATGATAAACACATGTGGCAGATGTGGGCCCATGCCAACATTGCGTCGGATCTAAAACTATATTATCTTATTAGACACACCATCATAAACTTGTGGTTGTATGAGTTATCACTTGGATAACATGATCCCATCCAATTGATATATCTAAGTATAACATTGCAATGCAAAAGACATGATGAGACATTTAGTGGAAAATGTGGGGCCGTACCAACATTTCATGGGATCTTGACCTATCTTAGCCGTCTAGAAACACCTTCAACAACTTGTGGTTGTATGAGTCATCACTTGGACGACATAATCCTACGTAGTTGATAGATCTAAGTATAACACTGCTATGCAAAGTCATCATGAGACACTTTGTGGAAAATGTGGGCCCATGCCAATAATGCATGGGCTATAAACCTCTCTTGGTTGGCTAGAAACACCATCATCAACTTAGTGGTTGTGTGAGTCAACACTTGGCAAAACATGATCCCAACTAGCTAGTTGCTACATCTAGGTTTGAGAGTGCTATGCAAAGCCATGATGAGACACTCATGTGGCACATGTGGGCCCATGCCAACATTTCATGGGATCTTTACCTATCTTAGATGTCTAGAAAAACACCTTCATCAACTTGTGGTTGTATGAGTCATCACTTGGACAACATAATCCTGCCTAGTTGATAGATCTAAGTATAAAACTTATATGACAAGACATGATGAGTCACTTTTTTGGCAATTCTAGGCCCATTCCAACATTGTATGGTGCTATAAACCTCTCTTGGTTGGCTAGAAAACCATCATCAACTTAGTGGTTTTGTGAGTCAACACTTGGCAAAACATGATCCTATCTAGCTAGTTGCTACATCTAGGTTTGAGAGTGCTATGCCAAGCCATGATGAGTCACTCATGTGGCAGATGGGGGCCCATGCAAACATTTCATGGGATCTAGACCTATCTTAGCTGTCTAGAAACACCTTCATCAACTTGTGGTTGTATGAGTCATCACTTGGACAACATAATCCTACCTAGTTGATAGATCTAAGTATAACACTTACATGACAAGATATGATGAGTCACTTTTTGGCAATTATGGGCACATTCCAACATTGCATGGTGCTATAAACATCTCTTGGTTGGATAGAAACACAATCATCAACTTAGTGCTTGTATGAGGTGAGTCAACATCTGGCAAAACATGATCCCAACTACCTAGTTGCTACATCAAGGTTTGAGAGTGCTATGCGAAGCCATGATGAGTCACCCATGTGGAAGATGTGGGCCCATGCCAACTTTGCATGGGATCTAGCTCATATTATATGTCTACAGAACCCCTTCACAAACTTGTGGTTGTATGAGTCATCACTTGGACAACATGATCCTACCTATTTGATAGATCTAAGTATAACACTACTATGCAAAGACATGATGAGACACCATGTGTGGTAAATGTGGGTCCATGCCAACATTGCATAGGCTATAGACCTCTCTTGGTTGGCTAGAAACTCCTTCATCAACTTAGTGGTTGTATGAGGTGAGTAAACACTTGGCAAAACATGATCCCAACTAGCTAGTTGCTACATCTAAGTTTGAGAGTGCTATGCCAAGACATGATGAGACACACCTGTTGCAGATGTGGGCCCATGCCAACATTGCATGGGATCTAGCTCATATTATCTGTCTACAGAACCGCTTCGCAAACTTATGGTTGTATTTGTAATCACTTGGGCAACATGATACTACCTAGTTGATAGACGTAAGTATAACACTGCTATGCAAAGACATTATGAGACACCATGTGACGAGGGTTTAACTCATCAATGCCCATTGTTACGGACTTGGGTTTTGGAGAAGGAGGGATCGCTAGAGACATCAATCGGCTAGCAAACAAGAACACAAGGGACTCGAAGATTTACCTAGGTTTAGGCGTCGTAGAGGTCCCTACTCCTGCTTGTCTGCTCGTGGAATTATCAAAGGAATCGAAGATTACAATGGCGCGCAGATGCAATCTGGCGAGGATGGTGGAAACTAGGGTTGTGTGTGTGTCCTTCTCGGCGCCCCCTCCTAGCCTTCATATAGATAGGCTAGGTCTCGGGTAGCAGGTTGAGTCGGTTAGGTTACGGTTTTCCCCTTTGAACTTTCTATCTTTAGCCTCTTCTTGTTCTTCAAGAAATCGAGAGTCCGTAGGTTACTCGAGTTCTTCATTTGGACCTTGGCGCCACCGTGGGCCTCCACGTATTCAGGCCGTATATACCAAGCTCGAGTACCTGTAGGGTATACCCATGTTAGTAGCCCCTGAGTGTCCAGTGGAATCGCAAATTCGACTAGGGACTTTATGAAGCCTTTCGAGTGCATGAATGAGTATATTTGCGACTGCTTTGTTTGTGTCATAGGGATTGTTGATGTGTGTGCCTGATTTAACCGATGTATCGGTATCAGTTAACTACCTTAGAGTAAAACATCGCAATCTACTCGAACTCAAGTCCCCGGAGTCGAATCCGGAAAAGTGCTGGTGTAATTGGACTCAAGCCACGGAGGTCTTACAGGAGTCGAATTCCAGTTATATGGGTGTGAGCACTTGACGCGTCCGTCAAGGCATGTTCATCGTACCTGTAGGCACGGATATATTTCTGGTAGTGTGCAGCTAATGCGTTGCCAGGCCTTATTCAGGTCTTATCTTCACGCTGTAAGCGCTTCATCCGAATTTTATCGTCGCGGAGACGATTCGGGTGACCCAGGAGACGCAGTCTCTTTATAGGGAAAAATTATGAGGCGGTGTCGCTATAAACTTTGAGTGTGGATGTTATCAACACATAGTACTTTGTACAAATAATCATAGGGTGCGCGACCAGCGCTCCCTATGGGAGTAGCCCCCGAGTGCCTGGTTGAGGCAAAGACTCAGGCAGGGACTAAAGAACTTTTGCGACTATTGTCGTCTCTTGTTTGCTTGTTTCAGTCGAATTTGTTTCCGGCTCTCCCTATGGGAGTAACCCATGTCCATAGTCGAACTGTGTTTCGAGTGGTTGGGTTTGCTTGAATTTCCATGTTCCTACAAAAGAAGAAGAAAATCGTAGGGTGCGCGACCAGCGCTCCCTATGGGCGTAGCCCCTGAGTGCTTGGTGGAGTCGAAGACTCGGGCAAGGACTAAATTAGTCAAAGTCTTCTGCTGCATAGCTTTGATGATGTCAGTGCTGATGATTTCATGACCTCAGTTGCCTGCGTGAGCGAGTTTGACGGGACGTGACAAGCAGTGGGTCCTACTCCCTGACTTTGATTTGACCGGGCGTGCGTAATCTTTATTTTAACTGCGCCTCCTCGATTTCTACACGTAATGGGAGTAGTGGGGGGACGGTTCGCGTTTCCGCTCCTCCACGAGTCTAGAACGATGATCGCCACACGTTCAGTAGGGTTTTTCTGAGCCGTTGGATTGCATCTTCCAGGGGTTAAGTAGTGACGCTGTGACGGTAAAATTCACATCTCTTGGTTGGCTAGAAACACAATCATCAACTTAGTGCTTGTATGAGGTGAGTCAACATCTGGCAAAACATGATCCCAACTAGCTAGTTGCTACATCAAGGTTTGAGAGTGCTATGCGAAGCCATGATGAGTCACCCATGTGGAAGATGTGGGCCCATGCCAACTTTGCATGGGATCTAGCTCATATTATATGTCTACAGAACCCCTTCACAAACTTGTGGTTGTATGAGTCATCACTTGGACAACATGATCCTACCTATTTGATAGATCTAAGTATAACACTACTATGCAAAGACATGATGAGACACCATGTGTGGTAAAAATGTGGGTCCATGCCAACATTGCATAGGCTATAGACCTCTCTTGGTTGGCTAGAAACTCCTTCATCAACTTAGTGGTTGTATGAGGTGAGTAAACACTTGGCAAAACATGATCCCAACTAGCTAGTTGCTACATCTAAGTTTGAGAGTGCTATGCCAAGACATGATGAGACACACCTGTTGCAGATGTGGGCCCATGCCAACATTGCATGGGATCTAGCTCATATTATCTGTCTACAGAACCGCTTCGCAAACTTATGGTTGTATTTGTCATCACTTGGACAACATGATACTACCTAGTTGATAGACGTAAGTATAACACTGCTATGCAAAGACATTATGAGACACCATGTGACGAGGGTTTAACTCATCAATGCCCATTGTTATGGACTTGGGTTTTGGAGAAGGAGGGATCGCTAGAGACATCAATCGGCTAGCAAACAAGAACACAAGGGACTCGAAGATTTACCTAGGTTTAGGCGTCGTAGAGGTCCCTACTCCTGCTTGTCTGCTCGTGGAATTATCAAAGGAATCGAAGATTACAATGGTGCGCAGATGCAATCTGGCGAGGATGGTGGAAACTAGGGTTGTGTGTGTGTCCTTCTCGGCGCCCCCTCCTAGCCTTCATATAGATAGGCTAGGTCTCGGGTAGCAGGTCGAGTCGGTTAGGTTACGGTTTTCCCCTTTGAACTTTCTATCTTTAGCTTCTTCTTGTTCTTCAAGAAATCGATAGTCCGTAGGTTACTCGAGTTCTTCATTTGGGCCTTGGCGCCACCTTGGGCCTCCACGTATCCAGGCCGTATATACCAAGCTCGAGTACCTGTAGGGTATACCCATGTTAGTAGCCCCCGAGTGTCCAGTGGAATCGCAAATTTGACTGGGGACTTTATGAAGCCTTTCGAGTGCATGAATGAGTATATTTTCGACTGCTTTGTTTGTGTCATAGGGATTGTTGATGTGTGTGCCTGATTTAACCGATGTATCGGTATCAGTTAACTACCTTAGAGTAAAACAACACAATCTACTCGAACTCAAGTCCCTGGAGTCGAATCCGGAAAAGTGCTGGTGTAATTCGACTCAAGCCACGGAGGTCTTACAGGTGTCGAATTCCAGTTATATGGGTGTGAGCAATTGACGCGTCCGTCAAGGCATGTTCATCGTACCTGTAGGCAGGGATATATTTCTGGTAGTGTGCAGCTAATGCGTTTCCAGGCCTTATTCAGGTCTTATCTTCACGCTGTAAGCGCTGCATCCGAATTTTATCGTCGCGGAGACGATTCGGGTGACCCAGGAGACGCAGTCTCTTTATAGGGAAAAATTATGAGGCGGTATCGCCATAAACTTTGAGTGTGGATGTTATCAACACATAGTACTTTGTACAAATAATCATAGGGTGCGCGACCAGCGCTCCCTATGGGAGTAGCCCCCGAGTGCCTGGTTGAGTCGAAGACTCAGGCAGGGACTAAAGAACTTTTGCGACTGTTGTCGTCTCTTGTTTGCTTGTTTCAGTCGAATTTGTTTCCGGCTCTCCCTATGGGACTAACCCATGTCCATAGTCGAACTGTGTTTCGAGTGGTTGGGTTTTCCTTGAATGTCCATGTTCCTACAAAAGAAGAAGAAAATCGTAGGGTGCGCGACCAGCGCTCCCTATGGGCGTAGCCCCTGAGTGCTTGGTGGAGTCAAAGACTCGGGCAAGGACTAAAGTAGTCGAAGTCTTCTGCTGCATAGCTTTGATGATTTTAGTGCTGACGATTTCATGACCTCAGTTGCCTGCGTGAGCGAGTTTGACGGGACGTGACAAGCAGTGGGTCCTACTCCCTGACTTTGATTTGACCGGGCGTGCGTAATCTTTATTTTAACTGCGCCTCCTCGATTTTTACACGTAATGGGAGTAGTGGGGGGACAGTTCGCGTTTGCGCTCCTCCACGAGTCTAGCACGATGATCGCCACACATTTAGTAGGGTTTTTCTGAGCCGTTGGATTGCATCTTCCAGGGGTTAAGTAGTGACGCTGTGACGGTAAAATTCACATCTCTTGGTTGGCTAGAAACACAATCATCAACTTAGTGCTTGTATGAGGTGAGTCAACATCTGGCAAAACATGATCCCAACTAGCTAGTTGCTACATCTAGGTTTGAGAGTGTTATGCCAAGCCATGATGAGTCACCCATGTGGAAGATGTGGGCCCATGCCAACTTTGCATGGGATCTAGCTCATATTATATGTCTACAGAACCCCTTCACAAACTTGTGGTTGTATGAGTCATCACTTGGACAACATGATCCTACCTATTTGATAGATCTAAGTATAACACTACTATGCAAAGACATGATGAGACACCATGTGTGATAAATGTGGGTCCATGCCAACATTGCATGGGCTATAGAACTCTGTTGGTTGGCTAGAAACTCCTTCATCAACTTAGTGGTTGTAAGAGGTGAGTAAACACTTGGCAAAACATGATCCCAACTAGCTAGTTGCTACATCTAAGTTTGAGAGTGCTATGCCAAGACATGATGAGACACACCTGTTGCAGATGTGGGCCCATGCCAACATTGCATGGGATCTAGCTCATATTATCTGTCTACAGAACCGCTTCGCAAACTTATGGTTGTATTTGTCATCACTTGGACAACATGATACTACCTAGTTGATAGACGTAAGTATAACACTGCTATGCAAAGACATTATGAGACACCATGTGACGAGGGTTTAACTCATCAATGCCCATTGTTATGGACTTGGGTTTTGGAGAAGGAGGGATCGCTAGAGACATCAATCGGCTAGCAAACAAGCACACAGGGGACTCGAAGATTTACCTAGGTTCAGGCCTCGTAGAGGTCCCTACTCCTGCTTGTCTGCTCGTGGAATTATCAAAGGAATCGAAGATTACAATGGTGCGCAGATGTAATCTGGCGAGGATGGTGGAAACTACGGTTGTGTGTGTGTCCTTCTCGGTGCCCCCTCCTAGCCTTTATATAGATAGGCTAGGTCTCGGGTAGCAGGTCGAGTCGGTTAGGTTACGGTTTTCCCCTTTGAACTTTATATCTTTAGCTTCTTCTTGTTCTTCAAGAAATGGAGAGTCCGTAGGTTACTCGAGTTCTTCATTTGGGCCTTGGCGCCACCGTGGGCCTCCACGTATTCAGGCCGTATATACCAAGCTCGAGTACCTGTAGGGTATACCCATGTTAGTAGCCCCCGAGTGTCCAGTGGAATCGCAAATTCGACTGGGGAATTTATGAAGCCTTTCGAGTGCATGAATGAGTATATTTTCGACTGCTTTGTTTGTTTCATAGGGATTGTTGATGTGTGTGCCTGATTTAACCGATGTATCGGTATCAGTTAACTACCTTAGAGTAAAACAACACAATCTACTCGAACTCCAGTCCCCGGAGTCGAATCCGGAAAAGTGCTGGTGTAATTCGACTCAAGCCACGGAGGTCTTACAGGAGTCGAATTCCAGTTATATGGATGTGAGCACTTGACGCGTCCGTCAAGGCATGTTCATCGTACCTGTAGGCACGGATATATTTCTGGTAGTGTGCAGCTAATGCGTTGCCAGGCCTTATTCAGGTCTTATCTTCACGCTGTAAGCGCTGCATCCGAATTTTATCGTCGCGGAGACGATTCGGGTGACCCAGGAGACGCAGTCTCTTTATAGGGGAAAATTATGAGGCGGTGTCGCCATAAACTTTGAGTATGGATGTTATCAACACAAAGTACTTTGTACAAATAATCATAGGGTGCGCGACCAGCGCTCCCTATGGGAGTAGCCCCTGAGTGCCTGGTTGAGTTGAAGACTCAAGCAGGGACTAAAGAACTTTTGCGACTGTTGTCGTCTTTTGTTTGCTTGTTTCAGTCGAATTTGTTTCCGGCTCTCCCTATGGGACTAACCCATGTCCATAGTCGAACTGTGTTTCGAGTGGTTGGGTTTGCCTTGATTGTCCATGTTCCTACAAAAGAAGAAGAAAATCGTAGGGTGCGCGACCAGCGCTCCCTATGGGCGTAGCCCCTGAGTGCTTGGTGGAGTCGAAGACTCGAGCAAGGACTAAAGTAGTCAAAGTCTTCTGCTGCATAGCTTTGATGATGTCAGTGCTGACGATTTCATGTCCTCAGTTGCCTGCGTGAGCGAGTTTGACGGGACGTGACAAGGAGTGGGTCCTACTCCCTGACTTTGATTTGACCGGGCGTGCGTAATCTTTATTTTAACTGCGCCTCCTCGATTTCTACATGTAATGGGAGTAGTGGGGGGACGGTTCGCATTTCCGCTCCTCCACGAGTCTAGCACGATGATCGCCACACGTTCAGTAGGGTTTTTCTGAGCCGTTGGATTGCATCTTCCAGGGGTTAAGTAGTGACGCTGTGACGGTAAAATTCACATCTCTTGGTTGGCTAGAAACACAATCATCAACTTAGTGCTTGTATGAGGTGAGTCAACATCTGGCAAAACATGATCCCAACTAGCTAGTTGCTACATCTAGGTTTGAGAGTGTTATGCCAAGCCATGATGAGTCACCCATGTGGAAGATGTGGGCCCATGCCAACTTTGCATGGGATCTAGCTCATATTATATGTCTACAGAACCCCTTCACAAACTTGTGCTTGTATGAGTCATCACTTGGACAACATGATCCTACCTATTTGATAGATCTAAGTATAAGACTACTATGCAAAGACATGATGAGACACCATGTGTGATAAATGTGGGTCCATGCCAACATTGCATGGGCTATAGAACTCTGTTGGTTGGCTAGAAACTCCTTCATCAACTTAGTGGTTGTGAGAGGTGAGTAAACACTTGGCAAAACATGATCCCAACTAGCTAGTTGCTACATCTAAGTTTGAGAGTGCTATGCCAAGACATGATGAGACACACCTGTTGCAGATGTGGGCCCATGCCAACATTGCATGGGATCTAGCTCATATTATCTGTCTACAGAACCGCTTCGCAAATTTATGGTTGTATTTGTCATCACTTGGACAACATGATACTACCTAGTTGATAGACGTAAGAATAACACTGCTATGCAAAGACATTATGAGACACCATGTGATGAGGGTTTAACTCATCAATGCCCATTGTTATGGACTTGGGTTTTGGAGAAGGAGGGATCGCTAGAGACATCAATCGGCTAGCAAACAAGCACACAGGGGACTCGAAGATTTACCTAGGTTCAGGCCTCGTAGAGGTCCCTACTCCTGCTTGTCTGCTCGTGGAATTATCAAAGGAATCGAAGATTACAATGGTGCGCAGATGCAATTTGGCGAGGATAGTGGAAAGTAGGGTTGTGTGTGTGTCCTTCTCGGTGCCCCCTCCTAGCCTTTATATAGATAGGCTAGGTCTCGGGTAGCAGGTCGAGTCGGTTAGGTTACGGTTTTCCCCTTTGAACTTTCTATCTTTAGCTTCTTCTTGTTCTTCAAGAAATCGAGAGTCCGTAGGTTACTCGAGTTCTTCATTTGGGCCTCCACGTATTCAGGCCGTATATACCAAGCTCGAGTACCTGTAGGGTATACCCATGTCAGTAGCCCCCGAGTGTCCAGTGGAATCGTAAATTCGAATGGGGACTTTATGAAGCCTTTCGAGTGCATGAATGAGTATATTTTTGACTACTTTGTTTGTGTCATAGGGATTGTTGATGTGTGTGCCTGATTTAACCAATGTATCAGTATCAGTTAACTACCTTAGAGTAAAACAACGCAATCACCTCGAACTCGAGTCCCCAGAGTCAAATCCGGAAAAGTGCTGGTGTAATTCGACTCAAGCCACGGAGGTCTTACAGGAGTCGAATTCCAGTTATATGGGTGTGAGCACTTGACGCGTCCCTCCAGGCATGTTCATCGTACCTGTAGGCACGGATATATTTCTGGTAGTGTGCAGCTAATGCGTTGCCAGGCCTTATTCAGGTCTTATCTTCACGCTGTAAGCGCTGCATCCGAATTTTATCGTCGCGGAGACGATTCGGGTGACCTAGGAGACGCAGTCTCTTTATAGGGAAAAATTATGAGGCGGTGTCGCCATAAACTTTGAGTGTGGATGTTATCAACACACAGTACTTTGTACAAATAATCATAGGGTGCGCGACCAGCGCTCTGTATGGGAGTAGCCCCCGAGTGCCTGGTTGAGTCGAAGACTCAGGCAGGGACTAAAGAACTTTTTCGACTGTTGTCGTCTTTTGTTTGCTTGTTTCAGTCGAATTTGTTTCTGGCTCTCCCTATGGGAGTAACCCATGTCCATAGTCGAACCGTGTTTCGAGTGGTTGGGTATGCCTTGAATGTCCATGTTCCTACAAAAGAAGAAGAAAATCGTAGGGTGCGCGACCAGCGCTCCCTATGGGAGTAGCCCTTGACTGCTTGGTGGAGTCGAAGACTCGAGCAAGGACTAAAGTAGTCGAAGTCTTCTGCTGCATAGCTTTGATGATATCAGTGCTGACTATTTCATGACCTCAGTTGCCCGCGGGAGGGAGTTTGACAGGACGTGACAAGCAGTGGGTCCTACTCCCTGACTTTGATTTGACCGGGTGTGCGTAATCTTTATTTTAACTGCGCCTCCTTGATTTCTACATGTAATGGGAGTAGTGGGGAGACGGTTCGTGTTTCTGCTCCTCCACGTGGCTAGCACGATGATCGCCACATGTTCAGTAGGGTTTTTCTAAGTCGTTGGATTGCATCTTCCAGGGGTTAAGTAGTGACGTTGTGACGGTAAAATTCACATCTACTTTTCGTTCATCCTTTGCTTTCATCGCCATTGCCGCTGCTCCTCTGCTTTCTCTGTGTTCTTGTCTTCTGCGGCGCTGGACCAGCTCCGCACATTTCCCAGCTACTTCCTCCGGTCGCATCATCGCCGCGCAATGGGGACGAAGAAAGGAGGTGTTGCAGCCGATTCCGAGGCTACCGCTGATGCGGTGAAGAAGAAGGGCGGCTCCGCCGTTGCGGGCACCAGCACCGCTGCCAGCGGGAAGAGGAAGGGCACGGGCACCCGCGTCACGAATGGTGCATGGCGTCCATCTGTCATCAAGTCCTCCGATCTTCGTCTTCTTCGCCAAGACGGAGTGTTATCCACCGCAGTCGCCGACACACGCATCCCTGGCGGCGAGGTAATCCCCGCTCCTCCTGCCGGTTTTCGAGTGATGTTCCTAGCGTTCATCATTCACGGCCTCTCTTTGCCCCTGCATCCTTTCTTCAGGGGCCTTCTTTGTTTTTACGAGCTCCAGCTCCATCAGTTGTCCCCCAATTCCATCTTCCATGTAGCTTGCTACGTCACCCTCTGCGAGTGCTGGCTCGGGATCGAGCCAGTCTCTTCAACCGTCTCTTCAAATGGAAACGCCAATCGGCATCTGGCTTCGTAGTCTATGATGTAGGTGGCTGTAGAATCCATGTCGATCCATCCGCCACCTACTTCAACATCAAGTTGATGATGTCCGTCCAAGGGTGGAGGGACAAGTGGTTCTATGTTCGCGACTAGAAGGCCAACGAAGAACACTTCGGACTCGCGCCCTTCGACCCTCGACACCGTGCAAGAGGAGGCGCTCCTGGAAGAATGTTGTTATGTCCGGCGAGTCCGCGGAGACAGATGTGTTGTACGAGCGCGTCTGCGACCTCGAGAGTCGCATAGGCAAAGAGCAAAGAGGTTGCGCCCTCATTCGCATGTGGCTGTGCCGTCGCATCCAGCCCCTGCAGGCCAGAGTCCACCCCATGTTTCAGTGGGCTGGCGCTGACGATGTCACTCGTGTTTCTGCCGATGGCATGTCCGTGAGTGAGGTAGATAAGAGGATTTTACTGGTTACTAGGTATACCGTCAAGTACGTGCTCCCTAGTGAACCAGTTGTTCCTCCATTCGATGCTGCTAACCCTCCTCCTGAGGTATAGTTGTGCTACGCAGTAGCTTAGTTTGTTGATTCCTTCTTTGTTGTTTCTTATCTTTGTGCTAAATTGTTGTCTGTATGCAGGATTGGGCGGTGTCACCCTGTATGCCTCCTCTTCCTGAGGGGGTTCTCCCTCGCGGGGCCTTGGAAGAGGACGAGTCAGGGTCGACCGGCCCATCTGATGTGGAGGAGGAAGCCCCTGAGTCCGGTAGTCCGGATACTCACAAGCGTTCGCGCAGCTAGGATTCCGATGCATCGTCTCCTTCGACTCTGGAAGGTGCAGGCGTTGGTGCGGAGTCGTCGATCCCTTCCATTCCTGTGAGTGCCGTGGCGCCTTCTTCTCGCAAGAAGATGCGACTGCCAAAGGAGTCTTCGTCAGAGTCGAGGGAGCCAACCTTTGACTTTGATAATTTTGATTGGTAAGTGTTCGAATCTTCCTTTTTTGGTTCTTCTTTGCAGTTGCCTTTTCTTGATGTTGAATTTATCATGCATTCAGCAGGCGTCGTCATCTTCTGGTGACGTCCAATTATTGAAAGAATTTGGAGTCGCGACCTCCAGCACCAAGAAAGAGGTTGAGCATGCTCTCTCTCCTCCATTAGCGGCCCACTCTGGGCACAATTGATCGAGCTCTCCACACGATGGGGAGCATCGGATGACTGCACACCAGGTGACTTCGGAGTCACTTGAGGATCATGTGAGTGTAGCCTCTCTTCTTCTCGTGCTGTAGTCGATTTTGCCTATGGCATCTGCTGACGTTGTTGTTTTCTTTTTTTGCGATAGCTCCTTGTGAAAGAAGCTGCTCATCTGGCGGACCAGGTGCTTGCGATGGGTCGCCAGCATGCAATGTTGGATACGCGATATCGCATGGTGGAAAGTAAGTGACCTTTTCTTCTCGTGCTTCTACATCGTTCTCTTGTAGTCGACTGATAGGCAATCCCTTTTGTGTTGTTTTGTAGCTGAACATAACGCTCTCCAAGGCCAAGGGCGCACTTAGTCGCCTCCGGGAGGAGCTGGCGCCCAAGGCTGAACATATCGAAAATATGGACGAGCTGGTGGATTCCTTTGCTGGTGGCATCCCCGCAAACTTCAAGAATTTGCTCCGCGCGGCTGGCGCGTCGATGTCACTCGCCATGGTGCAGGTCCACGGAGTCGGGGTTGATCCTGTAGCAGTGTCGAGGGCGATGCCCGTTAACGTGGACGGCCAGCAGGTAGTCTTTGCTCCCTTCGTGACTGCCTGTGGCAAATATGGACCGCAGCTAATTAACACAGTTGCGAAGTATTCTCAGGAGCTGCAGCGAGCCAAGAAGGCGGCAAAGGCAGCGGCATCAGGGGCTGGCGGAAAGTCAGTGGCCTCTGATACTGTCACAGACTAGATGAGGTCCCCGAAGCCATCTAAGTCGAAGAAGCCAATCGCTCCTCAGTAGCTTTGTAATAGTTGATTAGTTTATGTCTTTTGTCAAGAACATGCATGCGGCTAGTGTATCTGCTGATACTTTTGCAAATCTTGAATGCATTCGAGTCTTTTGTCTGTGTGTCGATTTGATCTTCTTATTGCCTCTTGCTTGGTTGGTGGTAGGGTACATCAAGTGATCCTGTGAGGGAACCTCAGGATTCGCCGCCCCTTGATGATACTTTGGAACCACCGCGCTCTAGGGTGGATGAGCTGTCGCGACTGCGTGATCGCGTGAAACAGTTGGAGCATGAATTAACCGTGCTCCGTGGTAACGCGGATGTATGGAAGTCAAAAGCGGCGAAGGCCACCGCCTGAGAACAGTATCTGCTGGGGGAGATGACGCAGTTGGGCGACCAATTTAAGTGTTAGTTGGCTTGCTCTTGTCTTTTCCTTTTAGTCACTCGCAGTGGTGTGCTATCCTTATGCTTCCATCATTGCTTTGTATAGTTGTCAGCGCGCGCCATCCGCAGGATGAGAAGGATAGGATTGCTATTCGTATGCATGATCTGACCCAAGAGCAACTTCAGGAGAGTGGATACTTCTGGGTGGATCATGATCGTGCGATTGCACTGGCGACCCTGCAGGAACGTGCATTGTGAGTGCTGCACTTTCTGAAGAAGACACAGTCGTGCTTGAAGAACATTTATCGGACGATGTTTCTGCTGGATGTTGCTCCATCAAGCCTGCTGGCCCTTCTTGCCAAGTTCCAAGACCTGGCTGCAGTTTGCGAGTGTGTAAGGCAACAGTTGGTGGCTGGTGCCAAGGCCGCTCTATCACTAGTGCGACTGCATAGGCCTGACGTAGATGTTGCTGCAATTGCGGCTGGGCCACCTGCACCACCAGCAGGTTCTGCTTGGAATATGGTGCTGCACTATCAGGCAGTGGATCGCCCAGCAGAGGAGATCATCAATTTCTTCGAGGAGCAGACCAACGTTATTTTGTTGCAGTAGTAGCTTAGTTTGTATCCTGCACATAGGTGTACCAATGTTGTAAAGTTCGTATATACGGTGTATAACTGACTGTTGATTATGTATAAAGAGCTTGTTAGCGTGTGAGTGCGTTGCACTATGCGATTCCTTTTTGTTAGCCTGGCCATGTGCTTTATCTCAGAACCTTGTCAACTGTAACACCCTCGAATCGGCCTTATGCAAGTTTTAGCCCTTTTCCGCCAATCCCGCATAGAAACGATTCAAGGACGCCCGCCAGGAACTTTTGTGCGGGTGGAGAACGAAGTAATACCATTACACAATAGTCCTCGATGGGACCCACAGAACCGATATAGATATACAACACGACTCCATGAGTCAAGAATACCGATACACAGTACAAAGATCCAAATCACCTTGAAATCGCTACAGCGTCCGAGTACGGACAAGATGCAAATGGGGCTAAGAGCCCTAAAGAATAACCAATGGCGTCCATAACCCTGCCCAGGCCAAGCCGGAAGGGTAACCCTGCTAACGACGTCGATCTCAAACCTGCTAAAACAAAAGGGGTGCTAACAAAGGGCAAAGGAAAAATAGGAGCGTCAGTACTGAGGCCAGTACACGGCAAGGCTAGAATACGGCGGCTCTCGCCTACATAGGTATGGTGGGCTGCAGCGGCAGTAAACAACCTATAGAGATTCAATACAACTGTCGGTTATCAGAGAGGGATAAGAAAGACCTATTCGGATCCAACCTGAAGCTAACACCAAACAAACCCATCCTAGTATTTTCCTCCTCGAGACCAAACGAGGAAGTCGGACCAAGGAACTCACACAGTTGGCAATTTTACTCATTTCGTTATAGTTGCAGCAATTACTAATCAGATATAGATATTAGGTGTCATCCTGACGGCATAAGTAGTGGGCGGTTTTAATCACCATTCCGTTGTAGTTGGAACATTTACTAGTCAGATATAATAGTCCTGAGGAATCCCAAAACCCAGCAGTGGTTGACACTTTTATCACATTCCATTGGAGTTGCAATACTTACTGGACAGGTATAGCATGTCACCAAACAACCCAGATCCACCAGTGGTTGGCATTTTTAATATCCATTCCGTTATAGTTTCTTCTGATTACTAGTCACATATTAAGGCAAATTTATAGCACTACTTTAGTTATGCTTGTCTATGATCGAGATACTGTGCTCCAAGTCGCCCATAACCGCGGACACGCTTTCAGAAAGTTTTACCCTGCAGGGGTGCACAAATAGCCATACACACTCGATCAACCTCAGAAAAACCAACTGAAAACCCAACGAGGCATCCATGACAAAGCGATCACAGGATTCAGAAATATTTCAGGGGGCCACCCCACTAAGCTACCCGCAACGAAGTTGGCCGGCTCCGGAACGGACCTAGGGTTTGTGTGGATGGCTGTAAATGACTGGGAACCCGAAAGTGTGACTAGGCTTGTCGATATAGCAAGTGCTGCACGCACAATCGTAAATAAAGCAGTAACATGACATAAGTACAGGATAGTAATAAAACCCCAAACTAGTTTGTGGCCCCAAGAAATAGAAATGAATCAAGCTCTGGCTCAGGGGGGGTCCATAAGGCCTCCCGGATGTGGATAGTGCGAATAGTCAAGGAACAGGTATCAAGTACTCGGCGTCCTACGGGACACAAGTGAGCGTGGAAGAACCAAATAACATCTATTGCCCACCGATGCCTCTGCATTAGTTATATCTAGTATTTTCATAGTTTTATTTAAAGCCATGATCATCTCCACCAATAAACATCTCCACCAATAAACATCTGCCAGCGTTCCAACAATTGTGGTACTTGACAACACGAGATCACACCTAAGCAAGCGACTACGACTCGCAAGGCTAGCTATCTACCTAACACAGGTAATAGGAGGTGTCCAAGGCAATATAGAGGCTGCATGGGGTATAACTGGTGTACGGAAACTAAAGCATCGTGGCACGGATAACAATAGATCAATAGGAGGAAATAAAGACTGTAAATGCAAAATAGGTAGAAGGGGGAGAGATGCTCGCCTGGGAAAACACTGCCGAAGGATCATAACCGGAGAACTTGTCGATACTCCCATCAACTCATCGGCCTAGTCCGCGAAGAAGCAAACACTAGAAGAAACACCGGATGCAATATTTAATACTACGGCAGAAGATCCGGCATGATTATGACATGCATGCGAGGTGAACAATTTAATATGCGACAGTCGATAATGTCATATTATAAAAATAATGGGGGTCTCGGATAGGGAATCACATTTAGGGTTCGGCAAACTTGGGCTCCGAGGGGTTCGGGGGTCGACAGGGTTCGACGGGGGCGGAAAAAGCTCGACAGGATCGGTCTCGGACAACGGAAGTAGATCTTGTCGCATCCGGGAAGAAGGACTTGGTTTGGCGTCGGGGGCGCATCGGATTCGCCTGGGTCTTGGCGTCCGGGGTTAAGAGCTTGGCGTCCTCGAGGAAGTACTTGGCGTATCCGTGTCGACGACCTTAGCGTCCGGGTTCTCGGGCATCGCATCCGGGAAGGAGTACTTGTCGCATGTGGTCTTCAGGTCTGCGAAGTGGCTTCGACTATGGCGACGCATGTCGAAGATCTTGTCGGTGGCATAGGAGTGGTACTCTAGGGCTGCTTCGGGTTCCTGGCGATGGTCTTGTCGGCTGAGATGGAGCACTTTGGTGATCGGGCTCGATTGTCGAAGGCGAACTCGGTTCCAGTTCCGGAGATCTCTGGTGTAGAACTTGGCATACCACAAGTCGAGAACTTAAATCGTTCTTGTCGGCCTTGTCACATGGGGGATCTTGTACAACCGCCTCAGAACAACCACATCTTGTCACCAGGGAGACACAAACAGAGCACTTGCCTCGAGCTGGTCATGAACACGCAGACACGGTGGCAGCTGCTCGGCCGCAAGGCTTGCAGATGGATCAGTGAAGGAGGAGGTGCAGGCGACGAGGCGCTGGCCGAAGGAGACATCCGCGGGGTGGCTTGGCGCGGGACGGCGGAGCACAGACGCCTGGGCCAGGAACGAGGCGAGACGGGCTCGGACTGGAGGCGGGTCGCGCGGGAGAAGGGCGGCCGGATGCGCGGCAGGCGGCGCGGGGGAGGCGAGGTACTGGCGGTGGGCACGACGAGGACGGCGGCGAGGCCGAGCCGATGAGACGGCGCCAGGGGGAAGTGAGGCGTGGACCGAGGGAGACGGGGGGGATGACGGCGCATCTGGCGGCACGGACGACCTGCGTCGAGGAGGTGTGGGGCCGGCACGGAGCTTGGGGGCACAAGGGCTTGAGCCCCGGCAGCCGGTTGCGGAGGATAGAGCCGAAGAGCTCGGCCTGGCGGCGGAGGGCGCAGGGGCTCCGGCGGCTGCGGGCTGGAGAGAGGAGGGCGGCGGCGCTGCGGTTGGTGGAGGTGGATCGGGGATTGCGGGAGGCGGCAGGCGGGTGGGGCGTGCAGGCTGGCGGGGTGGGGCCCAGCAGGGCGACGCGCGTGACGCGGTTGGCCGGTGGGGAGTTGGAGACGTGGCAGGGGGTGGGAGCGTGCCGTGCAGGTGTGTGAGTGTGTTGGAGGGAGTTGGTGGTGTGTGTTGTGTGGAGAGGAGGTGGGGCCAGGAGGTGAGATGAGGTGGAGGGGCTCGGTGAGGTGGCGAGTTGTGGTTGGCCGGGGTGATGTGGAGGGGGGCTGGGTAGGATAGGGTGGGGTAGGAAAGGGTTTGGTGATTCTGGTTTTTGTACTAGGGGTGGCCGGCTGGGTCGGTTCGGCCCGGTGCGGCTGCCCCCTAAAAACAACTTAAAATTTTATTTAATTAAAACGGGGCGTTTGTAATCCATTTTTAGACGAACCAAAATATTTCGGAGGCCCGGGTTTTGTATTTAAATAAAAATGGGGCTTATTTAGAAAAACAATATAGGTTTTCGAAAATAGTTTCAGACAAACAGATGCATGATGATGACGATGCTCAAATGCAATGTGGCATGATGACATGAGCATGCGGTCATGTCGATGCAATGCACAAAAACAACGCGATTTTCTAGTAGTGGTTTTTGCGGGATGCCACATCAACCTGTCAGGTGCGTTGCAACTGGGTTGATGTTGTATCAAGGGTTTCGATTGATGTGCCAGCTACTCAGGATATCGCGTTTTAGTTCGTAGAACAGATGTGTATAGGGTGGCGTAGCCCCCGAGTAGATAAATTGTGGAAAAATAAAGGAGAACACAGAGTTTTGGGGTACTTAGCTTTATTTATTCTTGGGACAGTACGAAGTACAATCTGTGGCTAAGTAGCCTTGGCTAAGTGCCTTATTTGTAATGTAAAGGAAAACATGACTAAGGGTAGAAGCATCATAGTTGTGCGACGTTCCAGGGGTTGGAGTATGCGACTCCTGTCTGTAAATCTTGAAGGCGATAGGCACCGCCTGGAATTACTTTTGTAATCACGTATGGTCCTTCCCAGGGGGACTCGAGCTTGAGATGTCCTTGCTGCTTCAGTCGCAGGACTAGGTCGCCTTCGACGAAGGATCTGGGGCGTAGCCTCCTACTGTGGTAGTTGCGCAGGTTCTGCTAGTAGATCGTTGATCTTTCCGCGACGATTTCCCTTGCCTCGTCAAGGAGGTCGACGGAGTCTTCGAGTGCGAGGGATGACTCTTGTTTGCTGTAAGCGACCACGTGCGGCGCCTTGTATCGTACCTCGGCGAGTAGCACTCCTTCGGCCCCGTGCACCATAAAGAACGGGGTGTAGCCCGTAGCACTGTTTGGAGTTGTGCGTAGGCTCCAGAGTGCTGATTGTAGTTCGTCTGGCCAGCAACCCGCGGCTTGTTCGAGTGGCCGGAGGAGTCGCTTTTTGATGCCGCCGCAGACGAGCCCGTTTGCCTTTTCCACCTGACCGTTGGTCTGTGGAAGCGCTACCGAGTCGTAGCTCATGTTGATCCCCAGATTCTCACAGAATTCTTGGAACTCCTTGGATGTGAAGTTCATCCCATTGTCGGTGATGATGTTGTGCGGTACTCCGAAGCGATAGACGATGGACTCGAAGAACTTGACTACTCTGTGCCCTGATTGGTTGGTCACTGGCATGGCCTCAATCCACTTGGTGAATTTGTCGACTGCGACCAAGAGGTAGACGTAGCCTCCTCGTGAGGACCTTAGGAGTTTGCCAACCATGTCGTGTCCCCATTGCGCGAAGGGCCAGGCCAATGGAATTGGCCGTAGCTCTGCGCCAAGTGCGTGCGGCTTGTCCGCGAATCGCTGGCAAGCGTTGCATTTTTAGACGATGTCCTCGACATTGCGCATGGCCGTAGGCCAGTAGAATCCAGCTCATAGAGCTTTGGCAACGAGGGCGCGACTGTCGGCGTGGTGCCCACAGGTCCCCTCATGGATGTCGAGGAGAACAGCTCTTCCATCGGCCATGGAGACACATCGTTGGAGTACTCATGTGATGCGGCGTTTATATAGTTCACCGTTGATAATAGCGAATGCCTTGGATCGCCGTGCGATGTGTCGTGCATCAGTCGGATCATCCGGTAGCCTCTTGCTGAGGAGGTACGTGATGTACGGTTGCGTCCAGGATTGCTCAATCATCATGACGCTCATTGGTCCCTCGAGTCCTATGTCCAGCTCCAAGTCATCGAGTGCCATTGGCTCATTGGGCGGCGCAGCCCCCGAGTCCGTTGCTGCACTTGTTTTCTTCTCTGCGGCCTTTGGCTTGATGGAGCATTCACAGATGCGCTCGAGAAATACCCCAGGCGGTTTGGGGGCGCAGGTAGAGCCTATGTTGGCGAGTGCGTCTGCCTCTTCATTGCTTTCGTGACCTACGTGCCGTAGTTCGCAGCCGTTGAAGTCCCCTTCGAGTGTGTCGTAGAGGTCACGTTAGGCGATCATGTTGTCGTTCAGTGCGTCGCACTCGTGCATTGTTTGATTGATGACCAACTTGGAGTCGCAGTATATGATGAGCCTTTTGGCGCCGTAGGGTTTTGCCATCCTCATCCCGTGTAGCAGGGCCTCGTGTTCGGCTTCATTGTTGGAGGCGGTGAACTGCATTTGTAGGATGTACTTCAGCTTGTCCCCTTGAGGTGATGTCAGTATGACACCTGCACCTGCTCCGTCCTTCCGCTTGGATCCATCGAAGTGCATTGTCCACACCTAGGACATATCTAGTTTGTCAGGGGGCTGGTTATCCATCCAGTGCACGAGGAAGTCAGGAAGAACTTGCGACTTGATTGCGTCGCGCTTTTCGTATGTAATGTCCCGTGGAGACAATTCTATTCCCCAAAGCGCGACTCGTCCCGTGGCATCGGGGTTATTGAGGATATGCCCCAACGGGGCGTTGTTGACCACCACGATTTGGTGTTCGTGGAAGTAATGGCGCAGTCGCCGGGCGGTCATGAAGACGCCGTACGCCAACTTCTGGTAGTGCGGGTACCGCTGTTTTGTTGGCGTGAGGACCTCGCTGAGGTAGTATACTGGGCGTTGTACCCCGTGGACCTTGTTTTCCTCAGCTCGTTCGACGACGAGTACTATGCTGACCACCTGGTTTGTGGCGGAGATATACAGTAACATCGGTTCCCTTTCTCGTGGGGTCACTAGTACAGGCGCTTGAGGTCTTCGAATGCTTCCTGCGCTTCATTGGTCCACTCGAACTTTTCAGCTTTGCGGAGGATTTGGTAGAAGGGTAGTGCCTTTTCTCCCATCCGACTGATGAATCGACCGAGGGCCGTGATTCGCCCAGCCAGCTGCTGGACGCCCCTTATGTTTTTCGGCTTCTCCATGGCTAGTATGGCTTTTATTTTCTTCGGGTTTGCCTCAATTCCTCTCGCCGAGATGAGATACCCGAGTAGTTGCCCAGATGGTACGCCAAAGGCGCATTTGTCTGGATTGAGCTTGATCCGGTAGCGGTCGAGGTTGGTGAAGGTTGCACGCAAATTGTCGATTAGGGAGGCTTCCTCCTTGGTCTTGATTACTATGTCTTCGACATAGACTTGAATGTTGCGACCAAGTTGCTCTTTGAGGCAATCCTGCATGCACCGCTGGTAGGTGGCTCCTGCATTTTTTAGGCCGAAGGGCATTGTGTTGTAGCAGAACACACTGAAGGGCATTGTAAACGCTGTTTTTCTTGATCTTCCTCCTTCATTCAAATCTTATTATAGCCTGAGAAGGCGTCGAGGAAGTAGAGGCACTCGCATCCCGCGGTGGAGTCGATGATCTGGTCGATTCGCGGTAGCGGAAACTAATCCTTTGGACTGTGCTTATTTAAAGAGGTGAAGTCCACGCACATCCGCAGGATATCCGTGTCCTTTTTTGGTACTAGCACCGTGTTGGCGAGCCAAGTGCTTTCCTTGATCTCGCGTATGAATTTGCGTCGAGGAGTCTGTTGATCTCCATTCCGACTGCCTTTGCTCTTGGCTCAGATAATCGCCGGATTGTTTGCTTGACTGGCCTTGCGTCTGGCTTGACATTGAGTGCGTGGTCGGCGAATTCCCTGGGAACTCCTGGCATGTCCGCAAGAAACCAGGCGAAAATTTCCCAGTGCTCACGGAAGAATTCGACGCGCGCAAGTTCCTATGTGGGACTCAAGTTGTTGGCGACGAGGGCCATTTTGGCGGGATCCGATGGGTGGACCTGCACTTTTTTTGTGTGCACAGATGAGTCGAAGGATAGATCGGGCGAGCTTGGCCGGCTTAGGGGAGGCAGACTGTTGTCTATCGACTCCTTTAATCTTGCGAGTTCTTCCTGTATGCCGAAGGACTGGGAAATTCTGTTGAATTCCCTATCGCAAATGTCGGACCTCTCGAAGCTCCCGTTGATTGTGATGACGCCATTGGGAACTGGTATTTTCATCTACAGGTAGGCGTAGTGTGGCACTGCCATGAACTTAGCGAACGCGACATGCCCGAGGATGCAGTAGTACTGTGAGGGCCAGTCGACGACCTCAAAGTCGATGCGCTCGCTCCGGAAAATTTTCGGCGTGCCCAAGATTATGTCGAGGTTGATTTTTCCCAGGGGATATACACCTTTTCCTTTGACGATGCCGTGGAATGTTGTGTCCGAGGCCTCTAGGCAAGTTAGGGGGATCCTCATTGCTCGCAAGGTACTCACGAATATAAGGTTGATGCCGCTTCCGCCATCCATGAAGACGCGACTCATGTCGAAGCCTCCGATTTGCGCCTCAAGTACGAGGGGGCAATGTCCTGGACGGGGTACTTGAGGCGGATGATCGCGTTTGTCGAAAGTGATGCAGGACTCGCTTCCGCTGAGGTACTCAGTGGTAGATGGTGGCGAGTGTGTGGCCAAGTTGACTTGGCGAGTGATGGCGTTCTGCACCGATTCGAGGGGTGTCCCTTTTGGATCATCATGGTACCCATCGCCCGTGGGTATGGTTCGCCTCCGTGGTCCTGGTCCGGCACAACTGCATTTGGAGGTTGTCCCGGTGGTGGTGGAAGAGCTCCATGTGCTACGGCGCTTGGAGCGGCTCCGTAGCCTCTTTCGACTGTGTTGCGATTCATCCGAACCAATCCCTCATGTAGTTTGAGGAACTCGTGGCAGTCCTTGAGGAGGTGGCTGGACTTCTTCTTTACATCGTGCTTGTCGATGTAGAAGTGCACCGTACATGGCCCGGACAGTTTGTCCTCAATGGATGTCGTGGGTGCCTCATCGCGATTGCGGCATTGCCACACTTGCGTGGTTTTCCTAGAGTCACGGTATCCGCCGCTACGGTAGCCGCTGTTGCGGTTATCATCGCGTCTGTCAGCGTAGCCAGCTGCGACCATGTTGACATTGTCGCGGTCATCGTAGATACGCATGCGGCGTTTGCCTTGAGGATCGCATCTGCGCTCGAGTTCCACCTCCTCGTCGGAGTGAACACGATTCTTCACCGAATCTTCTCCATCGGCCCACCGATTCACGATTTCCATCAGTTGGTCAATGGTGTTGGGCTTTGAGCGGCCCAGCTCCTCCCTGAGTTCTAGGCGGCGGACGCCGCCGTTGAATGCGTTAATCGCACGATCCTCCGAGATGTTCTCTACGGAGTTCTTGATGATGGACCACCTTTGGATGTAGGAGCGTAGCGATTCGCCTGATCTTTGCTGGCAGCATCTTAGCACTTCGATTGATGCAGGACGCTTGTACGTGCCCTTGAAGTTGCGCACGAAGCTGTAAACCAGCTCATCCCAGATGCGAATAGATCCGCGTGGGAGGTTGTTGAGCCACGCTCGGGCGGCGCCTTGCAGCTGTAGAGCCTGACGGAGGAGATGTGGTCCTCCAGCGAGATCTCCAGGTCCTGTAGGCCGTCAAACTTTGGGTTCTCCGACGGGAGTTTAAACTCCTTAGGAATTCGCTTTTGCCTGATGGATCTGCTGAAGCATCTGGCGCCGCAGAGCTCCACATCTTCCTCTTCCGAGTCAGTCGACCGGGCACGTCGCACCCTCGATTTGTCAATCTTGCGCTGCATGAGGTCGTCGTGTGCATCATAGTCGCGGTCGTGTCGCCGTGAGCGGCGGTGTCGAGACAGGTCGTGACTGTCGTCGCTGGATGAGGGCAAGGACTAGCGATTTACCCTTTTTCGGCTCTGGTGTTGGTTCCTTGTCGAGGGCAGCCTCGATTAGTCCCAAGCCTGCAATCGTATATCGGTGCATGGCGGCTCGGGGATCTCCAGCTGGCGGCTGTTTGTTGAGGAGGTACATGGTGGCTGATGTCACCGCGGCGTGCGGCGTCTTAGGGACCACGTTGCCCCGTGTATCGACTATCATAAAGCTGAAGTCGAGGACCTTTGCATCTTCTATGCGTTCTTGCTCGGTGAGGTGGGTCATCCGAGATCACCTCTTGTTTGCGAGGTACTTGTTGCCCTTCGAGGAGGATCCTCCGTGGGAGGAGAGCCGAGCGCGTCGAAGGCTCGAGTCGTCTGCCGCCTTTTTGCGCGCCTCGAGTTGCGCAATTGTTTCCACTTGGCGCTTGAATTCTTCCTTCAAGAGCCAATGGTAGCCCATTAGCAGTTCTTGTGGAGATCCAAAGGGTAGAGGGTTGCCTCGTAAGGCCTCACGGCAGCGAGCCCACTCTTGTTCGTTGAGCCTGATCACGACGCTTTCACCGGTTTGCTAGTTTATTATGGTTGGAGGTTCGACTGCTCCTCCATTGTTGACGGGGGCGCCGTTGCCGCTGTTGCCGCCGTTGGGCGGTGGTCCACCATTCGGTATGTCGCCGTTAGGCGGGTCGGTTTCGTTGCCACGGTTGCCCGTGTTGCCACGATTGGCAGAGGTGTCACACGCGTTGATGACGGCGCACATGAAGTGGTTGGGGAAGCTACTGCTCCCGCAACTTTCATATTCGGAACCATAGGCTCCGTCTTTTGTTGCTAGATCGCTCAGATCGGAGTCGTGACTGTTGTCGCTGACTGTGTTCTCGACTGTTGTCGGGGCGTTGAGCTTACTGAGGGTGCCGATCGATGGAGGGAACCATGATGCTGGGGCGATCGATGGCACCGTAGGCTGGTCGGACATGCGAAGCGTACCCATCTGACCAACTTGGAAGCAGAAGCTCCTGATCGCCAGGTTGATTCCGTCGCCCACAGACTCGAAGGCCGGGCAAGTGGCTGGCGTGTGGATGGTGAAGTCGAACGCGCCGAAGAGCTGGCGAATCTTTGTTGTTGCGGAGGGGCAAGTGGCTGGCGTGTGGATGGTGAAGTCGAACGCACCGAAGAGCTGGCGAATCTTTGTTGTTGCGGAGTTGTAGATCGCGGTTGATGGGGCCGACGAAGCCGCAACATCAGCACTCCTAATTCCCACAGACGGCGCCAATTGACGAGGGTTTAACTCATCAATGCCCATTGTTATGGACTTGGGTTTTGGAGAAGGAGGGTCCGCTGAAGACATCTATCGGCTAGCAAACAAGCACAAAGGGGACTCGAAGATTTACCCAGGTTCAGGCCTCGTAGAGGTCCCTACTCCTGCTTGTCTGCTCGTGGAATTATCGAAGGAATCGAAGATTACAATGGTGCGCAGATGCAATCTGGCGAGGATGGTGGAAACTATGTTTGTGTCTGTGTCCTTCTCGCCGCCCCCTCCTAGCCTTTATATAGATAGGCTAGGTCTTGGGTAGCAGGTCGAGTCGGTTACAAGTTAGGGTTTTCCCCTTTGAAATTTCTATCTTTAGCTTCTTCTTGTTCTTCAAGCAATCGAGAGTCCGTAGGTTACTCGAGTTCTTCATTTGGGCCTTGGCGACACCATGGGCCTCCACATATTCAGGCCGTATATACCAAGCTCGAGTACCTGTAGGGTATACCCATGTCACCATGTGTGGTAAATGTGGGCCCATGCCCACATTGCATGGGCTATAGACCTCTCTTGGTTGGCTAGAAACTCCTTCATCAACTTAGTGGTTGTATGCAGTGAGTCAACACTTGGCAAAACATGATCCCAACTAGCTAGTTGCTACATCTAAGTTTGAGAGTTCTATGCCAAGACATGATGAGACACACCTATTGTAGATGTGGGCCCATGCCAACACTGCATGGGATCTAGCTCATATTATCTATCTACAGAACCCCTTCACAAACTTGTGGTTCTATGAGTCATCACTTGGACAACATGATCCTACCTAGTTGGTATATCTAAGTATAACACTACAATGGAAAGACATGATGAGACACCTGTGTGGTAAATGTGGGCCCAGGCCAACATTGCATGGGCTATAGACCTCTCTTTGTTGGCTAGAAACTCCTTCATCAACTTAGTGGTTGTATGAGGTGAGTCAACACTTGGAAAAACATGATCCCAACTAGCTAGTTGTTACATCTAGGTTTGAGAGTTTTATGCCAAGACATGATGAGACACACATGTTGCAGATGTGGGACCATGCCAACATTGCGTGTGATCTAGCTCATGTTATCTCTCTACAGAAACCCTTCACAAACTTGTGGTTGTATGAGTCATCCATTGGACAACATGATCCTACCTACTTGATAGATCTAAGTATAACACTACTATGCAAAGACATGATGAGACACCATGTGTGGTAAATGTGGGCACATGCAAACTTTGCATGGGCTATAGACCTCTCTTGGTTGGCTAGAAACTCCTTCATCAACTTAGTAGTTCTATGTGGTCAGTCAACACTTGGCAAAACATCATGCCAATTAGCTAGTTGCTACATCTAAGTTTGAGAGTGATATGCCAAGACATGATGAGACACGCCTATTGCAGATGTGGTCCCATGCCAACATTGCATGGGATCTGTCTCATATTATCTATCTATAGAAGCCCTTCACAAACTTGTGGTTGTATGAGTCGTCACTTGGACAACATGATCCTACCTAGTTGATAGATCTAAGTATAACACTGCTATGCAAAGACATGATGAGACACCATGTGTGGTAAATGTGGGCACATGCCAACATTGCATGGGCTATAGACCTCTCTTGGTTGGCTAGAAACTCCTTCATCAACTTGTGGTTTTGTGCCTCAGCAGTTGCCCAACATGATGCCACCCAGTTGATACATCTATGTATGAGAGTGTTATGCCAAGACATGACACAAACTTGTGGCACACACGTGGGCCCATGCCAACATTGCATGGGTTATGGAACTCTTTTGGTTGTCTAGAAAAACCATCCTAAACTGACGGAAATAACACCAAAGCAACGACTAAGTGCTACTCTGAGGAAACTAATAGGAATAACACCTAAACTGAAACCTGACAGCAGTCAACGACCAAGTTGCTCGACATTCCCGGTGAAGTCGACGATGATAGATCTTCTACTCATCGACCTATGCATTGTCTAATCATGTAGTGGTAGCGCACTTCGATATGTTTGCTTCGATCATGGTACACCGGGTTTCTGCAGAGGGAACTGCCAGACTTGTATTTCCTTTCTATTTAATTCAAAAATAACAAATATTTGCCAAAATTTTGAACTTAAGTGTTTTTGAAACCAATTACATATTCTGCATCCGTACCTTTGTGATAGCATGTTGAAAAAGTTTGGATTAATTTGGTGATGGTCGAAAAAATAGCAAACTTATAAACAGAGTGTTTAGTCTAGCCCGAGCCACTTCTCCTAATAATGTGATTTTTCTGACCTTCACAAAATAATATGAATTTTTTTACCCATGCTAACATCCTCAACCTAAGACACATGGTGAAGGTTTCACTACCTTTTTATTTTTTTCGAATTTCTAGTGCCTCTTTCAAAGTTATGTCAAAACCGTGAGGGTGCAATCACCGAATATGGATGAATCATGCTGACCTAGCACCACATCCATGATGAAACGTCATCTTGTGCACCTTAGTACGAATTTTGAAAACATAAATGAGGTGCCAATCATGTATGAGGTGAGTCAACTTAGTGGTTGTATGAATTCTAACATTGCATGGTGCTATAAACCTCTCTTAGTTGGCTAGAAACACCATCATCAACTTACTGGTTGTATGAGGTGAGTCAACACTTGGCAAAACATGATCCCAACTAGCTAGTTGCTACATCTATGTTTGAGAGAGCTATGCCAAGCCATGATGAGTCACACATATGGCAGATGTGGGCCCATGCCAACATTTCATGGGATCTAGACCTATCTTAGGTATCTAGAAACACCTTCATCAACTTGTGGTTGTATGAGTCATCACTTGGACAACATAATCCTACCTAGTGAAGGGAAACGGGTAGGCTACACTAGCGTAAAATCAAAAATTTCTACCGCGTCAACCAGGAATACTATTGTCATAGATCACGGGATTACCGCTAGACGCGCAGGTGCGGAACTCGATGAAGCACGTTGCGGCAGTGTAGATGTTCTATGTCTCCTCCTCGTCCTCGTCCCACGAGCAGCTCCCCTTTGCGCGGCTCGTCCAAGTGCTACAGATGCAGCACCACCAAGGTATCCACACGTCCGGAGTGGAAGTCGTCACACGCCAGACTGCTAGGTCTGCGCGTGCAACACAGGCGGAAGAGGAGTGGCGGCTGGGTGGAATGCTCTCCCTTTTTCATCTCGCCTCACTCCCTCTTATATAGGCATCCCTGGTGGGCTTCTACATTAGCAGCCCATTAGCAGCCTAAGCCTGGTCTAATTCGGATCCAATCCTCATTAGGCTTCCAGCCCCTAAAGTGTGTGACCCTATAGGTTCATACACGTATAGACATGACGCGAGTACACTTACTCCGTCAATAGTTGGTAGCGGCCTCTAGCAAGACGTGCCAACTCCTAAACGCATATAAAGATCATTCGGACGAACCATCACAAGGTTGAGTACATGTCTTTCCCTTTGCCTCACGATATTTGGTCTAGCTCTAAGCTGACCTCTCTTTCTCGATACTGTGATTCAGAATCCCTTTACTAGGTTAACTCTTAACCATATGTAGCAGGGCCATGCATTTCTGGATCCGATCACTCGAGGGGCCCAGAGATATCTCTCTCAAGTAGAGAGGGGCAAATCCCATCTTGATTGACCGATGCCTTGCAGCATGTATCAGGACAAACCCGAAAGCTACCTTTATAACTACCCAGTTACGGAGTAGTGTTTGATAGCCCCAAAGTAGGTCGATCCACATCTCAAGTACATGCGACAATCTCAGGTCTAAGGACAAAACGTACACGATGTGTAGAGAGAGCTGCAAGTATTATTGCTAGTCTCATGTTGGGTCAGTCCAACCCCATGTTCATAACATGTGTCCACATCATTGGTTTGACATCTCCATGTCAATGACTTGCGAAACATAGTCATTAACCAATCGATGTGCTAGTCTAATATTCACGTGTGTCCTCGCATGAACTCCGACTAGGGACAATTATTAGATAACCATACAAGTAAAGAGTTTCACAAACAATTCACATAATTGCCAATCAATACAAGTTGCCTGGTATATGGATATTCAAGGAACATTATAATAACTCATGGATACACATGAAATACAATCATCTCTATGATTGCCTCTAGGGCATATTTCCTTCAGTCTCCCACTTGCACTAGAGTCAATCTGGAGAGTATCTAATACCTATTGCTCTTGTGTGCGCTTCATGCGCAGGCTGCGGGAGTGGCTTAGTCAAGGGATCAGCAACATTTGAGTCCGTATGTATTTTGCATAACATGACACTACCTTCATCAATGAACTCACGAATCAGATGGTAGCGCATGCGAATATGTTTGTTCTTCTGGTGCTGTCTAGGTTCTTTGGCTTGTGCAATAGCACCATTGTTGTCACAATAAACGTCCAAGGGATTGGACGAGCCCTGAACAACACCAAGAGCGATCAGGAAATTCCTAATCCAAACAGCTTCCTTTGCAGCCTCCGAGGCAGCAATATATTCAGCTTCTGTTGAAGAGGAGACCACTGTATCTTGCTTGGAACTTTTCCAGCTCACAGCACCACCATTCATGACAAACACATAACCTGATTGCGGTTTTGAGTCGTCTGAGTCATTAAGGTAACTCGCATCTGTGTAACCCTTTACACTGAGTTCAACCTCACCTCCATAAACTAGGAACATATCCTTAGTCCTTCTCAAGTACTTAAGGATATTCTTTACCGCTGTCCAGTGAATCTCACCTGGATCAGCCTGGTATCTGCTCGTAACACTTAGAGCATAGGAAACATCTGGGTGAGTACATGTCATTGCATACATGATGGATCCAATAGCCGAAGCATATGGAACCCTACTCATGCGTTCTCGCTCATCAGTGGTCGAAGGACACTGAGTCTTGCTGAGTTTAATGCCGTGAGACATGGGCAAGAACCCCTTCTTAGCCTCTTCCATGCTGAACCGTTTCAACACTTTGTCAATGTACGTACTCTGGCTTAATCCAATTAGCCTCCTTGATCTATCTCTATAGATCTTGATACCCAAAATATATGCCGCTTCTCCCAAGTCCTTCATAGAAAAACTATTTTTCAATGAGGTCTTAACAGACTCGAGCATAGGAATGTCATTTCCAATCAATAATATGTCATCCACATATAAGATTAGAAACACAAGTGATTTCCCATTTTCTTTCTTATACACACAAGGTTCTTGTTCGTTTTTGGTGAAGCCAAACTCCTTTACAACTTCATCAAATCGAATGTTCCAACTCCGAGATGCTTGCTTCAGCCCATAAATAGACTTTTGAAGTTTGCATACCTTTCCAGCATTGTTTGGATCGACAAAACCTTCGGGCTGCATCATATACACGTCCTCAGAAAGGATTCCATTTAAGAAAGCCGTCTTGACGTCCATCTGCCATATCTCATAATCGAAATGTGCAGCAATGGCTAGAATGATCCGTATAGATTTAAGCATCGCTACGGGCGAGAAAGTCTCGTCATAGTCAACTCCTTGAACTTGTCGAAAACCTTTTGCAACAAGTCGAGCTTTATGGATGTGAACATTTCCATCCATATCAATCTTCTTCTTATAGATCCACTTGCACTCGATGGCTTTAAAACCATCAGGCAGGTCAACCAAGTTCCAAACTTGATTGTCTCCCATGGACTCTATCTCGGATCTCATGGCAATCAGCCATTTCTCAGAGTCTGGGTCCACCATCGCTTCTGCATAGGTCGCAGGCTCATCATTGTCTAACAATAATAACTCTCGCGCTTCGCGGAGCCTCGCCGACCTTCGTGGTTGTGGTGCTTCTATTGCCACGGGTTCCTCAACTTGTTCTGCTACAATAGCATCACTCGTAGAAGCATCCCCGACTGGCTCATCTTGAACTTCTTCAAGTCGCACCGACCTTCCACTCGTTCCCTTTGTGAGAAACTCTTTCTCTAGGAAAACACCGCTACGAGCGACAAACACTTTGCCCTCTTCTCGGTTGTAGAAGTAATACCCTAAGGTTTCCCTTGGGTATCCCACAAAAATGCACTTATCCGATTTGGGTGTTAGCTTGTCCGACTGAAGTCGCTTGACAAATGCATCACAACCCCAAATCTTTAGAAAAGACAAACTGGGATTCTTTCCAGTCCACATCTCATATGGTGTCTTAACTACGGATTACCCTATTTAGTGTGAAAGCTGCTGTTTCTAGCGCGTAACCCCAAAATGATAATGGTAAATCCGACTGGCTCATCATCGATCGAACCATGTCCAACAAAGTTCGATTACGCCGTTCAGAGACCCCGTTTCTTTGAGGCGTTCCGGGCAGCGTGAGCTGTGGAACAATTCCGCAACTCTTAAGATGATTGCTAAACTCGTGACTCAAATATTCACCTCCGCGATCAGATCGCAAGGCCTTTATTTTCTTGCCACGTTGATTCTCTACCTCATTTTGAAACTCTTTGAACTTTTCAAAAGTTTCAGACTTATGCTTCATCAAGTAGACATAGCCATATCTACTGAAATCATCAGTGAAAGTAATGAAGTAGTGATATCCTCCTCTGGCTGTCGTGCTCATTGGTCCACATACATCAGTATGTATGAGTTCCAACAAGTCTGTCGCTCTCTCGGGAAACCCCGTAAAAGGCGTCTTGGTCATCTTTCCAAGTAAACAAGCTTGACATGTCTCGTATGATTCAAAATCAAACGAAGTTAGAAGACCATCACCATGGAGCTTCTTCATGCGCTTTTCACTTATATGCCCCAAACGACAATGCCATAGATAGGTAGGACTCAAATCATTTGGCCGAAGCCTTTTAGCACTAACATTGTAAACACATGCATTATCAAGATTTAAAATAAATAACCCATTCACAATGGGAGCATCAGCCACAAACATAGCATTCTTAGAGATTACACAACCATTCTTTGTACTCGCGAATGAATAACCATCCCTCATCAAACATGAAGGTGATAAAATGTTTCGACCCATACTAGGAATGTAATAACAATTATTCAACTCCATGATAAATCCTGAGGGAAGGTGAAGTTGCATGACGCCGACGAACAATGCAGCAACCCTTGCTTTATTTCCGACGCGAAAATCCACTTCGCCTTTTTGCACTTCTCTAGTCCTTATTAGCCCCTGCATCGAATTGCAAATATGAGCAACCGATCCGGTATCAAATACCCAAGAGTTAACATAAGAATCTGCAAGAAAAATGTCCACAACATTTACAACAAGTGTACCTGAGTGGGAAGTACTCTTACTTCCACTTTTCTTCAAAGAAGCCTGGTACTTGCTGCAGTTTCTCTTCCAGTGGCCATATTCGTGACAAAAGAAACACTCAGTGTCTCCTGCAGGACCAGCCTTTTGCTTGGGTGCAGGGTTTGGCTTAGGGATCGTATCCTTAGCCTTGCCCTTCTTCTTCTGCCAAGAAGTGCCCTTTTTCTTGAAGCTCGGCTTGTTCTGCACAGCCATCACATGGCTATGCCCTGCACACTTCTTAATGTCACATTCTGCTGTTTTCAGCATCCCACATAATTCATTAAGGCCCCTCTCCACCCCATGCATATGGTAGTTCGAAATGAAATGCCCATAGCTAGATGGAAGAGATGCCAAAATGAAGTCAGTGGCCAACTCTTGGCCTAATGGAAAACCAAGCTTTTCCAAAGTCTGACTGTAACCAACCATTTTGATCACATGGGGGCCTACAGCTGCTCCCTCTGCCAGCTTGCATTCCACAAAGGACTTAGCGACATTGTACCTCTCAGTCCTAGCCTGAGTCTGGAACATGTCCTTAAGCGCAACGATCATATCGTACGCTTCCTGATCCTCAAACTGTTTTTGAAGATCAGGTTCCATGCATGCAAGCATAAGACAACTGACCTCAAGAGATTCATCACATGCTTTCTTGTAGGCATTCTTAAGGGTAGCAGTTGCATTATCAGCAGGTTCATCCGGGATTGGGGTATCCAGAATAGTTTCCTTTTTCTCAGCCCTGAGAACAATTCTCAGGTTACGGACCCAGTCCGAGTAGTTTGTTCCATTTAGTTTATCCTTTTCAAGAATCGAACGCAAAGCAAAAGGTGATGAATTGTTCGGTGCCATTGATCTACAACAAAAAAAATATGCAAAATACTAAGCCATGTAACCATGAAAGAGTAAAACATATTAAACAATTTAATAGCATATACTCCCACTTAAATCAACATCCCTCTATTGATACTAAGTGATTCAAGATCCACAATTAACAAGTCGACTAGTGAGCTTTAGCATCACTGCTAGAAGACAAGGTAAATCGGTAAGCAACCTTTGCTAATCATATCACATATGACTCTTGTTGTTGGGTGACATCTCTATGTCAAACCTAGGCGCCCAACCTTTATGCCCCAAGGTCCTTAACTGTTAAGATGACCTTGTTAAGCTCACCAACTCTTATGCGTGTAGGTATCCGATACAAACCCATCCAGCCAAGGAAAACCGTGGCACCCTAATTTCATAGACCCACCAACGATTGTACAGGGCATAGGATGGTGCAAGGTTTGGTTGGGAGGGCATGGTTTAACTTAAACTTTGTGAGGGATCGTTCTACTTCTATCATCTAAGCATGCATAGTAGTAAAACGTATAAGAATAGCATTCACATAGATGTGATACAGTATGGCCCATTTTCTCATGGTGATCTCCATCGCCATAGAACCTGTCCACCATGATGATCTCCATCTTCATGCTCTATGCGAGCCATCCTCCAAGTGATGAGTTCTCCAAGAACTAATACAAGCTATTACTCCTAACATCTAGTAATCAAAATTACATGGTATTGGGATCATCACAAGTTGGCACGCAGGCCATTACAATAATTGACAACACATATGGCTCCAGCCGTGTTGCCCAACTCACGACACGCAGGTCATGAAAAAATACATACATGCATCACATACATTTTTGGGCCATACTGATCACATAAATCCTGCAAAAACAAGTTGTGCATAGAATCGCATTCTACCGGATCATGTGAAATCGTACCACCTATGAACCTTAACGAGATACAAAAAGGGGGCTACGACTAAGGGGGGTCTAGGGGGTCTCCCCCTGCGGGGTTCGAAGGGGCAGCGCCCCTCGCGGTACCTTTCTTGTATGAGTCGTCACTTGGACAACATGATCCTACCTAGTTGATAGATCTAAGTATAACACTGCTATGCAAAGACATGATGAGACACCATGTGTGGTAAATGTGGGCACATGCCAACATTGCATGGGCTATAGACCTCTCTTGGTTGGCTAGAAACTCCTTCATCAACTTGTGGTTTTGTGCCTCAGCAGTTGCCCAACATGATGCCACCCAGTTGATACATCTATGTATGAGAGTGTTATGCCAAGACATGAGACAAACTTGTGGCACACACGTGGGCCCATGCCAACATTGCATGGGTTATGGAACTCTTTTGGTTGTCTAGAAAAACCATCCTAAACTGACGGAAATAACACCAAAGCAACGACTAAGTGCTACTCTGAGGAAACTAATAGGAATAACACCTAAACTGAAACCTGACAGCAGTCAACGACCAAGTTGCTCGACATTCCCGGTGAAGTCGACGATGATAGATCTTCTACTCATCGACCTATGCATTGTCTAATCATGTAGTGGTAGCGCACTTCGATATGTTTGCTTCGATCATGGTACACCGGGTTTCTGCAGAGGGAACTGCCAGACTTGTATTTCCTTTCTATTTAATTCAAAAATAACAAATATTTGCCAAAATTTTGAACTTAAGTGTTTTTGAAACCAATTACATATTCTGCATCCGTACCTTTGTGATAGCATGTTGAAAAAGTTTGGATTAATTTGGTGATGGTCGAAAAAATAGCAAACTTATAAACAGAGTGTTTAGTCTAGCCCGATCCACTTCTCCTAATAATGTGATTTTTCTGACCTTCACAAAATAATATGAATTTTTTTACCCATGCTAACATCCTCAACCTAAGACACATGGTGAAGGTTTCACTACCTTTTTTTATTTTTTTCGAATTTCTAGTGCCTCTTTCAAAGTTATGTCAAAACCGTGAGGGTGCAATCACCGAATATGGATGAATCATGCTGACCTAGCACCACATCCATGATGAAACGTCATCTTGTGCACCTTAGTATGAATTTTGAAAACATAAATGAGGTGCCAATCATGTATGAGGTGAGTCAACTTAGTGGTTGTATGAATTCTAACATTGCATGGTGCTATAAACCTCTCTTAGTTGGCTAGAAACACCATCATCAACTTACTGGTTGTATGAGGTGAGTCAACACTTGGCAATACATGATCCCAACTAGCTAGTTGCTACATCTATGTTTGAGAGAGCTATGCCAAGCCATGATGAGTCACACATATGGCAGATGTGGGCCCATGCCAACATTTCATGGGATCTAGACCTATCTTAGGTATCTAGAAACACCTTCATCAACTTGTGGTTGTATGAGTCATCACTTGGACAACATAATCCTACCTAGTGAAGGGAAACGGGTAGGCTACACTAGCGTAAAATCAAAAATTTCTACCGCGTCAACCAGGAATACTATTGTCATAGATCACGGGATTACCGCTAGACGCGCAGGTGCGGAACTCGATGAAGCACATTGCGGCAGTGTAGATGTTCTACGTCTCCTCCTCGTCCTCGTCCCACGAGCAGCTCCCCTTTGCGCGGCTCGTCCAATGGCTATAGATGCAGCACCTCCGAGGTATCCACACGTCCGGAGTGGAAGTCGTCACACGCCAGACTGCTAGGTCTGCGCGTGCAACACAGGCGGAAGAGGAGTGGCGGCTGGGTGGAATGCTCTCCCTTTTTCAGCTCGCCTCACTCCCTCTTATATAGGCATCCCTGGTGGGCTTCTACATTAGCAGCCCATTAGCAGCCTAAGCCTGGTCTAATTCGGATCCAATCCTCATTAGGCTTCCAGCCCCTAAAGTGTGTGACCCTATAGGTTCATACACGTATAGACATGACGCGAGTACACTTACTCCGTCAATAGTTGGTAGCGGCCTCTAGCAAGACGTGCCAACTCCTAAACGGATATAAAGATCATTCGGACGAACCATCACAAGGTTGAGTACATGTCTTTCCCTTTGCCTCACGATATTTGGTCTAGCTCTAAGCTGACCTCTCTTTCTCGATACTGTGATTCAGAATCCCTTTACTAGGTTAACTCTTAACCATATGTAGCAGGGCCATGCATTTCTGGATCCGATCACTCGAGGGGCCCAGAGATATCTCTCTCAAGTAGAGAGGGGCAAATCCCATCTTGATTGACCGATGCCTTGCAGCATGTATCAGGACAAACCCGAAAGCTACCTTTATAACTACCCAGTTACGGAGTAGTGTTTGATAGCCCCAAAGTAGGTCGATCCACATCTCAAGTACATGCGACAATCTCAGGTCTAAGGACAAAACGTACACGATGTGTAGAGAGAGCTGCAAGTATTATTGCTAGTCTCATGTTGGGTCAGTCCAACCCCATGTTCATAACATGTGTCCACATCATTGGTTTGACATCTCCATGTCAATGACTTGCGAAACATAGTCATTAACCAATCGATGTGCTAGTCTAATATTCACGTGTGTCCTCGCATGAACTCCGACTAGGGACAATTATTAGATAACCATACAAGTAAAGAGTTTCACAAACAATTCACATAATTGCCAATCAATACAAGTTGCCTGGTATATGGATATTCAAGGAACATTATAATAACTCATGGATACACATGAAATACAATCATCTCTATGATTGCCTCTAGGGCATATTTCCTTCACCTAGTTGGTGTATCTAAGTATAACACTTATATGACAAGACATGATGAGTCACTTTTCGGCAATTGCGGGCCCATTCCAACATTGCATGGTGCTATAAACCTCTCTTGGTTGGCTAGAAACAAATTCATCAACTTAGTGGTTGTATGAGGTGAGTCAACACTTGGCAAAACATAATCCCAACTTGCTAGTTGCTACATCTAAGTTTGAGAGTGCTATGCCAACTTTGCATGGGATCTAGCTCATATTATATGTCTACAGAACCCCTTCACAAACTTGTGGTTGTATGAGTCATCACTTGGACAACATGATACTACCTAGTTGATAGATCTAACCAAGACATGATGAGACACCATGTGTGGTAAATGTGGGCCCATGCCAACATTGCATGGGATGTAGACCTCTCTTGGTTGGCTAGAAACTCCTTCATCAACTTGTGCTTTTGTGCCTCATCACTTGACCAACATGATGCCACCCAGTTGATACATCTAAGTATGAGAGTGCTATGCCAAGACATGACACAAACTTGTGGCACACACGTGGGCCCATGCCAACATTGCATGGGTTATGGACCTCTCTTGGTTGGCTAGAAAAACCATCCTAAACTGACGGAAATAACACCTAAGAAATGACTAAAGACTACTCTGATGAAACTGACAGAAATAACACCTAAACTAAAACCTGACAGCAGTCAAGTTGCTTGACAGTCCTGTTGGATCTACTATAGCTGTCTAGGAAAAACCCATCCATCTAGTTGTACCACATTGGTCACATAAAATGCTAGCAAAAAGAAGCCCAATAGGCTCTCGCTAGGGGTTTGTTGCCCAAATGACTAACGAATCAAGCCCACAATAGAATCGATCCTGTCGATACTTCCTGAACTTAGCTTTTGTTATTGTTAGTCTATTAATTTGCTTGGTCTGCTGTAGATACTTCCTGAACTTAGCTTGATTCTGAATTCCAAATATTGTGATGGTTCATCTACTGAAACTTATAATGATAGTAGATGTATACTATTGGATCTTTGTTGTTTTGAAGATTCAGTTGCCTGAATGCACTGTTAATTTATTTAGTGCATACACTGAAGGTGGTTTTAGAATTTGGAACATGATAGACATGTTTTTCTATGTGGTGAACCTTTAGTTAATGTTGGATTCTATGTGGTGAACCTTTAGTTAATCTGATGCTTCTTCTAATGTTTAGTTTCATCAGGATACTGTTGCTGTAAGGCTGTTGTCGATGACCTCTAGATTTCGTTCAGTTTCAGTTAGCACCTGAAAACTGTACAACTGTTTCGTTCAGTTTTATATAGCACTTGTTTATGAGGTCATTTGAACCATTCTTGCGATGACTGGACGAACTGGATCGAACGGGATGTAATAGGGGCATGTAATCCACATCATGCACGTTTGATTAGTGGGATAGCACTAGTAGTATTTGGTCGTCTGTAGTAGAGTTTTCACACCGTAACTATGAACCTTTGTTGAGCATCTATAACTCTGAATAAATAGATAGAAACTTGTGGTTGTATGAGTCATCACTTGGACAACATGATCCTACCTAGTTGATACTCCCTCCGTTTCAAAATATAAGATGTTTTAGCTTTGTGAAAGTAGTGTACCTAGACCCCATTTAGTGGGTAGGTTCATGTAGGTTTAGAGTGAACCTAAATACTAAAAGGAGTCTAGATACACTCTTTTCACACATCTAAAGAATTCTTATATTCTGAAATGGAGGGAGTAGATGTAAGTATAAGACTGCTATGCCAAGACTTGATGAGACACTTTGTGGCAAATCTGGGCCCATGCCAACAGTGCATGGGCTACAAACCTCTCTTGGTTGTCTAAAAACACCATATATAATCAACTTGGCTATGTGACTCAACACTGTTAGGCTCCAGACATGTTGTTTTATCATGGATCTACTCTTACATTATGAAGACCATCCCATAGTCACGCATGGTCTGCATGTTGATTTCACAGATTATTAATAAGGAGCTTGAGGCCATTGTCCGAGCTACCATGGAACCAAAACACATAGATGTCACCAGCTCTCATATCAACCTTGTTCACAACCTCCATCCACTTTGATGTTATCATAGCACTACCTTTCAGTTTGCCTCTATTCTTTGACTTGTTCATCACCATTTTAACTTTTGCAACTTCTATATTGTTCCAAAATACTTGAATGTGTCCTGGTAGTTCAATATATGGAACAATATGCTCCATGGTGAAGCTCCTCAAAAAGTACTGCATATAGATTACACCAATACATACAAATGTAAGTACCTAATATAGTAGTAATTTATAAATTTTTCAAATTGTTACTAGTTCAAAAGGTTTACCATTTTTGCTTTGCATTTCAAGGTGTTTGAATTATTTATGGTGCACACATAAAATGGTCTTTTGGGGAAGTTCTTATCAACTCCATACTTCAAAACTTTCAATTCTGTATCATCCTTCGCAACACGGTTTCGATAATGGCAGTAACATTCAAAATCTTTCTCGGCCTTTATTCCAAGACCTGCATGTAACAAATACATACATAAGCAGCAATGGGCTAACTGCATTGAATTTATTTTATTTGACATCATACCTCTTATATCAAGCCGTTTATGCAACTTGTGAGCAGCACGGACATGACGAGTGCGAGCATAGTTCTCGACCTAACCAGAAAGTGGCACTTACGCAAACTTTTTAGAATAAAGAAATCTATATTCTAACCCCTCATATACAATTTTGTTATATACGGTTTGCATGTTCATAAACACGCATGATATTCCAAAGCACCGAGTAGTGTCCATTAGATAAGACAATTTTTATAATAGTACATATATATCTGACATGGCATGCTTTCACTGCTAACATATAATAGTGTTATGTACTAGTTCATATGTAGATCTTAAAAAATGGATGCATTGATCTATACAATTTGATCGTATTTCCTCTAGATCTCACAAAATTTATGTAGATCGTTCTAGATTTTCATACAGGAGTTGGCGAAAAAATACCTTATCCTTCAATCCCTGATCCATGAACGTGTGTCATCGCAGGCATTGAATACTCGGGGCGGTCGTCGATGGGATTTTTTGAGGAAGTTGTCGTGGAGGCGCTCGTGCGAGGAGGGATAGGAGGAGAGTCTTGGGTGGAGGTTACCGTGGAGTGAATAAATACCTAACGCGTCTATGGCATCATATCTGCGCGCATCTGCTGGGCTCGGTTGGGCGAGCCCAAATAACCAAGCCGCCGTTGCAGCAATAACACGGGCATAGGAACACGAGCTGGGCTGGGCTAGCTGCCTGCCTGCCTAGCCTGATTTTTTCTTCCTATTTCCATTTTCATTTACTATTATGTTTACAGATTCAATCAAAATAGATTTTTACAACTTCAGATTTTTGAAACAAATTACATATTATGCATACTTACCTTTCTGATAGCATGTTCAAAAAGTTTGGATTAATTTGGTGATGGTCGAAATTCCTAATAATGTGATTTTTCTGACCTTCACGAAATAATTTGAATTTTTTAAACAAAGCATCTGTAACTCTGAGTTAATAGCTACAAACAGAAACGCAGACAATTTTTGGACTACAGAAAAGGTGTCTTCGGTTTTAACTCATAGTTCGCATAGTTCAGTTTACAGTTGCAATAAGCACATAGTTTAGTTTAGCAGAGAAGCACCGGCGAAAGTTTGCTACATTAGAGACCTAGTCTGGTGAGGAGCTGCTCATTTTCCTCCTGAATCTCTTCAAGTAGTAGGCGACGTACGAGCATGTCTGCCCTGATCGTGACCTCCGCATTGAGCGAAGCCTGGAGCTTCCACAGCAGGTTCATTTTGCTGATATGGAGATCGGCATTCTTATCTGTTAGCCACTCATTCTGCGTGGAGAGCCTCTTGATGATGGCTGTATCCCGTCGTGTCGAGGCGAGGCTCTTTTTCAGCGGTTCCTCCCAGGCAGCGGTGTCCATTTTCAGTTGGACGCGCTCCTCGGTAAGGGTCTTGACAGCTGATTGGAGCCTTGCTAATTCTAGTTCCTGGGTTTGCATTATCTCCCTATGGCAGGCTATCAATGCATTAAGCCAAGCATCCACCTGATGGTTGACCTCTGGCTTCTTTTCATGGGACAAAGAAAACATGGTTTCAGTCTTATCATGGAACGGGGAAAACAATATCTGAAATTATAGCACATAGCTTTATGCAAGAATGGGCTTTGCGGAAAAGATACAGGAAAGCCCGAATCCTAGCTACAAAAACCCCAGTGTACAGTGCTTACCTTGCTCACCCAGGGAATTGGGGTGAACAGGTCTGCCGTTGAACCGCCGACTTTGAAGAAGGAGAAGAATATGCTGATGAAGAAGAAGAATGCTAGAGAACACGACCAAGGAGAAGAAGTAGAAGATCTACCCGGAGGACCCCTTGCATGCGGGAACAGCCATCATGAGCCGTGTTTTTGACTCTCCTTTGCGCAAAGCATCGCGGCGAGATCTCTCTCTTTTCTCCTCGCGCCTTGTCGCCGCGGCACTCTTCCGAGAGGGAGCCATGTGTGTGCACAGAGGGAAGGGGCAGGAGCAGGATGAGCAGGAGGAAGAAGAAAGGGAGAGGGCGCCAAGTGACGAGTGGAGGTAGATGGTCAAAAGGCTAGGCAGTGGACCAGTCTTATGGCACACCACTGTCCTCTCCCGTTCTATCTCCAGCTGTATCCACCGTGTGATGTGCCTTCTCAGAGAAGTGTTGCATACACGTGGCAGGGAATAAACAGAGAACTGTAACAATGCGACCAATCGATGGACAATTCAATGACACTCGGTGCACGCGTCCAGCCTGCACGCGTCACGATACAATGGAGAGCGAGCGGGATTTCTAGCGCGCCTTCCCGATGCATCGCATTTTTTTGCGTGTGCAATACATACAGGCCCGCCGGTGCTACAGAAATGCGGCCCAACAAACACGCCTAAACCACGTAAGCTGTGTTGCCACGTCAGCGGATGAGTTGGACAGTTCGTATCCACGTTGCATGTGCAGAATACCCTTACACTGATGCACTTCGGGCCCGTACGGGCTTTGGCGGGCTGTACATACGATTTGTCATATTCCCGCATCCCGATCCTACCCCCACGTGCGAATAGGTACACGCCGATCCCAGCCTTCAATCTATTCTGTCTCTTCCTTTTCGTTCCTTTGGGGGTCCATTGAATCAGAAGTGTTGCTCCTAATCTCATCATAAAGGAACAATTTTATGCACATCACAAATCAAGAGTAGGATTTGCACATCTTTGCAATAATTAGTCATTGGTAGCAAGGATGGAAACTTATTTAGTAAATTTATTGACGTAAATTAAGATTTAAAAGTTGATAAAGAAGGCTATTTTCACAGCCATCAGCTGTCTTTTCCAAGATTAATTTAGTTTCCATATGACTTAACTCAAATTGCCCACTAGTTTGAGGGTGATATGGAGCTGCAATTATATGATTAACACCATACTTGGCTAAAGTCTTCCTACGAACACCATGCAAGAAATGGGAACCCCCATTAGTAATTAAAAATTTAGGTACTCCAAACTTGGGAAGATTATCTCCTGGAGCATCTTCATTGTTGTAGCATGATCTGCACTTTTAGTTGGAATTGCTTCCACCCATTTACTAACATAATCAAAGGAGTGTGTTTTGTTTTTGATGGTGGGAATGGTCACAGAAAGTCAAATCCCCATACATCAAAAGCTTCAAGAGTAAAAGAATAATTTATATGCATTTCATTTATTTTTTACCAATATTTCCTATTTTTTACATTTATCACAACATTTAACAAATTCGATACAATATTGAAATAAAGTAGGCCAATAAAAACTAGATTGCAATTCCTTTCCAGCTGGGCATTGCCATGCATGATGTCCTCCTTAAGGACTAGCATGGCAATCTCTTATGATATCCCATTGCTCATATTCATGCACACAATGTCTAATAATACCATCAAAAAAATTATACAAGAATGGATCATCCCAAAACTAATGTCTAAGATCATAAAAAAATTATTTCTTTGCTAAGAATTAAAGTATGGTGTCATTACTTTGCCAACAATGAAGTTTGCATAGTCAGCAAACTAGGGAGATGCAACTTTATCACTAGATACATTATACTTTCTAGTTATTCATTAACAAAGCTATCAGTAATAGGAATAGGATCTACTAGAATGTTTTCCATCCTAGAAATATGATCAACTACATGATTATCTTCTCCTTTCCTATCAACAATATGCAAATAAAATTATTGAAGTAAAAGGGTCCATCTTATTAATCTAGGCTTTGTGGAGAATATGCCCTAGAGGCAATCATGTATGATATTTATTCCCAGTCTATTCACAAAGTTGTTATATTATCCTTGTATGAAATTATGATATGTATTATTGAATATGGGATTCAGTTGTGGAACTATGTATTCATGTTGCTCATAATAAATGTCCTTGGTCATTAAGGTTGTGTTGGATACACAACTTAGACTAATGTGAAAGTCGGCAGATGACTCGGTTCCACTTGTCATGTGCATGGTCTTGCTATTCTGACTTACACAGATTCGGCTAAAGAGTTTAGCGATTCAGACTGACCGATATTGAAATACAATGAACAAGTCGTCATTTATATGTCTCAATCAATGTAATCATTGGACCTAGGGTTATTGCACAATCTGAGTTGTGGATCACCGACTTAGGTTCTATCAAACGTTATTTCGTCAAAGGGCAGTTATAAAGGCAGAGTTCGGGTCAGCTGAGAATCAAGCAGTGTGATGTGGATAACCAAGATGGGATTGTTCCCCTCCAACTAGAGAGATATTCTGTGGTCCCTCTCAGAAGATATGATTCGGAAAGCATGGTCATGCATGACTTGGTGAAGTGTAAACCGAGCGGCGGACTAAGAGTTAGTCAGATGAATCACTTATCTCAGATCAAGAAAGAGAGTTGAGTTATTCAAAGGATAACGATTATTTGCCTATAGCTTGACAAGGTATATCATGAGGCAAAAGGGGCTCGGACGCAAGTCGCATTGGAAGGTATGTTGACTCTTTGGTACTTGGGAGTTGACATGTTCTACTAGGAGCCACCACCTACTGATCGATCACGAGTAAGACTCGAATCGTGTCCAAGTAACCATGAGCCTCTCAGGTCACACACTTAGAGCGGGAGCAAGTTTGGGTTTGACCCAAACCAGAAATTCTCCTTGATGATATCCGACAAACATTCGCGAACCTAAGGAGGTTCCGGATGAATCTTAACCCGGAAATATGTACCTTTGGTGTGCCAACAGGGAAATTACTCAGTTTCTTGGTATCCAGCCGAGGTATCGAGGCCAACCCCATGAAAATCCGAGCCATAGAAAAAATGGAACTGCCAAAATGCCTTAACGATGTGCAAAAATTTATAGGTTGCCTAGCATCATTAAGTCGGTTGGTTAGTCGGATGGGAGAGAAGGCGTTGCCCCTCTACCAGTTAATAAAAAGGCAGACAAATTTACATGGACGCAACAAGATGATAGTGCGTTCTGAGATTTAAAAAAGATGTTGTCTTCTACACCAATACTAGTCGCGCCACTACCTAAGGAACCAATGTTGCTCTATATAGCCGCGACCAACCGAGTCATAAGTGCAGTCATAGTAGTGGAACGCGTTAAGGAAGGTAAGTCGGTGCAAAGATAGTGTATTACCTGAGCGAGATATTATCAACGTCAAAGAAGAATTACCCGCACTACCAAAAGATGGCATATGGTGTGTACATGGCAGCCAAGAAACTCAAGCATTACTTTGAGGAACACCCCATCAAGGTGGTGTGTGAAGCACCCATATCCGAGATTATGGGCAACAAAGATGCCAGCGGCCGAATTGCAAAATAGGCAATTGAATTAGCCCCATGCGCACCGCAGTTTGATAGAAGAGATGTGATCAAATCCCAAGTTGTGGCGGATTTCTTCGTGGATTGGGATGAGATGCAATACGAACCACCTTTGCCTGACTCAAATTACTGGCGAATGCACTTTAAAGGATCAAAGATAAAGGAAGGACTAGGGGTCGGGGTAGTGCTTACCTCACCCAAGAAGGATTAGCTGAAATATGTCCTCCAAATCCATTTTAGCGCATCAAATAATGTCACCGAGTACGAAGCACTAATGCATGGGCTCAAAGTAGCAAAGGAAGTAGGGATATGTTGGATACAATGCTTTGGAGACTCGGATATGGTGGTACAACAAGTGTCGTGCAATTGGGATGCTTTGGATGCAAACATGGCCCTTTACAGATTCCATGTCCAAAAGATAAGTGGGTTCTTTGAAGGATGTGAATTCCATCACATACCTCGGATTGAAAATGAGGTAGCCAACATATTATCTAAGTTGGGGTCATCTCGCCAGCCAATCCCACCAGGCGTTGCATTGGAACACTTGAGAAAACCATCCATCACACCGTCACTGGAATCCGATTCGATCTTTGTCCCGGCCCTCTCCGGATCAGAACCTACCCCAATGGACATGGACTGGGGAGGCACCTCAGCAAACCTGGGGACTGCCGCGTAGAACCAGGGGACTGTTCAGCTTGATCCAGCTGGAGTTATGTCGGTGGATGCAATGGAAATCGATGAAGATATTTTCCCTGATCGAGGTATGCCTACATGCTAAAAGCCAATATTTGAGTTCCTAAAAGAGGGAAGCTTGCCGGATGATGACATACGCTCAAGGCAAATCCAGAGAAGAGCAAAGGCATACACAATTATCAATGCTGAATTATACAAAAGGAGTGTCACAAGTGTTCTGGAGCGATGCGTAGACCCGAAAGAAGGGCTTGACATCCTCCGAGATATCCATTAGGGGGAATGTGGGCATCATGCATCTTCCATAGAATTAGTGGGAAAAGCTTTCCGGCATGGATTTTACTGGCCAAGTTCCTTGGAGCAAGCCAAGGATCTTGTGAGAAAATGTAATGGTTGTTAGAGGTACGCCACAAAGACATATATATGACAATGTTGGAGATGAAAACTATACCTATCACTTGGCCATTTGCGGTATGGTGTTTGGATATGGTAGGACCATTTAAGCCGGCAAAGGGAAACATGACCCATATCTTGGTTATGGTGAACAATTTTACCAAGTGGATTGAAGTAAAGCCAATCAGGAAATGTGATGGGGCAACTGCTGTGATGTTCCTCAAAAATATAATCTTGAGGTACAGCTATCCCCATAGTATCATAACTGATAATGGCACAAACTTTGCTGAAGGAGCATTTGCGAGGTTCTGCCGAGAAAAGAAGATCCGGCTAGATATTTCCTCAGTAGCCCACCCCACATCAAACGGACAAGTGGAAAGATCCAACGGACTAGTTTTGTCTAGGATAAAAACCCAACTCATTGAGCCGCTGCAAAGATCAGCAGGGTGCTGGATAGAAGAACCACCAATGGTACTATGGAGTTTAAGAACAACTCTGAATCAATCAACAGGCTATACGCCATTATTTCTGGCATATGGGGCAGAATCTATACTACCTGCTGACATAGAGCATGATTCGCCTAGGGTCACCCAATACATAGAGGCCAAAGTGCGGGAAGCCCGGAAAAATGATGTTGATCTGCTGGAAGAAGCGAGAGAACTGGCCTTGTCCAGATCCGCCATATATCAGCAAAATCTCCGATGCTACATAGCCGGAAAGTAAACCCCTGAGTCTTCTAGGAAGGTGACCTCGTACATCGGCTGGTGCAGCGCACTACTGGCATGCATAAGTTATCCCCTCCATGGGAAGGACCTTTCATTGCAAACAAAGCTTTGCACAATGATTCCTACTATCTTATCAATGCACAGCCACAGGAGAAAAACAAGGCAGACAGGTCCGGCGAGGAATGTAAGCGTCCGTGGAATGTAGCTCTACTTCGTCCATTTTACACCCAGCAAAGAGGTGAATGTATCCGAGTCACTCATATGTCGGGTATTTATGTCGGCAATGAGCATATTAATGAAACCTCGGCAACCCAAGCAGAAACTCGACGACTGCCTTAATAATTGTCTTTTATGTATTTACTTTATATATGTTAGCTGGCTTAAGTTACTTACACCTTAGTTGGATTAGTAGTGTGTGGGAACCAAAAACCTAACTCTTTGACTTGCTGCTATCCTACAAGAATTGGGTTCATGGCAAGCAAGAGAACAAGTTTGGAATTGCAAAGCACATGAAAAACGACTAAGGAAAGGAACATAATCGAGCCGACATTTGTTATTCAGACTAATCCTGTATTTACTCTATTTATGTTACGTTGAATTATTTTGAGCTAATCCCAAAGTTTCAAGTATTGTTAAGTCAATTTTTTGAAACTCGGACTTGGAAGTCAAAAAACCGAACCAAGGTAGACGTAAGCCGAATCATAAAATTAGAAGAACAAGAAAAGGAAACTCGGGGACTCCGCCCAAGTTAATCCAACACTAATAACTTAGTAGCAAAACACAAGCAATTGTAGCAAAACCAACCATTGTGCTTAAATACATTTGCACCCGGCATACCAGGGATCTGATGAATATCAAAGTGTTTTTAGCTCATGTAGCAGCAACAGGAGCCGGATCATCGGTCGAAGGAGGGGCAATTCGGTGTCTCCAGATGGAGCACTGGTCCATGCCTCGTTCTCTAGGTTAGCATCCCCATCCTCTGGATCTTCGGTATCCTCGTCGAGCTCAGAGGCTTCCTCTTCTCCTTCGCCCTTAGTGCCATCCGAGACATAAGCATCGTCAATGGCCTCAAGGAAGCTCGGACCTTCGTTCCAGCAGTGGAAGAAGGTGTACTGGATAACGTCATAGGCGCAAGCCTTACGTTGAGCGATGCACTCTGGATCATTGGTCCACTTTGATCTAGTGCGCATGCGGTTAAGCAACTTCAGATCCAGCGTCTCGTACCACGAGAGGACGAAGCTCAATGTCGTATCTTCCCCTACACGTGCAGCATATTCTCACCAGAGGTTCAGCTGAGTCTCACACTCCATTAGTTTTGATATGAAAGCTATACTGCCTTTGGGAGTGGGATCAGTGGGCCAGAGAGCGTTGAACATCCGAACTGCTGCTGGCATAATGTCTGCGCCATAATATTTCATGACTTCAATGCGAGCAGCGAGGCTCACCAGCAGGTCGTCCGTGTCATACGGAATAGACTCGGAGGCAGGACCAACTGGGGTACCCCGCTACAGGCGGAACATGGCGACAACAGCAGAAGCAAGGGGTTCACTCTCTGGTAATTTACTTGTGAACAGAACAATCAATGTCAATAAGTAAGGGCACATGACCCAGAGCAACAAATGTCAGTGGGAGGAAGAGAACTCATGAGCAATGTGGCTGAGGATCCGAGACAGCTCCTTATGACCATCAGCTTTCCTTGTCTTGAGCTTCTCACACTTAGTGGTCACCGACTTAAGTTTGATATCGGCTTCCTTCAGCAAATCATTGTCCTTGGACAGCTAGGTCTTCAAGTGTTCTTTCTATTCGGTGGTCGACCTTGTCCAGCTATGCCTTATGGAGGTCCTTGAGCCTCTGGATTTCGTCGTTCAGCTGAGTAATCTCATTATCCTTGAGGCGAAGCTACGCAATCTCATCATCCTTCTTTTTCAATTCGGCCTGGTGCTTTCCTGCTTGTTCAAGAAAGTGAAGCATCATGTAAGGAATAGGCACGCTATCCTTCAGTGTCACTATAATAGTGAGTTGACCCGGCAGAGCCGAGGTATAATTATCTACCAAGTCAAGGTAAGAGCACACAAAGGCTAAATGATCAACGTGAGTTACCTTCGATCTCAGCTAGTTTCTTGCGCATGATGATGTTCTCAGCCTCAGCCTCGGCTATATAATCCGGATGAAAGTTAATACAGATAGCAAGTAACACAAAGAAATGAAAGTTAGAGATCTTAAGCAAAGTAACTTACCCTTCTTTTTGTGCTCAGTAAGTAGTTTAGTGTGCTTGGAGAAAAGGTCCTTATATGTGTCCAGCACACGCTGGAACTCAGCAGTTTGGTGGTTGGTCGTGATCTAAAAAAGAAGCAAGTATTAGTTTAGAAATGAGAAAGGATATTCGAACTCTACAAGATCCGGGTCAAGTGGAACTTAACCTGTCTCTAGGTGTGTGGATATTCGAAGTCTACAAGATTTGGGCCAAGAGGAACTTAACCCAGATCTAGGTGTGTGGATATTCGAAGCCTACAAGATCTTGGCCAAGTGGAACTTAACCTGGCTCTAGGTGTGTGGAAATTCAAAGTCTACAAGATTCAGACCAAGAGGAACTTAACCTAGCTTTAGGTATGTGGATATTTGGAGTCTACAAGATCTAGGCCAAGTGGAACTGAACCCGTCTCTAGGTGTGTGGAGATTCGAAGTCTACAAGACCTGGGCCAAGTGGAACTTAACCTGGCTCTAGGTGTGTGGATATTTCAAACTACTAAGAACTTGCGCTAGTTTTCTAAGAGCATCCGGCCGAGTAATAAATTACTCCCCCGGAGGCTCGGGGACTAGTGGGTATATCACTAAGTGTTTACACATATAAAAGGCATGACGGAAAAGGGTTTACCTCCATCATCCGACCAGCAAAGGAAATGGCCTTGGTAGCAGTGTTCATTTAGGCACTAAATTCCGCCGGACCAAATTTCTCCGGGAGATCGTCTTGGGGATTTATGAACTCGGCGTCATTCCAGTTGTTCACATATTCGATGAGTGCCGGACTATAATTCTCCCTGCTAAGCGCTTGGCTTGTCACCAAACCCTTGGCGTGGGCCTCTTGCCTCATGATCTGGGCAGTAGCTGGGATGGTATGCAAAGTGAGTTGCTTGCTACCCTCTGATCCGGCAGCGGATGACCCGGAGGCGGCGCCGTCCTTCTTGGTCATGGATGCGAGCGTGCGTTGTCTAGACTCGATATTGGTGCCCTTGGAGATTAGACCCTTGGCTACCTTGGCAGCTTTATTTCTCTTGCTGGATGACTTTGGCAGCTGTAGAGGAGCCGAGGTTGTTGCTCGATTGAGCCTGTGATGTTGGCTGGAATATATCCTTAATGGAGATGGTTGATCTAGATGCAGCTGCCTGAGGTTTCTTCTTGGAAGCTGATGCTGCTAGTGCTAGTGTTGTTGCTACTGGCGCTGGTGTTGCTGCTGGTGCTACTGCTTGTACTGGTGCTGGAGAGGGTACTTGTACTGGTGCTGGAGAGGGTACTTGTACTGGTGCTGGTGCTGATGCTATTGGCGAGGCCGGTAGTGGAAAAGAAGAAGTCTGGGGTGGTCCCGATGAAACTGGCACCTCTACAACTCTGGGTTGCGACTGAGCCGAATTACTGGGGAGGTTCGGCATAGTTGTATCCTCGGTAGCCCTACTGCCCCCGCACCAACATTACCCTCCTCATGACGAGGTGGGCTCAGATCCGACATGGCCACTAAGCTCTCTTAGATAGGGCTCAGCTAGCGAACGTTGCCGTCGTGGGGGCAGATGGAGCACTCCGGATAGGAGAGGAAATGTTAGGACCACTCTAGGGAATCACCCTTGGAGCACCGCCAAATCAGACAACGAACAACAAGTTAGGAGGAGAAAAAGAGACATGTAAAATGCAAAGATAGTGAAGCAAGACGTAGTAATGAGCAAGGAAGGAAAAATGACTTACTTGGCCAAGGTTGGACGTTCCTAGGGCTTGGGTGCTCTCCGGACTGTGTTCTTGGGAACCGTCTTGTGGCGCCCTTAACGCCGGATTTCTTCTGCCTCTTCTTGGGAGGAGGCGCCTCAGAAGCTGCGGCCGAGGTTGCCGGGCGCTTCTAGGAAGGGACAGGAGCCGACTCGTCCATGGCGAGAGGAGGAACCTCGTGGACCTAACTAGTCGGGTTAGCTGAAGCGGAGGTAACCGGATACTCGTAAGAGATGGGCACCGGATCAAGTACCTCCATAATCTCAACATCGGAGTCGTCATCGTTCTGCCAATCCCTCAAAGAAGAGGCCTTACCAGAGGTTTGCTTGGACCGTCCAGAGTAGGCAAGAACATTTTCGGGTCTAGCTCAACAGTGTCCGGATCTGAGCGGTCCTCCGCCCATTTGAGGGCTGGCTCCTTGTCATCTTCCATTGTCTGCTGGAGAAACAACTAAGAGTAAAAATACTAAGGGATCAAATAAGGTTATAGTCCGACATACTGCTAGACTCGGAAAGAGGGTCAGGAGAGGAACATACCGGAGGAGGCAAGTTAACCCGGGTGAAGTGCTCAAGCCCCACTTTCGCGCCTCAGTAAACTCCTTATCTATCTTAAAGTTAGCCTTGAGTCGACGAAATATGTCGGTGTTGTCAAGATCGAAGGAGGAGGTGCGATTGGGGTCAAGAGGACCACTCATGTGGCAAATCTTATGCATGCACTTCTAGAGAGCGGATATCTAGCTGCAAACGAAGGTAATCATGACGTCCTCGCTGTGCAGCCCCTGCTTGACAAGCTCCTTGATCTGCCTGTCTACCTGATTCGCCAAGGTGGTTGGCCACCTTGGGATCCGGTCCCACAAGGTCGCATCCGGAGGACCCAGCTTGAAGGGAAGCAGCCGGATCAGGTATACATCCGTATCATTTTTGACATAGAAGAAGGTCCGGGCCCAGCCCTTGCAGGATTCGAGGCCTGTGACCCGGGGAAAAGTGGAATTCTTGCAGGGAGAGATAGAAGCTCCACCGCACTAGGTCAAAAGCTTATCTTTAGGGGCAAGAAGACGGTCGGGAATGACGTTTTTGCGAAGACCAAAGAACTTGATCCAAATTTCTTTGGTGGGCTAGAGGCTGACGTATCGCTCAATAGGGGAAGCGAAGGACGAGAGGGAGGTAATAGCATTTGCTGGAAGGTGGTGAGGCTGAAGCTCGTAGATGTTGAGGAAATCATGAAAAAAATCGCTCACTGGGAGGCCGAGGCCACATTGAAAGTGGGACAAGAACACCACGAACTCGCCTAGATTGGGGGAGGGAGCAATCTCCCGGGCAGCGAGGCGGCACGAAATACCAGCGGGGCTGCGGTGGGTCCGTTAGAGCCAGTCAAGATCATCTTGACAGACCCATGCACCCGCCCAGGCGCCGCGCTCATGCGTTTCTTCTTCCTCCCACTCTTCCTCAGCGATGATGATCTCCTCCTCCGTCATCTCAATATCCTCATGAAAGTAATCTGCAGTGGGGAGAAATGGTTTGGAACGACAAGGCCCCGTAGTGGAGAGCTTGCGCAAGAGAAGCGACACGGATGCGTAAGAATAGTGAGGCACGGCAGGGGCAGTGCTATGCTAAGAAGGAGGAGGAGCGGCGACGGCGCGACTGTGGAGAAGAAGGATGTAGAAGGCAGGAGCGCGTGCAAAGTGGGGCAAATCCCCAAGGGACTCCCTGTCCCTATTTAACTGCATCCCTGGGAGGCGTAGTGGGATCCAACATTGCGGCACGGCCACACGATGTGGTCATGTATTTGCCAAGACAGCCAATCAAGTGCGCGCCACATCAAGGACCACATGGAGCAGCAGATCCTACGAAGGGACGTGATGATACAGTTAACGAGGGGGTTGCCACTACGTGACATGCGCAATAGTTATTCCTGACAATTAATACAGTAACAGGCACAGTAACTAGCGCGACCCTTAAAATGAGGTAACGTGATGATTACCCTCCATGTAGGACGTGGGGAAGCGTATGAGAGAAAGAAAGGTGACTCAGATGTATGGATAATAACCCGGCCAGCGAGAAGTAGCTCCGAATGTGCCAGGGGAATGTCAAGCAAAACTGACCGGGTTACAAGATAACTCAGCGAAAAAAGTATAGATCTTGGTAAGTGGAACCTACTATGGCCTTATCAGCTGAAGTTGCTAAGACCACACCAGTTTCGGGGACTAATGTTGGGGGGATACCCTTGGGTAGGGTCACGCCGAGTATAACGGCCGAGTTAGCTGAGGTACATCATGGTCAAAGCAAGAGCTGGTCGGTTCACCTAAAGGAAGGCCGACTTACGGAGTAACCCGGCCTGGTGGGTGTTCACCTAACATTAACCTGGCCAGCACAAAACATATGTCGGCAATGTTCAATCTACCTTGTTTGTAGGTACCCTCTTAGCCGGCTTAGCCAGGCCCTAGCCGGGTTATCACTTGGCTTCCAAGAGAAGGAATGAATCTCCCATTGGTCAAAAGGTGGCCTCTGTCCACTGTAGCGTTAGCGAAACAGGCAGAGGGAAGGACCAGTGGGGCGTGGCCGATAAAGAAGACGTAGCCAGTGTCTGGTGATGCAACACCACAGTGGAGATCAGGGAGGCTTATGCCCTGAGTCCAGACTAGCCGTTTAAAGTGTAAAAAGAGGTATCTTGCTTTAACCAATGGGCATATTCGGAGAATATGCTTCCACGTGTGCCCTAGATTTGTAACCTGGGCTCCCCTATGTAAGGAGCACCAGGGCCTCCATAGCAGGAGATCGATCATTCTGTGAAGGAAGAACCCTAGAGCTTTGTAGTGGGCAGTAAGAGAACTAGTCTCCTTCTCACGAATAGCTTGAGGAGCCCTTGTAATCCACACTCAACAAGAGAGAAATACAAACACATGTGTGTGGAATTACCACACTATCCCTCCCTGGATTCCTCTAGTGCACATCGCTCCCATCTTTAGCCTATCCATGGCATCTGCCGTGCCACCACCATGACAAATCTATATCTTGCTGCGAACGAATTCAAGAAGGCCTACAAACATAATGATCAATATAATGAAGGAGATCCAAAGGCAGTATGACCCTCCAACACCAGACACTTGAAGACATGCGACAACAATTTAAGTTGGGGGAGTTTCAGTGGACTTTTATGCTTTTAAGTTTACCATATTACATATAGTTATCTTTTTAGTATGGGAGCACTTTTATATTTTATCTATATTTTAGTTTAGTTTATGCAATCTCATGGAGCATTTTCTTGTTACCCTGGTTCGAGTGGTTTATAATGAAATATAAGTATGGTGCGATCCATGGTTTCCTTTATTTGGGGATTTATGGATAACACTCATACAAATAATCACATCGTGCTTAGATGTTTCACTTACACTTTTCTTTGGGATAAATTAACTTGAGCATGTTGGACAAGAATGAAGTAATCTTGAAAAGAAAGGGAAAATAAAGTAAAGTAAATCAAAACGTGTTTTAAGTTTTAAAATTTGGATTTTGAGGAAGAGATTAAGTTTAGTATGATAAATAACAAAATAAAATATGTTACCAATGGATATGAGATACTCCCGTTCAATTGGTAACTAAAAGGATCAACTTATGTTATTTATGGATCTTTTTATTTGGCACACTCTCATGGTTGTGAAATTTTGGTCGACACCCGAGGATTCGGTTACCATGGTATGAGAAAGGAAAACATTGGAGAGTGTGAAACCCAAAATTAAAAGATCCATGAATAGAAATCTTGATGCTATAGCTGATAAATATGAGACCGTCAACTAATACCATGTTTTGCGGTGAAACTGTTCAATTGTTCAAGAAAAATACTTGAGCTTATGGCTGAACTTCATATCTATCTTGTGCTAATATTCTTTTATTTAGTTGATTGTCCTATTAGAGTTTATCTCCTTTACAAAATCAACTATAATGTTTCAAGTCATATGAGCTAAAGTTCTGAAAGTTTTTGTGGTGAAAAAGATGTAATTCAATTTCACAACATGCAATCGTTATTTTAATTCAAAATAAAAGGGTATTTGGTAGATCTTCTATTTATGTTGTCATTATTTGACTGTCTGCTAGTTTATAAATCTTTTGGATGAATGAAACATGCATAAGTTCATGATACAATGCTCGTATTTCTTTTACATCTATAAGCCCATTGATGCATGATATGATCAATTTGATTATTTGCTCGAGGAAGAGCAATGGTTTATGCTTGGGGGAGTTGTTATGTGCATTTTGCATCATCATAATTGTCGTGGTGGTGTCACGGCAGATGCCATGTGATGGCTTAACTTGGGGCCGAATGAGCGTAGGAGGATCCGTGGAGGGATGTTGCTATTGAGACCGCACAAAGAACACACACAACACACGCGATGTACCCAGGTTTAGGGCTCTCCTAGTGACTTAAAACCCCTATGCCTGAAAGGTTTCCGTAGCAGATAACAAAAAATTTACTACGTTGGAACACTCTAACGCCTAAGATCTATGTAGAAGTAATGAAGTAATGGAGGAAGACAGCGGTAACATACCCTTGAAGACTAAGAGAACGTTACTCTAATGCATGAGCATGGATGATGTAGTCGTACCCATACAACCTCAAGGTCGCGAAGCTCCTCGCACGTCACCTCTTGTCCAGATCCTTGCACGATGGTCTGGTCGCTACTACACACACATACGGTGCAATACAATGACTCCTAGACTCGGATCCCTGCCGAGGTTGCAGAAGTAGACCTCCTAGCTGGAATCCCTGCTGCACAATGGCGTGACGCAGCGGTGTTTACTTTGCGTGTATAGTCCTTCTCCGGGACCGTGCCACCGCAGAGGCAACTGAGAGAGAGGAGAATACTTCTATAAGGAAAGATGCCTTAGAGAATATCTTGTTGGTGTGTCTTTTAATCCCACACATGGGCACCCCTTTATATAGGCGGAGGAAGGTGTACCCTCTGCTTTGGTTGTCCCATGTGGGACTAAAATATAACGAAAAAGGGCAAAAGGAGTGCTGCCAACCGGCTAGGCCATTTGGTGCCCGGGTGGGCCACCACCTGGGCCTGGCAACAACTAGAAGCATCAATGAGGCATAGCAGCAACGACCAGCCGACCTTGCCCCGCGCGGCCCATCTCACTCCTATGCCTGCAACAAGCAGTAGCTATGGCCTAGCCCGGGTGGGATGGCTTGTCCCGCGTGGCCCAGCACCGTGGCGCCTAGCGCCAGTTGCCCTGGTGGCCCGGGTGGGCCAGTTGCCTACCCGCGGCCCGCCAGCTCGGCTGGCTCGCACACCATCCCAGCTCCCCCGCGTGCCCCTTGGGCCGGGGTTGAGCAGACCGGCTACGGCGGCCGGTAGCCCTACTATACTCGTGTGGTAGCGACTATCTACCACCCGTTCTCGTGGGCTGGTCAAAACCAGCCCAATATAGTTTTCTTTTGGCTGTCCTTTTCCTATTATTTCCTTCTCGGTCAATTCCCTCCGGGGTTTTGGCCTAATGAGAAAATCACATAATAAATTTTAATTTAAATATTTATTTAATATAATTTAATTCATAATTAACATATAATAAATGCATATTATAAATTTCCATTTATCAGAAACTCCTTTCGACCTTTTCTTTCGTTCTTTCTCCGAACAACTTCGGATCTCTCCGGATTCCGATTTCTCTCTCTTCTATGGTTCCATCTCACGGGAGGATCTCCAATCATCGTAGTGCCTTTAGGTGTGTTTCCCTATGGTTTGGGAATGTCATACACATGATCTCGATCAGTGATCAATAGCAGGATCGGGATGCCCATATTGACCCTTATGCACTCTACGAATCACCATCGTGTCGAACCTTAAATGTTATGTCCAATTCCCTTTGTTACGTGATACAAGACTTGTCCAAGAACTGATCATTGGTATCATGATACCTTGCTCAATCTTGTTTCCAACAAGTACTATTTTACTCGTTCACGTGAAATTCCATCCCAATGACCTAGTGATACGCTATGCATCTTATGGATGTAGTTCACTGAGTGGGCCTAGTGTATCTTCCCGTCACAAAGGAGAACAAATCTTGATCTTTATGCATAGGCCTCAACCTGCTCCTTCAGACCACCCAACATGCACCTTTATGGTCACCCAGTCATAGAAATGATGGTTGATGTAGTCAAAGCAATCTTCTAGTAACAATGATTAATATGATCTCACGGTCTAAGGATTAGGACACTCCATTTCTAACAATTTCAACAAGAACTAAGTGACATGATCATGTTGCAAAAATCATTGGTGGGAAATGTCCATCACATCATTTCACATGATATCACTTCATTGTTAATTGGCTCTAATAGCACCATGATCAGGAAACCTTGATCATCAGCTGCCCAATGAACTAGTTGAATAGAGGCTACTAGGGACCTGAGTTTGTTCATCTATCACACTTGTATCAATGTTTCCGCTTGATATAGTTATAGCATGATATAAATGATGGGGTTCGTTGCTTAGAAAACAAAAAAATTCCTATGGTTTACAACTGCCAAGATCGAATCTAGGCGATAATTTGTAACGATTACAGATGGACTCACCCTCGTAGACCGTAAGCGAGATAACATTCCTGCAAACCAACATGGTTGATGTAGATGGTACACGACCATCCTCAAGAATGTGCAGACGATCAGCGCCACAGACGGACAGCGCCTCCGTAATCGGTCACACGTTCGGTGTGCCGACGACTCCCGATCCCTTGCTCCAGCCAGGCAGCAGAAGTAGCGGATCCCCAGGAAATCCAACAATGCTATTCCATGGTAGTGGTGGTGGAGGGGAAGGTTTAGAGCAGGGCTTCTCCGAGCACATTTTCTAGTGGCAATGTACAAGGCAAGCAAGGGGGAAGATGCCAACCTTGGGGCATATGAGAGAGCTTGTGAGAGACTGTGTGGAGAGGAGGAGGAGGCCACCTCCTTTTATAGGTGCCATGGGGCTGCCCCTCCCCTCCTCATATTCAATCTCCATTAAAGCACTTTAATTCCCTTAAAGGTCTTTCTATTAAAGCACTTTAATTCCATTAAAGCACTTTAATTCCATTAAAGCACTTTAATTGCCTTAAAGGTCTTTCCACTAAAGCACTTTAATTCCATTTTAATGCAACTCAATTTAATGAACACTTAAATAATGAGTACTTCATTTAATGAACACTTCATTTAATGAACACATTAGCATTTTGATCCCTTGCTTTGTTTCAATACCCTAAAACTATTTCGGCAGAATCGACAGAACAATTTTCTGTAGTAGAACAATTTTTTGAGATGTCCATTGACTTCCCCTGTGTTTCCTATCCGCTCAGTAATCATTAAGTGTGTCTCCCTATGATTTAAAGAACTATGTAGACATGATCGAGACTGTCTCCGATCAATAATCATTAGCGGGACCAGGAGATTCATAACGACTCCCACTAGTTCCACGAAAATCAGATGATCGTCTAAACCTCTTTTGCTGCAATAAAATTCCTTTTGTCTCGCGGTACATTACTTGTCCGAGATTCGATCACTCGGTATCATATATACCTTGTTTAATCTGGTTCCCGACAAATACCCTTTTTCTCGTTCCTATGATATGCCATTCTAGTGATTAAATCACTTGCTTGCAAGGCTATGTCAATGTGATATCACCGGGAGGGCCCTGATTATCTCTCCGTCATCTGGATGGACAAATCCCAATCTTGATCCACGAGCCTCAACTAACACTTTGCAAATACCTGACGACAACTTTATAATCACCCTATTAGGGTGTGACGTTTGATGTAATCAAAGTACTCTTTTGGTGAAAGTGATTGACATGATCTCATAGTCTAAGGACATGAGTTACTACGAATGCAATAGCAATTTAAACTTGATGCGGTGATCATATTTTTACATTCTACTGCAGGTGACTGTTCATCATATCATTCTCTAACGATATGACCCGGTTATTAAAAACATCAAATGTTCATGATCAGGGAACCGTTGATCATCTGTTAATCAACAAGCTAGTATAAAGAGAGGATTTATTAGGAACCATATCAGTTTATAATTCACACATGTATTAACGTTTCCTTCTTAATACAATTCTAGCATGAAAAATAAACATCTGTTATAAACCTGGACTAGCATAATAACCAATTTATTATTGCCTCTTGGGAATATTCCTTTGAGTAAAACTATTATGATCTAATGAGATATGATAATAAAACTCCTTTATTATTTGCCTCTGGGGCATATCTCCTTCAGCATCCCACTAAAACTAGAGTACAAATAATCTAGCTATATTGCTACTAATCATAAACCATATCTCATATGCGTTGATTGATCATGATTTCTCATGGAGGACTTCATGTCTTAAATCTATTTTACCAGATTCTTGAGGTCCTATTTTGCAAATCATTAATGTCACCTATTTTGACATTCACACAACTATCATATAATGTGTTGTAGCTTTTTGCTGACAAAGTGAGACTTCTGTTTTCTAGTATATACGATGACGATCTATCAGGCAATAGAACTTTCAAGATGTCATGTATAACTATAAAACACACTTAGTTGAAAGTCAAACTTTATTTAAACATACTTGCTAACACTAAAGTGTCCTAATACTTCTATATCTATGTATTTAAATCAATTTGCAACTTTGATGTCCAGCCACACTTTCGCTGCGTTCAAACTTAACTCTGGTTTAGTAATTGACTCAGTAATCAATCTATAATCTTTGTTATTTACATCTAAGAACATGTGTCACATTACGTCAAGTATAAATAACATGTGTTTTTCAGGAAAACTTATGGCCAAGGAATAGGTGATGCGACACATCTTTCTTTCCTTTAACCACTATCATGAATACTGAGTCACCACTCAATACTTCCTAATTTTTCAAGTAAGAACCATTTCTTAACTTGAATCCATTGTGAACCATTTTCATAATCTCAACTAGGTCTTTCTGAACTACTTTCAGAATACTCCAAGTATTTTGACATTTTAATGTTATCTAAACTCCAGATCTATTCACATAAGATCCTTTATGTTTAATATAAGTTAAATCTCATCCATTTAATGATCTAATCATTCCTAATACCAAACACATTATTCACTAATATGCCAATTACATATTCAAGAACATTTATACACTCCCACTCAAATATTTCATCAATATTTGATATTCTTGGATGTCACTCATCTCCCACTCAAATATGTTATCCACATATTCTATTTGGAAAACTTCTTACCTCCCACTCAACTTGCAGACTTTTCTCGATAATCCTGGCAAATCCAAAATTCTTAGATCTTACATCTAATCGACAATTTTTGGCTACAAGACTTAGCAATTCTTGATTGGTCAAAACCTTCTTGTTGTAGTAGCTACAACCTTTTTCTTCAAACTCTTGAAGACTTTGTAGTTTTGATCAGTCATTTGCCAATTTCATGACTCTAAGTCATTTCTTGTACCTAGGTCCATCAATCTTTCTTTGTAGTTCATAGATACGTATTATTCCAATAATAGTACAAGTGAATCTAGAATGAAATTCTGCAAATGGCAGAACAAAATCTTGAATCCTAACTTTATAAAGTATTAGCAGAAACTTATGCTTACACTTGTACCCTTCTACTAACACTTCTATGAGAAAACAATTTCTCAAAGAAGTACCACGCTGAGACAATACCAACCTTTTCTTCTTCGGGTATTAGTTTGGAATTTGTATTCATAGTCTTACTAATAATGTACCACAAAGACTTACTATTCGTAACGATCTCGAACTATCGAGATATCTAGAAATCTGAGCTTGCCATATCTCATATGGTGCTGTTTTCGTGGAATCTTTAGATGTTTATAATACTTTGAGTGTTTACTAATTAAATATCGAAACTCTAATTCCTAACGTTAACCCATCCGAATATCATTTGGACCATATGTATTTCATATACTATGACTATGATATTCAGGCAATTCAATACACTTTGAATTTGTCTAATTACCATAATTTTGTGAAAAACAATTCCCAAGTCCTTATATGCCAATTTGTTTTTAACTTGAGTTCATAATCACTTTGATCAAATTACAGAGATTTTGAATTCTTGTTAATCTTATATCCACCTCATTTTGAAATCATTTGAATAATTCAAAGGGTTTCAACTTGTGTTTCATTAGACATATTTACTTAAACTCACCATGAAGTTTATAAAATAATGATTTCCACTTTCTTTCGCATATCACTGTTTTACTAAAATGCGGAGTTTTAGTCATTCTTTCCAACAAGGCATATCACCGTGTTACAATAGTGTTATTCAATATTTAAGCTTGAATTTTTCTTGGCAATTTTCATAAACGTCCTTTTATCATACAGATAAAGACTAGAATACCTTGTTTATAATCCCAGTGTGAATCATAAAAATAGAACAACTGAATTGTATCTTACTAATATGAATAACCATCTCGCAATAAGAAATACACACTAATAAGTTTCACAAACTTCATTACGAAGCTTTTATTCAAATCTACTAATCCTAATGATAAACTTCGAGGGAAGGAGTGTCGTCGGCCATCAACTAGCTTGTTTGTCATCATCACGCCATTAGCGCCTCGTTCCATTCTGTAACTCTCACGTACAGGGTCATATTTTCAATAAAACAAGATTAAGTATCCAATACTTGAAAACTGCATAAGTGTTTCATGGAAACATTTATTGCTTGTATATCACATATACCCTTTACGTTGACGATGATCCTGGCTTTTGGTTTGACCCTAGTGAAGGTATAACGGTGGTCACAGAGAGTCGTATCTTCTCTACCATCGGATTCATCGGGGAAATCTTCTAGGGGTTCATGAAGGACATAGAGGAGATGGTTTTCTATGAGGATCCTTCTTAGGCGTTGGTACCAGTCGATCAAATTCGACCCATCTAACTTAAGTTTCTTCCCGCTCATTAATGGACCTGAGATGTCCTTAACTGAGGGAATGACCATAATCTACAAGACATTTGCATAAAAGGACTTAGACTAAGTTCATAATTGGAGTTCAAATTTGTAATCATATTGACAAATGAGCTTCCACTTAAAGTGTCATCCCTAAAGACAATTTAGTGATTACATGACCCTTTTACACCACATCATCCTTGATCTTCATGGCCTTTAATGTGGCTGCCAGAGTGGACTATATCCGTCGATCACATCATCCATGTGACTCATGCTTGATCTTTTGATCTTCATGTTCTGAGGCCATGTCTATACATGCTAGGCTCGCCAACCCAACAATAGTATATTTGCTATGCATACATGGCTTGCACCCACTGTATGCGAATGCAGATATGTCTGACACCCGATCATCACGGCGTGCCTCATAACGGAGAACTTTCCTGGTGGTGCACACTAATGGGAGAACACTACATTGGTATTAATTAGGGATCATCCTATTTAAATGTTACCATTGTGTATATAATACTTGCACTCAAATAAGATGCACACAAATATTAAATCATATCTAATCTAAATGTGACATGAAATGGTTGTCTTCGTGCTCCATGATCTCCATCAGGTGCTTTGGTTTAACGCCCAGTCCATGATGCCACCGGTCTTGTCATTCATCATCGTGCTGACTACTACTATATGACTTAGTAATAGGAAAAGTAAACTATCTTACCTCATTCACTACTACAACCATATCACATCAAAAAGCCTTCCCTGCAACATAAAGTTAGATGCCTCTACTCTATCTATTGGAGATTTTACGTGGTTGTTTATAATTTCGCAATAGAACCAGTTCTACCTACAAACTTCAAACCATAACATGGATACAATAGTTGTCTCTACTACACCCCTTTAGGGGACTTCCGTTGTAGATTCTATATCAACTACTGTGAGAGAGACAAACACGAACTAGCCACTTATATGGTAAAAGCTATATGTCAAGTATGGAACTAGTATCGCATAGGATTGCGCGTAAGGTTGGTCCGAGCGGCTTCATCGCATAGTACTGCGATATAGAGAAATACATCTAGGAAGGTAATAACTAACGTATCAATGCCCATACTCTGCATCCGTCTATCCGTACTAGCATATTATCCATAGATTAGGCTATGCTACCACTAAAGGGTTTTCATAGCAGATAACAAAAAAAATACTACGTTGGAACACCCTAATGCCCAAGATCTATCTAGAAGTAATGCAGTAACGGATGAAGATAGTGGTAACATACCCTTGAAGACCGAGAAAGCGTTACACTCATGCATGAGCATGTATGATGTTGTCGTACCCATCTGAACTCAAGGTCGCAAAGCTCCTCGCACGACTTCTTGTCTAGATCCTTGCACGACGGTTGGTCACTACTAGTGCTATCTCCACGAGTTATCACACACATACATTGCAATACGATGACTCCCGGACTCTGATCCCTGGCGAGGTTGAGGAATTAGACCGCATGGACGGAATCCCTACATCACAACAGCATGCCATAGTGGTATTGACTTTGCGTGTATAGTCCTTCTCCGGGACCGTGCCACCGCAAAGGCAACTGAGAGAGATGGGAATATTTCTCTAAGGAAAGATGCCTTAGAGAATATCTTGTTGGTGTGTCTTTTAATCCCACCCATGGGCACCCCTTTATATAGGAGGAGGGAGGTGTACCCTCCCCTTTGGGTGTCCCATGTGGGACTAAAACATAAAGAAAAAGGGCAAAAGGAATAATGCTAGCTGGATGGGCCATTGGGTGGCTAGGTGGGCCATATTGTCAGGCCTAGCAACAACCATCTGGGTGGGCCAGCCTTGCCCCACGTGGCCCAGCTCACTCCTGCACCAGAAGCCAGCAGCAGCGGTGGCCTGGCCCGAGTGGCCCGGCTTGCCCCACTAAGCCCAGCACCGTGGCGCCTAGCGCCAGCTGCCTTGGTTGCCCAGGTGGTCCGGTTGCCTACATGTGGTCCGCCAGCTCGGTTGGCCCGGCCGCCTGCCCAACTGCCCGTGTGCCCCCTTGGGTCAGGGTCGAGCAGGCCGGCTGCGGTGACCTATAGCCCTGATGCGCGTGTGCGGCGGCGACTATCTAACGCCCGCTCTCGTGGGCTGGTGAAAACCAGCCCAATGCAGTTTTCTTTTTGCTATCCTTTTCCTGCGATTTCTTTCTAGGTCAATTCCCTCCAGGGTTTTGGCCTAATGAGAAAATCGCATTATAAATTTTAATTTTAATATTTATTTAATATAAGTTAATTCATAATTAACATATAATAAATGCATATCATAAATTACCATTTATCCCTAACTCCTTTGGGCCTTTTCTATCTATCTTTCTTTCTTTCTCTGAAAAACTTCGGATCTCTCCAGAAAAATTCTAATTTCTCTCTCTTTTGTGATTCCATATCATAGGAGGATCTCCAAGCGTCGTAGTGCACTTAAGCGTGTTTCCCTACGGTTCTAGAATGGCATTAACATAATCTCGATCAATGATCAACAACGGGACTGGATGCCCATATTGACCCCCATGCACTCCATGAATCACCATCGTGTCAAACCTTAAATGATATGTACAATTCCCTTTGTCACATGATACAAGACTTGTCCAAGATCTGATCATCGGTATCATGATACCTTGTTCCATCTTGTTTCCAACAAGTATTGTTTTACTCGTTCATGTGAAATTCCATCCCCATGACCTAGTCATACGCTGCGCAGATTATGGATATAATTCACCGAGTGGGCCTAGTGTATCTTCCCAGGACACAGCAGAACAAATCCTGATCTTGATGCATAGGCCTCAACCTGCTCCTTCAGACCACCCAACATGCACCTTTATTGTCACCCAGTCACGGAAATGACGGTTGATGCAGTCAAAACAATCTTCTGGTAATAGTGATTAAGATGATCTCACGGTCTAAGGATTAGGACACTCCGTTTCTAACAGTTGCAACGAGAACTAAGTGACATGATCGTGTTGCAACAATCATCGGTGGGAAATGTCCATTTCATCATTCCACATGATATGATTTCATTGTCAGTTGGCTCTAATAGCACCATGATCAGGAAACTTTGATCATCAGCTGCCCAATGAACTAGTTGATAGAGGCCACTAGGGACTTGTGTTTGTTTATCTATCACACATGTATCAATTTTTCCGCTTGATACAGTTATAGAAAGATATAAAACTATGATGAACTAATGAGATATGATAATAAAAACTCCTTTATTATTTGCCTCTAGGGCATATCTCCTTCAACTCCTACATCTATCTCTCTATATCTCAATATATCTCAAGTGTTACAATCTTGCTCCTCGAGCTATGTCCTCCAAGGAAGAAGAAGCTCTCTACTAACTACTCCCTCTACCTGCTAAGGGGGAGAATGGAGAACAAATGAACCGACCCACCTCTAGGAGGTCCCGGGCCACATTATAAAGGGGTTCCTAGGTTACAAGTTAGGGCATAGGTGGCACCAAATATACTCTCTAGATGCTGCACAAAGTCGTTGCCTTGGGCCCAGATGCTCCTCTTATCATGGGGTCACCCATGGATACCCTAAATGGGACTTGACGTGCCCATCCCTGCTTACCCTTTCCATGCCTGACAATGGTCTCCTCCTGAATATCCTCGATGTGACTATAACCATAACCCACGGTCACGCCTCTAAAATACAGTGGCACGCCCGTATGACAACCCCGGGAATCCTGGGATAGGAAGAAGCATTGACCTTGACGCCGGCATATAACCTTGTGCCATACACCAGCCCTATATCGGTTCCTTGGTACCAGCCAAGATAACTCGACCTAACCTGTTCCTGCAGTAAGGGAGCAAACAGGTTATGGTGACATAACTTATGTATGTTGGCCTATGTCGACCTTCATAAGTCAGTCAATGTTATCTCGACCAACCTTACTTTATACCATAGCTTGACCCTACCGGGGTCATCCCCCAACATTAGTCCCCGAAGCTATCACAGTCTCATAGTGTTAACTGGAAGGCCATGACAGGTTCCTTTAACTGATTTGGAACACCTTTCCTCAGTCACATGTTTTTATGCCGATTAACCTAATTCTCAATGAATCTCGGCATCTCGGTCAACAACTCTTTAGTTGTTTCCGTTGCCCAGCTGGATACGAACTTTACCTTGGCTCAAATGTTATCCCTTGCTTCCTATGTTGGCTTTGTTGTAACCAACAACTTTGTCTCGGTTTTCCCATTTCTTATTTCCTTATCCTATGTTTCAAGTACTCATGATGAGTTTCCTCATTATTTGTACCAGTACATGACACATGCCACTGTTGCTGCGACATGTGGGCGCCAGGAGGGGTCAAATCCGCCAGTGACCAGTCAAATATTCCCCACAATGCCTCGCTTACCGCATATGCCGTGGCATCAATTATGGCCCGTGGGGTGGTTGCTAATCGTGCATCAGGATCTGGGTAGCCGTTTGCGTAATAAACTTGTAATTATTGTGATCCCACGATCCATGACGCACTTGGCCTTTAACTAGTTGTGCGAGGGAAACCCTCATTTTCACTTCTACCCTTTTCCCTTCTTCTCCGTTGCACTGCCGCCGCAATCTTCTCACCACTGTTGTGCTGCGATTCTTCTCATCGCGTCATCGCCCTTCTTCTCTCCTCCTTGTGGCGCCGTAGATTCAACTCGTGCATGCACCATCGCTACCACTACGGTCGCCTCCACTCCAAGACAAGCATCACCGCCACCGCTACAGACAACATCGCTGAAGCGATGGATCCTCAAGACGTGGTTGCCATCGAGCATGTTGAGGACGAGTACGGTGACCTTCCGGAGCGAGCCTCGTGGGAGGGTTCTAATATGACCTCCGACAAGCTCGAATAGCTCCATGGAATGGGGTGGATTCCACCGAGGGTTGAGTGTCGGATTCCTAGACCCAAGGTTATGCCGGTCGTTAACCCGAGTGAGTACGTAGTTTTTCTCTCCCACTTTGAGTGCGGGTTTGGCCTCCCAATTAGTGATTTCACCAAACAATTCCTAGAAACCTTTAGTCTTCAACCTCATCATCTCCTGGCGAATGCCATTACTGCCTTATCCGCTATTGTATCTTGCTAAGACGGCTATCTCGGCTTGGGGCCGTCAATCAACCTTTGGGCAAGTATTTCCAGTTACAGCCCCAGGTTATCCCCGATCCAGATCTTCCTGCCGGCTCGAAGCCGATGACCCAGTGCGGGGCCGCCACTATTGTACCTCAGTGAAAATCCCTCTTTCCATGAATTCACGGGCTAGACTCTTGCAAGAAATGGCAAACGTCTTTCTTCTATGTGAAGAACACGACTGGGTTAGATTTGATCAGATTGCCAAATTTTTCTATTGGTGTTCCCGGGACAAAACGCAACTGGAAAATGGACCCAAAAGAGTTCCATGTCGAGGTCAACCAAATACACTTGGCCATCCTCAAGATTATGCAAGATGGTATGTTGGCTGTTGATCTCGTGGTGACATACATCAGTTGCCCAGTTTCTCCTCTTCAACAAAGACCGCACAAGATTTGCCAGATGAGCGGCCGACATGGTCCTACTCGGATGTCGACGATTGAACTGAGCAAAGTTACAATCCTTAACCGGGTTATGGCCATTGCCAAGACCAAGATATTCGAGGACTGGCAGTGGGGCAAAGCTCCCTATGATTGACATCACCCTGTGCTTGTGGTAACCAACCAACATAGTTTCATATCCGCCATACTTTTCTGCCGACATAACTTCTCCATTTGAACTTGATCTACATTTGATTATTATGCAAAACTTTTTCTGACAGTCCACAGAGGACGAACTGATCACAGCCAAGGCTTGGGCCAAAGACCGCGAGGATTTAGATATTGAATTTCCAGATTCTGAGGACTTTATGTTGATTCCTGATGCCAGTTCTGTCCCGGTCCAGGAAAGGATCCAGCTCAATATACTTTAAGATCATGTCCGGACGACGATGATGATGACTGTCAAATTCTAGAGGTACTTGACCCTATTCCCATTTTATTCATGTATCCGCTGAACCCGACCCCAGCTGATGCAGGTAAACAGGTGGCAGATGTGGCACCTCTGGCAACCGGTGTCCGAGGTGGAGGCAAAATCAAGCCCCTTTCACGGCAACGAGGCCCGCAGGGAAAAAAGGAAAGTTGGGATCTGCAAGTCTAAGGCGAGGCCGACCATAGATGGGTAATATTTTGTGCTGACATATATTTGTACTTTTATATTTCGTGTTTCTCTCTTTCTTCTCTTACTCGAAATACTTTTAACAACATGCTCTACTGCAGGGCTACGTTGGATGTCAACCAGACCGCAACTTGCATTGCTTCAGAACTGGCGCAACCTCCATCTCCTTCTCATGCCGACACTCGAATTCCGAGTCTAGCAAGGGAGAACATTCCTCCGGGTTCAGTCGACGAGATGCTCCTACGGAATTAAGCTGCCAACACTAGGGGGAGATCTTATCGCCCCAAATGATGAAGCCATGTATAATGCAAGAGATGATACCCCTGTCCAAGTCCGAGATGAGGACTCTGGCACCGGTAATTTGGGTGCTGAGATAGAGATTATTGAGACTCCGGAACTACCGAAGCAAACTCGATCAAAGAAGAAAGTCCAATAGCAATCCCAACAGCCACCCAAGACAACAATGCAGGAAAAGGTAGCTTCGCCGGCAAAACAGCGACTACCAGCCTCTTCGAAGAAAGGACAAACACCGGCTCCTTTGACTAAACAACAACAACCGAAGAAAATAGCGACCAAGTACAAGCAAACCTTGGTCGCAGATATGTTGAAGAAAGCTGCCACTACCCCTGAGGTGGACTCGGATAAGCAAATGACGATGCACATGAGAAAATCTATAGCATGAGTCAGTGCCAAAATTAACTCTACGGGCAACAAATTTATTCCATCCCAGACCTTGAGTGGAAATAGTGGGGATGTTGATAGCTCCAAATTTCATCACTTTTTACTATTGGTTTTCCTATTGTTTATTGCCGGATTTCACTAAAGATTGACCCTTTCCACTAATGTTAATATCGCAATTAGCGAATCCTTGGTTTCTTGTGATGGTTTTCAGGCAATGAACATTTATTAAAGATCTAACAACATTTATGGGCTAATTACATTAGAATAAGAAAATCCCCAATTGGAGCAACTTTCATTGGAGGTGTCAGTACGCATAACGACCACTGGTACGGTCGGGGCACCCACGTACCGCCTGCCCGTACTACCAACCGGCTCCTTCCTTATATCAATACAAGCAATTTTTGTAAAGAGGAAGAGACGAGAAGAACCATAGAACGGAAGTTACAACCGCCGTAAGCCATCTAGAGGGGGAGATCAAATCTGAAAGAGGAGAAAAACTTCACCTCGTTCTCTGACGATCTTCAACCTCAAAACGACACACTCCACCATCATTCCATCATTACTTAGAGAGAGAAAATGGCACTTGTAAGATTACAGTTTCATACTTTGATCTACCTATGGTGTTTATTTGATTGGATCTTTAATCGCTATTGTGGTTTGCTACAATAACTTTGAGATCATTCCTATTTGCAATACAATTATGCCTTTGATTTATCTTTCTCTCATGTCTGAATAAATCCCCATAGGCATGGGAGATGTAGGGGATTGGTGAGATGTGATGCGCCTCCTTTAAATCCATCCATTTGTGATCGTTGTAATGTTTATTTAAATAGTGAGAATGAATATCTATGTTTTCCTAATGCGTGTTATCTAATTTAAGGGCCCAGGTAACATGATCCAAAGATCTCATAGGTATGAACTTGTATGCTAGTAATTCGGAGACCCGCAAGTGACACGGCCGATATCAAAGAAGTGCTAGCACTACTCGAGGATAACAAGGAACCATCAAGATTAATGCCTTGATCCGGTCGAAAGACCTTAATTAATGGGCTGACCATGGCCGTGGTAACAGGAAGATGGATCATTGGGATTGGAAAGAATTGGCCATGAGGAGTCCTAGTCGGTATATGGGTTGTTTGCCAACTCACTTATAAATAAGAATTATCATTATCACTTATTCCGCTTATTCCATTTGGCACTTGTACTATCACCATGAATTGATTCTCTCCATGCCTAACTTCTCATATGCAGGACCTTAACACACCTTCTGCATCTTTACTTTCATGCAATTTACTTATTTCCAAAGAAAATTCCTCTATCTTTTACTCACCACTTCCATCGTCAACATTTGCAGTCAACTCACTCAAGACCTGTGACACCTTGGGTGCGACAGAAACACCACGTAAAAACACTTTTCTATGCTCCTCATTGGGATCGATATAAAAACTAGAATTAATACTTCCGTGAAAACATTCTCTGACGAACCTGTGCACTTGCAAGCTATCAAGATATTTTATGGCGCCATTGCCAGGGAGCTAAGCGCTAAGTGTTGTTTCTTGACAATAGCAACTGTTGATACCATTCATGATCTCCATTGAAGACAGAGGTACCACTCGTTCAGGAAAAACTTATTTACCTCCATATATTGATCGTGTTCCAATCGAGACAAGATTAGAATATATTGAAAGATTTACTAATTCGTGTACTGTAGACGTGAATAGTTTATCCTGAACTTGAAGGCTAGGAATTTGAAATATATCGTGAGCTAATATATATGATGAAAGCAATTTCTTTTGCAGGAGAAGAAGAGGAAGACCCTAGTGACCACTTAACAAGGGTACACGACCTTTGTGTTACTCTTAAACCAGCAAGTTTACCAATAGAGTTTGTACTTCTTAAACTCTTTCACTGGTCCTTGAAAGATAATGCTTTAGCTTGGTTACAATCATTACCTAATCATACTATGAAAATTTGGGAATATTGCATCCGAGAATTCATTCAAAAATATTGTTCATTTAAAAAAATCATGCAGATCAAACAAAGTATAACAAATTTTCTGCAAACAATAGGATAGAGATTTTATCAAGCATGGAATAGATATTATGCAATGATTATGAAAGTTCCAAATCATGGTTTTCACGAGAGTCTAGTTATCCAATGTTTTTATAATGGGTTAATGACGAAACAAATGACATGATTGATCTATACGCAGGATGAGCAATATGCAACTTGACACTGTCGGAATGTGTAAAGCTTTTTGAGGTAAGATCCTTTAATGATGAACAACACAATCCAGTTGAGGACACTGAACCACAAAAAGGTATGATTCACATACCATAAGATCTTATATCTGAAGTCAAAAAGTCCATGGAGGAGAAAGGTATAGCTTTAGAACTTGTAAAAGAAAAAAAGTTGTCATTCTTCAAACTTATGTAATAGAAGATGATTTCAATCTTGTAATACAAAAGTTTAAATATCAACAAAATAAATTCCGTGAGAAAAACTATAAACGTCTTATTACACAAGAAATGAATATAAGATAGCTACCAGAAGTCTTCGATGACTTGGCTCAAGCCACAAAACATTTAGATAGATATCTAAGTATGGTTAAAACCCAGTGTGAGCAAATAAATGAAACCCAAACTTTGATTTTGAACCAAGGAAATTTCAATACTATTTCTACTAACATTGTTACTAGGCGTGGTATAGAAACTCAGGAACCACAAGGGCCACCTTGGTATCAAGCAGAGCACGCTCGAAAAGCAAGAGAGACTCAGGAGATGAGTCAAGAAGAAGAGGATCTAGTTAACCCCCCGGATGACATTGATTATGAGGCCCAGAAAAGGGAAAATGAAGCTTCCACCACTCAAGAAGAAGAGGAAGCGGGGGATAAGCATAAACCATATGATTCGAACGCTGAGACTATCAATTCGAGGGAAGAAACCGATCTCAGAAAGGAACAAGAAGAGAATGTTATCATCCCGCATGAGGAACACGCCAATAAGCAAAAATCAGATGCAAGGAAAAATAAAAATAATGTTGAACCGATGGCAAAGGTAAAAGAAAAGGTAATACCTACCAAAAATAAAATTCCTTACCCTAACCGAGTTCATTACAAACTAGATAAAGATATTTATGATTCTTTTGCCGAGGCACTAGATAGCTTGCATTTGGAACTTCCTTTAACTGATACTATTCAAGTTCCTACTTAATAGGAAAAAGAAGGTAACCAAGACTGTAGCAGTTATGACAAGCTTTGGTGATAAACTTCCTGCTAAGCTTGGGGATCCAGGGATACCAACCATCTCCTGTGCAATAGGGAAAACTAATATATTCAATGCTCTTTTTGATTTAGGAGCAGGTGTTAGTGTTATGCCTTGTTCCTTATTTAATAAAATTGAATCTTGAAGAGTGTTCTCCTAGTTCGATAACACTTCAAATGGCAGATAAGACAACTAAACAACCTGTCGGAGTGATCGAAGATGTTTTACTTAGAATAGATCAACATGTTATACCCACTGATTTTATTATTATTGATGTTCCTGAGGATGATAAACTATCTATCATCCTTGGAAGACCTTTTCCCAGTACAGCTGGAACTAATGTAGATTTCTCCAGTGGTAAGATTGTCTTCAATATATATGATGATCAGATTGTTCAATACATTCCTAAGAAACATGAGCACAATGGAAAATACATTCCACCACCTAAGTGTGATCAAGCAGCAAAAACTAAAGAAAAAGCACTGCTTGAGACGAACACCGATGATATGGAGTTTGATTAGTAAAACCTCTAGAATTAAACACTTAATGGGAGTTAACCCATTCTTAATAAATTAAGTTTAAGTTTTTTATCTTTATTTTTATATTTATGATTAGTACTTTATTATTTGTATTATCTAATAAGTTTGTTTTGAGTTTTTAGTTCATTCGAAGAATTTACCTTAATGAAGTTGAGAAGCAAGGGAAAACAAAGAAAAGAAAAAGGGGTTTAGTATAGATAACAAGTACTGGTATGGCCATGGTACGCCCATACCGCACGCCCATACCGTCTCTCGACAAAACCTATAGCAGGAACAGTGCCGGCGACGACCACTGGTACGGCCGGGGTACGACCATACCCCACGCCCGTACCGAACATCGTTGAAACCAACAACGGCTACCGAATAGATAACAACCATTGGTATGGCCAGGGTACGCCCGTACCACGCGCCTGTACTAGGTCGACCAGGTTTGATCTCGAACCCTAATGTTGATCGAGTAGTGACGACCACGGTACGGGCGGGCTGCGCCCGTACCGCGTGCGTTGCCAAGTAAAGGACGACGACGGCTAGCTCGCAACCACCTCCTCCTTCTTCTCTCTTTCTTCCTTGTTCTTTCTCTCTCCACCTCAAACCCTAGCCTCCTAAAACCTTTGATTCTTCATTGATTTTGTGTTTTTGAGTTGGGGAATCTTCACACCGGTAATTTTCTCGTCCGATCCATACTCTATTTTCTGAAATCCATGGTTGAATTCATCACATGGGCTATATTTTGAGATTATTATTGATTCCTCATGTTAGGATTTGTAACTTCTACCAGTAATCGTTTGTTTATGTGATAGAAACTTGATGCCTACAGTTTTCTTCAAAAAAATCATAGCACAATGCATAACACTGGAAGGATGTTCCGCTCGGGCAAGGGCTCGGGTGCGGCGGGATCTTCGGGCTCCGCCAAGCCGCCGGGTTTGAAGAAGAGACGCTCTGAGGTGGACACCTTGAGGGCTGCCATGAGCCGAGACTATGAGAGGGTGAGCAACTGCAAGGTTTGTGCCCACCAAGTGGGTAGACCGTCAGTTCCTCTCCCGCCAGGGTGTTCTGGAGGACTTCTAGCAGATGACTGTGCAAGATTGCATTGTCGACTTCTCCTACATCTCTGTCAACACCTACAACCTCACAACGTACGAGTTCATTTCATCGTTCCACGACTATCTCGAGACCTAGGAGAGAAATTGCATTGTAAGTTTTGTGCTCAATGGGCAACTTCACAACTTGACCTTCTATGAATTTTGCAATAGTTTCAGATTCTCCCATGAGGGAGAACTCGATATTAATGACAATGTGCACATAGAGGAAATGCAATCTTGGGGGCAAATTTCTATCCATAGGAACAACGATTACTTGCACAAGAAGAGCGCCTCTATCCAAAATCCTACTATATGTTATTTTCATACCTTCCTTGTTAATTCTTTATTTGGGAAAGGTGATGTTGGGGTAATGACAGGCCCCGAAATGAGTTTAATTCATATGGACTTGCATCCAGAGATGGTGCATAAGGTAAATTTGGGGCCCTTGCTCATCCAGCACTTTCGCCGCCAAAGGTCAGCTTCAAGTTGTCCTACCACATGATCACCTGCACAAACGAATTTGTCCTACCTGCAGAAACGAATTCGATCACACAGATCACCTACACAAACGAATTTGTCCTACCACATGAAAGAGTTGTGGCTGGCAGTAAGGACCTGGATGACATTCATATGGCTAGCACCAAGTTCATGGGTGTCTATAGGCCAGAGCGTGCCCTTCGTGCTTACCTGTTTTATTTTGTACCTAACGGTTATCTCCACCAAATCTTGCTTCCTTTTGTCCAAGCTTTTGGTTTAGCAGGTAAATAGAGTTGGGTCCTCACTTAGGAGGAGTTCCAGCAGGCACTGATCCTCTCAGGAAGGACTGCGCCACCTGGTGTCCATCCCAACTAGGAAAACACAGCAGCTGGCCAACAACAACAAGATGAAGGAGAAGAAGTCCGGCATGGTGCAGGATGGGATGACTACGGTCAACAGCACCATCAGTAACAGCCTATCCACCAACACCAACAACAAGGTATGCCTCCACCATAGCCAGGATTCGACTATGTCCCGAGGAGTGATTTTGACCAAGTGGTGTGTCGCATTGAAAACATAGAGAACATGTTGTATGATACGAATGCCAACATAGTCAACCTCACTCAAGACTTCACATCTTTCATGACCGACTTTCCAAACCACTACCTGAACTTCCCATATCAGCAGCTGATACGTCCATTTAGCATCACTATTCTATATCATAATTTACTATTATTCATTGATATATTTCATATTAAGAGATGATACTTATGTTATTTCATCTGTTTATGCATGGTTGATGAGTTTTGGAGTATGGACCACTGAAGCCAGGATTTTGACGAAAAAGGCACTGTTTCGAGGCAAAATTCACGAAGATCGAAAAATCCCAGAAAATATACGGAAAATCCTATTTTTCCAAAAGACGAAGGAAGCCAGAAGGGGGAGCGAAGATGGGCCACAGGGGGGCCACACCACCTCCTGGCGCGGGCCACCCTAGGTCACGCCACCAGGTGGTGTGGGCACCCTGGTCCACCTCTGGTTCTGCTCTTTGGCGTATATAATCCTCCTGAAACCCTAAGACTCAGGGAGCGACCATAGAAAGGTTCCACCGCCTCTGCGGGGCAGAAACTACAGAGAGAGAGAAAGAGCTCTCTAGCTTGCAGAAATCTGCTAGGAAAATTCCTTCCCTGAGAGGGGAGATCGTCGCCATCAACACCATCATCAAGATACACTACATTGGGATCATCATCATCATCTCCATCATCATCCCCACCAGCACCATCATCACCACTCCATACCGCTGTAACAATTGTGTTGAATCTTGAATAGTTTTGGGGACCGGCGCAGAAAACAAAAATTTCCCTACGAAGAATCCCCGGAAACTTAGCCTAGGATCTATCTATGTAGTAGTGCGGTAACGACCAATGCGTAGAGAGTACATACCCTTGTAGTCTGTACGCGGTTAAAGTTCTGTGGGGAACGTGGTTGATTTAGTCGTACTCATAGCCGACCTCAAGGTCGCGAAGCTCCTCGCAGGTCACCCCTTGCTCCTTCTTGATCTTCATCATCTTCATCATGCAACATCTCCGGATCATGACATTTAAGCGCCCCAAGTGTTGTGCCTCGTGTCTTCGTACACATCCGGTGCACGATGAGACCTCCGGCTACCTGATCCCACAGGGAGTGCGGAAGTTGATATCCGGCTGGGAATTCCTGCAGCGCAACGGCGTACTGCAGGTATGCCTTGATCACATAGCCCAGACTTGGGGCCATGGTCACAAGGTATAGAGAGAGGGAGAGAGAGGGAGAAAGTCATCCAAAGGACTTCTCAAAATATTGGTATATTTAGTGTCTTTAATCCCACCCATGGGTACCCCTTTATATAGGCGGAGGGGGGGGTGCCCTCCCCATTGGGTTAGACATGTGGGACTATTCATAAAAGAAAAGACAGCACATTTTCGGACTTGTCAAATGGGCTAAAAGCATTTAGCCCAAATAGCAAACAGAAAATACTAAATAAAAACAAAAAGAAAAGGCAGCAGCAGCCAACCGGGTGGGCCGGCCTGCTCACCGCGGGGCCCAACTCGCCACCCGGGCAGCGGCAGGAGCTAGGCGCCCGGGTGGGCGGCCGCCCCTTCCCTGGCCCATTGGCCACAGACCGGGTGGGCCTGCCCAGTGCCGGCGGCCTGGCAACCTAGTGCTCCGCCCCGCCTCGCCTAGCCGGGTGGGCCGGCCTGCCTCGGCGGCCCAGCTCCCTGGCGACCGCGTGGGCCACGTCGAGCAGGCCCCTGTGGCGACCGGTAGCTGTGGACCGCCCCCCGTGCGGCGGTTAATAAAAACCGCCCACGTGGGCTGTTTCTTTTCTTTTACTCTTTATTAATTCTGCAGCTTTTATTCTAGCCTATTTCCCTCTGGGATTTAGCCTAATATAATAGTTGACTTTATAAATCTTAATCTAAATATTATTTATAATATATTAATTCATAATTAACATATAATAAATATATATTTAAATTCCCATTTATCAGAAAACACTTTTCTGGGCTTTTCCTTTATTCTTTCTTCGAACAACTTCGGATCTCCTCGCGAAACTATTCCGGTATTCTCTCTTTCTCTACTGTGATTCTGTCTTACGAATGATCGCTCTCATCGTACCCTTAAGTGTATCCTCTCAAGGCTCGGGAATGCTCTAGACATGACTTGTATCAATGATCAACAGAGGGACTAGGGATATCCATGTGACCCCTATGCATTCCTGATGACAATGTCGTTTGAACCGTCTAAATGTAGCGTCCTCTTCCTTTTGTTTCTTGATACAACTTGTCCGAGATCCGATCACTGGTATCCCATACCTTTTTTCAATCTCGATCACAACAAGTTATGTTTTCTTGTTACAGTGATATTACATCCCCGTGACCTACTCACATGTTGCAACATATATGGATGTAATCTCACCAAGCCTGCAGTGTGTATCTTTACCCGTCATGTGGGTGAACAAATCCCGGTCTTGCAGTCACATGTCATCTATTGTTCCTTTGGAATACCCAACATACACCTTTATGGCCACTGTATTACCAGATGACGGTTGATGCAGTCCAAGCAGCCTAGGGAAATAGTGAGTAATATGAGCTCACGGTCTAAGGAGAAGGAGTCTAAGTATATCTATTGCAACAATGAACTATATGACTTGATCGTGTTGCAATCCTTCGAGGAATTTCCAATCACATCATTCTCCAATGATATGATCTCGTTGTCAGTCGGCATAAATTCCCATGATCTTGAAACCCAGATCATCTTCGTGACAAACGAACTAGTATGAATAGAGGCTACTAGGGACTTGGTTGTTTCATACCACACCTGTACCAATGTTTCTACTTGGCACAGTTCTAGCACAATATGAAACTATTATAAACTAATTGAGATATGATAATAAAAACCTATTTATTATTTGCCTCTAGGGCATATCTCCTTCAGTCTCCCACTTGCACTAGAGTACAAATAAACTAGCTTGCATTTTACTCATATAAACCATATACCATATGTGTTTACAGATCATGCATGCTCATGGGAAACGTCATGTCCATGTTCTATTTTACCGGATCATTATGTCTTTTGCAAATCGTTAATGTCTTCCTAATTTTGACATTCACTCCATTATCGTATGATGGGTCGAAGCATTTGTTTGGCAACAAAGTGAGACTTTTTTTCTAGTGTTTATAATGACGGTCGTTATTCACTGTTGTCATCTAAACTTCGAAACACACTTTGCTATCCTTTGTGTATATACTATAGTCATGGCAGCATAACGAGGCATGATTCTAGGAGCTTACAGTGACTTTAGATCAACCTCGAGGGCTTTCTCATGGGCACTGGGCCCTGGGACACATCATTCTATGTTAAAAGTGAATTAGCCCCGCCATATCATTATACATCACATTAGATGTAGCCTTTATACTTTTGTATCTATGTAGATCCTAGTGCATGAAATGCAACTATGCCACTTACATTGCTTCTTGCTACGTAAGTACAAACTCAATTCTGGTTTAGTGATCAACTCAAGAATTACTTAAAGACATGTTCTTATAGTTAAGACTTTGTCTTACCAACCAGAGCCTCGGGTCACATTACGTCGAGTATACAACATGGTTATATGGAAGAACCTATGACTGAGGCAAAGGAGATGCAATGCATCTCTTTCTTTCAACCATACTTGCAATACTAACTCAATGCTTCATATAGTAAGAACTTCTTTCTTACCTTGTTCCATTCTGAACTTCTTCAGAATCTTGCTTAGGACATTCTGAACATCTTTTGGAATCAAGTCCAGGAAGCATTCAACATTTAGTGTTTATTAAACTCATCAATCTATCCTGATAGATCTAATTGTTTAATAACTTCAACTTCATCCTTATTTATCTAACTTAAATATTATTAACACCAATCACATCATTCACATATGTCGTCCACATATCCTAGAATGATTTCACGCTCCCACTAAAATATGACATTCATGTTTGAGATCCAGGGATTTCACTTAGCTCCCACTCAAAATATGTTAGTTACATATTATGCATTAGCCAAGCTGATTTGCTCCCACTCAAATCTAGGTCCTCTCAATAATCTTGGACATTCCAAAATTCTTTGATCATCATCAAATCGAGAATTCCACTAACGAGATTTCAATGACCATTCATTTCTCGTACTTAGGTCCATCACGCTTCTTTGTAATTCATAGGTATGGCTTGTTCAAAACATGACAAGTGAATCAACTATAGTTCCACAAACTTGTAGAATATATAGTTGAATCCTACTTTCTTTAGTAAAAGTATTCACTGAAACTTTATGATCATTATCATTGGTTTCTCCTCTGTTTGCAGAGTTTGGATTCACGAAACAAATTCCGCTGCACCACTCAACAATTCGGAGGTAAGGTCAAATACCTTGTTTTGATGTTTTACTTTCGTCCACCTGTATCTACACATCAACTTGGGACAACAGTAGGTTTGCCCTTTGTGGATGATGCATTCTTAGCTTCCTAAGAATGCTCTACAAAGACTTGTTTATTCGCCATGACTTCGACTTGTCGAAATCTCCAGAAACTCGAACTTGCCATAACACTTATGGTGTTGTTTCCACGAATCTTTAAATGTTCCTTTGTATTTCAAATGAGTGTTTGCTTATTTTGGTTTTTTAACTCTAAACGATAACTATAACCCCATAAGAGATAATATTATACCATATGTATCTTAATACATAATGATTATGATGTTTAGATATTTCAACCGAGTTTGAATTCATCCAATTATCATAATTTGTGAAACATCTTCCACAAGTCCCTTTTATGCTATATTTAACTTCAATACTTTAGTCAAGTCGATCAAATCGAAGAGACTTGTTAATTCAGTTAATTCAATATCCCATTTAGGTATGAACTCATTTGAACAATTCAAATCATTTCAAACTTCATGTTTCATTAAGTAAATACACTTATTCACTTAAGTCCACAATAAATGATTTCCACTACTTGTTGAAAATATGATACATCACTATGTATAAGATTCAACATTTCTTCGCATATCACCGTTTTACCAGAATGCGGAGTTTTAGTCATTCTGCCCGAGAGGCACGGTTTTGCAAAGTCTTTAGGTTAAGCATCTAGGACCCCGATCTTTCATAAAGAACATGCAATAACCCAAATGACTTAAACTGTAGTGTCATTTCATTATTAAGCTTTGGATATCTTTTAGGATTCTAATCCTTTTATAAATGTTTAAACTATTATCATTAACATAGTGATGAGAATAACTTATTTATAATCGTAATGTGACCATAACGGTATTGTTCATAAGAATAGTACAAACTGGTTTGTAACTTGTTCATATGAATAATCGTCTCGCCAAAAGCAAGACACACAAACAGGGATTACAAATTTATATTCAAGTCTACTAGTCCAAATGATAAACTTTGAGGGAAGAGGTGATGTCGGCCATCAACTATTTTTCTTGCCGTCATCATGTCTCATTGCCTCAAATCCAGCAATTCTCAGGCAGATCATCCTGTTTTCACAAAACGGGACAAGTATCAAATACTTTGCAAACTGCAATGAGTTCTGCAAGAACCACATTTACATCTTTGAATATCTTATATATACCTTTTCATCCATGACCTCCATTTGCAATCAAGCCCTTCGAAGAGTTCTCAACTCTAATGCAAGATCACTAACTGTTTCTCCAAACTTTAGTCATCGGATTATCTCCTAATGATTATTGTGTCAACAAGAGAAGATCACCTTTTACGAGGATATCCCTCAGGCGTGGGTATTAATCTATGAAGTAGGACACTTTTGATATTTCCAAATCAAGCAATATATTCCCATGGTCGTAAAGGACCTCAATGAGATAGGCCAAGGTCTACTAAGATATTTGCAAACAGACATCTAGACTAAGTTTATAATAAGAGATCAATTTATAATTGGTCTCCACTAAAACGGTCATCCCCTAGACGATTTTAGTGATCGCATGATCCATATCCTCTGCACCTCCCCCGATCATCACAGCCATCAGTGCAGTATCAAAGGTAGACATTCAATAATGCCAATCACATCATCCATGTGACTCATGCTCGACCTTTTGATCTCTTGTGTTCTGAGGCCACGCTTCTCTAGAGTGCTAGGCTCGCCAAATCTAACTTGTGTGTATTCGCTGTGCAACATGGCTTACACCCACTATATGCGAACATAGATATGTCTAACACCTAGGCCTGTAACCCTGGATCGCCTCATACCGAAGAACTTTCTTGGTGGTGCACACATAAGGGGAACACGGAACATTTGAATTAAATAGGGATTATCTTATTTGCTACCGTTGGGTATCTAATACTAGCACACAATAAGATGTAAAAACTGGTCTCAACATCATATGTATAATGTGATATGATATGGTCTTTCTTGTGCCTTGATCTCCATCGAGTGCTCCGGCATGATCTCCATCGTGCCCTTGGTTTGATGCCAAGTCCACGACGCCGCCACCAGGTCGTCCATCGGAACGATGACTATTACTATACTACTTAGTAACATAAAAGTAAACTACTTTACCTTCGTATCAACCAATGCCATATCATAATCATATTCCCCCAGAAAAATAAAGTTAGACGCCTCTACTTTATCTATTGCAACTTTTACGTGGTTGTTAGGGCTTTCGCACTAGAACTGTTTCTAAACTACGAACTTTCTAACCACAACATGGATCCAACAGTTGTCTCTATTACACCCCTTTCGGGGCCCTCCGTTGTAAATGCTATATCAACTATTGAATGAGAGACAGACACCCGCTAGCCACTTATTCGGTACAAGCCGTATGTTGAGCGTGGAACCAGTCTCGCGTATGAATACTCGTAAGGTCAGTCCGGGCCGCTTCATCAAACAATACCGCGATATAAACAAGTACACGTTAGAGGGTGTAACAACTAAGGGATCAATGCCCGCACAATACTTGTGCGTACTGGCCATACAACGCTCCTTCGCATAGATCGGCTCTAATACCACTGTTGGGGATCGACGTGGAAAACAAAAATTTCCCTATGAAGAATCCCCAGAAACTTAGCCTAGGATCTATCTATGTAGTAATGCGGTAACGGCCAATGCGTAGAGAGTACATACCCTTGTAGTCTGTACGCGGTTAACGTTCCGCGGTAAACGTGGTTGATGTAGTCGTACTCGTAGCCGACCTCAAGGTCGCGAAGCTCCTCGTAGGTCACCCCTTGCTCCTTCTTGATCTTCATCATCTTCATTGCGTAACAGCTCCGGCTCATGACATTTAAGCACCCCAAGTGTTGCGCCTCGTGTCTTCGTACACATCCGGTGCACGATGAGACCTCCGGTTCCCCGATCCCACCGGGAGTGCGGAAGTAGATATCTGGCTAGTAATCCCTGCAGCGCAACGGCGTACTGCAGGTGTGTCTTGATCGCATAGCCCAGATTTGGGTCCATGGTCACAAGGTATAGAGAGAGGGAGAGAGAAGGAGAAAGTCAACCAAAGGACTTCTCCAAATATTTGTGTATTTAGTGTCTTTAATCCCACCCATGGGTACCCCTTTATATAGGCGGAGGGTGCTGTGCCCTCTCCATTGGATTAGCCATGTGGGACTATTCATAAAGAAAAGACAGCAAATTTTCGGACTTGTCAAATGGGCCAAAAGCATTCAGCCCAAATAGCAAACAGAAAATACTAAATAAAAACAAAAAGAAAAGGCAGTAGCAGCCAGCCGGGTGGGCCGACCTGCTCACCGTGGGGCCTAGCTCGCCAGCCAGGCAGTGGCGGGAGCCAGGCGCCCGGGGGAGCCGCCGCCCCTTCCCTGGCCCGTTGGCCAGCGCTCAGGTGGGCCTGCCCAGTGCCGGCGGCCTGGCAACCCAGTGCTCCACCCCGCCTCGCCTGGCTGGGTGGGCCGGCCTGCCCCGGCGACCCAGCTCCCTGGCGCCCGCGTGGGCTAGGTCGAGTAGGCCCCGGTGGAGGTCGATAGCTGCGGACCACCCCCCGTGCGACGGGTAATAAAAACCGCCCACGTGGGCTGTTTCTTTTCTTTTTCTCTTTATTAATTCTGCAGCTTTTATTCTAGACTATTTTCGTCCGGATTTAGGCCTAATATAATAGTTGACTTTATAAATCTTAATCGAAATATTATTTATAATATATTAATTCATAATTAACATATAATAAATATATATTTAAATTCCCATTTATCCGAAAACACTTTTCCGGGATTTTCCTTTATTCTTTCTCCGAACAACTTTGGATCTCCTCGCGAAACTATTCCAGTATTCTCTCTTTCTCTACTGTGATTCCGTCTTACAAATGATCGCTCTCATCGTACCCTTAAGTGTATCCTCTCATGGCTCGGGAATGCTCTAGACATGATTTGTATTAATGATCAACAGAGGGACCAGGGATATCCATGTGACCATTATGCATTCCTGATGACAATGTCGTTTGAACCGTCTAAATGTAGCATCCTCTTCCTTTTGTTTCTCGATACAACTTGAACGAGATCCGATCACTGGTATCCCATACCTTTGTTCAATCTCGTTGACAACAAGTTATGTTTTCTTGTTACGGTGATATTACATCCCCGTGACCTAGTCACATGTTGCAACATATATGGATGTAATCTCACCAAGCCTGCCGTGTGTAACTTTACCCGTCATGTGGGTGAACAAATCCCGGTCTTGCAGTCACATGTCATCTACTGTTCCTTTGGAATACCCAACATACACCTTTATGGCCACCGTATTACCAGATGACGGTTGATGTAGTCTAAGCAGCCTAGGGAAATAGTGAGTAATATGAGCTCACGGTCTAAGGAGAAGGAGTCTAGGTATAGCTGTTGCAACAATGAACTATATGACTTGATGGTGTTGCAATCCTTCGAGGAATGTCCAATCACATCATTCTCTAATTATATGATCTCGTTGTCAGTCGGCAGAAATGCCCATGATCTTGAAACCTAGATCATCTTCGTGACCAACGAACTAGTATGAATAGAGGCTACTAGGGACTTGGTTGTTTCATACCACACCTGTACCAATGTTTCTACTTGGCACAGTTCTAGCACAATATGAAACTATTATAAACTAATTGAGATATGATAATAAAAACCTATTTCTTATTTGCCTCTAGGGCATATCTCCTTCACATAGTTCTTAGGGGAAAATTTCCCGGTGTTGATTACTTGTTGTAGTTGATGCTATTGAGTGGAACCATTGAATTATCATTCATGTTCAGATTGTTACATATCATTGTTTCATCTCTGATCTTGATCCATATGATGTCTCGTGAGTAGTTCATTTAGTTCTTAAGGACATGAGAGAAGTCATGTTGTTAGTAGTGGAATTATGTTGAGAAAGATTCAATGGTTTGGTAATTAAGTTGTGGTGTTATTCTTCTAGTGGTGTCATGTGAACGTCAACAACATGATGCTTGACCTTTATGGGCCTGGGGGAATGCATTGTGAATTTGACTACTAATATTAGGGTTGTCGGAGTGACAGAAACCTGAACCCCCATTAGGAAACCTTTGCACAAGGGAGTGTAGGATCTCAAAGTTTAAGGTTGTGGTTAGGTTTTTATCTTAATTGCTTTCTTGTAGTTGCGGATGCTTGCAAGGGGTATAATCACAAGTATGTATTAGTCCTAGGAAGGTCAGTACATTAGCACAGGTTCAACCACACAACACTTATCTAACTAAAGAAGATTAATCAACTATATGAAGCGAAAGCACTAAACGATATTCCCATGTGTCCTCGAGAACGTTTGGTCATCTTAAGTAATACAACTGGCTTGTCCTTTGCTAAAGAAAGGATTGGGCCACTTGCTGCATTTATTATTATTGTCTTTTACTTACTCGCACTTTATTTATCTGCATTATCAAAAACCCCCAAAAATCCGTTTGCTAAGTATTTATAGAGAATTCCTGATCCATACCACTTTCAGCATGTTCTGCTCCTTGTTGGGTTCGACACTCTTACTTATTGAAAATACTGCGATACACCCCTATACTTGTGGGTCATCAAGAGTATTTTCTGGCGCCGTTGCCGGGGAGTGAAGCGCTATTGAGGAGTGGAACTGGTAAAGGAAATTTGTACTGTGAGTATTGTTTATTTCTGTTAGTTACTTTATTTCAATATGGATAATTCACTTAGTTTCTTATTTCGTAATGCTACTACCACTGCTAAGGTAGTAGATGAGCCTACACCTGCTGAAAATGATACTTGTAAGATACCTACAAGAATTGTTGATCGTGTTATGGATAACTACTATTTTGGAGATGGAACTGTCCATCCCGGTGATCATTTGTTCTTTATACATGAATTATGTGGATTGTTCAAGTGTGCAGGTATTACAACAGATCAAGTCAAGAAGAAGTTATTCTCATTATCATTGAAGGGGAGAGCTGAGGAATGGTATAAGATGTTGAAGAATGGCCAATCTCTTCAATGGGAGGAAGTAGTCCCTCTCTTTTATTCCAAATTTTATCCTCCTATGGAGATTCACAAAGATCGGAATCAAATATACAACTTTTTGCCTCGTGATGGAGAGAGTACAGCTCGAGCTTGGGGGAGATTGAAGTTACTAATGCTCAAATGTCCCATTCATGAGCTCCCTAACAATATTATTTTCAATAACTTTTATGTAAGACTTTGTCTTCATGATAAGGTTCTATTATATGCTTCTTGTGTTGGTACATTTACACGCATGGAAGAAGAAGCTAAATGGGATCTTCTATACCGTATTCAAGAGAATGCTGAAGCATGGGAAAATGAAAAAGGAAGAAAGTCAGGTATAAATTATGATTATGAATGCACTAAATCTTTTATGGGAACTGATGACTTTCATAATATTAGTAATGCTTATGGTCTAGATTCTCAAAGTATTGCAAATTATTTTAAGGCTTTTTCTTTTTATATTTAAATTCCTAAAAAGAAATGGAATAAGTATCATGATCCATATAAAGATATTGCTAATTGTGTTCCAGCAAGAGATACTGAAGTTTATACTGCTAATCATATTTTACCTGAACCTTACATTGAGAAAATGCCTTTCCCAGTTAAGGTAAAGGAACATTCTATGATAGCTAATATTGTTAATGAAAGTACAAATAAAGCTGTTGAACCTGATGAACAAATAGCTGTTGAACCTATAATAGTAAATGTGAAAGACTTTGTCCCTGTGTAGAAGATGGACACACTATCCTCTGTATGGATACTTCTAATATTGTTTCACAAATTAGTATTAGGAGAGCTAGTGTCCCTGTGTTTTCTATTGGAATAAGTGATCATTGCTACAATGGTTTATGTGATAGTTACATCATTAAATTTATGAATGATACTAAAAGTTACTATGAGAGAGGGAAAATTGTTCTTATGCATCTCAATAATATTAAGTTTCCTTGCTTTATGTTGATAGTGTTTATGGTGCACTTGTTTTGCCTTCCGTTGCATAGGAAGTGGGTTAGACTTAAACATGTGTATTTTTTCTTCTTGATGCTCTCTTTTACTTCAATTCATATTCTTATGTGAGCATCATTGAAATTATCATGCCCATCTTGATGGCTATAAAGAAAGAGCTTTTTGGGAGACAACCCAGTATATTTTTGCTTTCAGTTTGTTTTTGTTTATTTGAGTCTTGGAAGTTATTGCTTCTGCAATAACCTCTCCGTATCCTTTTGTTTGGTTTTTGTGTCAAGATCAGCCTCTAATGAGAAGTAATATTTGGGGAAGTTGCTTGTAAGATCTCACCATGATAAGGTAAGATCCCTGTGATTGCAGTGCTAGTCCCTGGATCGAAATGCTAGCACCCACAGTTTAAGATGAAGTACACAGAAACAAAGGTCATTATTACATCGCACATCCAGGAGTATAATAGTTCTTACAACTCACTTAGCCCAAGGCTAAGACACAAGTTCACATTACATAGCATAATAATAATAGAGTCTTTAGTCTTCATGTGCCATAGGCAAGCATGTCGAGTGTAGACCCGCAACCCTACTCATCATCAGAGTATCCTGCAACATAATAAGTTACAGCCACAAGGGTCAATACATTTGGAATTGTATTGGCAAGTGATACCATAGATACTTAGTATAATCCAACAACTACATGAATATATGGCTAAGTGGGGTTATGGCTAGCTTTGCTAAAATTAGTTTAACTTATAGTTTTTGAAGAGTAAGATTTTCTCAGTCAAACTCTTAAGGTACCAATGATAGACATCACTGAACCTCTACCCATGTTCACCCACAAGTTTTTAACTTAGAGAAATTTGGATGACGAGATTATTGAACTGCTTCACTATCTTGAGGCTCAGAAGTTGTCCATAACCGGGGACATGGCTAAGTACTTAGTTTTACCCTCTCGAGAGGTGGTGCACTTTCCCCACAAGACTCGACATGCATCGAGACAAGACTTTTCAGAAGCAATCCCTCAGACCACCACGGACGTGTTCCATCCTACCACATCTACCACCTTCTGTCCGTCTGGCTGAGTTCTTGCAACTTAGTTGGTCATGGCAGAGCCCATATGCCATGTGGCTGAACTGGAAGCTTTATGACAAGAATGTCTCCAATCTCTTTGTTCCTGGGTGGCCATCCATAAGTGTGATACACCAACTGACCATAGACATGGCCCCTGAGTAACCACTCAACATAATCCAAGAAAGTCCCAATCCACCCAGGTGTTTCATTAATAATAGTTGTTTTCTTAGTCAAACAAAAATAATATCTTTCCATACTATCTTGATATGTATTTTCCACCCACGAATTCTACTAGCATGGCTAAGCATTCTAGCATACGAAGTCTTTTAACTAGGAGATACTACCAAGATATAGTCTATAAGATAGTATAGCATAGTATAGTAACATAGGAATAATTCTATCATGCTAAGATCTACCAAAATATCACTAGTGCAATACTGAAAATAATAGGACATAGGATGAAATATCACTTGCCTTGGTAGCTAGGGGAATAGGTACAATCCTCATAGCAACAAACTTCACAATCCACACAATCTACACAAGATCAATACAACAACAATAATTCAATCAATAAAACATTACAAAAACATGGATGTATGCAAAAAGTAATGATATGATCACAACTCTAAAATTTACAGAGTCTACAGTACTGAGGATAGAATACCTCATCTAAATGCATAAGAAATACCACAAAATAATTTATAGAACAATTTTTGTGAGCAAAATACTCCTAAAAAGGTTCTGCCTATAATTCAAATTTTTCGGAGGCAAAAGGGTGAAACAAGGCCTCCATAATAAAGGTCTTATTTGAATCCATAGACACCAAATTTGTATTTTTCTGATTTGTGGATCAAAAGTTATTGAATTTCTAAGTTAAAGACTAAATCTGTCTATTTTTTCTATTTAAACGAAATAGCCTGGCGACGTGGCACTTTCCTATTGGCTGGTACCGGTTCGGTCGGATCGATCGCTGTGGGCCGTCAGATCTTCAGTAACTACGGACGGACCTGATTAACCCGTACCCTTTCGTTTAGTGATCTAATCCTATCCGCTAGGATTTGATCGAACAGCTACTAAACATCTCGCCGGAGACTAGCGACGTTAGCGACGGCACGCGGAGGCGGCACGTCAGGTCAGGGACGTTCCGGTGATTCTAGAGGGGTAGGGGAAAAGGCTGTCTTACCGAGGGTTTGTGGTGGTCTCGGCGATCTGGTTGGTGGTCGCGATGGAGAGAGGGGAGCTCTGTTGCGCTCGGTATTCCTCGCCGGAGTGGCGTCGACGGCGGAGGTCATAGCCACGAGACGGTGGCATCAATCTGGTACTCGAGCAGACAAGTAAAAGGGTTAGGGGGATGCGCCTGGTCCTGCACTGTCTAGCAGTGCCCAAAAAGGAGCGGCGGGAACATTGCTCTTACCAGAAAAACCGTCGAACGGTGGCGGCAGAGGGAGTTCGCCGGACTTGGTCCGTGTCGTCGACCTGGAGCAAGAGGGAGTACATAGCTCGGTTAGTAGGTGTGCTAGGATATGGTGAAACAGATGGGACAGAGGGGAGGGCGCCGGGCGGCCTAGGTTCACCGGAATTGTTGCTGGAATACCGTCAGTGAGCGGCGGTCCGAGCTCGAAATTTGGGGAGCCTGGGGGCTCTCCGGGGGTGGCGACAGGGGGAAATGATGAGGAGGGGTAAGGGGATTAAGTAGAAGCAGTTGCCGGGGGTATTACTACGAGAAACGGCCGGAATCGATTTGATTTCGAAATGGCAGAGGAGGTGGGGCGGTTCGTCGCCGAGGGTTGAAGACGACGGGGTGGTGGGGTGACGTGGCGTGGGGTCGGTCTGTCAGCGGGAGGGGGTAGTCAGTGGCGCGGTAAGAAAAACAGGGGAGAGGGGAAAGACCGGGTGGGGCTGGTGGGCTGGTTTTGGGCCGAAAGGCCAGAAGCTGTCTGCTGCTTTATTTTTTTCTCCCTTATTCTTTTTCTTTTTCTAATTCTGTTTTCTCCAAAACTTTTGATTTAAGGATTTAATTGATTCAAACCAATTTGTGAAAATTTGTAAAAACTCAAATTGGGTTTTAGGGTATTATAGAACACATTTGTCTTCTAATTCAAAAATTTTAATCAAAAGTATGCACTTGGGCTTACTAGTTAATATAGCATTTTCTTTGATTCCACTTCCAAAAATTCATATCTTTTTATCCATGGCCAAAAATTGCACCAAATTTTTGGAGGACATTCTAAATGCAATGCAATTACATGCCATGATGATATGAGTGCAATGATGATGATTTCAGATGAAATTTTGGTATGTTACAAATCTAACCCCCTTAAGATGAATCTCGCCCTCGAGATTCGGGTTGGCTAGCAAATAGGTGAGGGTGATCTCTCCGAAGTTCATCCTCTCGCTCCTAGGTTGCTTCTGATTCAGTGTGATGATTCCACTGCACTTTGCAGAATTTGATTGTCTTGGTACGGGTAATTCTTTCTGCTGTCTCCAGAATTTTAATAGGTTTCTCTTCATAAGTGAGATCATTATCTAGCTAAACTTCCTCCAATGGTATAGTGTCTTTCAACGAGGTTTCTTCCATCTCTGGGTGACACTTTTTCAACTGACTGACATGGAATACATTATGAACTGCTGGTAGAGACTCTGGTAATTCTATTTCATATGCTACTTCTCCTTTGCGGCTCAAAATCTTGAAGGGTCCTACATAGCGTGGTGCTAATTTCCCTTTGATTCCAAATCTCTTTACACCACGTAGTGGTGACACTCTGAGATAAGCTCTATCACCAATCTCATAGGTGACCTCTCTATGTTTTGGATCAGCATAGCTCTTCTGCCGAGATTGAGCTACCTTTAGCCTATCTCTCACCATCTTGACTTTCTCTTCGGCCTCTTTGATTAGGTCTGGCCCGAACAAATTTCTTTCCCCTACTCCATTCCATAGCAATGGTGTAGTACACTTCCTTCCATAAAGAAATTCAAACGGAGCCATTTCTATGCTTGATTGATAGCTGTTATTGTAAGAAAACTCTGTGTACGGTAGACTTTCATCCCAACTGGATCCATAATCTAATGCACATGCTCTCAGCATATCTTCTAATATTTGATTGGTCCTTTCTGTCTGCCCATCAGTTTGCAGATGAAATGTAGTGCTGAATTCTCACCGAGTTCCCAGTGACTCGTGAAGTTGTCGCCAAAAGTGTGAAGTGAATTGAGTCCCCCTATCAGATACGATACTCTTAGGTACCCCATGCAAACATACAATTCTGTTCATGTAAATCTTGGCTAACTTTGCACTTGTATAAGTGGTCTTTACTGGTACGAAATGGGCCACTTTTGTCAGGAGATCAACGATAACCCATATGTAATCGTATCCTGATCTAGTCCTTGGCAGTCCAGTGATAAAATCCATACCGATTTTATCCCATTTCCAATCAGGTATTGGTAGCGGTTGCAATAGTCCTGCCAGTTTTTGATGTTCTGCCTTTACACGACTACAGACGTCACATAGAGCAATGTGTTCCGCTATATGTTTCTTTAGATTATTCCCCCAAAACCTCTCCTTAACATCCATATACATCTTGGTATTGCCAGGATGAATTGAATATGGTGAGTTGTGTGCTTCTTGTAAGATCAACTTCTTAAGTTCAAGATCCTGTGGAACACAGATACATTTTTCGTACCATAAGATTCCTTGTTCATCTACATGGAATCCTTTTGCCTTTCCTTCACTAACATTACTTTTGATTTCATCTATTTCTTTGTCCAACTTTTGGGCTTCTTGAATTCTATCCATTAGTGTGGGCTGCACCTCCAAGGATGCAAGGTACCCTTCAGGCACAATTTCGATTCTCGGCTCTCTAAATTGGGCACATAACTCCTCCAGCAACTCTCCTTTGTTGAGGCCATTCACATAAACCTTGCGGCTTAATGCATCAGCTACTACGTTTGCCTTTCCAGGGTGGTATTGCAAACTTAAGTCGTAATCTTTGATAAGTTCTAGCCATCTTCTTTGTCTCATGTTGAGTTATTTTTGTGTAAAAATGTATTTCAGACTCTTGTCATCAGTAAACATTTCACAACGTTTTCCCATGAGGTAATGCCTCCATGTTTTTAGTGCATGCACAACTGATGCCAACTCTAGATCATGAGTAGGATAATTTACTTCATGATTTTTGAGTTTCCTTGATGCATAGGCTACAACTTTACCTTGTTGCATTAGTACACCTCCCAGTCCTTGGTGAGATGCATCACAATAGTCCTGAAAATCTTTCTCAAGATCTGGCAAACATAACGCTGATGCTGACACAAGTCTCTTTTTCAATTCCTGAAAGCTGTTTTCACAAGCTTCTATCCAATTAAACTTCTTCTCCTTCTTTAGCAGATCAGTCACGGGCTTTGCTATCTTAGAGAAGTTTTCAATGAACCTCCGATAGTACCCTGCTAGGCCAAGGAAACTACGGATTTCCTTAACAGATTTAGGAGGTTCCCGTTCTGTCACAGCTGCCACTTTTGCTGGATCAACAACTATACCATTTCCAAATACTATGTGCCCAAGAAAACCCACTTCATTCAGCCAGAATTCACATTTACTGAACTTGGCATAAAGTTTATGTTCCTTGAGTTTCTCTAGAATCAGGCATAGATGTTCTTCATGTTCTTTGTTGCTCTTGGAATATACCAATATATCATCGATGAATACCACTACGAATTTGTCAAGGAATTCCATGAATACCTTATTCATCATGTTCATGAAATAGGCTGGTGCATTAGTCAATCCAAACGGCATCACTGTGTATTCATACAACCCATATCTAATGGTGAATGCAGTCTTGGGTATGTCATGTTCTCTAATCTTTAGTTGAAAATCCTGATCGAAGATCAATTTTTGAGAACACACATGCTCCCTCTAGCTGATCGAAGAGATCATTTATTCTAGGCAGGGGATACTTATTCTTTATGGTCACTTCATTAAGTGAACGATAATCTATGCATAGCCTCTGACTTCGGTTCTTCTTTTCAACAAACAAGACTGGTGCTCCCCAAGACGATGAACTTGGTTGGATAAATCCCTTTTCCAGTTGTTCTCCTAATTGTTTCTTGAGTTCTTTTAACTCGTCAACTGACATCTTATAAGGTCTCTTTGCTATAGACCCTGTTCCTGGCAGCAGGTCTATTAGAAACTCCACATCCCTATCTGGAGGCATGCCAGGTAATTCTTCGGGGAACACATCTGGGTATTCCTTCACTATTGGCACACTGTCTAGGCTAACCCCCTTAAGAGAATTAACCTTGCTCCCCTTGGGTTCAAAGTTAGACTTGAACCTGATCCTCTTCTTTTCTGGGGTGGTAAGCATAACAGTCCGCTTGGCACAATCAATCACCCCTTCATAATGGGTCAACCAGTCCATCCCTAATATAACATCTAATCCTTGGGACTCTAGGATTATTAAACTAATCTGGAACTTGTGCTTTCCAATTTCTAGGATGATATGTTGGCACCCTGAATTTACTATCATTTCTCCACCCGGAGAACTTACCTTTATAGGACATCCAATAGTTTCAGTGGAGAGTTCGTTTTTGATTACAAATGCTCTTGAAATGAATGAATGCGATGCGCCAGTATCGAAAAGGATAAGTGCAGGAAAGGAATTAATCTTGAACTTACCGATCACGGCATCAGATTCTTCTTGGATTTCCTCCACATTAATGTGATTCACATGACCCTTTTGGAATGCGTTTGGCTTAGCCCCATCAGTCTTCTTCTCTAGGCATTCATTGGCATAATGCCCCATATTCTTGCACTTGAAGCATTCCACCTGACTGATGTCTTTCTTTGCTGGCTGATTGTGACGATTTTGTCCATTTTGGTTTCCATGGCCATGACCATTGTGGTTGTTCCTGAATCCACCTTTGTTGTGCCCATGATGATTGTTTCCATCATGGTTGGGGTTGTTGTTACGATGGTTATTATGATTCCCATTTTGTGTGGAATCCTGAACTCCCACTTCTTTCACCATGAGAGCGCTTGTGAGGAGATCTTGATCCATACTTATCAAAATAGTGCTTCCTCTTTCTACCCTCCACTTGTTTCATCTTGTTTTCCAGGATGGTAGCTTTGTCACACAAGGATTGATAAGTTGGAACATATGCAACAGATAGTTGCATAGAAATTTCATCATTCAGCCAGTCTAGGAACTTCTCCTTTCTCTTTGCATCAGTGTCAACATCGTCGGGTGCATAACGTGACAATTTATTGAACTCTTCGATGTATTCAAAGATACTACGATGGCGTTGCTTGAGGTTATGAAACTCCTTTTTCTTCAACCCCATTATTCCAGCAGAGATGTGAGTGGTGCGAAACCCATCTTCAAACATTGCCCAAGTCACTTCCTTAATAGGGTGGGTAATTTGGAATTATCCCACCAAGCAGCTGCATGTCCTTCCAACAAGTGTGCTGCAAATCTGACCTTTTCAGCATATGTGCACCCAACCGTGACTAGGTCCTTATTCATAGAGCGTAGCCAGTCATTTGCTACCATGGGGTCAGTGGTACCCGAAAACTTAGCAGGTCTCAGCCTTAGAAATCTGGTCAGCATATCTAGGGGCGGTGGATTATTCTGGTTGTTGTTATTGTTATTATTGTTGTTTTTCTGATTCTGGGTTGCCATGAATTGAGTCATCATTTGCATCAACTGGGTCTGTGCAGCCTTCATCTGTTGCATTCCATTGCCATTGTCATCCTCGTTGTTGCGTCGGGGAGGCATCTGTGGGTTTAATAAGGGTAAGTAATGATATATAACCCCAAATAAAACAACAATCAATCAAACAAGCACATGCAAGTTCAAGATCACAGCAATGACAGAGTTTGCGAAAATAACATACTAGCATAGTCACCCACAAGTCGGTATGACTTATGCAACTCAATAATAATAGACGATAGGTAGAAGGAATCACTACTCCTCCATGTCGACTTCCTCCTCCACTAGTGCAAGTCCTGCTGCTGCGAATCCTTCCTTGTATTCCTCCAAGCTTGTAGTCAAGGCATCGATCTTTGTCTGTAACTCTCTCTTCTGAGTGCGCAGCCTCTCTATCACCTCGTGATCCGCTTCCAGCTCAATGTCCTCAAGCTCTAACTCGGTCTCCAAATCTCTAATCTTCTTGTTCTTCTCCTGAACTCTCTTCTCTTGGCTCTTGAATTTCTTCTCTTGGTCTTCAAACTTCTTCTCCATTACCTTGATTCGATTTTCCTGCTCCAGGAAGGCCATGTGCTTCTCTTTAAGTTGGACTCATAGTTCATCGTTGCTAAGCATCACATTAGTCCTATCAGTATCAAGGTGTCTGATGAGGCTCCCTAAGTCCTGGAGGTAGTGATGCACGGGCTTGATAGACCCCTTAGTGGCCTCGTCCAACACAATAGGCTCTCCATCCTCGTCGCGCCTCCCAAAGAAATGGAAGTAGTGGCTCCTGATCTCAGAAGAGTGACGTCCACATAGGAGTCCCAATAGCTCCTGCATAGCAACGTCGAGGCCCCTCTCCATGTCATCATGGAGTATCTTGAAGGCAATCTCCCCAGTTTGGGGCTATGTCTCACGTCCTGGCTGGGTAACTCTGAATCCCCATAAGTCCTTCCACTGAAACTTCCTCAGCTGAAGTCCCTGAATGGTAGGGATTGGAAGAGCGAGCACTTGGACTAGCTCCAATAGGCGAGTCCCAAAGCGAGTCCCCTTGAAATCCTTAGCCGTGCTGTAGACAAAATTCGGCATCTTTTGCATAGTATGGAGAAAATTAGTAACACAATGGAGAATGTAAACACAAGTCACAAAATGAGAAAATCAACCAACAGAACAATCCAAGTAGCAATACATTATTCAACTCAAGCACTTCAAGGTTCCAGACATAACTTATTTTTGCCATACCACATAAGTTGGTATGATCAAAATATTAATGTGATAAAGGGTGGTGGTCCAACTAATATCTCACTCCTTAACCAAGGTGGCAATCTGGGCATCCTTAAAAGCAATCTGTTTGTCTTGGTCACATAGCTCCAAAGCTAGGCCTATGATATCCTTACTTAGGCGTTTCATAGTGGCCTTTGAGTCTTGGACAAGACGCTTCTCCTCCTTGAGATCTTCGTGGGTATTGAGCATTCTATACTTGAGTCTCTCCCCAAGTTCCTTAATAGCTCTCCAGGCAGCATTCCTTGCAGAGTCAAAGAATGACGGGTGCATTTCAGAGTTGGTGAACATGCAGAATCCCGTACTTTTGGAATCGTCCTCCTTGTCCTTGTACAAATGGAGTTGCACCCACCAATACTCTTGTCCTTCGTCTATCACAGGAAATCCCTTGTACACGTCTTCACCATACATTCCCAAGCCAAGCATGAGGTTCTTGAGTACATTGGGAAATTCTGTCTCACACTCCAGGGTCATAGTCATCAGTGGTCCCTTCTTGACAGATTCATTGATGGTGGACATCTATAAAAATAGATGAGAAGGATGATTAGGGAAAGTTTTACGAGACGAAAAGACAAGTGTAAGGTTGGAATATAGAGTTATTTTTTTCCTAAGGGTTTTCCTTAGTCTAATCCATTCTAGGGTCACGAACCTACATGCAACACAGTGTTCTGATACCATCTGTAAGATCTCACCATGATAAGGTAAGATCCCTATGATTGCAGTGCTAGTCCCTGGATCAAAATGCTAGCTCCCACAGTTTAAGATGAAGTACACAGAAACAAAGGTCATTATTACATCGCACATCCAGGAGTATAATGGTTCTTACAACTCACTTAGCCCAAGGCTAAGCCACAAGTGCACATTACATAGCATAATAATAATAGAGTCTTTAGTCTTCATGTGCCACAGGCAAGCATGTCGAGTGTAGACCCGCAACCCTACTCATCATTAGAGTATCCTGCAACATAATAAGTTACAGCCACAAGGGTCAATACATTTGGAATTGTATTGGCAAGTGATACCATAGATACTTAGTATAATCCAACAACTACATGAATATATGGCTAAGTGGGGTTATGGCTAGCTTTGCTAAAATTAGTTTAACTTATAGTTTTTGAAGAGTAAGATTTTCTCAGTCAAACTCTTAAGCTACCAATGATAGACATCACTGAACCTCTACCCATGTTCACCCACAAGTTTTTAACTTAGAGAAATTTGGACGACGAGATTATTGAACTGCTTCACTGTCTTGAGGCTCAGAAGGTGTCCATAACCAGGGACACGGCTAAGTACTTAGTTTTACCCTCTCGAGAGGTGGTGCACTCTCCCCACAAGACTCGACATGCATCGAGACAAGACTTTTCAGAACCAATCCCTCAGACCACCATGGACGCGTTCCATCCTACCACATCTACCACCTTCTGTCCGTCTGGCTGAGTTCTTGCAACTTAGTTGGTCAAGGCAGAGCCCATATGCCATGTGGCTGAACTGGAAGCTTTATGACAAGAATGTCTCCAATCTCTTTGTTCCTGGGTGGCCATCCATAAGTGTGATACACCAACTGACCATAGACATGGCCCCTGAGTAACCACTCAACATAATCCAAGCAAGTCCCAATCCACCCAGGTGTTTCATTAATAATAGTTGTTTTCTTAGTCAAACAAAAATAATATCTTTCCATACTATCTTGATATGTATTTTCCACCCACGAATTCTACTAGCATGGCTAAGCATTCTAGCATACGAAGTCTTTTAACTAGGAGATACTACCAAGATATAGTCTATAAGATAGTATAGCATAGTATAGTAACATAGGAATAATTCTATCATGCTAAGATCTACCAAAATATCACTAGTGCAATAGTGAAAATAATAGGACATAATATGAAATATCACTTGCCTTGGTAGCTAGGGGAATAGGTACAATCCTCACAGCAACAAACTTCACAATCCACATAATCAACACAAGATCAATACAACAACAATAATTCAATCAATAAAACATTACAAAAACATGAATGTATGCAAAATTTAATGATATGATCACAACTCTAAAATTTACAGAGTCTACAGTACTGAGGATAGAATACCTCATCTAAATGCATAAGAAATACCCCAAAATAATTTATAGAACAATTTTTGTGAGCAAAATACTCTTAAAAAGGTTCTGCCTATAATTCAAATTTTTCAGAGGCAAAAGGGTGACACAAGGCCTCCATAATAAAGGTCTCATTTTCTGAATCCATAGACACCAAATTTGTATTTTTCTGATTTGTGGATCAAACGTTATTGAATTTCTAAGTTAAAGACTAAATCTGTCTATTTTTTTCTATTTAAACGAAATAGCCTGGCGACGTGGCGGTTTCCTATTGGCTGGTACCGGTTCGGTCGAATCGATCGCTGTGGGCCGTCAGATCTTAAGTAACTACGAACGGATCTGATTAGCCCGTACCCTTTCGTTTAGTGATCTAATCCTATCTGCTAGGATTTGATCGAACGGCTACTAAACATCTCGCCGGAGACTGGCGACGCTAGCGACGGCGCAGGGTGGCGGCACGTCAGGTGAGTGACGTTCCGGTGATTCTAGAGGGGTAGGGGAAAAGGCAGTCTTACCGAGGGTTTGCGGTGGTCTCGGCGATCTGGTTGGTGGTCGCGATGGAGAGAGGGGAGCTCTGTTGCGCTCGGTATTCCTCGCCGGAGTGGCGTCGACGGTGGAGGTCACAGCCACGAGACGGTGGCGTCGATCTGGTACTCGAGCAGACAAGTAAAAGGGTTAGGGGGATGCGCCTGGTTCTGCTCTGTCTAGCAGTGCCCAAAAAGGAGCGGCGGGAACCTTGCCCTTACCAGACCGTTGGACGGTGGCGGCAGAGGGAGTTCACCGGACTTCCTCCGTGTCATCGACCTGGAGCAAGAGGGAGTACGTAGCTCGGTTAGTAGGTGCGCTAGGATATGGTGAAACAGATGGGACAGAGGGGAGGGCGCCGGGCGGCCTGGGTTCACCGGAATTGTCGCCGGAATACCGTCAGTGAGCGGCGGTCCGAGCTCGAAATTTGGGGAGCCTGGGGGCTCTTCGGGGATGGCTACTAGGGGAAATGATGAGGAGGGGTAAGGGGATTAAGTAGAAGCAGTTGCCGGGGGATTACTATGAGAAACGGCCAGAATCGATTTGATTTCGAAACGGCAGAGGAGGTAGGGCGGTTCGTCGCCGGGGGTTAAAGACGACGGGGTGGTGGGGTGACGTGGCGTGGGGTCGGTCTGTCAGCGGGAGGGGTAGTCAGTGGCACGGTAAGAAAAACAGGGGAGAGGGGAAAGGCCGGGTGGGGCGGGTGGGCTGGTTTTGGGCCTAAAGGCCAGAAGCTGTCTGCTGCTTTATTTTTTTTCTCCCTTATTCTTTCTCTTTTTCTAATTCTGTTTTCTCCAAAACTTTTGATTTAAGGATTCAAATTGATTCAAACCAATTTGTGAAAATTTGTAAAAACTCAAATTAGGTTTTTAGGGTATTATAGAACACATTTTTCTTCTAATTCAAAATTTTTAATCAAAAGTATTCACTTGAGCTTACTAGTTAATATAGCATTTTCTTTGATTCCACTTCCAAAAATTCATATGTTTTTATCCATGGCCAAAAATTGCACCAATTTTTTGGAGGACATTCTAAATGCAATGCAATTACATGCCATGATGATATGAGTGCAATGATGATGATTTCAGATGAAATTTTGGGATGTTACATTGCTGTCCCAAAACAGATTTTTGTGCTTCACTATAAAAAATCGTTAAAAATCCCAGAATGTCGTACTGATCTGTAATGTTTTGTGTGCATGACCCAGGTTATTATTTAACTTTCGTTAGTTTTGCACTTTTTGATTTGAGCAACAAAAGATTTTCGAAAAAATTGATCTTTACATTTTGGTCTGTTTTGATAGATTTTTGCCACGCTTGCATTTGCCTTTTAAATCAATTTCCTTTTTGAATTCCTTTTTGGGCTTTCAGAAGGTGTTTCTACACTAGATTATGTTTTGATGGATTTCAGTTGAAATTGTACCCAAAGATTTATTATCTTGCATGCACTAATGTTGCTAATGAGAATTGTGTGAAGTTTTGTGTGAAAGGAATTTCCAAGTTGTAGGAGGAAGTGCTGTAATAATATGGTGAATGGTCAAAGACTCAATATGTTTTTGAAGATAAAGATATTGATGTTATCCAAGTGGTGACTCCGAATTTTTTTGTCAAAGACCAAATTCAGAAACCTGCAGAGTCCATTTTCGAACAGGTAACAGTTCTAGTAAGAAAAGGTCCACAAAAAATCTATCAATTTATATTTTTGCAGTTTTTATCTAGCATGGAAAGAAATGAGTCGAAAGAGGGACGGAAATGGAGCTCGGGTGGCTCACACCACCCCGTGGCGTGGGCCCACCTAGTCGCGCCACTAGGAGTTGTGGCCACCCCAGAGCCCGTCTTCGACCTGTTTTCTCCCAGTACTTTCCTTTTGTTGTAAAACTTCGTAATATATAATCCCCGGATCCCCCAATGTTCGTATATCGTGTTCTCGTCGTGTTTTCGTTTCAATCTGTTTCTGTTAGGAACTATTCTTAAAGTTTAGAGGCACAATAGTCTCCGCCAATGATAAGGGCAAGGAGCCTACGGAAGATGATCTCCAAGACCTTGAGCAGGAGGAGGAGATCGAGAATGAAGTTGAAGAGGAGGCAAAGGAATACCAACATCCGCACACCAGCACCACAATTGCAAGTATTGGAGTGGTGGCAAATCCCGCCATGTTTAAAAGGACTGCACGGATGTCCACTGAAGGGAAGGTTCCGCATCATTGCTTGGCTTCACGGTCACCTCCTCCACGCACCAAGAATCCCTTCCATACCCTTATTCATGAGCAGCAATTCCAAAATATGCCCAAGGAAAAATTACCCTCAAATTGGGATATGCCTCGTTCTAACCATGCAGGAAAAGAATACTTCAAGGAGGAAGAGTGGGGAAAGAATCGCAAGAGCTAGGATTCACAGCCCGACATGATCATGAACCTCATTGAGCACAACTCGGAGTTGATTTGTAGTCTCACCTTCGAGATTGAGGATTTGAGGAAATTGATTGAAAAGCTCATCGAGAGAACACCACCACCACCGAAGGAGTAATTCGTCATTAGGTTTTGGCATCCCCTTGGTTTGTTCCAAGCTTGGGGGAGTGTCGCGGTATCATATCACTATCTTTTATCTTTTTACCTTTTCAGTAGAGTCATATCATGAATAGAGAAGTTATCATATAGGATGGTTTGCATTGTGGAAGTATCTCCCCTCTAGTTAAGTTATCTATGTATCCCTTGGTGTGAGTTGCCGTTATGGAATATTAATGAGAAGTTCTATCATTTACTTTTTACACATCTTATTTTAGTGTGCAATTTCTGTTATATGATTGACCTTGTTGTTGGTATTGGTATCACTTTGGGATCATTAAGTAAATTTAGTTGGTTTTGGCAAACCTGGCTGGTCAGTAGCAACACTATTTGAGAATTGAATGAAAAAGAGAAAAGTACTTTCAAGAAATATAATTTCATCATATTTCTTTCTTGATTGGCTCATAAGCTTAGTATTCTCTAGTTAAGATCTTTTGTGCTTCCAAGGAAGATTGCATGTTTGTTTTTATCACTTGTATGTGTGTTTGTTTGTTTCCTTCAACTCTTATGCTTGTTACCCAGCCTTGCTAGCCAAAAACCTGTACTGAGAGGGAATGCTTCTCGTGCATCCAATCCTTAGACCAAAACCTATGCCATTTGTGTCCACCATACCTACCTATTAGCATTATTGCTATTCCAAGTAAATTCATGTTTTTATCTACCTTCCAAATTAAACTTGTTATGTGAAAATTAGTGATTAAAGCTCTCACGAACTTGATGGCACACTTTACTTTCTTGCACTTAATAAACTTGAACCATTGTGCCCATCTATGTTGCGTATATGCTTGCGTTTTGTAAGTTGTGAATTAGCAGAACCATGTATCATGGGGAACACTTTCAACATTGCACTTTATTTAGTTGATATCATGTACTTTTTCTTATGGATCTCGGCGGTGTGAAATGAAAGGGGAGCTTGTAAGGCTCATGGAGTTCGTATGTGTGTTAGAGAAACACCTGGGCGGCTGGTCTAAGCCATGCCTAATCATGGTGGAAACCTACATCATAACCATAGTGAGTAATCTGTGAAGCATCCTAAAAAAGACAAAAAAAGAAAAGAAAAAGAAGATAAAAAAGGGAAATCCCTATGCAAATAGCAAATAAAGGATCGCTGAGATGCTCATTGTCTGCTTACCTTGTCATTTTGATATGGGGAATCTTCTGTATCATCGGGCAAGGGGTACCCCATTGGCGGATCTCTATGATACACATGTACTTATAATGAAAAGAACTTACCTGTGACTAAAGTTGAGTAGCATGAGGAACGGTACTCGTAAGCAAGGGGCATGAGATTTTCAGCTTATAACTTGTCAAGCATATCCTCATATTTGTTCACTTTAACCTTAATCACCTAAAGATTATTATGATAGGGGCAATGAGATCTAAAAGCGAAGAAGTACCATAATTTTTGGAAGGTCTTTATGAAACTTGAAATCCCTCCTTTCCTCTGTGAAGGGCCTATCTTTTACTTTTTAGTTGAGTTAGTAAACCTATTCCTTTCTATCTCAAGCAAGTATTTTGAGTTGTTGTGTTTCATTCATTCATATGATGATTTATTCAATCATGTTCCTTATGTTCCTTGTTTTGCACATTGCTCTTATCTTGGTGAGTATTACTTTGAAAGATATCATTGAAAACCCCATTATGTTCAAACTCCTGCAAATTGTTAACCGTTCTTTGACCAAGAACAAAGTTTTCCATTACCAATTATGATTTACTTTGTGTATGTTTATTGTGTTTCCTTTACCTATTCCAAGTTAAGTTATATAATAGTGAGTTGTTTTCTATTATGATTTGTGTATTGATGAATGTGATGCTTCTTGTCCGTATTCTTTTATCGACACTTCACTCCATAAACCTGAGGTCATGTTTATTGAGCTCAGTTTTCACTTGCGGACAAGCGAAGTCTAAGCTTGGGGGAGTTGATACGTCCATTTTGTATCACTATTCTATATCATAATTTACTATTATTCATTGATATATTTCATATTAATAGATGATACTTATGTTATTTCATCTCTTTATGCATGGTTGATGACTTTTGGAGGATGGACCACTAAAGCCAGCATTCTGACGGAAAAGGCACTATTTGGAGGCAATATTCGTGAAGATCAGAAAATCCCAGAAAATATACGGAAAATTCTATTTTTCTAGAAGACGAAGGAAGCCAGAAGGGGGAGCAGAGATGGGCCACAGGGGACCCACACCACCCCCTGGCGCGGGCCACCCTAGGTCGCGCCACCAGGTGGTGTGGCCACCCTGGCCCACCTATGGCTCTTCTCTTTGGCGTATATAATCCTGCCGAAACCCTAAGACGTAGGGAGCAACCATAGAAAGGTCTCATTGCCTCTGCGGGGCAGAAACTACAGAGAGAGAAAGAGCTCTCCGGCAGGCAGAAATCTGCTTGGGAAATTCCTTCCCAGAGAGGGGAGATCGTCGCCATCAACACCGTCATCAAGCTGGACTTCATCGGGATCATCATCATCATCATCTCCCCCAGCACCATCATAACCACTCCATACCGCTGTAACAATTAGGTTGAATCTTGCATGGTTCTTAGGGGGAACTTTCTCGGTGTTGATTACTTGTTGTAGTTGATGCTATTGAGTGGAACCATTGAATTATTGTTCATGTTCAGATTGTTACATATCGTTATTTCATCTCTGATCTTGATCCATATGATGTCTCGTGAGTAGTTCATTTAGTTCTTGAGGACATGAGAGAAGTTATGTTGTTAGTAGTGAAATTGTGTTGAGAAAGATTCAATGGTTTGATAATTAAGTTGTGGTGTTATTCTTCTAGTGGTGTCATGTGAACGTCGACTACATGATACTTCACCTTTATGGGCCTAGGGGAATTCATTGTGTATTTGGCTACTAATCGTAGGGGTTGCCGGAGTGACCGAAAACCTGAACCCCCGTTAGGAAACCTTTGCACACGGGAGTGTAGGATCTCAAAGTTTATGGATGTGGTTAGGTTTTTATCTTAACTACTTTCTTGTAGTTGTGGATGGTTGCAAGGGGTATAATCACAAGTATGTATTAGTCCTTGGAAGGTCAGTACATTAGCACAAATTAACCCACACAACAATTATCTAACTAAAGAAGATTAATCAACTATATGAAGCGAAAGCACTTGACGATATTCTCATGTGTTCTCGAGAACGTTTGGTCATCTAAGTAATACAAACATCTTGTCCTTTTCTAAAGAAAGGATTGGGCCACTTGCTCCATTTATAATTATTGTCTTTTATTTACTCACACTTTATTTATCTGCATTATCAAAACCCCTAAAAATCTGTTTACTAAGTATTTACAGAGAATTGCTGATCCATACCACTTGTCAACACCTTCTGCTCCTCGTTGGGTTCAAACCTCTTACTTATCAAAAATACTACAATACACCCCATATACTTTTGGGTCATCACCAGCTGCCACCTAATGGTAGCGACAACTGATTCCAGTTAGGTAAAAGCCTAAGCTTGGTGAGGTTAAATTCCTCCTACCTTTTTGCATTCATATTTTTATTTCTTCTTTTTATTTGTTTGTCTTTGTTCCAACGCATGTTTACTTTCAGTTTTTCATTCAATAAAAGAAAACCCAAAAATATTAGACTAGTCTCTAGCTTTATTTGTGCAAATTTCTCTTGTTGATTCTTTCTACAGGTTACTCACTTCTAGTGATCGAGCTATGAGACAAACACAAAGAGTTGACTCCAGTGGAAGACGAATGAGCAAGAGGAGGTACCACATTCCTATTTTCCCTCTTCCTGTAAGCTTATTCGTGAACATTTCATGTCCATTCGGTTGCACTTGATTTCGACTCCATGCTTAGTTCGTTATCTTTTAGAATTTGAGCTCAAAGGTTTTTGTCACCTCTTTGGTTATGACAATTAATATCAGTTTGAAAAACCACTCTTGGGATTCAACTTTAAACTTTTTAGAACAACATAAAGTGTCCATCAACAACTTTGGTGCCATATTTTTGTCTTAAGGGCTTAATCTTAGTAGTGCTCAACCCCACATACTGATCGTTGACTTGATGATACCTTCTGAAAAATAATTGCTTGATAGAACAAACTTTTTAGAGTAGGAGAGGGAGATGCCAAAATTTGTATTGACTTGATAAAAAAAGAGGAGAGAAAGGAAAAAGAAAACAAGAAAGTAAAAGTACTTTGTTTCAAAAACACACCTTTGGGATGCCAACAACTCCGCTAGCTTTTGAATAATCTATGGTATAACCCCGGATTTCGGCTATGAGTTGATGCCATGAGTGGCATACATGTCACTAAATGGGAAAAATTATTGGTATTCTCAATAGGTTGTGTAGGAGTTTACAAAAAAAATATTTGTTGTTCCATGAGAACAATAAACAAAAGATCCATTATTAAAATATGAGCTGAAACACTTTCGATACTTTTGATTATTGGCATCACCTCACTACCTAAAATGTCAAATTAGAGTTCTTGATAAGCAAGGAAAAAGAAGAGGTATTTTATAGCCGCAATTATCGAAGTGGGTGATTAATGAAAAAATTCTAAGTTATTCCTTCTTTTGACATCTACATGTGCACCCTTAATTTTGACTTAAGAAGTCTTGCTTTAGAACATTTTCGCTCTCATAACAAGAGAGGCTCTGAAAAAAATTGATTTGGAAAGCCTCGCCAAATTTTTAATAATCTCAGTTGAGTTATAAGAACTATTAGCTAGCGAATTACTTGCGTCTAGGAATCAAGATTAAGTGCAACTATTCAGATATATTATGCTCGTGTTCAAGGTTGCAGGATTTGAGACAATGGAATATTATACAACCTCGAACTTGTAAGTTTTTATCTTGATTCAATTATTCGCTATTATTAATTATAGATTTTTCACTCGAGGATGAGCAACCGCTAAGCTTGGGGATATTCATAGCTCCAAATTCATCACTTTTTACCATTGGTTTTCCTCTTGTTTATTGCCAGATTTCACTAAAGATTGACCCTTTCCACTAATGTTAATATCGCAATTAGTGAATCCTTGGTTTCTTGTAGTGGTTTTCAGGCAATGAACATTTATTGAAGATCTAATAGCATTTATGGGCTAATTACACCAGGATAAGCAAATCCCCAATTGGCGCCACTTTCATTGGAGGCGTTAGTACGCATTACGACCACTGGTATGGTCAGGGCGTGCCTGTACTACCCACCGGCGCCTTCCTTATATCAATATAAGCAACTTTCGTAAAGAGGAAGAGACAAGAAGAACCACATAACGGAAGTTATGCCACCGTAAGCCATCTAGACGGGGAGATCAGATCTGAAAGAGGATATGAACTTCACCTCGTTCTCCGACGATCTTCAACCTCAAAATGACACACTCCACCATCATTCCATCATTACTTAGAGAGAGAGAGAGAGGGAGATTAGCACTTGTAATATTAGGGTTTGATACTTTGATCTATCTACGGTTTGTATTTGATTGGATCTTTAATCACTATTGTGGTTTGCTACAATAACTTTGAGATGATTCCTATTTGCAATACAATTATGCCTTTGATTTACCTTCCTCTCATGTCTGAGTAAATCCCCATAGGCGTGGGAGATGTAGGGGATTGGTGAGATGTGATGTGCCTCCTTTAAATCCATCCATTTGTGATCGTTGTAATGTTTATTTAAATAGTGAGAATGAATATCTATGTTTTCCTAATCCTTGTTATCTAATTTAAGGGCCCAGGTAACATGATCCAAAGATCACATAGGTATGAACTTGTATGCTAGTAATTCGGAGACCCCCAAGTGACACGGCCGATATCAAAGAAGTGCTAGCACTACTCGAGGATAACAAGGAACCATCAACTTTAAATCCTTGATCCGGTCAAAAGACCTTAATTAATGTTTTGACCAAGGCCATGGTAACAGGAAGATGGATCATTGGGATAGGGAAGAATTGTCCATGAGGACTCCTAGTCGGTATATGGGTTTCTTGCCTACTCACTTATAAATAAGAAATTGTCATTATCACTTATTCCGCTTATTCCATTTGGCACTTTTACTATCACCATGAACTGATTCTCTCTGTGCCTAACTTCTCATCTGCATGACCTTAACACACCATTCACATCTTTACTTTCATGCAATTTACTTATTTGCTAAGCAAGTTCCTCTATCTTTTACTCACCACTTCCACCATCAACATTTGCAGTCAATTCACTCAAGACATGTGACAGCTTGGTTGCAATAGAAACACCACATAAAAACACTTTCCTAGGCTCCTCGTTGGGATCGATATAAAAACTAGAATTAATACTTCTGTGAAAATATTCTCTAACGAACATGTGCACTTGCAGGCTATCAGATCCCTCAAGCAGTATTGCATTGACTAGAATGATGCTGATTTAGGTGAGCTGACTTCTAAGAACCCTCATTCAAAACAATCATAGGTAGGTCCGAGTACTATTGCCTAGAGGATGTTCCAAGCTAAGGTCGCCATACTCGAAGTTGACAAGGCTATCGAGGTACACATCTTTATTCTCCTTAATTCCTGTAAGATATAAATAATCCTAGTCCCCGAGGTTCCAAGGGAGTAAGCTTTTACTCGGACGGAAGCTCTTTGATCATAATTTTTCCTAGCTTGTAATTCATTATCTTCGAATTCCTATTTCCTGAGATTCGAGTTGATTTAGCATAACTCAGCTCGTATCATTAAAATGATTCCCTATCTCCTGGGATTCAGGTTGATTTATGGATAGCTTGACACAAATCTTAAAAATTATTCTCTATTTCCCTAGATTCAGGTTGAGTTATGGATAAATCGGCTTGAAACTTAAAAATGATTCTCTATTTCCTGAGATTCGTTTTGAGTTATGGATAACTGAGCTCGAATCATAAAAAAGATTCTCTATTTCCTGAGATTCGAGTTGAGTTATGGATAACTAGGCTCGAATCTTGAAAATGATTCTTTATTTCCTGAGATTCAGTTTGAGTTATGGATAACTAACCTTGAATCTTGAAAATTATTCTCTATTTCCTGAGGTTCGGGTTGAGTTATGGATAACTCGTCTCGAATCTTAAAAGTGATTCTCTATATCCTCAGATTCGGTTTGAGTTATGGATAACTTAGCTTAAATCTTAAAAATGATTCCCTTAACATTTCTCTTTTTCCAGAGCTGCACCAACTCCCGGATGAAAGAACATTTTATGATCCCTATATTTTGTGTGTTAGGTAAAAATATCAAGGAATATTTAATTGTGTATTGAGTGTTGAAGTGTTTCTCCAAAAAGAACTACAAAGAAAAATGCAGGAAAATAGATGTTCTGGGGGGTGGATTATCCACCCGGGCTTGATTGACAAAGGGATCTAAGGCGCGTTACACGGTGTGGGGGTCGAGGATTCCCTGGATTCTCTGACCAAGGCCAGACATTTCTCCATGGCCGGATAATCCGCCCCTCCCAGGGGGCCGGATAATACGCCACCAGGGAATTATCGCAAAGGAGCCAAGGCGCGTCACGCGGAGAGGTGGTGGAGGTTTCCCTCAGATTCTCCGACCAGGGACGGAAAATTTTCCTTGGCCAGATAAACCGCCCCTCCCAGCGGGGCGGATAATCCGCCCCCAAGGAATTTTTGCTAAGGACTCGAGGCACGCCACGTAGAGAGAGGGGTGAACTTTTTACCCAGATATATTGTTCTCCACCGGAGGTTTTCCGTGGCCAGATTATTAGGCCCCCACTTGGGCCGGATTATCCGGCCCCAGTTTGTTCCAACATCAGCTTTTCACGAGGGGGTACATATACCCATCATATCTTCATTTCAGATTCTCTTGGATCCAATGAAAAAAGTAAAGCTCTGTTCAAATCGATTCCAACAAGATCTCTACTTTCAACCACCCAAAATCTTTGATATTTGGGGAATCAAAGAAGGAGGCCTCGATCTACATCATCACCAATCAAGATCTTTACTTCCTCTCCCATTCATTTGGGGGAATTTTGATCTAGAGTTTGTTTGAATTTCTTGATCGTGGTTTCATTATTTGATCACTTGTTTTATTGTGGCAGCTTGTTGTCATCATAGGAGCCTCCAATTCAGTTGTGGATGCATGCCCCAGTAGCATTGTAAAGGCATCGGTCCCCGCCTCGAAGGGTACGACATAGTGGAAAGGTGGATCAGGCAAGTTGTGGCGAGATCCACCAGAGAACAGGTTGAGGCCTATTGTGGCGTGGTGGTCTTAGTACCGCCCACCCCTCCAACACAGACGTACTTCCCTTAACAAGGAAGGAACTGTGGTAAAACAAATCATGTGTGTCCGCGTGCTCCACTATAGTTACCTCGTTCATCTCACTGCCTTTACTCACTTAGTAGCTAGGATGACATATAGGGAAATTCATCTTAGTTGCATATCTAGAGAATTTACCTTCGTGTCAAGTCTAAAAATGAAAAAGAGTTAAAATTTGGAGTAGCACCTATTCACCCCTCCTCCCCCTCTAGGTGCCCATATGATCCATTTCAATTGGTATCAGAGCCTCGGCTCTTTATTCGGTCTTTACCACCTAAGAGAGTATGGGCACTCATGAAGATAGTAGTGAGGTTGTGGAGAAGGTCACCATGGACGATCTCGAGACTTTGGGAGCAAACTTGATTAATACCATGGATTCTCAATAGCTAGAAATGTGTGACATGATGATGCATCTCTTGCAACCCACCATAACCACACCACCCTCTAACGCTAAGGCTACAACTCCTCTTTCAAAAGAGAAAGCTAAGGGTAACTCCCATGAAGAGGATTTGGAGGATGAAGAAAAGAATAAAAGTTCCTCTTCAAAAAAGGTAAGTGGAAAGGAGGATTATAGTGAGGTCTCTCACTTATACTCACATGATCCATCAATACCTCACCCTCATATAAACAATATGGGTGATCCACCCAAGCTTAGTTCACCTTCTTTTAATCAATGGAATTTTTTTGATGAAATCTCATGTGTGTAGTTCATCAATCGAGTTGTGGAAGATTATCGTGAATGGACTCCATGTTGTAGATCCATAAAATATGACAAGAAGATAAGTGGTTGATAATCAACTCAATGCCATTTCTTTTCACATGATCTAACTTGGTGTGGGTCCCAAGGACATACCGCACATTGAACATCTCAACCCTGCAAAGTAAGCTTGGGATGCCCTCACCAAGTGGTTCATCGGAAATTAGATCATGAGGAGAAACCGGTATGATGCTCTAAGAAATCCAGCAGAAGGTTTGTACATGTTGGATGGTGAAGACCATGAAGACATGTATCGAAGACTCAAGTCCATTACCACCACATTTAGAAATCATGGTGCCACACATGCTGATGATATATGGATCAAGAGGAAATATGGTAGTGCTCTCATGCCATTTGAACCCACTTACTTGAAGAGCCTCCAAGGAAGACACAATGATCACCAAATGAATTCCAACAAAGTTATGCAATAAATGGGTGCATTCAAGGTCGCGCCCAAGAATGCTGAAGATGCTCATGTAGAAGATATTGGAATGCAAAAAGGTGTGAATGTTTCCTTGAAGGCCAATATTGTTGAGCAAGAAGAAGATGAGAGAAACATTGACATAGCTACCATGAGTTGCCCCGAGGAGGTCAAGCGAGCTCATGGTGAGTACATGGCATTCTATGCAAGAAACTTTCAGAAAGATCCTACTAAAGAAAAGTCTGAGCTTGAACGCAAGAATGGATTTAATGGAAGAAAGGAAAACAGTCCAAAACTGAGATCTTTTTATAATTGTGGAGACCATTTACATTTTGTTGCCGAGTGCCCAAATCAAAATAGATAAGATCATGGGGTAGACTAGTTCTCAAGAAGAAATCAAAAGCTCCACACAAGAAGCCATTCAACAAGAAAAATGTTCTTTATAAGAAGCAACCAAAGGTAGTATTGGTAGCCCAAGAAGAGTACTTACTCGGAAGAAAAGATAAAGAAGATGATGAAATCCCAAGAGAGGTGGCAGCCATAGCTACCACATCTACACCAACCATTTTGCTCTTCGACTCTACCAATGAGATCTCCTTCAACAAGAACGTCACTTGTCTTATGGCAAGGGGTTTAGAAGTATCACCTTCCACCACTTCCTTTCCTAAGACTACTATGAATGTTGATATGGGTGATTCTACTAGTCTTAAGTTTAACAAAGAACTTATGGCTTTGGAACATTTTATAAATAACTTGCAAGGTGAGCACAAGAAGAATTTTGAGGTCCTAATGGGCCAACTCGTTCACTCGGAAGAACTCCTTGAAGAAAAAGGAAGAATTGAAAGAGAGAATGCAATGGACATAACATCCTTAAAATGCTCTAGAGGAAGAAGAGGAGATTCAGGCTTCTCATGAGGAGAAGCTTGAGACTATCGAGGAGTCACATGACGAGATTGTGGCTAAACTAATAAAAGAACGTGATCATGATATTGCTAAAGCTAAAAAATTTAAAAAGGAAAAGGTTGAATTTGGGGCTTCTCATACTAGACTAACCGAGAAGCTAGAGGAACTTGACATCGCCCACAAGGCTTTGGAGAGTCTCACGATGAGCTCCAAACTCGACTATCTAAATAATATGTTCCTAGCACATCTACCAATTTGTGTGATCATACATAAATTATTGAGGAAAATGCTAGATTGAAGAATGAACTTGCAAAGTCATCCCTTCCCAAGGTAAGGATGTAATCGATGACCAATTTAGTAAGAAAAGGTCAAACAATGGGAAGGAGGGACTTGGCTATGTTCCCAAGAAAAAGAAGAAGAAGGCCAAGTCAAATCAAGCCAAGACAAGCACCACCACAGTAAATGACACCATGAAGTAAAAAACTAGTCATGATGGTTTTGTAGGAATTACTAACCCCAATTATGAGTTGTTTCGTGATTATTATGGTGATGTTTATGCCAGATACATTGGTCCATTTGCTGGTTATATTGATTGGTCTATTTGGGTTCCAAAGACCCTTATTACTAACATGAGAGGACCCATTGAAAAATGGGTACCTAAAAACAAGAATTAATTTTCTTGTAGGGTTATGCTTCCGGTGGGTCAAAATGGGTGAATGACAGTGGATGCACAAGTCTCATGACTGGAATCAAGGAGATCGTCATGGAGATGAGGCCTAATCACGATCAAATAACTGTCTCATGTGGTTATAACTCCAAATCAAAGGTATTGGGTCTTGGTAAGGTAGTCGTCACCCATGATATCCCTCTCGTGGATGTCATGCTTGTTGAGACCCTTTGGTATAATTTACTTTCTATTCGTGCCCTTGGTAAGATGGTATTTGCTGTTTTTATTGATGGTGATCTTGTGGTACTCTTGTGGAGCAAGTCTCTAAAGGTCGCTTTCGTTGGTTATATCGAAAATGACTTGTATGTTCGGGACTTTTTGAGGAAAACCACTACAAGTCCGATGTGCTTATTCGGAAAGGCCAATGCGGGATGGTTATGGCATCACTGTCTAGCCCACATCAACATGAGAACTTTGCAAAGTCTTCACAAGGGTGGCGACATTATTGGACTAAAAGAAAATGGTTCCTTTGCCAAAGGTCGTGTTTGCAAGGCTTGTGTTGAAGGAAAGATGCATGACACTCCCCATCGAAGGAAGACAATTATTTCTTCAAAGACAATCTTAAAGCTCCTTCATGTGGATCTTTTTGGTCCTCCATCTCATGGAAGTCTTCGTGGGAAGAATTATTGCCTTGTCATTATTGATGACTACTGAAGGTACACATGGGTATACTTCTTCAAGCAGAAGAGTGAGACTCAACAAACCATCATCGACTTTGCCAATGAGGTTCAACATCAACACAATGTCCCCATTGTGGCAATAACAAGCGACAACGGCCCTGATTTCAAGAACTACACCCTGCTTGAATTCCTAAGTGAAGAAGGGATAAGACATCAACACTCCACTACATACATAGCCGAGAGGAAAATCCGGACTCTAATGGATATGGCAATATATATGTTGGCTGAATTCAAGTCCCCATATAATTTCTAGGATGAAGTTATATCCACCACATGTCACTACTCAAATCGGCTCTACCTCCACAAGATCTTGGACAAGACTCCCTATGAAATACTTACCGGTAAAAAGCCCAATATTTCATACTTCTTGGTGTACGGTTGTAAGTGTTTCTTTCTCATTAAAGGAGTTCGTTTTTCTAAATTTGAGTCTAAGGATTTAGAAGGTATTTTTGTTGGTTATGGTGCCAAATCCCAGACTTATAGAGTCTAAAGCAAGACCTCCAGAATTGTTATAGAATCTTGTAGTGTGGTGTTCAAGGAAAATGTTGGCTCTCATGTGGGGCAAATTGATGTTTGTGATACATATGTTGAAATATCCCAAGATGCCATAAGAAGAACGGGTGTGGGATTTTACCGCCCCGTTGAGGAACCCCTTGTGGCGGATTGGGAAGGACAATGCTCTACCTAAGTATAGCCCTCATCTACACACAACGAACAAACTCCACCTGCTGAAGCAAACACTGCACAGTCTCAACAAACTTCTGAAGATCATCCATCATCTAATTAAGCTGGAAGTCCCAGGCCGGATTATCTGGCCAGAGGGGCCGGATTATCCGGCCCTGCAACTCCCTCTCGCACCAGCAATGATCGAGAATCAGCTAAACTCCCAGGACGGATTATCGGCCCTGCAAGTTTAGAACTACAACGTCCTGATATGGTTGTGAATCAAGATCAAGGGGAAGAATCTTCTTCTACCATCAGTGTTGAACCTTCTGCTGATCAAGGTCAAGCTACTGGTCAACATGAGGACCAGAATGTTGAAGATATTTTTCCAAGAAATAATAAGGAAATCGAAACTCATCGTAAAGCTAGAGCTGAAAGAAATCTAGAACTCAGAGGTCATACACTTGATAAAGTGGTTCGTGATCTAGGGAGAAGGGTGTCCACTAGAAGAGAGTTGACAAAATTTAGTGACCATCAAGCTCATATCTCTATGGTGGAACCTATAAAGGTATTTGAAGTGCTTGAAGATCCAAATTGGGTGTTGGCTATGCACGAAAACTCAACAATTTCGAGTGTAACAAAGTTTGGAAGTTTGTAGTGAAGCCCAAAGAATATTGGAATGTTATCGGCAGAAAGTGGATATTCAAGAACAAGCAAGATGAATTGTTCTAAGAAAAAAGGAAAGATTAGTAGCATAAGGTTTCTCTGAAGTGGAAGGCATCAACTTTCGCGAAACTTATAATCTTGTGGTTCTCCTTGAATCTATCTGTATCCTCCTTGCTTATGCAGCTCATCATAATTTTTAATTATAGCAAACAGATGTTAAGAGTGCCTTTCTTAATGTCCCCCTACATGAATTGGTGTATGTTTAGCAACCCCACACTTCGAGGACCCCAACTTCCCGAACCATGTCTAAAAACTCAATAAGGTGCTCTATGGCCTTAAACAAGCCACATGTGCATGGTATGATCATCTTAAAGAATTGTTGTTAGGACGTGCCTTCGAGGAAGATTGACCCCACTCATTTTACTAAGAAGTTTAATGGCGAGCTTTTCATATGCCAATTATATGTATATGACATTATATTTGGCTCTACTAACCAAGATTTTAATGAAGAATTTTCAAAGCTTATGACTGACAAGTTTGAGATGTCTATGATGAGAGAGTTGACGTTCTTTATTGGATTCGAGATCAAGCAACTAAGAGAAGGAACCTTTATTAATCAAGAAAAGTACATCCAAGACATGCTCAAGATATTCAAGATGATGGACCTTAGTGTCATCTCGAGTTAAATCCCAATGATAAAGATGTGGATCAAAAGGTATACCGGTCTTTGATTGGCTCCTTGCTTTACCTTTGTCCGTCTAGACCCGATATTCTATTGAGTGTAGGAGTGTGTGCAAGGTATCAAGCGGCTCCTAAAGAAAACCACTTGATGGCGGTCAAGAGAATCTTCCTATATTTGGTTCATTCCCTTAACTATGGATTATGGTATCCCAAGGCTCTAATTTCTCTCTATGTGGGTATTTTGATTCAGACTGGGTTGGTCATAAGGACGATAGAAAATCAACTTGTAGAGCTTGTCAATTTCTAGGCAGATCCTTTGGAGTATTGGTCTTCTAAGAAACAAAATTGTATATATATCTCCACCACCGAAGCAGAATATGTGGTTGCTGTAAGTGCATGCACTCAGTTGTTATGGATGAGGTAAACTTTAAAGGAATACGGTGTCAATTGTGACAAAGTGCCTCTTTTATGTGACAATGAAAGTGCCATCAAAATTGCTTACAATCCAGTGTAGCACACAAGAACTGAACATATTGAGATCCACAATCATTTCATTCGAGATCATGTTGCTCGTGGAGACAGAGAACTATCTTTTATGAGCACGAAGAATCAACTTGCGTATATTTTCATAAAACCCCTCGATGAAGCAGGGTTTTGTTACTTGTGGAATGAGCTAAATATCATAGATTCAAGGAGCTTGACTTGATTTTTCTTGCATACACGTCTATGTCTTAACCACTATATGATTTAGATGTGGGCATGGATATAGGGGGAGTGTGGTCCTAATTATTGGGTTAACCCTCCCGTAATAATGCCGAAAGTAAGACAAATAATTTCTCTTAAATATCATTTTGTGATATGTGAGCTTATTGATGAGTATTGGTCATGAACCCAAGATATATCTTTGCAGTGTCATGCCATACACTGCTACATGGTCGCTTCAGCCACTGCCCTCTTCTTGGTGAAGAGTTGGGTCTTTTTCGATCTTTTTGGTTTTTCATGACTATCCTTTGTTCTTATGGAAAACACACCCAATATTGGCTTTTCTTATTTGTGCTTCTTGCAATTTTGGGTGTGTAGTACCTGTCAGGGGGATGACCCCCAGATAGGCTAGCCAGATAAGAACAAGGCAGCAAAGGTTAAATCCCTGCATCTTTCAAACGGGCACCAAAAGGAATCCAGACCAGGGCGAGCCGACACACAAACCAGCCAGATAGAAGAAGACCGCCAAGGGGGCAATCCGGCTACACGATCCTATCCGGACAAAGTCAAGTTGGAGGCAGTACACAGGGCAGTGTGCGGCATAGTGCATGGTACACCCTGGCTTATTGAGAAGACGTAAAGGAAGCAGAGGACAAGGCCCATGCCGGTGACTTTGTAGTTGACAGAGGGCACATTGCCTGATTGCTGACATCGTGCTCCCAACAGCTCGCACGATGCTCACTATACCCACGATGCCTCGCACAGGGGACACTGTCGACAAGATAGCCACTTCGTGGCACTGTAGATGACTAGCCTGTTGGGGCCCGCCTGTGGGACCCGCCAGCTGGCTTGGCCAATGTAACCGCTACCCCCAGACTATATAAGGGGAGTGAGTCTCTCTTAGCAAGGGTAGGTCTCAGTTGGATAGATAGCTCATATACAGCTCGAGCAGCACTCTGTAGTTCTGGTGTTGATCATCCCATAGTCAGATCGGCAGGAGTAGGGGTGGTACCTCCTCACGAGGGCCTCGAACCTAGGTACTCCCGGCGTCTCGCTGCATTGGCTTGTATCCAACCCATCTGCAGACACCGTCGCTAGCTTCCCTCCTTGCTCCCACACCTCTATCTAGCCTTCTCAGGCACTGTCGTTTCCATAATAACGACAGATGGCACCCACCGTGGGGAAAAATGGCTTCGACCGAAGTCACGTTCCGCACGGGACCCCGCACTTCAGCCGGCGAGCACGTGGCCTCTAGCCTCGTGCTCACCTTGGCCAAATTTGACTGCATTATCGACAACGATTCATGTTTCTCCAGATCCACCTTACCGGTGAATGACATCGTCCTGCTGTCTGGTGACCTACCGATCTACATTGCCACTATGCCAGAGCGTTTCCCTAGGAGATCGTTTCTATCGTGGAACTGCTGCTTCCTTGCAGCAGTGCACCCGTCGATCCACGCGACATGGAAGTCATGATGGCCATCTCCAGGATGCAACAGCGTCGCCCCCCTCTGGACCGTGCGGGGGAAGGAGTCGGAACTTCCTCCCCTCTGTAGGAGAAGTACCCGGTGGAGCTCGCCATCTCAGTTTGGTTATTTATACCTAAGCCTTTCCCACCTCAAGACATCCATCTATCTTGCACACATGTCCATTTGTAAACTTGTAAGGTTTTTTTGGGTTGTGCTAGCCTGATTCTTTTGTAAACAAGAAAAATTACAGAGGGCTAGATTATCCGCCTCTAGTGGGGGCCAGATTATCCGGCCTGGGGGGTTTTTTCTCTTAAGGCGGGGCGTCGGGAGGAGAGGCTCAAACATATCAGCACTCCCCTCCCCGACCCCATCCTCCTTCATAGCCTTTGCCGGTCTCCCTAGTCCTCCTCGGTGCTTCCCCGACCTCGGTTCCTCTGGTTTTTGACTGGGTCTGATTCTCCATCCTCCCGGGTACCTTCTCCTACAAGTAGATCTATCAATGAGTGAGGGTAACTCCCTCATTCTTGCTTTTGTGTGGAAATTGATGTTTCGTTGTAGAAACTTGGAGTACAAGCTACCCATTGATTGTTTTTCATGTTAATTGCAGCAGAAAATCAACCTTGTCTACCGATATATTCGTATACCTTCAATTTGAGTCAATTAGCAAAATTTTGCCAGGGCCAGATTATCCGCCCGTGGGAGCGCCGGATTATCCGGCCTAGAAGGATTACACCTGCTGCCTTTTAACTCATATTGTTGTAGAGGCTTCATGGTTGCTTCTCTATTATTTTTATCATTCCTTCCTGGACTTGTGTGTGCTTATATTTTGCTGCCTAGCTTATCACAGGTGGTTCTCGCTGTGTCTCTCAGAATTATAAGAGGCGTCCTCATGCTCGGTACTTCAGTCCCAACAAATATGGTATTCTTGTGGATGAGGTTGAACTAAGGAGGCAAAAGAGAGAGACCGAATGGATGGTTGAATAGGAAAAGAGGGACAAGAGGTCCAGGGTTGCATCCAATAGGAAGGGAAAGCAAACACGAGTCAACTATGGGACCATGGATCTTGTTGAGTACTCTACCCTTCGGTAACCTGATTGGTTTGAGGATGCTCCGCATGATGAGGATCTTAAAGATCCCAACTTTTGGTGTGCTCATCAGCAGTATATTTTTGCGGACATCTACTCTAGCTAGAAGATATGCCCCATGCATCCACTAGACCTGACTGCCACAAAGAACAAGCCTCACTTTGCCCATGCCCTCGCTGTGACTGAAAAGATGGGGCTGCATCATCTTATGGAGATTGGTGACACTACACTGGTTCAGCAGTTTTACTCCATGCTCGTGATGTCTGGGGATGAAGCTCGCACAATGAAGTGGATGAGTGGATCTAAATTCCTCCAGACTGACTTCTACACCTTTGCTTAGGTGGTTTCCTATCACTTCTGTGGTTGAGATTGTCCCTATGGGCATTGCATCCTTAGTCCCAATAAAGCCAACAAGGATACATTACTCTCAACATGTTGTGGACCTAATGGTGTAGTTGGTGAGATTGATGGTCTTCTCCCATTCTACTCTCAGCTGATTCTCATATTCCATGATTGCATTATTCCAAATGATAGCATTCGTGGTCATCTAGTTAACTTACTTGGCTTTGCATATGAATGTCATGCTTGTGAAGTCCCCTCTGTGGATTACACCTAGGATGTTATGGACATCATTTTTCATGAGATGACTGACGTGTTGTGCAATGGGCACTCCATTCCATATGCTCCTTTCATAATGATGCTCATCAAGGCCATGCTCCCCAATGAGGATTTCAGTGGAACACTTGATGGGGTTCAGAAGGTCAAGAAGCCATATGTCAAGAAACATAAGACCTCCTCCGCTTTCGCTGAGTCTGATACTTTTATGGGTGATGCCCGAGATAGTGGTAGCACTCATGGAAGGAGGCCATCTGTTCCGAGCATTGCTAGAGAGGTCAAGCAACTCAACCGGTTTTGGTGTAACATTCTTTGCATGGGTGTGGATACTCTCAAGGGATAGTATGAGGCATACCCTCAGCGCCATGACATGGCTCATACCCAACATCTCATCCTTCATCATGTCTCTGGTGCTCAAGGAAACCAAACACTGTAGTCCGCTCCTACTCCGTATGCTTAGTGGAACACGTCAGGCATGAACTATGGAGAGATGGAGCACCACTTGTTCCCTGCCCTAGCGAGAGATCCTTTACCTCCGACGGATACTAATGATGAGGACGATGAGGAGAAGTACGATGATGAGGATGAGGACGAGGAGGCTGACGAGTATGACGATGAGGATGAGTGATGTCTACGCACTTCTATTCTCGTAGACAGTTGTTGGGCCTCCAAGTGCAGAGGTTTGTAGAACAGCAGCAAGTTTACCCTTAAGTGGATCACCCTAGGTTTATCGAACTCAGGGAGGAAGTGGTCAAAGGTATCCCCTCTCAAGCAACCCTGCAATCAAGATACAAGAAGTCACTTGTGTCCCAACACACCCAATACACTTGTAAGGTGTATAGGTGCACTAGTTCGGCGAAGAGATAGTAAAATACAAGTGGTATGGATAATTATAAGTGGTAACGGTGCCAGAAAATAGCTTGATGGCATGGAAGAGACTAAAGGCAAACTGAAATAAAGATGGAAGCAAGCAAACATGTAACATCTCTAGTTGCAAATGGTGTTTCAATGCTTAGAAACAAGGCCTCGGGATCATACTTTCGCTAGTGAACACTCTCATATAAATATCTTCTCTTCATGATACTACTCTGAACTACTCACCGGTTGACACTCTAATCCATGGTAGGGCTATAACAGCACTCCTCAAAGTTTGCTTTCCCCATCTATATAACCCCACACTATCACCTTGAGCGCTAAATGGTTCCAACAAACACCACAATTTCATAGAGACATCCAACTCCAAATATAACTCATAACAAGTATTTGTAATATCTAGCCTAAGTGCCACCATGGTGTGCACACTGTCACTTTCACACACATGGGGAGAGCAGAGAGTAATTAAAGCACTTGAGTAGCAGAATAGATCTATATATTATAAAGCTCATGATCTCAATAAGATCACGCATAGAGAGAGATGAACACATAGCTACCGGTAGAACCCTTAGCCTCGAGGAAGAACTATTCCCTCATCATCATGGAAATCAGCAATGGCGATGGAGATGGTGGTGGAGATGGCTCCGGGGGAACTTCCCGTCCTGGCAGGGTGCCAAAACAGAGACTTTCTATCCCCCGAATCTCGCCTTCGGTGGTGGCGGCGCTGCGGAACTTTTCATGGCTGGAGGCTCGTCTATTTAGGGTTTTCGTCCCAGGGACTTCTTATAGGCGAAGGGGCAAGGTCGGTGGCCGGCCAGGGGGCCCACACCATGATCTGGCATGGCCTAGGGCTTCCTGCGCCAAGGGGTGGTGTGGCCGCCCTGTGGCCCCCCTCCGTCTCGTCTTGTAGCTCCATGAGTCTTCTAGTAAAATATCAAATTTGGCTTTTGTCCCGTCCAATTCCGAGAATATTCATTTTGTGACTTTCCTGGAACCAAAAACAGCAGAAAACAGGCAACTGGCACTGTGGCATCTTGTTAATAGGTTAGTCCAAGAAAGTGTATAAAAATACTCCAAAGTGAGGACAAAACATAACAAAGTAGTTATAAAATAAGCATGGAAAATCAAAAATTATAGATATGTTAGCAACATATCAACATCCCCAAGATTAACTCCTGCTCGTCCTCGAGTAGGTGAGTGATAAAAAGAAAGAATAATTTTTGAGGTGACATGCATCATCATAAAATTGATCAAAGTATTTGTAAAACATTGATAGATGGGATCATAGTACTTTAACATAGCATGATAGATATAGTTTTAATAATAAGACATAGCAACTATGTTGTAAGATGAAAAGGCACAAACAAAAGATTATTGAATAACAATGCTTTGAAGGACGTTTGTTTATTTCACATAAAGAAAACATAGCATAGTCGCATTCAGCTTGTCCCTCATAATGTAGCAAATCATAATTGCATATGACACATTCAAAGTTTATAAGGGTGACTAGATACAAATAGTTTAAGAACAAGCAATATCAAAGTTATGCATCAATCAACAAGTATTGGGAGAATGCACATTAAACTAAGAATGGAAACTATGCTCTCTCAATAGGTGCATAAAGATAGAAGATGGAGACTCAACATAAAAGTTAAAGAAAGGCCTTTATAGAAGGAAGTAGGGATTCAAGTTTCATAAAGAGCTTCCAAAAATTATGGTACTTATTAGCTTTCAGCTCTCATTGCCCCTACCATAAGCATCCTTAAGTGATTAAGATTAAAGTTAACAAACTATGTAGTATATGCTTGGCAAAGTATAAGTTGGAAATCTCATGTCCCTTGAATACGAGGGCCGCTCCTCGTGCTACTCAAGTTTAGTTACCGGTAAGTTCTTGTCATAGTAAGTACATGTGTATCATAGAGAACCGCCAACGGGGTACCCCTTGCCCGATGATACGGAAGAATCCCCATAGCAAAATGACAACGAAAGCAGACAACGAGCATCTCAGCATTCTTCTTATTTACCATGGGAAAATGGTACTTTTTTCTCTCTTTCCTCTTTTCTCATATCTATTTTTTTATTTTTCTCTTTTTTCTCAATATCTGACTCTTTTTTTTATAAGAATAATGCTTCATAGACAGCTCATTATGGTTACGCTGCAGGTTTCCACCATGATTAGGCATGGATTAGACCGGCGGCCCAGGCGTTTCTCTAACACACATACATAACTCCATGGACTTACAAGTTCCCCTTTCATTTCACACTGACGACATCCATAGACCAAAGAGCATGATATCAACTAGGTACAAGTACCAAGTGCAATGTTGAAAGCGTTCCCCATGAAAGCATGGTTCTGCTAATTCCCGACAAATAAGTGCAAGCATATACAACATAGAAGACACAATGGTTCAAGTTTATTAAGGGCAAGAAAATTAAAGTGTGCCATCAAGTTTGTGAGAGCTTTAATCACTAGTTTTCTCATAACAAGTGGAAGGTAAACAAAAACATGAATATACTTGGAATAGCATAAGCTAATAGGTAGGTATGGTGGACTCTTTGGAATAACTTGGTTTAAGGAGTTGGATGCATGAGTGGAACTCATACTTTGTTGTGGAGGCTAGCAAAAGGCTGGGAGCGACAAACTAAGAGAGCAATAATGGCCATAATCATGCAGAGTGACAAAACATCATTGATCAAAGCATAAAGTGATACTACAAGTTGGAAACTAAAGGATCATAAAGGCTATGGTGACTTGAGATAGTCATAACATGGTGTGAGCATGCGCCAAGTCAACCCAAATAAAGCATCAAAGGAGAATACCACTATACTATGCTTTAATATGCTAAAACAACGCATGATTCATCCAAGGCACATTAAGAAATCTCAATTGTTTATAACAAGTCATGCTACAGCAAAGAATACTAAGCATAAAGCCAAAACAATATCAAGCATGGCATGACAAAGCATAGGCCACAGTCAAAAACTAGCTCTTTTTACCACATAAGCATGAACTTTCCTACTCGTTTCCAAACCAAACCAAACTATTTGAAAACCAATGTATGAAAGAGGGGTCCAACCAATTTATTCAGAAAACTAAGAACACCAAAGCAAACGATAAACGAAAACGAAAAAGAAGACGCTCCAAGAAAAAGACAATTGTGCATGAAACAATAAAAATGAACCGTTTGGAAGAAACCTTGGTTTTTTATTGATGAAGAAGGGGTACCTTGGGAATCCCCAAGCTTTGAGGCTTGTACTTCTTGGATATTTCTTGGGGTGACACGCGTGGCATCCCCAAGCTTGAGCTTTAGTCGTTCCTTCATCTCATTACTCATTCCTTCCATACACCTGAAATTTTTTCCGTCATACAAAACTGCACACAATCTTTATTAGCAACATTAGTGCACTCAAGATAAAAGGTCTTTAAGTTCAGTTCTAACACCAATAAACTTCCATTAGAACAATATATACTGTAGCAATTCCCTCAAAAAGCTCAATACCCCAAAAGAACCCAAAAAGGAACCCACAAGAAGCAAATGCAGAAAATGGCAGAAATTTGTCAAAACAGACCAGTAGGTAAAGACGAATTTTTTAGAAGACCTTATGTTGCTCAAATAAAAAAGTGTTGAACTAACGAAAGTTAGATAACAACCTGGGGAAGAAGCACAAACATTCACGCCTCAAAAGGACGTATAGAGATTTTACACGAATTTGTATGGTGAAGCACAGAAATTTGTGTCAGGACAGCAACTTTCCCAATTATTACTTCTTTCTCATTAGAGGTTACTCTTGGCACAAAAAGCAAATAAAAAGGATAAGGAGTGGTTATTACAGAAGTAATAACTTCCAAGACTCATCTGAAACTTTTGGGTTATCTCCCAATAAGTACTTTTCTTTAACGCCTTTAAATTAGGCATGATAGTTTGAGGAGATGCTCACATAAGACATATGAATTGAAGTAAAAGAGAGCATCAAGAAGCAAATTCAAAACACATTTAAGTCTAACCCACTTCCTATGCATAGGAATCTTGTAAAGAAACAAGTCATGAAAGCACAAAGCAACAAGCATAGGAAAACAAAACAAGTGCAACTTCAAGACTTTCAACATAAAGAGGGGAAACTTAATATTATTGAGATGCATAAAACCATGTTTCCATCTCTCATAATAACTTTTAGTAGCATCACGAATAAAATTAACAATATAACTATCACATAAAACATTCTTATCATGAGCCACATGCATAAAAGAGTTAATACTCCCCACATAAACATAGTCATTCTTATTAATTGTAGTGGGAGCAAATTCAACAAAATAGCTATCATTCTCATCACCATAATCATCAAATATAGGAGGCATATTGTAATCATAATTAATTTCCTCCTCAATAGTAGATGGACTGAAAATATCATAATCATCATTGCAATCATCATATATTGGAGGTATAGCATCCTCATAAGAAATAGAATAGTTATCTTCCCAAGTGTGTTCATTTGTAAACATATCATCATTGGAAGGATCATGGATAGCACTAATAGTATAGCAATTATTAATATCATCATTTTCAGAATTGGTACCAAAGAGATTTTCAATATCAAAAGAAGTATGATTTTCCCAATCATGATCACTACTATAGGTAACATGCATAGGAACATCATCGACTTCAGACTCATCAAAAACTATAATAGGAGCAACATGCTTAGGGGAAAATACCGTTTCCTCTCTCTTTTTACTCCTCCTTTTCTTCTTTATCTTCTTCTCTTTAGGAGGGAGAGGCTTGAAAGGAAGCTTCTCCATATACCCTGGTTCATTGTTAGAGACAATAGAAGAAACTTTGGAGGATTCCTTCTTTTCATTAATAAGATCAAAACTTTGCAGGACACTATTCATATCAAAAGCACCCATATCTACCAAAGAGGTTTTTCTTGATAACTCTTCACACCCCAAAAATAATGTAAGTTCATCATGCTGATTAGGAGTGATCATGTCATCACAATACAAACTTGCAGTACTCATTGGATTAGAAGGGCTATTATTATGGCCTGAGCATTGGAAATTGAGATGACCCACTTCAAAGCAAAGTTCACAAATAAAAGGATAGAGGGCACAAACTGTTTTACCAAGATCATTTAGAGCCCTATACCACATTCTAGTTTTTTTCATTCCTGTGGGTGATACAATATTCTTCTTCAACTTGATTACTCTCACAAGGTCTATGTATCCCACAAAAATTAATATGCTTATAAGAAATAGTGCTTTCAGAGGTTTGAGCATGTTTATTGCTTTCATTAACAACAATTTCATTTTCCATGCAAGTGTCTTTAAAAGGCTCATGATACATGTCCCACTTTTCTTTAGGAGCATTAATATGAGAAGCCAAGGTTTTAAAACTATCAATAAGAATTTGAGGATCAAGACCATATTTAGCACTAAGCTCTTGAAAATCAGCAGTTTCAGCAAAAGACTTAATGCAATCATACTCATAGTTTATACCTGGTTCTTTACCTTTGTTGTTATCCCAATCTTCGGTATTGCTTTGAATTGTTTCAAGAAGATCCCACTTAGCTTTGACCTCCTTACTTGTGAAGGATCCCTCTAAACAAGTATCTAGATAGTCCTTGTAATGTCCTGAAAGCCTTGTATAGAAATTATTAATAACAATATTACGGGGGAGCTCATGAATGGGACATTTGAGCATTAGTGACTTCAGTCTCCCCCATGCTTGGGCGATACTTTCTCCATCATGAGGATGAAAATTATAAATGTAATTCCTATCTTTATGAATTTCATGAGGTGGATAAAATTTACAGTAAAAGAGAGATTCAAGTTCCTTCCACTCCAAATGATGAGGATCATCTAGTAGCTCATACCACTCGCTTGCTTTGCCCTTAAGTGAAAAAGAGAATAACTTCTTTTTGACGTGATCTGTTGTAATACCTGCAAACTTGAACAACCCGCATAATTCGTGTATAAAGAGCAAATGATCACCGGGATGGACAGTTCCATCTCCAAAATAGTAGTTATCCATAACACGATCGATAATTTTTATAGGTATTTTAAAGGAGATGCTTTCAGTATGTGGATTTAAAATATCACAAGTATCATTAGAATTATCACATATGGGAGATAAAGTATCATCAGAGCAAATTTTCTTCTTTAAAGCTGGGGAACTAAAAAGATCATTTTCATAAAAACTAACTTCCCCAAGCTTAGACGTTTCCATAGCATTAGTAACAAAGGTGTTCAAAAGATTCATACTAATAACATTGCTATTAGCATGCAAAGAAAGATCCATGGTTTTTTTAATTTTCTTTTCAGACAATTCAAGTTCTAACTTAGGAAAAATACTAAAAAGCTCTCTAATTTTGTTGTTGTTTTCCATTAAACCTAACTAGTGAAAACAAGAAACAAAAAGACAAAATTGCAGAATCTAAAGGAAATAACTTCGAGCACTCACACCGGAGGATGTGAGTACCTTTTACCTTACCTACGCGGCAACGGCGCCAGAAAATAGCTTGATGTCTACGCACTTCTATTCTTGTAGACAGTTGTTGGGCCTCCAAGTGCAGAGGTTTGTAGAACAGCAGCAAGTTTTCCCTTAAGTGGATCACCCAAGGTTTATCGAACTCAGGGAGGAAGTGGTCAAAGGTATCCCCTCTCAAGCAACCCTGGAATCAAGATAAAAGAAGTCTCTTGTGTCCCCAACACACCCAATACACTTGTCAGGTGTATAGGTGCACTAGTTCGGCGAAGAGATAGTGAAATACAAGTGGTATGGATATAAAATAATGGTGCTAGAAAATAACTTGATGGCGTGGAAAAGACTAAAGGAAAACTGAAATAAAGATGGAAGCAAGCAAACATGTAACAGATCTAGTAGCAAACGAAGTTTCAATGCGTAGAAATAAGGCCTAGGGATCATACTTTCACTAGTGAACACTCTCTCATAAATATATCCTCTCTTTATGATACTACTCTTAACTACTCTCCGGTTGAACACTCTAATCGATGGTAGGGCTATAACAGCACACCTCAAAGTAAGCCTTTCCCATCTAGAAAACCCCACACTGTCACCTTGAGTACTAGATGAGTCCAACAAACACAACAATTTCATAAAGACATCCAACTCCAAATGTAACTCATAACAAGTATTTGTAATCTCTAGCCTAAGTGCCACCATGGTGAGCACGCTGTCACTTTCACACACATGGGGAGAGCCTATTAAAGCACTTGAGTAGCAAGGTAGATCTACTTGATTACAAAGCTCATAATCACAATATGATCATGCATAAAGAGAGATGAACACATAGCTACTGGTAGAACCCTTAGCTCGAGAGAGAACTACTCCCTCCTCATCATGGGAATCAGCAATAGCGATGGAGATGGTGGTGGAGATCAATGGAGATAGCTCCGGGGGCACTTCCCCATCCCAGCAGGGTGTCGGAACAGAGACTTTCTGTCCCCCGAATCTCCCCTTCGGTGGCAGCGGCGCAGCGGAACTTTTCGTGGATTTCTTATTGACGATCTAGGGTGTATGCCTCGGGAGGCTTCTTAGGCCAGAGGGCAAGGTTGGTGGGCGGCCAGGGGGCCCAAACCATGCCCTAACACGGCCTAGGTGGACCCGTGCCTAGGGGTGGTGTGGCCACCCTATGGCCCCTCTCCGACTCTCCTTCTGGCTCCATGAGTCTTTCGGGAAAATAGTAACTTTGGCTTTTGTCCCGTCCAATTCCGAGAATATTCATTTTCTGACTTCCTGGAACCAAAAACGGCAGAAAACAGGCAACTGGCACTGTGGCTCTTGTTAATAGGTTAGTCCAAGAAATCACAAGAAAAGTACTCCAAAGTTGGAACAAAACACAAGAAAGTAGATAAAACCAAGCATGGAACATAAAAAATTATAGATACATTTGCAATGTATCAATGATCCAGCACAAGAAGCGTCCAATAAATCCTTGTCATGTAGAGGGAGCCTTGCATAAAAGTTATTGATAATAATATTGTTGGGGAGCTCATGAATGGGACATTTGAGCATTAGTAACTTCAATCTCCCCCAAGCTTGAGCTGTACACTCCATCAAGAGGCCAAAAGTTGTATATTTGATTCCGATCTTTATGAATCTCACTAGGAGGATAAAACTTTGAATAAAAGAGAGGCACTATTTCCTCCCATTCCAGAGCATGACCATTCTTTAGCAGCTTATACCATTCCTCAGCTCTTCCTTTCAGTGATAATGAGAATAACTTCTTCTTAACTTGATCTATAGTGATACCTGCACACTTGAACAACCCGCATAATTCGTGTATAAAGAGCAAATGATCACCAGGATGGACAGTTCCATCCCCAACATAGTAGTTATCCATAACACGATCAATAATTCTTGTAGGTATTTTGAAAACAACATTCTCAGGAGGTGGTGGCTTATCTACTACCTTAGTAGTGGTAGTAGCATTACCAAATAAGAAACTCAGCAAATTATCCATAACGAAAATAAAGCAACTAGCAGAAGTAAACAATACTCACCGTAGAAGTTTCCTTTACAAGTTCCACTCTCCAACGGCGCCAGAAAATAGTCTTGATGACCCACAAGTATAGGGGGTGTATCGCAATATTTTTGATAAGTAAGAGTGTCGAACCCAACGAGGAGCAGAAGGTGCTGGCTAGTGGTATGGACCAGGAATTCTCTGCAAATACTTAGCAAACGAATTTTTAGGGGTTTTTGATAAAGCAAGTAAACAAAGTACGAGTAAATAAAAGACAGTAGGAATAAATGCAGCAAGTGGCCCAATCCTTTATGCAGCAAAGGACAAGCCGGTTGTATTACTTAAGATGACCAAACGTTCTCGAGGACACATGGGAAGACTGTCAAGTGCTTTCGCTTCATATAGTTGATTAATCTTCTTTAGCTCGCTAAGTGTTGTGTGGGTGAACCTGTGCTAATGTACCAACCCATCCAGGACTAATACATACGTGTGATTATACCCCTTGCAAACATCCGTAAGTACACCAAAGTAATTAAGGTAGAAACCTAACAACAGCTTTAAACTCTAAGACCCTTACGTCCCTTGTGCAATGGTTTCCTAACGGGGGTTCAGGTTTCTGTCACTCCGGCAAACCCTACGATTAGTAGCCAAATACACAATATATTCCCCTAGGACCATATAGGTGAAGTGTCATGTAGTCGACGTTCACATGACACCACTAGAAAAAGTACACCACAACTTAAATATCAAACTATTGAATCTTTCTCAACATAACTCCACTACCAACAACATGACTTCTCCCATGTCCTCAAGAACAAAACAAACTACTCACAAGACATCATATGGATCATGATCAGAGATGGAATAATGATGTATAATAATCTGAACATAAACAATAATTCAACGGTTCACTCAATAGCATCAACTACGAAGAGTAATCAACACCGGGAAAGTTTCCCCTATGAACTAATGCAAGATTCAACTCAATTGTTACACCAATATGGAGATGGTGATGAGGGTGTTGATGGTGATGATGGTGTTGGTGATGATGATGATCCCGATGAAGTCCAACTTGATGGTGGTGTTGATGGCGATGATCTACCCTCTCCGGGAAGGAATTCCCCTGGCAGAAATCTGTCTGCCGGAGAGATCTTTCTCTCTCGGTGTTTTCTGCCCCACAGAGGCGGCGGAATCTTTCTATGGTTGCTTCCCGAGTCTTAGGGTTTCGGGAGGATGATATACGCTAGAGGAGAGAGCCAGAGGTGGGCCAGGGCGGCCACACCACCTGCTGGCGCGGCCTAGGGCTGCCTGCGCCAGGGGGTGGTGTGGCCCCCCTATGGCCCATCTCCACTCCGTGTTCTGGCATCCTTAGTCTTCTGGAAAAATAGCATTTTCCATATATTTTCCCAGATTTTCTGATCTTCGCGAATTTTGCCTCCAAACAGCATCTTTTCCATCAGAATCCTGACTGCAGCGGTCCATGCTCCAAAAGTCATCAACCATGCAAAAACAGATGAAATAACATAAGTATCACCTCTCAATATGAAATATATCTATGAATAACAGTGAATTAGGACATATAATAGTGATGCAAAATGGATGTATCACCAAGTCAACCCAAATAAAGCATCAAAGGAGAATACCACAATACTATGCTTTAATATGCTAAAACAACGCATGATTCTTCCAAGGCACATTAAGAAATCTCAATTGTTTATAACATGTCATGCTATAGAAAATATCACTAAGCATAAAGCAAAAACAATACCAAGCATGGCATGACAAAGCATAGGCCACAGTCAAAAACAAGCTCTCTTTACCATTGAAGCATGAACTTTCCTACTCTTTTCCAATCCAAATCAAACTATTTGAAAACCAGTCTATGAATGAGGGGGTCCAACCAATTCATTCAAGAAAACTAAGCAAACCAAGCAAACAAAAAATAAAAACGAAAACAAAGACGCTCCAAGAACAACACAACTGTGCATGAAACAATAAAAATGAAGTGTTTGGAAGAAAACCTAAGATTTTTATTGATGAAGAAGAGGATGCCTTGGGCATCCCCAAGCTTTGACGCTTGTACTTCTTTGATATTTCGTGGGGTGACACGGGTGGCATCCCCAAGCTTGAGCTTTAGTCCATTCTTCATCTCATTACATCATTCTCTCCATACACCTGAAATTTTTCCTTCATACAAAACTTCACACAATCTTTATTAGCAACATTAGTGTACTCAAGATAATAAGGCTTTGGGTTCAGTTTCAACACCAATAAAACTTCCAATAAAATACAAGCTACTGTATCACTTCCCTCAAAAATCTCAATTCCCAAAGAGAACCCAAAAAGGAACCAACAAGAAGTAAATTCAAATAATGGCAGAAATCTGTCAAAACAGACCAGCAGATAAAAACCAATTTTTTGGAAGACCTTCCCTTGCTCAAATCGAAAAGTGTTGAACTAACGAAAGTTACATAACAACCTAGGGCAGGAGCACAAAAATTCACGCCTCAAAACAACGTATAGATATTTTACACGCATTTTTACACCAAAGCACAAAAATCTGTTTTAGGACAGCAACTTTCCCAATCATTACTTCTCTCTCATTAGAGGTTACTCTTGACACAAAAAGCAAATAAAAAGGATAATGAGAGGTTATTATTGAAGAAATAACTTCCAAGACTCATCTAAAACTTTTGGGTTATCTCCCAATAAGTACTTTTCTTTAACGCCTTTAAGTTAGGCATGATAGTTTGAGAAGATGCTTACATAAGAAATATGAATTTAGAGTAAAAGAGAGTATCAAGAAGCAAATTCAAAACACATTTAAGTCTAACCCACTTCCTATGAAAAAAAATCTTGTAAAGAAACAAATCATAAAAGCACAAAGCAACAAGCATAGGAAAGCAAAACAAGTGCAACTTCAAAATTTTCAACATAAAGAGGGGAAACTTAATATTGTTGAGATACATAAAACCATGTTTCCCTGTCTCATAATAACTTTCAGTAGCATAATGAATAAAATTAACAATATAACTATCATATGAAACATTCTTATCATGATCCACATGCATAAAAGAATTAATACTCCCCACATAAACATAGTCATTTTAATTAATTGTAGTGGGAGTAAATTCAACAAAATAGCTATCATTATTATTCTCATCACCATAATCATCAAATATAGGAGGCATATTGTAATCATAATTAATTTTCTCCTCAATAGTAGGTGGACTAAAAATATCATACTCATCATTATAATCATCATATATTGGAGGCATAGTATCATCAAAGTAAATTTTCTCCTCCGTTCTTGGAGGACTAAAAATATCATGCTCATCAAAACTAGCTTCCCCAAGCTTAGACTTTCCAAAGCATTAGCAATAATGGTGTTTAAAGAATTCATACTAATAACATTGCTATTAGCATGCAAATAAAGTTCCATAGGGTTTTTAATTTTCTCTTCAAACACTTCATGTCCTAACTCAAGATAATTACTATAAAGCTATCTAATCTTGTTGTTGTTTTCCATTAAGACAAACTAGTGAAAATAAAAACAAGAAACAAAAAGATATAATTGCAGAATCTAAAGGAAATAACTTCGAGCACTCACACACCAGCAACCACACTAGAAGATAGTTTAGTAGCTAGAGGATGTGAGTACCTTTTCCCTTACCTCCTCAGCAACGACGCCAGAAAATAGCTTGATGTCTACGCACTTCTATTTTTGTAGACAGTTGTTGGGCCTCCAATAGCAGAGGTTTGTAGAACAGCAGCAAGTTTTCCCTGAAGTGGATCACCCAAGGTTTATCGAACTCAGGGAGGAAGTGGTCAAAGTTATCCCCTCTCAAGCAACCCTGGAATCAAGATAAAAGAAGTCTCTTGTGTCCCCAACACACCCAATACACTTGTCAGGTGTATAGGTGCATTAGTTCGGCGAAGAGATAGTGAAATACAAGTGGTATGGATATAAAATAATGGTGCTAGAAAATAACTTGATGGCGTGGAAAAGACTAAAGGCAAACTGAAATAAAGATGGAAGCAAGCAAACATGTAACAGATCTAGTTGCAAACGGTGTTTCAGTGCTTAGAAACAAGGCCTAGGTATCATACTTTCGCTAGTGAACACTCTCATATAAATATCTTCTCTTCATGGTACTACTCTAAACTACTCTCCGGTTGGACACTCTAATCCATGGTAGGGCTATAACAGCACTCCTCAAAGTTCGCTTTCCCCATCTAGATAACCCCACACTATCACCTTGAGCGCTAAATGGTTCCAACAAACACCACAATTTCATAGAGACATCTAACTCCAAATATAACTCATAACAAGTATTTGTAATCTCTAGCCTATGTGCCACCATGGTGTGCACGCTGTCACTTTCACACACATGGGGACAGCAGAGATTAATTAAAGCACTTGAGTAGCAGAATAGATCTATAGATTACAAAGCTCATGCTCTCAATAAGATCACGCATAGAGAGAGAGATGAACACATAGCTACCGGTAGAACCCTTAGCCTCGAGGAAGAACTACTCCCTCATCATCATGGGAATCAGTAATGGTGATAGAGATGATTGTGGAGATCGATGGAGATGGCTCCGGGGTACTTCCTGTCCCGTCAGGGTGCCGGAACAGAGACTTTTTGTCCCCCGAATCTCCCCTTCGGTGGCAGTGGCACTGCGGAACTTTTCGTGGCTGGAGGCTCGTCTCTTTAGGGTTTTCGTCCCAAGGGCTTCTTATTAGCAAAGGGGCAAGGTCGGTGGCCGGCCAAGGGGCCCACACCATGCCCTAGCACGGCCTAGGCCTACCCGCGCCAAGGGGTGGTGTGGCCGCCCTATGGCCCCCCTCCGTCTTGTCTTCTGGCTCCGTGAGTCTTCTGGTAAAATATCAACTTTGGCTTTTGTCCCGTCCAATTCCAAGAATATTCATTTTCTGACTTTCCTGGAACCAAAAACAGAAGGAAACAGGCAACTGGCACCGTGGCATCTTGTTAATAGGTTAGTCCAAGAAAGTGTATAAAAATACTCCAAACTGTGGACAAAACATATAAAAGTAGATATAAAACAAGCATGGAACATCAAACATTATAGATACATTAGAAACGTATCAATGATTGATCTCCCGGGTCGTTAGCATTGCTTTGTTCCCTTTTTGGCATTTCGATGCAAAAGGGGGAGAGGTAGTTCTATTAGGGTGACGAGGGGATTTGCATAGGTTGGATACACGCACATTTGCCATTTTTCTCGCTCGTTTTATCTCCTTGCTTGTGCCCATTTAGTGTTGAACCTTTATTTTCTATTGGGTTTGTATCGTGAGACTATGTCGTGTGGTTATGAGACTAAGGTTATTATCTTGGATCTATCTATGGATTTATCATTATGGAAGTCTGGATATATCTCATTATGCAATTATCTCTATGGATTTATTGAGATAGCTTTATCCTCGGAATTCTCAATATGGAGTTATTAGTGTCTATCTTTATGTTATTGTGAACTTCAATATGGTTGGTATGATATATCTCTCACTAACTCATCATTTGTTCTTAGTTTCCAATTCATGAAAAGTCATGAAACTATATGTGTGCATTTGTATTCCAATGCAAACTACTAATATGCACACATTTTGGGGGGGGGGGGGTATTTTTGTACTTGAAATGATGATGTTATTAGGGCTCTATTGCAAATCCTAGTATTGTCATATGACACCAAAAAGGGGGAGACTGAAAGAACATTTTATGATCCCTATAGTTTTCTGTGTTAGATAACAATATCAAGGATTATTTAATTGTGTATTGAGTACTGCCGTGTTTCTCCAAAAAGAACTACAAAGCAAAAAGCAGATTATCTGCCCCTGGCAAGGGCCAGATTATCCTCCCTGACCTCGATCGACAAAGGGAGCTAAGGCGTGTCACGTAGTATGGGGCGAAGGATTCCCCTAATTCTCCGACCATGGCTAGACATTTCGGCCTGGCTGGCTAATATGCCCCCAGGGAATCTTCACAAAGGAGCGAAGCGGAGTCGCACGGAGTGTGGGGTGGAGGATTCCCCTAGATTCTCCAACCAGGGCCGGACATTTTGCCTAGGCCGGATAATCCGCCCTTCCCAGGGGGCAGATTATCTGCCCCCATGAATTTTTGCCAAGGACTCAAGGCGCATCACGTAGAGAGGGGGCAGACTTTGTCCTGGATATCTCATTATGGGCTGGAGGTTTGCCCTGGCCGGATTATCCGGCCCCCACTTTGGTCGGATTATCCGGACCCAGTTTGTTCCAATGCCATCTTTTAGCGAGGGGTTACATATACACTATCAGATCTTCATTTCATATTCTCTGGGATCCAACAAAAAAGCAGAGCTCTGTTCAAATCGATTCCACACAAAATCTCCACTTTCAACCACCTGAAGGCTTTGATCTTTAGGGAATCAAAGGAGGAGGCCTCGATATGCATCATCACCTATCAAGATCTTCACTTCCTCTCCCATTCATTTGGGGGAATTTTGATCTAGACTTTTTTTGAATTTTGTCGTTTCATTATTTGATCACTTGTTTTATTGTGGCAGTTTGTTGTCATCATGGGAGCCTCCAATTTAGTTTTGGATTTGTGCCCCGATAGCATTGTAAAGGCACCGGTCCTCGCCTCGAAGGGTACCACATAGTGGAAAGGTGGATCAGGCCAGTTGTGGCGAGATCCGCCGGAGAATAGGGTGAGGCCAATTGTGGCGTGGTGGTCTGAGTACCACCCCCCTCCAACACAGATGTACTTCCCTTAACAAGGAAGGAACTGTGGTCAAATAATCTTGTGTCTCCACATGCTCCACTACAGTTACGTCGTTCCTCTCACCGCCTTTACTCGCTTAGTAGCTAGGTTGACATATAGGGAAATTCATCTTAGTTGCATATCTAGAGAATTTAAGTTTGTGTCAAGCCTAAAACTAAAAAGGAGTTAAAATTTGGAGTAGCACCTATTCACCCCACCTCTAGGTTACCATACAATCCATTTCACTGGACTCGGACATATCAGAGGCTTCTGCTAGAACACAAAAAACTCTCCCACAATCATAAGCAAATGTTTGTTGAGCTGAAGAAGAAAGGTATGCCCGGACTATCTGGCTTTGATTATTTGCTTCTCTCACTTGCTGACTTAAATTTTTGCCGGCACTTGCAGGTGGGACAGAAAAACAGGTTGAAGAACTGCAAAAGCGAACCTCTGACCTCGATGGTATGTCATCCTTTTTACTTTGATTTGTACAAATTTTCATTTTACTCATAACTATATTCTTACCTCAGGTGAGCTAAGAAAACAACTCCTGTAGAAGAACATCAATTTCATAAGTATGCCGAAACCGACAAACCACATGCTAAAACAAGCAGGGGAACATCAGTTTTAGCTCCAAAAGGAGTAGGAGGAGGTATCTTGGCTCCAAGCTCAAATTTACGAGATGAAGAAAGGGCACAAAGCCGAACTTGAGCGGGTTTCCTCGGAATTCACCAAAGAAAAAGATCGTCTAACTGGCCAGGTCTAGAAATATGAAGTTGCTCAAGCAGGCCAAGATCCTGGTTAACTCGTCCCGGAAAGAGCTGGAGGATCACCTGGGAAAAGCCGAGTTTGGTTGTCGGACCTGACTCAGATCAACAGCAAGATGAATAGTAAGTTCCTATTGCTCTGTACTTTCTTACCAACATATGTTATATGTCGATATATTCCTAACTTTGCTTCTTCTATCTTTGAATTGTCAGCTCATTTTCCTAACTCAATTCCTGCTACATCAACAATGGTTGGCAAATCCCGGAGAAAAAGGCCGACACTAGCCCATTGCCCAATGAATGGGATATAGATGATCATCTAGTTGCTTTCTCGCCCTAGGTTCAGCCCCTCAAGTTGTTCGGTGTTAATATGCTCAACGCTTCCATCCACACTTTCATGGCTTTATGGCCCGGGGTTACAACTCCCAAATCTCCCGTTGAACTGGCCGAATTCCTAATGGAAAGTGAGAAGAGGCTCACACAGTGGCGAGAGTCGGTTGCCCGAGTTGGTGTTGATGAAGCTTTGGGTTTCGTGCTTTCCTGGTACGAGGGCATAAACCTCGATATTCTTCAGACTCAGTGCCGGGGTTCAAAATGGACAAAATAGACCCGACATTCATCAAGCGACACCAAGAAAGAGCTTATTCCTTCGTTCAATATGTTGCCGCCAACACCTTCGTTGAGGGTCTGGATGATTCCGATGACGAGGAATAAGAAAATCACAAAGAAAAAGAAGATGTAGTTGATGAAGAAATTGAAGTCGGCAATGCTACCCCTTCATCCAGGACTACCAATCGGGAAGCCAGTGCCTCTGCTCCTTCGATTGATCCTTCTGATGCCGACACTGCTGCATAGGCTTTCGAAAAAACTAAATTCATTAAACCTTGGTATGTCGGGTGTAATATATACAGTTAAGTTCTTGTGTTGCTACCAGACCTATGCCGGATTTCTTTGGGCTAAGTCCCTGAGTCTTTTTCTTTTTTACTCAATTCCATAACCTTGGATCTTGTCTACCATTTTTGGCATTGGATGTATTAGTCTTAGTGTCATAAAATTAAATTAACAATACTCAAAACATCGAGATCTAGCTCAGAGCCATTCAACATAATAAAAAGTACACCAAGATAAGGGGTTAGTCAAAAAAATATCGGCTTTCTTATTTTTCTTTCCTTAGCAGTTTTTCATGTGTACAACAATCACTAGCTTTTCCTCTTTCTTTCCATGAAGCCGGGCTGCAGACAACGGCAAGTCGAGTGGGCCTTTGGTGTCGACACATTACTAATCCAACATAAGAGATAAGTAAGCTAAGCCAGCCGGTACAACAATTAAATTACTGAATTAACATTACGATGAAGGAAGTCCCCGAGTTTGTACTCAGGATGCCGACATTTAATCCATAGCGTACCAGCATACATATTCGATATATGTGAGAGTTCGAGATGCATACACTTTGTTCCCTAAGTGTAAAAGGGGTGAAGTAAAGCTACGTTCCAAGGCCTCTTGGTTTCTTCACCTAACCAATCCACCTCGTTCTTCTCTTATGCCTGAGCATCTATTAGATACTACACATCATTGTGCAGAGCTTTACTCACGATGAATGGTCCTTCCCATGGATGAGATAATTTGTGCATGTCAGCAGTGTGTTGCACTAGCCAAAGCACCAAATAACCTTCTCGAAATACACGAGGGTTTATCTTCTGGCTATGATAGCATCGGAGATTTTGCTGATATATAGTATCTCTTGATAATGCCAACTGTCGTGCTTCTTCGAGTAGATCAACATCATTTTCCGGGCTTCTTTTACCTTGGCCTTGTTATATTGAGTGATTCTCAGTGAGTCATGCTCTATGTCGGCTGGTAAGACAGCTTTATCCTCATATACGATAAAAAATGGCGTATAGCTGGTTGATAGATTTGGAGTTGTCCTTAGACTCCACAATACTATCGGGATTTCATCTATCCAGCATCGAGCTGAACACTGTAGTGGCTTAGTGAGCCAAGGTTTTATCCCGGACAGTACCAGTCCATTCTCTCTTTCCACTTGCCCATTTGATTTTGGTTGTGCGACCGATGGTACATAGAGTCTTATCCTTTTATCCATACAAAACCGAGCAAAGGCTCCTTCAGCCAAATTTGTACCATTATCTGTTATGATGTTGTGTGGGTATCTATATCTTAGGATTATATCCTTCACGAATGACATAGGTGTTGGGCCGTCACATTTCCTTATGAGTTTTACCTCTATCCATTTTGTGAACTTGTCCACTATTACCAAGATCTGTGTCATATTGCCACGAGCTGGCTTGAATGGTCCCACCATATCCAAACACCATACAACAAATGGCCATGTAATTGGGATAGTTTTGAGTACGGAGGACGGCATATGATTTTTTCTTGCATATCTTTGGTGCCCATTGCACTTCTTGACTATCCCTTCAGCTTCTTGTAAAGCAATTGGCCAATAGAACCCATGCCAAAATGCCTTGGAACCAAGGCTCTTGATGAAGCATGATGCCCACATTCTCTTTGATGGATATCCCGGAGTATCTCTTGTCCTTCTTTTGGTTCAACACAATGATGAAGCACATTGGTTACACTCCTCTTGTATAGTTCACCATTGATAATGGTATAAGATTTCGCTATTCTCTGAACTTGTATGGCCGAGGTTTCATCTGGGCAAACTTCCATTTGTGATAAATGACATAATCGGCTGTGCCGAAGATGGCATAGCATGAACATAAAAAACAGCATCACCAATCAACAAGTGGTTCTACCGACATAGTTTCTGCCGACATTGGTTGCGCAGTCCCCAGATTTGATGGAGCAGTCCCCGGTTATCACAGTGCAATCCCCGAGTTACTTGAACCACTTCACATATATATGTACATTGGGCCAGTCTCTGATTCCGGATTCGCCGGGTTAAAGATTGACTCAGACTTAGGTGATGGTTTGATGGATGGTTTATGGAGATGCTTGCGAGCTATGCCAGCTAGGAATTACTGTCGAGATGAACCTAGTTTGGATAATACATCGGCTACTTCATTCTCGGCCCGACGTACATGATGGAATTCACATCCCTCGAAGTACCCACAATTTTTCTAGACATGAAACCAATATAAGTCCATATTGGAATCCAGTGCATCCTAGTTACCAGATACTTCCTGCACCACGAGGTCAAAATCACCAAAGCACATAATTCGGTGTATGCCAATTTCTTTTGCCACTTTAAGTCTATGCACCAGTGCCTCATACTCAGCTACATTATTGGATGCTACAAAATGGATCTACAACACATATTTCAACTGATCTTTCTTAGGTGAGGTGAGAACTATGGCAGCACCCAAAATGGTTTTCATCTTGGATCCATTAAAGTCCATTCTCCAGTAATTGGAGTCAGGCAATGGCAACTAATACTGCATCTCAGCCTAATCAATGAAAAATTCAGCCAATGTCTAGGACTTGATGGCATCTCTTCTATCATATTGTGGTGCATAAGGTGCTAACTCAATTGCCCACTTGGCTACCCGGCCACTTGCATCCTTATTACCCATAATTTCCGAGATAGAGCCTCGCATATTACCCTCAATGGATGTTCTTGGAAATAGTGTTTTAATTTCTTGGCCACCATATAGACACCATATGTAATTTTTTGGTAATGTGGGTAATTCTACTTGGATGCTGAGAGCACCTCGCTCAAATAGTATACCGTCCTTTGCACCGATTTTCCCTCTTCCTCCCGTTCAACTACCACTACAGCACTAACAACTCAGTTTGTTGCTTCAATATACAGCAACATCGGCTCTTTCGCTAATGGTGATGCTAATACTGGTGCTGAGGTCACCATCTTTTTAAGTTCGTGAAATGCGACATATGTTTGAGGTGTCCAGATGAATTTATTTTTCATTAACTGCTATAATCATAGTGCCTTCTCCCCTAGCCGACTAACAAAGCAGCTCAATGATGTCAGGCAACCAGTAAACTTTTGAATGTCATTGAGGCACTTCGGTAGTTCCATTCGTTTTGCACTTATATTAGTTGGATTTGTCTCGATATCCTGTCTTGATACAAGGAAGCCGAGTAATTTTCTAGCCGGGACACCAAATGTACGTTTGTCTGACTTTAATTTCATCCAAAATCTTCTAAGGTTTTCAAATGTTTTGCTTATGTCGTCCAAGATAGTATGACTCTCCTTTATTTTGTTGACTACATCGTTGATGGCTGTGAAATATAGCCATCTACATCCACATTTAAACTAGATATTATTCATATTTTTGATGAAATATCTCTCTAAACCCTGCCACTTATGCCTAATGATTAATGGGGTGTGCAATCCTTTCTTTCTATTTTTCCCTGCGCAGATAGTGACGTTTGATGATGGGAATCACAACATTAAAGTCAAAGATACGAGATTTCCAACAACCCAAAGAAACTAGGGGTCGTGAAGTGGAGACAGACGCTTTAACGACCAACTATACAGTGGGAATAAAATTTCGGCCGATAGTTTTGGTCGTATAGTTTCCAACGACACCGCTACGTCAAACAGAACAACTTTCGTGAAGGGACCCCTATATAAAGAGGCTTCGGGCAACGAGAAACAAGCCACGCCAAGAGTCGCCAGCCTCAATCTAATGACTTGCCAGGTACCCAAGACCCCAAGGATTGAGCCAGTTATAGGGAGTATGAGTAATGACTAATCTGCAGGTTGGGAACCCCAGTGACAGAAGGGGTAGTATGGCTGTATGTGAGGGATTTACTTGGGATTAACGGTGACGTCACTATGCATATCATTAGTTCTCTTTCTTCTATGGATGAGACTAGTAGGTTATTGCTATAAGTGGTTGCGGAGGCAATAGCAATTATGGATGCACTGCCCACATATAATTATCTTGCTCTAACAATTACATGCATACTTTATTATTATCTTTTATTCCCATTAGATGTTTTGCACAGCTACAGGTGAAACCAAAAGCCCTCGGCCCTCTCTCTCCATCATCGACAACAACAAAAGACAACAAACTCTTGGTCCGGTAAAACACAAAAAGAACTCTAAAACTCCCGATGGTCCGTTAAAGTAACTTCACTATGCTTTCTGCTTCCCGAGGATTCGATAACCTAGGTCTACCAGGAAAAAAGAGCTATACGATATCCGAAATCCGGATCGAAGGTAGCAATCATCAACATATACCTGCAAATTTTTGCCAATTTGATCATGCAAACAATTTTGCATCCATCTTTGATACGTGGCACCTGCATTTCTTAAGCCGAATGGCATGGTATGATAGCAATAAGCCCCATAGGGGTAATAAAGGTCGTCTTTATTTGATCAGCTGGGTTCAAGGGTATTTGGTGGAAACCATAATACCCATCTACCAATTATAATAGTTCACAACCAGCAGTGGAGTCGATTACTTGATCAATCCAAGGTAAAGGAAATGGATCCTTAGGACAAGACTTGTTCAAGTTCGTGTAATAAATACACATACGCCATATTATTGCGACATTAGGGTCATCTTTATTCTTCTCGACCATCACTGGATTTGATAACCAGTCTGGATGAAGCACCTCCATGATGAACCCGGCCACTAGGAGCCAATCTATCTCGTCCCTGATAATTTTCCTCCTGTCTTCGGTGAAGTGGTAGAGAGGTTTCTACATTGGTGTTTCATCTGGCATGACATGCAAAGAGTAATCGGCCAACTCCCTCAGAACACCCAGAAGGTCCAATGTTGACCATGCAAAGGTATCCCGATTCTCACGGAGGAAGTTGGTGACCTCTCTTTCCTATTTGTCAGTTAGGCTGGCACCAATAGTGACAATGCACTCGGGAAAGTCAGAGTCAATATGGATCTTCTTGGTCTCCTTGATTTCCTGGAAGGCCACACTACCATGTGGTTTACTCAATGCTGGCATGCCAAGCTGAGCCAACTGTGCCAAAGCCATAATATTATGGATTCTCTTATTCTCTTGAGAAATGACCAGTGACTTGGCCAGAGAAGATCCAACAGAGGCACACTCCATAGAGCGCTTGTAGTTTCCTGCAATGGTGATAACACCATTTGGTCCTGGAAATTTCATCTTCAGGTAGCTAATATGAGTGGAGGCCATGAACTTTGCCAATGGCAGCCTGCCGAGAAAAGCATGGTAGCAACTTGTGAGGTCACCTACCTCGAACAACGGGTTCTCAGTCTGACAATTCTCCCTGGTACCGAATAGAACATCAATCCGGATCTTGTCCATTGGCTCGCATGATAATCCCGGCATAGTGCCATTGAAAGTGGTCTCTATCGGCTCCAACATGTTCTCCTTTATGCCCATCTTGTGCATTGTATCTTGGTACAATATATTGATACTGGTTCCATCATCAATGAGAACCTTGGAGAACATGACATTTATGTCAGGCCCAATGAATGTCAGGTCCAACACTAAAGCATATGCCCATGGACTTGGCATGATTTTGGGATGATCCTTGATGCTCCAAGCGATCTCCTTATCAGACCAGTACATGCATTTTGGCACTTCCGGCATGACTGCATTCACTACCATCTGCTGCCTCTACAGTCTCTTCTTATCTGTTGCCTCAGTCACGAAGACGACATAGCTTTGGTGATGCTCCCGATATTCATTCCTGTCATGGACCATGTAGCTCTGATGGTGCTCGTGATACTCATTTTGGCCACCCTAACCGGCATTATTGTTATCATTGCCTTGATATGCCACCTAATTCATAGATTCTCTTCTTTCCTGGTTATCATACCTTGGCGGTGACATCAGTGTTTGAGTATTTGATCCTGTGAGTGGTGGGGGGTTGTGGAGGCGATAAAATCATTTATCCCTTTCCAGCACGTTGGAACTAGCTGCATTAACTAGTTGTGTGATTTGCCATCTTACCCGGGTTTGGCTTATGGAAACTACACGGCTGATCCAGCATCATCTCATAAGTGTATTTCGGCCTTTCCTTCCATTGCTTCTTTTGGTTTCCTGACTGTTTCTTGCCATCACTCTTCTGCTTCCATTGATGGCCGCTATTTTTCTAGCGCTGGCTATTGCTGGCACCAGGTTGATCTTGGTTCACTTCCACCACTTGGTTTGACCCGTACTAGAAATCCGGTCTATCCTCTCTTCTCTTGCCACGAAAATCATTGCGATCATGTCAACTAGATGACCCGGCTCCATCATGAGCCTGATATTCCCCGTTTGGCTCACCCGACATGAGCAGCGGTTGAGTGGGGTCACCCAATGCGTACATATCCACAATCTTGATAGTCTCGCCCAAAGTTGCCAGTATATCCCTCTGCAATCTCTGCCAAAGAATGCTGCCATGTCGGCAACCATGAGTAAACCATGCTATGGCTTGCGATTCAACCACTGCTTCACAAGAATTGCGCACTGTGCTCCACCTTGTCAAGAAATCTCTATCATTTTCATTATATCTCTGCTTGCACATGGAGAGCTGCTGAGGGCATTTTGGCCTCTTATTTTGACTGGTAAAGTTGCTCACAAAGGCTTCCTCAAAATCAAGCCAACAATTTATGCTTTTGTATGGCAAATTGCTTAGCCAAACCCTTGCAGGACCTTCTAAATTCCGCGGCACATAAAGTACCACCCACCTACGATTTCCTTGTGTGACATGTTCTACTATCACATAGTCAATCAGCAAATATTCTGGCTTTGTGGTATTGTCATATGTTTTCATGCCCCGAGATAACTAGAAGTTCGGCACTGGTGGTCCTCTCATAATATGTGGTCGAAAGCATGCTAGACCCGGAGTACCTTGCTCCTCAAGTAACTCTGACTGATAAATTCTATCCATCTTGTACCATGCATAAATCTACTGCAAGTTTCTATTTCCCAGCCGGGACCCCAATGGGTTCCCCATCATCTGGTGTTCTGGCGTCTGATGTCCGACGATCACCATAGCCGAGTAACCATCATTGTAGCGGTTCGCCATTGGGTCACCACATTGATGTTGAACAAGTTCTCCTGCACTCTATTGCTGCTGATGTGGATTTGGTGCTGTAGGTTGAGGCTACTATTGTTGTTGGTGCCCACCACTAGCCGAGTTATTGGCACGATGGTTCTGGTTACTCTAACTGGCATTGCCATGCCCGGCCTTACCCTGACCAGGATTACCCTAGCTAGCATGTCGGGCCACCGGATTAATCCTCCGAGAATCCCTATTATGCATACAACCACGATGCCATGATCAGTTAGTCGTGGCACATAATCGACAAGTATAAGAGTAAACATCCAATACATAACGAATACATGTCATACCTTTTTTGCCATTATGGCTACATTGATCAACATCAGCAGAACTTCATTAAGCGTAGATCCCGAGCCATGTCTTAACCTACAGGCAACTGACTAGGAGAACGTCATATCTCGCATAGTCGTCCACTTCACCTTCTTCTTGATATCTGGCCAAGTTAATAGCCAAGGACAATGCCAGTGAGTACTTTGAATGTACTCGCAAACCACCTCAAGAAAATAATAATAACAAGAGGATATGCAATATGGTTGTGGTAGTAGGAGGGCTTCAAGAGAGGTTGTTTTCTCAAATAGTTTCTCTTGTAGATATAACATCTACATATCTTTGTTGAAAACTTTTGTAAACCATTTTGGAAACCTTTTGAAAAATTTCTTGTAAACACTAGGATTTGGGTGCCCATTTGTTCCCGTCTTCAGGTCGTCCCATGACCAAACTCCTTTCTCCTCCTTCCAACCATCCCATGATCAAAACCTTTCTCCTTTACGACCATCCCATGGTCAAAACATTTCCAAAGCCATTTATTTTCTGAAATTTTTTTGAAAACAAAACCAACACCCCTCTACAGCAACCTTCCCCACCGTCCATGACCGCGGACACGGCTATTCGAATAGATTTACACTCTGCAGAGGTTGCACACTTTACCCACACCATTCGGGTACACTACCCTGATCTACACCGATCGTTGGTCGAGTAACCGATCAAGTTTCTCCGGATGCCCACTCCAATATAAGTGCCTACCCTATGAGTGTCGTTCCCCTCAAAACCGGGACGTCGGCTACCGAGGACCAACCGGAGCGCAATTTACACATCAACTGTGGGCGCATTCAATGAGGGGCTCATAGTAACTCCTGGCTGCCCGCAGATAGTTCGTTCCTTCTCCAGGTCAATGTCCCACATGGAACTTTGTGGGAGAAGGCCCAGCCTACGGGGATCGCGACCCCCTGTAGTAGTTGTGAGGCAGCTTATACCAGAATAGACAAACATCAAATCCAGCCTTGTCTCATTCCAGAGTAATGTGGTTGCACGGGTAAATTGTTCTAGCAAAACTGTAAAGAACCGGGTGCGTTTTCGTAAACCTTTTTCCTCCATCTTTCCTTCAGAATTTTGTAAAACAAAACCCTTTTCTTTCTCAACATCTCTTGGGAGGTCCCACCTCAGCAAGGTTTCATCATAAAACATTTGGTAAAACTTTTTTGGGGTCTTCCCATCCTCTAGTTTTTCTTCGGCTAAAACGGGGTCCCCAAAGGGTATGGTGTAATACACCATCTATTCTACTAGGGACAAGTAGGTGTCACCAAGGGGGTTGTACTTAATAGTACAAAAGTGTAATAGTTCGGAGGAGCCAAACAACTACCATATATACATCAATATATAGTAAAACAATGCCGTTTTAATAAAAAGTAGATAAAACATGCGTAAGTAAAACAGTAGCACAAGGCTTATGAGCAAGAAGGTGGCTTGCCTGAGAGCAGCAAGATGGCATACATGTCCCTGGACTTCTTCTTAGAAAACCATAATAACCAATAATAATGACCAACTTCTTCTGGTCTCCGATATAATCGCATCAATCGTTGATACAGATCACATGCAAGCAAACAAATGACACAATCAACACCACGCATACAAACATCAATACATACAGCAATCAATGAACACTGCAAGTTTACAAATTAGTAGGTCTTAGCAAGAATGGATTTAATAGGATTGGCCTTGGTGATTTATTGTCTAGGAACTACTTGAGAGAGGGGTTTTGGATCAAGGCTAGGTTCTGGATGAAATCATTGTATACAAATGATTCCATCAGGTAGGTATTGATAAAATGAAACCAACAAAAGTGGTTTCATGATTTTATCACTTTTCTTTATTTAGTTATTAATTTTCTAGTGAAATAAACTCTAGTTTTTGGAGATAATTCACTAGAAAAGTTCTGGAGCTCCACAAATTATTTCCTTGGATGGTTAGTTAGGTTTTGGGGTATTGGTTCAGTGAGAGTTGGAATCTAGTAAAAATAATTACCAGAACACCCTCAGGAAATTCCCAAAGGCAGTTCTGGAGCTATATTGTCTTTTTCACCAAATTAAAACTACAAAAGCTTTTTATTTGATTCCAAAGGCATAGTGTAGGCATTTTTAATAAATTTCTGTAGAATTTGTAATTACCCAGTTTGGATATCCAGAACTACTGGAGTGATTTTATTAGTAAAATTATCAATCACAAAATAGATTAATTCACAATAATTCAACTGTGGCTTAGAAAATTATGGGCTCCTGGGATTTGATAAAAATTGAAGGAGTTCATGTAGGTGAGTGGGAATTGGGTCAATACCTATCTTGGTTTGTCCTGGAGAAAATCCTAAAGCCAGATTGTGACTGATTTTGTTATTTTTACTATGGGAAAAACAAGAAGCAACTAACTATGGGGACAGGGTGATATGCAAGGTATGACCAATACATAGCATTAAAAGGTGCATTTACTCCATTTGGATTTTCCAAACTCCCTCAAATAATTTATTAGTGTTTTGGACACTTTCTGGTAAATAAAATACCAGGAAATAGTGACATAATATATGGGCCGGTGGTCTGTACTGCATGTTCGGGGAAACATGCAGGTATATATGGAAAATTAGATCTCGGCATAAATATTTATTTTCATATTTTATTTTGAATTAAACCAAAGTGCTGCCTTTCAGATCTGGAATAAAATGTTTAAAGAAGAAGGGAGGTTGGGCTGGGATCTGAAGGAAATGGGCCATAGTGGGAGGATTCGACCCATCCGGGCAGAGCACTGCGCGGGATATGGATTCAAATGGCCTGGCAGGCGGGGCTCGCTGGTCAGCCACCCGGGGCGGCGAAGGGGTAACAGGCATCCTCGGTCGTTCGATCAAGTGACCATCGACGGCCGAGCGGCATCTTCTAGCTCGCACCGGCGGCGGCTGGCAGAAACCCTAGAGCGGCTCGGGAAGGTGAGGAGCTCACCTTAGGGGCACAGAGATGAGGCGGGGAGGGCATAGGGGGATGCGGTGCTCCGCGACGGTCCCGGAGATGGGCGGCACGGCGTTGTTGGCTTCCGGGAAGCGTCTCACGCGTGGACGCTGGAAGGGAGCTCGCCGGAGTTGCTTCCAAGGACGCTGCATGTTGAGAAGAAAGGGCAGGGTCAGCTGCAGAAGAGCAAGGAGAGTTCGAGGTAGTGATATGCAGAGAGAGAAGAGCAAGAGAGGGAGAGTGGTGCTCAGTTCTTGAGCAATGGCCAAGAGGCCATTCTTTCCTTCTCTCGGGCAGGGGAAGGCAGGGGAGGAGGGAGTGGAGTACAGGGGAGGTGAGAGGGGAGGAGTCGGGGAAAATGAGCCAGGGAGGGGTTGCGGGGTGGCCTCTGGCCTAATTTAAATGAGGTAGATCGGTTCATGATGGACAAGGTCGAAGAGGGTGCCTGGACAGGTGGTGCTCGGGGATAGGATGAGGAGGGCGGTGGAGAGGTCGGTGTGGTGCCAGGGACCAGAGGAGGAGCGGTGTCTCTACGCCAGGAGCCTTGGGGGCTCCATCCTTTTTACCTCGGGTAAAAGAAAAGATGGGAGGGAGAGAGGGCTATGGGGAGCTAGGGAAGCTCTCAGTGGTGTAGAGGGGAGGGAAGTGGGGTCATGCATTGACTAGAGAGGGAGAGGGAGCCTGCTAAGACTGCTGCATTGATTTGTCAAGATCTTAAGGGATATGCTATATCTCTCACTCTCTCTAAGCTTCACATAGGTATAGGACAAGGGAGAGGGTTGCTGCTACAGTGGTGCACGACCAGGGGTGTGATCAGTGGAGGAGAGAAGTGTTGGTCAAGTTTTGATGATGGTTGGAGGTGGTTTGAGTAGTGAGTTTTGGTTAGTTTGCAATATTGGTCAAAACAAGAGTTATGAAGGAAGTACATAGATGTAGTCTTTATAAAAATGAGGGAGTGGTACTGGTGGATAGATATAATCAAGGTATCTCTCCAAGAATTATTTGAGATTTTTCAAATGAGTTATAATCCACTTAAATTTATTTATTCAAAAAGTGCAGAAGTGGTTTATAGAAGCTCATTTGATAAATTTACATTGGACAAAGTTGGATTTTGATGTGAGGTGGTCCCAAATGTGAATACGCACTTAGGGGAATTTTCCCAAGATTTATTGTGGCTTAAAGATATTTAAAACAATTATTGTTCAAGTTCTGCCATTTAATAAAATAGGCAAAAAGAGATAATAAAAGTCTTCAAAAATATTTATTTTTACGGTGGGAAGATAGAGTATGATATATGGATCTCAATTGAGCCAGACGTTGGGGAAGTTCTTTGGCAAAAACCAAACTTTCCGTTGGGAAAGGAGTTTTGGAGATTTTGTCTATTAAAGGAATTAAATAGATTTGGTCCATAATAAATATGGATAAAATTTGATAAATCTTGATGAGCAAGGTAGATGATGTATACAAGGTGCAACAAGAATTTGCAACCTTGGGATTGGAGAATCCAAGTTGATTTTGGTGAAAGCTAGAGATTTAAGGATCTTGGGTAAGATTGTTTTCATGCCACCAAAACCTTCTTGGATCGTGGAGATCAGATCTCACCTTGATGCAAGGGATAGATGGATAGTTAGACCAAGTCATATAGATGATCATGGAAGAAGGAGTTTGGATTGGTTACATTTGAGGTGGTCTGGAAGTGTTGGCAAACTTTGTTGAAAATAAGGCTGCCATACCAGATGAGTCATGATGCCATACAAACCATGTGGGTTTAAGAAGCACAAAGATCCACTTGGAAAAAGTGAAGTATATGTTGATATACCTATATTAGTAGAACACAACCATGCAAAGATTTGGTCCAGAGAAGGTGGGATGGTGGTGTGAGCTTCTATCAAAGTAGGCATGTTGACTAGATTTGCAGGAATAGTTATTTTCTTGCCTTCAAAACCATCAAGAACAAGTGGGTTGGAGTATGATCTAAACATGGGTAAGAGTGGGCCTTGGTAGTCCTCAAGATGGTTAACAAGATGGTTCAAATGCATTTTCAAGGATGCACAAGGGTTGAGAAAAGGAGGCACTCAGAAATGTGATGTTGGAAATAGTTTTCTAGACTTAGCCAAATTTGGCAGATTTTGGGTTCTTGACTAGATTATGAGAGGGAAGGCTTTTGATGGATAGCAAGATACCAAAGCATCATCAAGTGGATGAGGTTGAAGAGTAGATTGAGTAGAAGGGATCCATGCTTGATATTGGTCTTCATTGACTTGGAAACTTCTAGAATGGATCACTTCAGAATTGATCTGGTTAAGGGTTTTAGATGATCACCTGGTGGCTAGAGATTAGATCCAGATTGTATTCTTGCTTAGGGTTTGGTGATTTGGAAACCTTGATCCTAGTGATGAGATCCTAGAGTAGCTTCATACTATCCCTAAGCAGACAAATCAATTAGCAGATCAAGGCAATTCATCAGATAGCAGATCAAGGCAACTCATCTTATAAAACAAGTCAACTACTACTAGGGTTACCATCAAGCTTAGCTTGAGGTAAGTATGGGTAATTTTGAAAGGTTGGAGTTTGAACAAGGTAAGGTCCTTGGTACACTACCAATAGTAGAGTTCAAAAGATTTATAAAAGGTTTTGAGAATCCTAGAGGTAGGAGTTCTTGAAGGTTCTGTCTTGAGAACATAAGGAGGTTATATTATATATCTCTCCATAGTTTTGTCAATAGAATATACTAAAATAGTTTTGGTTACATAAGCATCTTGGCTCATGTTTTGAAATGCCAGAACATTTGAGAATATGTAAAATGAGCCAGGATAGTTTTGTTAAATAGCTTTTGTCAACAGATGGTGAGGCAAGGAGTATCATATGGTATACACTGAAATGCACAAGCACAAACAAACAACAAGCAAACACTGCACCAAAGTAAAAGAAAAAGTTTTTGTTCCCCCTGATTTTTGCATTCTGGACAACTAATCAGGGTTGCTGAAATTGGGATGTTACAGACCTTTTCCATGACCGACATTATTTAACTCGGCATTACCTTTCCCTAGCCACTAACTTCTTGTTCTTTCCGTAGGTAACACTCCCCTTCGCCTAGGAACAACATGAGGAAATGATGCCGCTTGGCCGATAGACTTTGTCGCGGCACCCCTAAGCAAATGAACGACCTGGGAACCGCCAGCAGCACCCGGGTTTGCCTTGATGATTGCCTCATTATGCCGGTTGGCAATACACACTAACTCATTTACCCGGTCTTGTTTCCTGCGTCGGGCTTTGCCGGCTAAACCTAGCCCTAAGATTCTTAGTCGGGGTACTGTATTTCGGCATTCCTACTGACATTTGACTAACTGATGCACCAGACTTGGATCTAGTGTCCCTAGCTATCTCAGCACTGAGGTTTTTACCTCAGTTCCTCACACCATCTAATCAACTCGGGTTTGCTATAGGAAACCCATGTGCCTTGTTGTACTCACGGAGGGTGATATTCAGCTCCTCAGGTGCGGGATCCACCTGCATAGATTCCTAGAGAACACTCTGCTAGATTTTCTCTAGCTCGGTATGTGCCTGATCTGGATCTACTACGTGATAACTGCCACAACCAGCTTCTCAATGGCTGCCTGAAGGATATTCTACGGCTTTTCTAGCGGAGGACCCCTTGATCTGGGGGCCTTGGGAGTTGTTTCCACCTCCTCAACAGGATCTTTGCTGGCATCGGCTCCAGGCGCGGTCATCATCACCTCTACATAGCTAGTGGGGCGATCGGTGCATCGACCGCGAGCTGCACAGAGAGCTGGTGGATCTGTAGTGACGATCACCCTCTGTGGTTACTTGCACATGGTGTCGATGGTGATGCAGACCTTGTGTGTGTCGAAGATGACGAACTTGCCATTGCACGGGAGAGGCTAGTTTCCGAGGCTGTCACTGAAGAAGTCAAGTGAGCTAAATCTCTGGACAAGGCCAGAGGCAACGAGGTTTCCCGTCCAGATGATCACTCTAGCTAGCGCTGCTGCTGGCCCCATGGTGGGCGCCAGCTGTCGTGGTGGTGTCACGACAGATGCCATGGGATGTCTTAACTTGGGGCCGAATGGGCGCCAGAGCATCCAGGGAGTGATGATGCGGTTAAGACTACAGACAGACCACACACAAGCACACATGATGTACCCAGGTTCAGGGCTCTCCTAGTGAGATAAAACCCCTCCTCTTCCATATATTTCTCTATATCTCAATATATCTCAAGTGTTACAATCTTGCTCCTCGAGCTATGTCCTCCAAGGAAGAAGAAGCTCTCTACTAACTGCTCTCTCTACATGTTAAGGGGGAGAACGAAGAACAAATGAACTGACCCTCCTCTAGGAGGTCCTGGGGCACCTTATAAAGGGGTACCAAGGTTAGAAATTACAACATAGGTGGCACCGAATATACACTCTAGATGTTGCACTAAGTCGTTTCCCTGGGCCTAGATGATCCTATTGTCGTGGGGTCGCCCTGGATACCCTCGATGGGACATGACGTGCCCATCCCTGCTTACCATTTCCACGCCTAACAACGGTCTCCTCCTGAATATCCTCGATGTGACTATACACCGTAACCCATAGTCATGCCTCCGTAATATAGGGGCATGCCCATCTGACAACCCTAGGATTCCTGGGATAGGCAGAAGCATTTACCTTGAGGTCGGCACCTTGGGCCATACGCCATCCCTATGATGGTTCATTGGTACCAGCCGAGAGAACTCGACCTGACATGTTCCTACAGTAAGGGAGCAAACATGTTAGGATGCCATAACTTATGTATGTTGGCCTGGGTATGTCATCCTTCATAAGTCAGTCAACTTTATCTCGGTCAACCTACTTTATACCATAGCTTGACCCTACCAAGGGTCATCTCCCGACAATAATAGCAACGTATATGACTTGTTTCTATTGGTATTTGCATTATTCTTACTTTATTTATGCATTAATAGATGATTTACAGGACTTTCCTATAAAGTTCCTTATTTTGGTATTTAATTTTTGGGAGGCAAAAAACCCTTTTTCGTATTTTTAATGTTTCAAGTACCTTCTAGAACTCAAATTGATCAGGGAAGAAACCACGGAAGTTTTTCGCAAAAACGAAGACCCTGGGCACCCGGAGCACACGTGGCTAGCCACGAGGCCCAGGATAGGCTAGGTGGCACGACCCCACATGTTAACCACGCCACATGGGCCAAGTCGGCCTCCCCTTTTGTCGTAACTCTCCATCTCGTGAAAAAATCCTACCCCATAATTTTCCTATATTTTTATAAAGCATCAGTAGGGTAGAGCTCATATTCAACCTTGAGAGAGCCCCAATCCTACTGTCTCATGGCCACCGCTGAGGGGAATCATCATCCCCAACATCAGCACCTTCTCCACTCAAGATCAATATCATCCCCTTCATAGTTTGTGGTAGATTGAACCCTAGATATTGTTTGAGTCATATGTGCATGATTGTGCCTTGCAACTTGTCATTATTTTGTGGTGGAATTATACTTTCAGATTGTGTTGTAATCCATATGTTGTAGATCATCATCATGTTTCCATGTTGTGAGTAGTTCACCATGTTCCTGAGGGCATAGGATGAATTGGCTATGATTTCTATATAGTATGCAATGTGTATTTAGTCAAGTTTTAATCTTTTACGTAGTTCTATGATGGTAACATTCAAACATCGATTGTATGTTACTTCACCTTTATGGGCTCATAGGGCTACACCATAGTGTAATGAGAGAGTAGGAAGAGGGAGTGACATCAATCTTTTCTTGAGGCTTTAGTTCCATTATTGGGGGTTCTTGATCAGGGACCTTAGAACTTTATGCGATGGTTGGACATTCATGTCTTAATTAATCCTTTGTTTGCACATGTAAATGGACTTAGGACCAATGATACCTTTGATCCGGATTTACAGATGCAGTATAGTATCTTTTTCCCTAGTAGACCTAGGTTTAATCGAACCTTGGGAAACAATGCTAAAAGGAAATTAATAAGGCACATCTACAAGATTTGTTTCTTTGTTTTCCCTTTGTTTACCAGACCTTTCTAGCTTCCTTTGGATTGTGGGTTGTTTCAGTGGATGGAGATAGGCCAGGCTTGAAGATTCACCTGAAGCTGCACATCATATGGGATAAAGATAGTAATACGCATATTCATGTGTAATGATTTAACAAAGATAAAATTTGTGCCAACAAATCCTGATATACTATATCCCTTGCGAATCACGAGCATAGCAATAGTCTTTTGATCCAACCATTGTAACTGCTAAATATCGGGCTCATAACTATTATTAAGTGAAAAAACACAGATCAAAGCCTTAAGAAGTGATTGTGCTGTTGTTTCCAAATGGTTCACTAAGCGAAGACCATACTCCCCTTTCTATCACTGGGTTTCCTATGAGATCGCCGCTAACCAAGTATCTCACCTCAAGATTTTAACGATCTCTGGGATCTTGGGTACCTACAAGTCCATAGGTCAAGACTAGAGACAAAGAAACAAAGATACAAATCTCTATTCAATCAATACATAGTACTCCCATGGATTAGATGCACATAATCGTTGTGAGGCTTCACCCCAACCCGCAACCTATAAGGACTGCTCACTCATAACAATAAGATCAAGGATAGAAAACATTTGCAAAATACTTAGATTGAAATCAAATATTCTTACAATGGTCACCGAATCACAAGCAGATCTCAAGTAAAAGCTAATGGCTATGGCTATGGCTATGGAGAGGATGGATGGTGGAGAGGATGAACTATAGTGGTGGATCTCCTTTGGTGTTGTTGTGATGCAATCTGAGAATGGCAGCCCTATACGAGGCGGCTGGGACCTCAAAATATATAGGACCCTCCACGAAAGTCATAGGGTTTGACAAGATGAAGCCAACTTCACTTGGTACGGGCGAGGCTTTCCCGTACCAGTGGTAGTTAAGCTCTCTAGATCCTAGGTTTCGACCCAGGGTTGCTTGGCCATGTGGACTTTCTCAAAATCTTCATTATTGACTCCTGATTTCGCCTTAAAAGCATGATTTCATGCACAACACAATTCAAAATAATGGATTGCACATCTTTGCAATAATTAATCATTAGTGGAAAGGCTAGAGAGATTCTTGGTCAATTACTTGACAAAAATGGATTTTAAATGCGGAGAAAGATGGCTATTTTTGGAAACATCAACTTTCCCAAAGCTCAAACCTTGATCGCCCTCGAGCCAGAAAACAAGAAAACCATGAAGAATTCGGCATTTAAACTGAAATAAGAAGAGTATGAATTCACTTACGGTTGGTAGTCATATGCGTCCAACACCTCTTCCATTTGAAAAGCTCATCATAGTTAGAGAGATGCTAAGAATATTATACAAGCTTCGTTAACTCAAAACAATCAAAGTAGAGTTTAATATAAGTATGAATAACTAGAAGTGTAGCAATGAATCTAATTCCTCTAGTTAACTCTCAGCCTGCCAAGGAACCCTAAAATATTTTATAATAGCGGAATTAAGTAAGAGAGATCGTGTCCCAAGTAGCATAACAGTTAAGTATCTTATTAATACCCACATCAGTAAATCAAGATTATCGAAACACTACTACTCTGATCATTGTCTTTCAATAAAATTCATAGAGTAGTAATGAGACCAAGCCAAAGACAGTTTAGTGTGGATCTTTATTTATATATACTAGCAAAGTGCCCATGCGTTGCAATGGGTCACACACATAAAATATAATATATTTAATTTTTTTCTAAACCATGTTAGATCTCACTATAAACCATTCAATCGTAAATGATTATGAGACCCCGACATCTCCTTAAATTCATGACTTACGTACAACTACTACACCTTAAGATTCTACTGCGGAGCCATGTAAAGAAAGACCCTATAAGAAAATGAAAGCATTTTAACATTTTTTTCACTTATCCAATTCTTTGCAAGAGCTCACTTGAGTATCGGGGATTGCTCTCTAGCCTCCAATAACCAGTGGTGGCTTGCGCCTATCTACGCGTTCTTGTTTCGATAGTTTTTCTTCCTTTTCCGGAGCAACGATAGAGCGCACCGTCACGTGTCGGCTCTTGGAGTCGGGGCTATGCGGTGGTCGCCTGCCTCCGCCTTGGGTAAAATTTATGAGTTTGGTTCAAATTTGATCTAAATAACATCCAAAGACAAAGGCTTGTCATAAATTCTAGTTTGTCAAAATAAAAAATAGTTGATAATAGACAGTGCCTCACTGTAACTAATATGCTACGAACATACATACTCAATTCTTTAGCCGATTTAGCCAACGAAATCTAAGTTAGTAATACTGATTGTTCATAAATATATACATAGCTAATTTAAAGTTCTGTAAACTCAGCTACTATCATCAGTATCACTTATGCATAATTGCAGATCTTGGCAAACTGAACTTTAACTAAATCTGAAACTACTTATGTGTAAGACTAAGAGCATTATATCTCAGTGTTGAAAATGTTGTAGCATAAGTATGCATGCTCACCTAAAACTCAGAGTCTGTTTGGCAGCTAAGTATTTTTCAAAGAATTTTTTGGGATTCCACAGTTTTCTCAGATTACTGTGGTTTTGAATACCGAGAGGTGTTCGGAAGTAAATGTAGTATTCGCGAAACTGTGGATTCCTCGATGTATCTGAAAAAGAGTCCCGACCTCCTTTTTTATAAAAGAAAAATAGAGAAATGCTATCCTCTTCGTCTCTTTCACCGATACTGTAGCGCCACCACATGTCCACACTCATCTTCTACGGCGATCCGTAGAGCTTAGCAAGTCGATACATCTTCGTGGCGATAAATTTCTTTAAGCACCCATTGTCGGTTGGGCTCCGGATCAGTGCTAACGGCAACAAGACGGGCTCCACATTGCTTCTCCACTCGCGCCACGACGGCGACCTCATGGAGCGCATCGACACGGGCTTCTTCACTGACCATGATTCCAACCTGCCCGGCGGGGTCGACTCGGACCTTTTCGCCGCACTGCCCGTAGTCGTGTAATAGTGTAATACTGCCGGTCGGCGTCATCAGCGGCAATGGTGGAGTTAACAATTTACGTGCGCGAGTTCGTGACCGGAGAGCGGCTCGAGATGTTGCCCACCTACTGCCACACCTTCCAAATCGAATGCATCAACACCTTACTCCACCACAACGTCAGCTGCCTGCTCTGCCGGACCATCGCAATACATACTACAGTATATACTGATATGCCAAACGCCCCAGTTTTTTTGCCAAAACTGCAGAAATCATGGTTTTCTTAAATTGCAGTATTTCATGCCCAAGCAACCGAACACTGAAGTTTAGGCATACCGCGGTTTTGAAAATACTGAGCAGACAACCAAAGACAATCTCCAGCTTTCATCTAACAACAGATGTATGTAGCAGCAGATGTAAAACAAAACAAGAGGACTCGATACTTCAATCCGGCCATCAATCTCTCACATGCGAGCACACTGGACAAGCTGGATCGTCTCATCCCAAGATGCTTTATTCGTCGCTGGTGTCAGAGCTGGGTCTGAAGGAGCCGAGGTCGAGCAGCATCACACTTTGAAACCCCGAAATTGATTTAATTTTGCAATCATTCCTTTGAAATTGATCTTCCTACTCCCTTCCTCCCGATTAAAGGGCCTACGCGTATACCTAGATCGTTTATTTGACCAACAAAATATAAATTATTTTAAAAAAATATTACACCATTAGAAAGTATAACATCTAAATTTTCTAATTATATAATTTTTTGTTAAATAATTAATATTTTACTGGTCAAATTAATGATCTAGATATACGCGTAGGCCATTTAAACCGGGACGGAGGAAGTCGCATAACTTCCACCAAATTATGAAATCTATTTTATCCTTGTGCAACTCGAATCTGTTATAACCATATAAAATCGAGATCTGTAGTTAACTGGAGCAGCAAAAGCGACCAACCGACTCCTCAGCCACGCGGTAACAAGATGCTCGGGAGCTGGAGTAGAGAAGGAGGGCATCGGCGTGAGGAAGAGAGAGGCTGACTGGTGCATCCGGGCGGTGCGCTCCCTCTCCGGTGCATCCGGGCCGTGCGCTCCCTCTCCGGTCCCTACCAGCAGCGATTGAAATCGGGAAGGAGGTGGTTGTTGCAGGGAGCAAGGGACATGGGTAGGCATGACGGGGATCCACCAGCAGCATTTGAGCATGGCACCGCTCGGCCACGACCATGGACTATGGTGCTCGACCCTATAACACTCGACCGCGGTGTGGAGGCGACGTCCTTTTCTCCTCCCTGACTTCTCTCTACGGCGCATTGATTTGAGCGAGGGGTACGGTGGAATATAGCACCTCCATGTGGCCTTCTAGTTGGGATCCTGCCACTCCCCGCGCCGAGGTATTTCGCCGCGGCGGTGCTGCCGCTGCAGAGCTTGCACGACCGCGGCAGCGGTCAGAGGGTCTAGTCTAAGGCGAGTTGCGCTGCCGGCCCCGCACCCGGCGGTAGGTCGCGGCATTCGGCGGACAGGGTAGGCCAGAGGCGGCAAGCAAATCTGGCCGAGGGTGCCTCCGCGCTCCCTTGCTGGAGCAGAGTATGTTGCCATGGAGGAGAGAGGGGCGAGATTAGCGTGGAGACTGGGAGGAGACGGGGGAGGAGGGGAACGAGGCATCCCGGATGGACGGGGCAGGAAAAATCCAAACGTTTTTTTCCACTTAATGGTGGTAGAGGTGGGTAATATGATGGTTTGATGAAGGGTAATATTGTCCAGTGAAAAATCGGAAAGAAAATTGAGACGGACGAACCTACCACAACATAAATTATAGTATAGATAGATTTTTTCTTCAAGGATCAGCTAGTGATTCTTTTAACAAATGGTTTGCACAACAGTGACAAGTGTCACCCATGTCGTCAACTCATAGTTTTGCCCATTACAGTGACAAGTGTCACCCTTGTCGTCAACTCATAGCCGAAATCAGAGGTTGTACCATTAATCGTTCGTACGCTAGCAGAGTTGTTGGCATCCAAAGGTGTGCATCAAAACTTTTAAAATTTTAAATAGTATCACAATTTTGATCCACAAGGTTAGCTTTGGCATGAATCACAATTACCACTAGACTTCATTTCAATCAAACAACTCCCTTCAAGAGTGTTGTCAAGTCTATCAAAACATCTATGGGGTTAAGTATCTTCAAAGGTATAATCTTAAAACAATCAATCATCACACAAGTCATAAATTTGAGACTTTTCTTGTTGTACTTGTTTGGAAAATTTATTTCCAATGCAAGACTCGGTTAACTACAAGAACTAGAGCAAAAGATTCCACAACTATTTACTCATGCAAATAAAAAACACTAATCTAACTATTTTTAATTACTCCCACTATCATAACAATTCAACAAATCAACTAAATAAGATAAACAATTCAAACTTCAATAGTGGGAGACATAGGACATACCTCTCATGAGTGACTTCATATTTCTCTTATGGGGATATTTTCCTTCAAAACTCAAGTTAAAATAACTCTCATAATAATATTGAAGAAAGAGGCAATAGCCAAATCCACTTTCGTGAAAAAGGATAAAAGGAAAAATCTTTTTGTATTTTTGAGGATAGGGATTAAAGAATAGAAAATAAACTGAAACTAACTTTCGACCAAGCAAGGAACTAAGAAAATAAAAGAAACAAACTAATGCAAACTAAAAATGAAAGAAAAAGCAAAGTGTTGAAACAAACCAATACGAGTGTTTCAAAGATCACAAGGAGCTGAAGTACAACCTCATTATTACACAAATAAAAATTCCAGGGGACACATCTGCAAGCTCAGGCTTTTGCAAGCCATTTTTTGCTCATTGTGATGGTGGTGGATAATCTCTCAAGTTCCATTGGGTGCTCCAATTGGTGAAATGGGTTGAGAGGTTAGCAGTAGCATCTCGAAGATTGATTGAGAGGTTGCTCATATTCTGGATACTTCCTTTGATAACAAAGGTGGTGGAGCATATCTTGGTGGTGTTGTTGGGAAACCCGAAATGCTGAGCCCATTTGTCGAATGTTAAGGAATACTCATAGTTCATAAGGAGAAAGTTGATGTGATCAACTCATGCCATATGCTCCTTGGAGCAATAGTGTGAACTCATTGTATGCGTCAAAGTACTAAGGAACTCAAGTGTCAAGCGGCGATATGTGGCGACATCCTGAAAAATAAAGTCATAAAAACTAACATTATTGCAAAGGAAATTACAATCATGACGAATGCCTAGTTGGTTGAGGATGTAAGTACACGCCCACTTGGTGGACTTGATATCTCGGTGCTTGAGACGGTTGAAACGAGTGAGTTGAAACTCCCCGATGAACTCGATGCCAAATGACTCGGGGTTTAGCGAATCAACAGGTGGTATGGCTTGTTCCACAGCCATTGCACGTGTACAGCTCCTCGTATTCATCTAAACCAAAAATAAAGATAATTAAAAATTTATCCAATAGAAACATAGCATAAACAATCGTCTACACTTTTTACAAAAGAAACTCCTATAGAGACAATCTAAGCATGCTCATAATAAATATTAGCCCAAGACCAAGACCTAAATCTAGATTGGTAATGGTGAAAGATTGAGCAAGGTTTTGATGCATATAAGCTGCTAATCGGAGGAGAAACACACCTTAGATCGATTGGGTGCGAGGAAGTAAAGAAATAATGGACATAATTGAAGATCCAAATGAGGTATATTAGAGTTTGGAGGAAGAAGAAAGAGAGAATTTGGGAATTGGGAATTTAGGTTTACCTCTCCCTGGGTTAAAATCGTGACCATGTACTCGGTGCGGGCGAGCGGTATGGCCGGAGGTCGCCCGTACCAAGTGTGCAACCTTGGGATCGAAGGAACCTTCCGGCGGCGCACTTGGTACGGGCGCGCAGTACAGTCATGCGCGCTCGTAGTACTGGTCGTTAACGGTGTAGTATGTTTACCTCAAACTTGATGTTTTCCTTGTTTGTACGGTAAAGGCGGACAGTACGGGCGGCTCCGGTCATTATAGTAGTCGTTAAAACCTCTGTGTCCATCAGCAAAAATCAAAGTTTGCATTTTCCTGTGCCGCGAGGTGGCACGGGCGTGTGGTACGACCGTCTTGTTAAGCTTGCTTGCAGTAAGCTTCAAAAACTTAGGGAATTAAGTTAGTAGCTTCGCATACCTTTGCACATCTTAGCAACAAAAAATGACAGCAAATAAACTTCATAAATATAGTAGTACCTTATAACCATGTGTTAGCAAATATAATAGATCAAGGATTACCTTGATTTCTTCTCCTCTCTTCAAAGAATATTCTTGAACGCTCTTTATTAAAAAAACAAAAAAAACAAAACTAGCACAAGATAAAAAAAATATTATTCAACATGGTTGCCTCCCATGAAGCGCTTCTAGTTAAGGTCAATTAGCTTGACCAAGATGGTGATTATTTAGGCTTTGCAAGTGGAACACCCACTCCAAAGTAATTGGCTTTTGAAGTAATTATACCATCATCATCATTAGGCTAGGCCTTCTTCTTTCTTGGGAAGTATACTATAATAGGATCTCTAGAAGGTAGTCATATTCTCACATTCCCCTTGGGTAAATTAATTAAAGCCTTGGTAGTTCATAGGAAGGGCCTACCTAAAATTATAGGTGCTATGGGATCTTCAGACATGTCCACTATAACAAGATCAATAAGAGCAGGACATCCTTTAATTTCAACAACTATATTTTCTTTTATCCTAACAACTTGTTTATATGTTGAATCAGCAAGATGGGGTCTTATTTCAATGGTTGTAAATGGCCCTAAATTTATCTTATCAAATAAGCTTTTAGAAATCATTGAGACGCCTGCTCCAAGATCACAAAGAGAAGCTATCTCATTAACCCCAATCTTAATTTTAATAGTGGGCTCAAATATATCATCTAGCTTAGTTGGAATCTTATTAACTAGTTTCTTATACTCCCTTTCTAGTTCATGAACTTTACATGCTACTTCTTTTATAAATTGTTGGTATGTAGCATCGTTACCTTGTTCTATACCAGGATTCTTCACTGTGATAATCTTTAAGAAATTTTCCATGATATAATCCGGTGATGGCGCATTGCTATAATTCAGCTCTTCAGGCTTCTCATATTTATTTTCTACCCTCATCATTTTGAGGTCCTCCACCAGGTTTGGCTCGGGTTTTCTAGCAAATTTTGCAAGTATGAGAGCTTGTTTATCAGATACTTTGCCTAATTGTGTCTCCACGGTCTTGGTTCTTTCCTGTAGAGCATGCACATCATTTCTAATTGCAATGACTTGGTTAGATAATTTTCTAATACTAGTCTCATGGTTCTCCGTAATTGTGATAAGCATATTATTTTTCTTGGTTTGAGCTTGCATGAAAGTTCTAAGATAATTTTAAAAGGAGATATTACCATGATTTGATCCACTATGGTTATCACAATTATTATTATAAGGATATCCTACAGGATTAGAATATTGTTTTTGAAAGTTTGAGCCAAAGTTTTGACTCTTCCAAGCAGGATTATAAGGGTTACGACCTATAAAATTAACATCATTAGCATCGGTAATGATAGCATTAACTTGGGTATCTTCCTTACCTTTCACAATATTGAGTAACTCATCTACCTTTGCCGTAAACTCTTCATTATGTTCCTAGGTGATGGAATTCACCCTTTTTGAGGATATTTCTACATGCCATTGGGCATGGTTGTCTTGCATATCATCAAGTAATTTCTTTGCAACACTCACTTGCTTTCCCATGATAGTTCCTCATGCAGCGGTATCTAGCATAGACATAGACATTGGGTAAAGACCATTATAAAAAAATGTAATATGAAGCATTCTTCCATCCCATGACTAGGACAGTTTATTACGGCTTCTTTCAACCTTTACCAAGCAAGAACTAGTCGCTCGCAGTGTTCTTGTCTAAAGCTTGTAATGTTGGACCTTAGTTGGAGGGATTTTTTAATAAAAAGATTAGTACATTCCTCCCAAGATTTAATAGTGCCTTTAGGCAAAGCTAGGGAATAAACATAATTTTACCGCATTTGGGTCAACATATTTTATGCGCATCATGTCACAAATTTCAGTAAAAGTATTTAAGTGCAAACCTGAGTCCTTAGTAGATGAGCCTCCAAATTGATTTAGTTGAACCAAACTCAAAAGGTTACGCTTAATTTTATAAGTTTCTGCATCAACAATGGGCTGAGTAATAGGTGCATGAATAAATTCATCAGTGGGAGTAGCATACTCATCAAGTTTCTTTTGAGCCATGGCTCTTTTCTTTTTGGTGTTTTAGAATAAGGGAAACAAATAAACAAGTAACTAATTTTTGGATTTTGAATAGATAACAAAAAGTAAACTAATAACAAGAAATAAACTACAAACAAAAATAAAACTAAAAACAAGGTCTCTAGTGATCTGACCAGGATACCTAAGGGCTTCCCCGGCAACGATGCCATAAAAAGGGTTGATACCTTCGATCCGGATTGACAGATGCAGTATAGTAGCTTTTTCCCTAGTAGAACTAGGTTTAATCGAACCTTAGGAAACAATGCTACAAGGAAATTAATAAGGCAAGTATACAAAACTTTTCTTCTTTGTTTTAACTTCGTTTACCGGACCTTTCTAGTTTACTTTGGATCGTGGGTTGTTTCAATGGATGGAGATAGGCCAGGGTTGAAGATTCACTTGCAGCTGCAGGGATGAAGTTAGTAATACGCATATCCATGTGTAATGATTTAGCAAAGGTAAAATTTGTGGGCAATACATCCTGATATACTAGAGCCCCTACGAATCAGAGGCATAGCAATAGTCATTTGATCCAACCATTGTAACCGCGAAATATCGGGCTTACAACAATTAATTACTGAAACGCATAGATCAAAGCCTTAAGAAGTGATGTTGCTGTTATTCCCAAATGGATCGCTAAGTGAAGCCCATACTCCCCTTTTTGTCACTAGGTTTCCTATGAGATCGCCACTAACCAGTGGTCGTTAAGCTCTCTAGAACCTGGGTTTAGACCCAGGGTTGCTTGGCCGTATGGACTTCCACAAAATTTTCATGATTGGCTCCTGATTTTGCCTTAAAAACATGATTTCCTACACAACTCAATTGAAAAGAACGGATTGCACATCTTCGTAATAATTAGTCATTAGTGGCAAGGCTAGAGAGATTCTTGGTCGATTACTTTACTAAAAATGGAGTTTAAACACGGAGAAAGATGGCTATTTTCAGAGCCATCAAGCAATCATTAGGGGTGCACTTACACATGTATATAGTTGCACGTATTGTAGGCTCTGTCCAATAGGAATAAACTTGACATAATGCTTATCATGCTGTTTTAGAAATCTATATACTAAATGCGTCAATTCCGCCCTTAGGAACATTTGTCACATATAAGTACTCACTCGAGCTTGTCCTCTTGCACACGTAGATGATTGAGATTTCCCTTAAAGGAGCATTTATATTCTTGCAATTTAATTTCTTGTTATTTACATTTCCAGCAATTTTATTTACGCAAACCAGAAATAAAAAACCCAAAATTGTTGCATCTTTTATTTTTCCACTTGCTTCCAACCAATACCTTCAACTCCTCATGGGTTTGACAACCTTTTCTAATTGAATGGTACTACACTTGAATCTCCTGCACTTGGGAGTCATCACCAGCATCACCACTGCATAGGAGAGGGTCTGTCCAAGTTAGAGTGGCACACTCTTAGGACCACTTGCTTGTTCGGACTTGTCGAAGGATCCAATGAAGTCCTCAAATACTACATCCAGTGTTTCATCATCGCCCTCAGCATCGAATTTGACATGATACCTAAGCTGGCGATCGATGCTTTTTGTTGTGCCGCATGCCACTAAGGCAGGAAGTGGATGGCCAAAGCTTTGTGTCATTGATAGAACTACTCGTCTTTGTTGAACGCTGCGCTCGGGACGAGGAGGAGAGGGTGGCCAACACTCTAGAGGAGTTAGTCGCTCCCTCAACTCAACCTAGGACTCATGGCAGGAATCGGGGCTCCCACGTCATGCCTAGAGAATGAAGCTTGGCGAACTCGTTTCCCTCGCGCTTCTAAGAAAACTAGAACGATCGCCCCTTCAGGGAAATATCAAGCAAAGTATTTGGGCAAGCCATTAAGATATGATACTCCCGCACCACCTATGCTGGGGCCCTGGCAATCGGGGTGCCACATCCCGACGGTTAGCGGTCCCCAGCGTCTCGAGGTGACGTCCCCCGAGAGGCTTCGCCGCCTCCTGAGACGGGAGCGGCCCGTTTAGTCCTTGCGAGGGTCCGCCTTCCAAGGGGATGCCCTCCCGAGCGAGAGCATTCGCAGAGACGTCCTGTGGATGCTTCGAAGCATACCCGAGGCTTTTTGGTAAATTCACTAAGTGGTTAGCGGGCGGGCCAGGTCCCGATAGGGGGCGTGGTCACTATGTGCCCATTGTTCTCCTCGGTAAAGAAAGATCTAGTCCAACCACATTTCTTGCAGCAGAAGGACTGACGACCTTAGCATGGCAGGCGCGCCAGCTTGCTGGTTTAGTGCAAGAGAGACAATGGACAGCGTCGGGCAAGGACAAAGGCGGAAAAGGAGGGCCGCTTTAACAGCGGATGGAGGAACTCCCAGCACCCAAGACCTAGTCCAACAAAAAGTAGTCTTGTAGACAAGGACCTCGGGGAGCGGCACTTTGGAAACCCTTCCTGCCCGTAGGCCAGGGGAAGAGGTCCGACACTGCCCTATATAAGGAGCGTTGTACTACATTGGAAGGGATCGATCCTTGGGATCTAAAAACCTAGACTTTCATCATCCATTGTACCTCGCGAAGCACGGAGCAATACAATAAAGGAGGAGTAGGGGCTTTACCTCCTCACGAGGGTCCCGAACCTGGGTAAAAAACCCCGATGTCACCTCTCTGTCGTGTGCTTGCTCTGTCGCTGCCACCGTCGCCGAGTTCCTTCGGAACCGTGTGTTTAGCCTCCTCATGAACCAAGGGATCATTGGACCCTAGTTCCTTCGTGGGACAAATCTCCGACCTTTGGCACGCAAGGTAGGGGTTGAGGAACACTTTCAAGACTTTCAATGACATATCGCCCAGCAACGAGACGCGCGCCGAAGCGAGCCCTCCGTCGCGCGGCAAGCAAGGCCCAGACGGAGCCGGTCTCACAACACGCCGCCTCTGAGCAGGTCCCGTGGACAGAGGACGAAGGGGGCTCCTCCTACTGCCCATCATGGTAGCCCCCTCCCTCCTTGCACAGAGTCATGTCGCTCTGCATCGTCTCGCTGCCACCCCCGAGCATCTCACCCCAGAGGCTGCCAAGCGCATGGTATGTGAGCTGTTGGACCATGATACATTGCAAATGTATCTATAATTTTTGATGTTCCATGCTTAGTTTTATCCACTTTCTTATGTTTTGTTCCAACTTGGGAGTACTTTTCATATGATTTCTTGGACTAACCTATTAACAAGAGCCCAAGTGCCAGGTGCCTGTTTTCTGCTGTTTTTGGTTCTAGGAAAGTCAGAAAATGAATATTCTCGGAATTGGACGGGACAAAAGCCAAAGTGCCTATTTTTCCGGAAGTGATCAAGTGCCAGAATACGAGACGGAGAAGGGCCAGGGGGCCACCACACCACCTGGCCGCGCGGCCAGACCTGGCCCGCGCCAGGGGGTGGTGTGGCCGCTCCCTTCACCCCCTCGGCCTCCCCTTCTAACTATAAGATGCCCTCGGGACGAAAACCCTAAGGACCCGATAAAAAATCCACGAAAGAGTCTGTAGCCGCCGTCATCTCCATCCCCAGATCGGGAGGGATCTGAAGCTCTTCCCGGCACCCTGCCGGAGAGGGGAATTCACCCTGGAGGCCTTCTTCATCACCATGCAAGCCTCCAGTGTGATGCGTGAGTAGTTCATCCTTGGACTACGGATCCATGTAGTGGCTAGATGGCTGGTTTCTCCTCCTTTGTGCTTTCATGTTTAGATCTTGTGAGCTCCGTTTATGATCAAGATCATCTATTTGTAATTCATTCATGTTGTGTTTGCGGGGTTCCGATGGATATTGAGATGCTATTTCAGATTGATTATTGATTCTATCATGTCTTTGTTATTTGAGACCTTGCATGCTTTCCGTTGTTAGTAGCTATCTTGGCCATGTAGATGTTAGCAACTCCAAGAGTTAATTTATGCTCGATAGTGGGTTCATGCCTCTGGTAATCTGGGGAAGTGACAGAAATCTCTAAGGTACTAGATGTGTTGTTGCTACTAGGGAGAAAACAACAATCCTTTGTTCATAGAACAATCGTATTGTTTACTTTACACGCAGTTCATAAAGCAATAATCTGTAGCTTGCAACTTAATACTGGAGGGGGTTCGGATGATAACCTGAAGGTGGATTATTAGTCATAGATGCAATTGGATGGCGGTCTATGTATTATGTTGTAATGCCCAATCAAGTCTCATAGGAGTCAAGATGATTAGTATATGCATGTATTGCTTTCTCGGTGTTTGTCAATTGCCCCGCTGTAATTTGTTCACCCAGCATGTTATCTATCTTAAGGAGAGCCACCTCTAGTGAACTATGGATCCCGGTCCTTTTTCTTTACATACAATCTACAATCTTTTACTGCTTTTTGTTTACTTTCTGCAAACTTTTACTTCTTTCCATTCGATACGTTTAATCCTTTGTTTTCCGCAAAACACGGTGAGATTGACCACCTCATCGCAAGTTGGGGACAAAGTTCTGTGGTTGTTTTGTGCAAGTCTCCACGTTGCTACTAGCACTGGTAGTGCGCCGTGCCAAAGCTCAGCGAGTAACACCTTTGGGGTGTTTCCTTGCTCCTACTGGTTCGATTAAACCTTGGTTTCATAACTGAGGGGAACTTGCTGATGTGCTCATCATACCTTCCTCTTGGGGTTCCCAACGAGCTCTACATCAACACCGCCATCAAGCATTTTTTTGGGCGCCGTGCATTGAGCCATTAGACCACCCACCAGCTAAGCAGGGCAAGGAGAGGTGGCACGACCGGATTGCTGACCTCCTCGATGCCACCACCCTCTCCGTAGAGGGCCCGGGGGCTCGGCCTAAGAGCGGGGAGTTGGGGGCTGGGGGCTCGCTCCCGTGTCGCTGTCGTGGGCATGCCACCAAGCCAGACAACACCACTCCACTGCCTAAGAACAGTTGCCAGATCATCTCGCCTCCCACGGCCGTGGCGCTGTCGCGTGAGCGCGAGAACTGTCGCGCCAAAGAAATTGCCACTGCGGGTCAGCACAACCGCGTGGCCCATGCCAATAGCAAGGAAGTTCAGGCCAACGGCTGCCTCGCCTTCACCAAGAGCCTCCGCCACGTGGTCTGGCCCCACAAGTTCCGCCCGGAGACGCCGGTGCACTACGACGGTACAACCAACCCGTGTGAGTTCCTCCAGCTTTACACCACGGACGTCGAGGCAGCAGGGAGACGACCGTGTAATGGTGAACTGGTTGTCCCTGTGCCTGAAGGCGACGACCAGTACCTGGCTAATGAACCTCCCCAAGGAATCAATCGACTCGTGGGCGGAGCTCAGCTCCCCCTTCATCGCCAACTTCATGGGGACCTACGAGCACCCGCTCACCTACTACGACCTCCGCCAAATATGCCAGTAACCTGGACAGACCCTCTTCAAGTTTGTACAGAGGTTCAGCCGAGTCCGCAAGAAGATCCCCAAAATCTCAGAATCCAACATCATCACCGCTTTCTCCGAGGGTGTCAAGGACGTCAAGATGAGGGAGAAGATCGGTATCCAGGGTGAGAGCCTCACTGTCGTTGCCGAGCTCTTCTTCATGGCCGAGAAGTGCGCCAAGGCGGAGGCGGGGTGGATGTTTCTCGCTGAGGCAAAAACCACCCTCAAGGCTTCAGGCTCATCTAAGGGCAAGGACAAGGACCCCAAGCACAAGACCTCCACTGTCCTGGTGGCAGAGCCAGATCGGAAGAGTCCTCGTGAGGGGAATGGTGAGAGGGAGCGGGAAGACAACTCGTACTGCCACTGCCACAAGAAGCCAGGGCAGCCCACCGACGACTTCTACGAGTTCAAGAAGCTCCGCAACCTGCGCAGCTGCCAGAGGAAGGGAGGCCGGGCTGTGAGCGAGGTGGGCATAACGGAGGAAGCCGCGGAGGCGACCGCTGGAACAACAACTCCGACGGCTGCAATACCCCTCAAGCGGGCAACCAGGACAACTCTGTGCAACAGCACCCTCACCCTAGGAGAATGGACGTGTCGAGGATTCCGGGGGCTACCAAGTGCCACAGGGCACAATAGTGTGCATACTTGGTGGCTCCCGGGCCCCAACGTCCGACCACCACTTCAAGCTACTCACCCGTGAGGTCGCAGCTGCCAGACTAGGAGTCTCCTCGCCGAAGCTCAAGTGGTCCCAGTGCGCCATCACCTTCGATGCCAGCAACCACCCTATCTTCACCAGGCCCGTGGGCACTCTCCCCATGATCTGCACCCCCACCAACAACAACATTGCGGTTGCAAAGACCCTCGTCGATGGAGGCGCGGGCATGAACGTGATCTCCACCAAGACTTTCGACTAGCTGTAGGTGCCATACGATAGGTTGTGCCGACCATGCCGTTCTCCAGGGTGACTAACGGATCCACCATACCCATCGGGCAGGTGCGCCTATCTGTCACGTTCGGAACATGCAACAACTACCACACCGAGCTCATCGACTTCGACGTGTCACACATCAACCTCCCGTACAATGTCATCCTCGACTACCCCGCGCTGGCCAAGTTCATGGCCGCTACTCACCATGCCTACAACATGATCAAGATGCGTGGCGGCAACGGCGGAGTCATCATGATCCGTTGTGATGAAGTGGAAGCCTTATGCACCCTGGAGCACACCTACAAGACCGATGTCGCCACCTATCCTTGAGGATGTGGATGCCCTAGACTATGCTGGAGGCTCCACCAGGAGGAAGCAGATGATGGCCCAGGAGAACGTGATGGCGAAGAGGGCAGCAGCCCCTCTGTTCCCGCCTCGCAAGAGGCAGGGCGTGGCTGGCGCCCATGACCTCAAGAGGAGCGCAAGACCACCCCCGCCCATCCTCACGAGGGATGAGGAACCTCTCGAGGACGGCGACGACCCGGGGGATCTGGACTTTCCCATGGACTACACCCAGCGCATGCATGACGCCAGCTGCCCACATGGAAGCGACTGAACTACCGATGAGCCAACTGATTGGGCTGCTGGAAGGTGGACAAAACTCTCCTAACGACGCGCCTAACTCCATGACTTCTTGAAGGTGACCTCCAAAAACCCTCGTCCCTTAGGGTTTTACCTCCTTCAAGACCCCGTGCAGGCCACAGCGGCATTGTAATAAACTCGGACTGCCGACGCCCTTTTGGATCTTGTGCTGCACGCACGCTTGGTGATATGGTTTTTCCTCGAAAAAGCATTTCTCCAAAAACTGTGCCGCCAAATTTCCCTCACACACACACCGCACGAGTGGGGGCTAGGGATGGTACCCTTCACCGGGCCAATCCCCTGTCAACATCAGAGCTTGAAGCGTCGAGCTCTGAACTCATGGGATAGTCCCAGCCATGTGTCACCTCGCCCACGGTTCTTGGTGCTTAATATCCTCGTGCAGCATGTTTACGGACCTCTAGGGGTGCGTTCTTTTCCCTACGGCCTTCTCCTGGTAAGATCTATGGGGCAGCTCGTCGGGACCTAAAGTGTCAAGCTCTAAACTCATGGCCTATTCCTCGACTATGAGTTACCTCACCCACGGTTCCTGAACCAGTTTTTATCCTCACGGTGGCTTGTGAGGCACTGCCCCTCTGCGGCCTGAGCGCGTCATGACCTAAAGTGTCGAGCTTAGAACTCGCGATCCGTTCCTCGGTTGTGAGTTACCTCACCCATGGTTCCTGGCCAATTTTTTATCCTCGCAAGGGATCATGAGGCACTGCCCCTCCGCGGCCTGAGCTCGTTAGGACCTAAAGTGTTGACCTCTGAACTTGTCCGACCGTTCCTCGGCTGTGAGTTACCTCACCCACGGTTTCTGAGCCAGTTTTTATCCTCGCGATGGCTCGTGAGGCACTACCCCCTCCGCGGCTTAAGCTCGTCAGGACCTAAAGTGTCTAGCTCTAAACTCGTGGCCCTTTCCTCGGCTTTGAGTTACCTCACCCATGGTTCATGACCTAGTTTTTATCCTCGCTACGGCTCGTGAGGCACTGCCCCTCCACAGCCTGAGCTCGTTAGGACCTAAATTGTTGAGTTCTAAACTCATGGCCCATTCCTTGGCTGTGAGTTACCTCACCCACGGTTCCTGACCTAATTTTTACCCTCACGACGGCTCATGAGGCACTTCCCCTCCGCGTCCTGAGCTTGTTAGGACCTAAAGTGTCGAGCTTTGAACTCGCGGCCCGTTCCTCGGCTAGGAGTTACCTCACCCACGGTTCTTGACCTAGTTTTCATCCTCGTGACGGCTCGTGAGGCATTGTCCCTCCATGCCTTAAGCTCTTTAGGACCTAAAGTGTCGAGCTCTGAACTACCGCCCATGCCTCGGCTGTGATTTACCTCACCCACGGTCCCTGACCCAGCTTTCATCCCCGCAACTGCTTGTGAGGCACCACCCCTCTGCGGCTTAAGCTTGTCGGGATCTAAAGAGTCGAGCCCTGAACTCATGATCCGCCCCGCGGTTGTGAGTCACCTCACCAATGGTTTCTGGCCTCTATAAGATCAAAAACCCTCATGCTAGCCTGACGGCCTTCTCCTTGAGTGGCTTGCGGCACGCCTTGTGAGGCACTCACCCCTTAGGCGGCTAGGAAACTACAGGGCGTAGTGTGCTGAGCCCTGAAATTATCGCTCGGCTACGACATTAAGTTACCTCACACGCGGCTCCTAACGCCCATAACTTTCCACGTAAGTTCATTGCAGGGCATTCCCCATAACACGCATATCCTCCTTTACGGTCACCTCCTTGAGAGGCCCCACGAGGGAAACGTGAGGCAAAACTCTATGGAGCCGCGATCACTGGACTGGCAACCCAAAAATGGCCCAACGACAAGTTGCCTTACCAACGGTGAAACCCTCGAGCAATAGCGTTCCCCCTGCGAGGTTCGAGGCAACAATGCGTGTATGCCTCTAGAGGTTTGCGCCGCCCAAGCATCCGGCCTAGAGACACGTAGGGACTCCTCGTGGGCCGTCACACGCGACCCCTGGTACAGCAGGAAGGATCACCGGCTAGAGGTATCTGGTGAGGGTGTTGTCCCTTGACGCCACCGCTGGAGGTCACTTGGCTAGGCGAGGTCTCCGCGGGCTTCCCCTCCTAACGTCAAACCGTGCGCAGTGCCGCCGAACGTGGCCGGCTTCACCGAGCCAGCTCCTTGACACAAGCACCAAGACCCCAAGCATCAGAGCAAAATCACGTGAAGGGAGAAATAACAGGTGCGGGGATCTGCTTACAGGAATCCATGACAAGTCTTCCTTATAGACCCAATACAAAAATAGCATACTAAAAGAGGCTACATCTATGCTAGCAAAAGACCCGTGGACCTAGGGCGAGGCAGCGGACGCGGCACGGACCTGGCCTCGTCTCCTCAAGGGAGGTATGTCGGGTAGGCCACCCAACACAGTAGGGTGTCGAACACCAAAACGGAGAAGTCCCTCCCGCCGACATAGCGGAACCGCAGCGTGAAACCGCGCCGGATGCGGTGAGCAATGAGGAACTGATTTCAACCGTCACAGAGGTACATCTCGTCAGGCGGAATGATCTCCATGCTTACCCGCCACCTTTAGTGCCCGCCGGGTTCCACACCTCCACCTCCTCCATAAGATCTTCCATAACTCCAAGGGCAAAGAGGGAAGGGAGCCTCACCTTGACGAACCAGTCGGAGTTCCCGAGAATAACGATGAAGTCGATCACCTGAGCAGGCTCGGGGTCATCCTCTATCTTGATCACCATCGGCGGGGCTGCACGGAGACCTCCACGGGAGGCTCGGTCTTGGTGCCGGACCTTCCACCGTGTCCCCCATGGTGACCGTGGCTGCTCCCACGGGGATGCCCGCGCTCGCGTCTCACCGGAGCCTCGCCAGCCAACGCCTCCACGACCGAGGGTGAGGCGACCCTAGGACCGACGCCACGACCCCCACGCCTCCCTCTGCCTCTCCCGCACGGGCGACCGTGACCGTGCTTCACAGGGGGAGCCACCTCCTGCACTACGGAGACGACGGCCAGAGGGCCCCCACCCCTGGCCATGGCTGCCTCACCTGTAATAATAATAGGTAGAGAAGGGGATGCCATCCAGGAGAATGGGGTTTTCACACGAGTGTGTGGTGGAATAGAGGGGGAACAAAGGCGATGAGTGAGAACTCATGCGTTCATGCCTCGGTATAAACAGGGTTGTCTGAAAAGATGTATCGCTGTCCCGAGCATGGGGTATAACTTCAAGGGTCACACACGCCGTCGCATCGTGGGAGGGACTCCTGGGGCGGGAGCGACATGCCCGAGTCTAGCGATTAAGAGACGGCAGGCGCTTCCAATCCGCGGTCAAGACAAGGGCGTGGATCATGGTTACATGGGCAGGATCATGATTACATGGGCAGGCCCTGTGACCCACTAACTATCCTAGGCCGCTTGCCCCTTCGAGTCCAACAAGGGCCACATGCAGGTCAATCGCCCAGGGGCTACTGTCGGGGCCCTAGCAACCGGGGTGGCATGTCCCGATAGTTAGCTGTCCCCATCGCCTTGAGGTGATGTCCCCCGAGAGGCTTCGCCACCTTCGGATATAGGCGCGGATGGTTTAGTCCTCACGAGGGTCCGTCTCATGAGGTGATGCCCTCCCGAGTGAGAGCATCCGCAGAGCCCTATTGCGGATGCCTCGAAGAATACCTGGGGCTTTTCGGTAAATTAACCAAGTTGTCAGTGGGCGGGCCAGGTCCCGACAGGGGGCATGGTCGCTACATGCCCATTGTTCGTCTTGGTAAAGATAGATTCGGTCCACCCACTCTTTCTTGCAGTAGAAGGACCGACGACCTCAGCATGGCAGGCGCACCAACTTGGTGGTTTGGTGCAAGAGAGACAATGGACAACACCGGGCAAGGACAAAGGCGGAAAAGGAGGGCCGCTTTAATAACGGATGGAGGAACACCCAAGACCTGATGACTACAAGTGCACAGATCGTTTTGTAGATAGTTTCAAAATAAAGATATTGATCCCACAGGGAGCAGTAGGAAAAAGACTAAAATGCTTTTAACTATAACTAAACAAAGTACTTAAGAAATAACTTTAAGATGCAAGATAAGTAGAGTTGTTTTGCGTTCTTGGTTGAACAAGGTAATTTAGAGTAAAGAAAAACTTAATGCAGAAAATAAGAATCGCGTGTGTAATAGCTTTGGAACTACAATAGGGAAAAGGCGTTCTCGGGGAATAGTGGATACACCACTAGCGATTTAGACTAGGCAATCAAGATTATTATAACGAATATTCTCATAATGTGTATGTACGTGGGAGGAGCTCCATATATGGATGATTTGCCAGCAACTGTTGCACACATCTTCCTCATAACCACATCAGACAGTAACCGACAACCATCGTGTTAACGCGCTATTAAGGGATTTCTCCTGTGGTATGGACATAGCTTGAGGAGTTCTCCTGGATTCCCCAAGTTAGTACGTAAAGAATGACAACACCTTTATAGTCACAGTAAGTGATATTATCCCTCCGTCTACCAACAAGTAATCCCCTTCATCGAGTCCCCATAAGAGCCAAATATTAAGGAGGTGCATAGCTCCCAATATCAAGATGAAGACAATTAACATATACACATGATGATGTATAACATAATAATCTCTATCTCACATTAATCATATGCTAGGGTTTCTCCATCTCCCCAAGAACTAGAGATTTACGCAGGCATGGAGGCAATCAACATCATAGCAATGGTAATGGAAACAATCATAGGTGAATAGTATTTGTATACATCCACAGTGAGTATGGGAATAATAACAAGATCTACACAAGATGTAGATGGGATGGATGGAGATGGTGGTGATGCGGAGGTGGTTGATGAAGATCGATGCCTTAGCCTCTCGGATCTGCGCAGGGCCAAGATGGATCCCTGGCAGATGAGTTCCCCCTCCAGATGCCTTCCGGAGGTGAGGTTTTCGCAATTTCTGGGTGTTCTTTATGCCGTCTACCCGAACCAATTGCACGGGGTGAAACTATTTGATGAGGCAGAGGCGGCGCCAACTATACGGTCGGAGCTATACGGTTGGAAAAGTTGCTCCAGCCGTATAGTTGGTCGTTGAACCTTCTGCATCCCTTGTTCGCTTCTGGTTTTCTTCTGGTATAATTAATATTTCCCAAATAAGCGATTTATGTTGTTTTTGACTCCTTTTCTCCATAGTACAACTGCTCCAAGAATTCTATCCATTGGATCCATCATCTGTCCTGATCCTGGTGAAAGCAGACATAAAATGTGCGTGGGAGCGCCATAAAATACCAAGATCCTACATCTACAATGCAAAATAATAATGTAAAACATGATGCAAATATGCACTCATCAGGACCTCGGGGAGCGGCACTGTGGAAACCCTTCTTGCCCGTAGGTTGGGGGAAGAAGTCTGACACTGCCCTATATAAGGACATCTTCTCCTACCTTGGAAGGGATCGATCCTTAGGATCTAAAACCCTAGACTATCATCCTCCATTGTACCCTCACGAAGCACACGAGCAATACAACAAAGCAGGGGTAGGGGCTTTACCTCCTCACGAGGGTCCCGAACCTAGGTAAATAACCCTGGTGTCACCTCTCTGTCGTGCGCTTGCTCCGTCGCCACCACCGTCACCGAGTTCCTTAGGAACCTCGTGTTCATCCCCCTCACAAACTAAGGGATCGTTGGACCCTAGTTCCTTCGTGGGAAAAATCTCTGACAACCTATGGCATGCGGTCCAACAAACTTTGCCTTGAGTACTACAGGGTAAGGGCTCGTTCCCAAATGGGCCTTGGCTGTCAAACCCTCAATCAACCTCTTCCACTCTTTGGAGATGGTTAAACACCCACCCTCAACGAAAGAACCCTTCACTCATTCGATGCTAAAGACATGCAAGGCAATACCAAAATGGCAGTGGGTATTGCCCCATCCTAGCACTTTGAAGCGGAGAGGGCGTAGGGAAATGACCCATGCATAGAGGGTGGGCTCCTCGGAGAAAAGTGTACCCTCCCCGGGACTAATGCTAGGAATCTCGGGGGCTCCAGCCCGACACAGCCACTTTCCCTCTCGGGTGCTCCGAAAAACTAGGGCAACGGTTTAAGGCTGACACGGGACACACATGCATGGCGCGACTCGTACAGCCGACGCGTGCTCCGCGTAGAGATCTCGATCGGTGTGCAAGTTGCCTATATGGGTTTCCCGCCGTTGGTCTCCTGGGGTGGTTAACACCGCTCGTGAGTAGACTACTTGGGGGTTGTCCCCCTTCTAATGAAAGCCTTGCACGTCAGCTGGGTCCCATTGCGCAAGAAGTGTATCTCGAGCCAATCCCTGTGGATGAATACGGATGAGTGGTTATGTCACCCACTTATCTTGATTATCATTCATCCGAGCTACCTCATTAATGGAGTCACGTTTCGATTGGTCACGTGTCCTTATCGGTTTTGCTCTCCCGGGGAAATTCCCTTGGACGAGCATGCATTTAAGAATCCTGAAGCCCTTGTTGCCTACTTTTCTTTGGATTACCCGAGGGTGTCCTTGATCAGAACCAACCCCACCTAGTGGATGGAGAGCGACCACAAGTAAGTTTTAGGTCTGGGACAACCGTCATCTACCTTTCACTGGTCACCCGGAAAATTGACAAAGATTGGAACCTCTCTATAGAGCGGTCGAGGAGAGGCGTCAGATGACTCCACAAAAAAGAAGCTTGTCCCAGTCACTACCTACCCCTTCTAGATTACCCGAGGGTTAATCTGTATTTTCACCTCCCTCAGATGGAGCGCGGCAGTGATTCGGCTTGTTGCAAGGAATATTAGCTTCGACTGTCACCTACCTGTTGGATTCGTGCCCTACCTTTTCGGGAATAGCTAGCAGCTATCCAGAATCGGCTCCTGCCTAATATAAAGTTGGGAGAGAGGTATCAATCCAACACGGCAAGAGTCTCAACCTGCGTCTATCTTTCCCCGAAAAGCCTGTGAGGGTAGCTAGGGTCAGCACCTCCCTGGTAGGCGGCTGGACACAGGCAAAGGTAAGACTCGTAGCCAGCCAGAAAATGGTTGCGTCCTACCTTTCCTTGTTCATCAAAAGACATACGGGTACTATCACCTCACCACGTGGGTGAGAGAGGCTGTGATCCGATTCTGGGCAAAGAAAGAACCACCTTGTCGTTACCTGCTTTTATGGCTACCACAGGGTTACCTAGTACTAGAACCTCCTCGAATGCGACTAGAGAGGGGAAGTGGATAGGTCAAGCTCGCTATAAAGGAGCAATAACCGATGCATACTAACAAGGGGAGATCTCGGCAATGTCCATAAAGAAGGACTTAGGGTTTTGCGGAAAAGAGAACGCTGGGGATTTTGTCAGATGTCAGGAAACAACGGGATCAAAGTCGCATGAATATTATGAGAGAATGCTTGGTTACAAATATCTTGGGGATTGTTTGGGGTCTTCGCCTATGCTTCTCCCGTCCTATATATAATAGGTCGGGTCTCAAAGCTGTATGTGGATAGGTTACACAATTACAATACCTACTCTAGGTCGGTCTTTTTTCCTCTTTCCTACTATAACTATACTCTTTATCGGTAGCTTCTTTGGATCTTCATCTTGACTTTTCATGGGACATAAGACTTTATGTAGGCCCTAGGTAGAAAATCATAGGGAACCGAGTAATCATACCTATGTCAGTATCCCCCGAGACTCTAACCAAACCATAGATTCGGGTTGAGTCTCAATAAAAGGTTTAGTTCTTTTTCTTTTGTTTTCACAGTTTTTAAGCTTTGTAGGGATTTGGTACAATGATCCTGATGCATCCGACGGATCGGGAATCAGTTAATTGCTCCTAGGAAAAAACAAGGTTGTCCTACATCAAATTCAAGTCCGTAGGCCCGAACTCGGAATTTATTACTGGTGTAACTCAGTTCAGGCTGCTGAGGTCTATGGAATAATGAGTTCTAGTTTTATTTTATCGGGTACCTAATGCGTCCGTCAGGATTTTTCATCGTATCATAGATACGGATAAAATACTAGTAGAGTGCATTCTTGTGCGGTTACCAACCCATACAGGATGATTCCTGGGGTCTTACCTTCATGTTTTTGAACACGACATCCGGAGTTTTATCACATTTAGCTGCGATCCAAGATTTATATATTCTTTATCTGCTGCCCTGCTGGGCTGCTAATATTTATGAATTTTGCCGTATATATTGATATTCCATGAATTCTCCCTGATGGGAGTAACCTTCGGAGGATACATAAATGTGAAACTCACAAATATTTTTTAGGCCATGATTGCCCTTCTTCTTGGCATGCATTATTTTTCTATCAGGTGCGTGACAACGTTCCCGATGGGAGTAACCCTCGAGGCTATGTTCGGATGCCTGTACCTAGACATAGGCTCATAATTGATGTTAAATCAAGCAAACATATATAAGTCATCCTTTCGAGTTTGTATGAATGGAAATTAAAGGTATGAAGAAACTTATCTTTATACATATACAGCGTAACCGAGGATACATTATTTTGGCAGTTTTTCTATCTGGCCATAGGCTGAAGTTTTTTGGTTTTAAAAGTCCGGCCATAGGCCTTATTGAATTTATAAGTAAACTTAAGATCTCTTAAGCATAAAAGCGTCATAGCTGTGCAATGTTCCATGGATTGGTATATTGTACTCCTGTCTTCTTGTCTTGTAAACAATACGATCCTCTAGGAATAACTTCTATAATTATGTAGGGTCCTTCCCAAGGTGATTCTAGTTTGTGGTTACCATCTTGCTTGAGTCGAAGAACTAGATCCCCTATTGTGAAGGATCTATGACGTAATCATCTCCCATAATAATTGCTCAAGTTTTGCTGATATATAGTAGCTCTTTGTAGGGCTTCATCTCGAGCTTCGTCGAGGGCATCAACATCGTCTTCAAGCACTTCTCTTGATTCCTCCTCACCATATGCAATCACTCTGGGAGATCCATGTGAAACTTTGACTGGAAGGATGGCTTTAGCATCGTGGACCAGAAAGAAGGGTGTTTCCTATGTTGTAGTGTTGGGCCGGGGTGGTTCGCAAACTCCACAAAAACAGAAGGTAACTCATCAACCCTTGCTCCTTTTGCTCTATCGAGTGGTGCAAGCAATCTTTTCTTGAGGCCAACAGGTACTAAGACATTAGTTTACCACTTGTCCATTGGTTTGCGGATGAGCCAGTGAAGCGTATCTTACTTTGATTCCCATCTCCTCGTAGTATTCTTTAAATTCATTGGAGGTGAAGTTGGTTCCATTGTCCATGATAATGCTGTTTGGTATGCCGAACCGAAATACTATGGATTTTATGAAATTCACAGCCGAAGTTCCATCTTGAATGGTGACTGGCATTGCTTCAATCCATTTAGTATTTTTTTCGACTGCTACAAGAAGAAAGACGTGTCCTCCTAGAGATGACTTGTGACGTTTGCCCACCATATCAAGCCCCCACTGAGAAAAAGGCCAAGCTAGAGGTATACGGTTTAATTCGGCTACTGGTGCTCCTGGTTTTGTTGTGAATCGTTGACATGCTTCACATGTTCTTACTATATCCTTTGCATCTTGAACTGCTATAAACCAATAAAATCCTGCCCTGAAAGCCTTGGCAGCAATTGCTCGGCTGCTAGCATGATGACCACAAACTCTTTCATGTATATCTTTGAGTATAGTTTTTTCCTTCTTCGGGTCTGACACATCGTTGTAACACACCTGAGATACTTCTTTTATATAATTCTCCTTTGATTATCCTAAAGGCTTTTGATCTCTGAGTGATTCGTCGGGCTTCTGTCACATCTTCGGGTAGTTCTCCCTGAGTCATATAGGCTATGTATGGCTGCATCCATGTAGGTTCAATTATCATGACCTCATCAATTTCTAGTTCTTCTTCAAGGGTTTCCTCTATCCTTGTACTAGCTGATGTAGCCCTCGAATCTTTTTCGATTTATTCTTTTTTCCTGTCTTAGGAGCTATGACCTCAGAGACTCTTTTTGCATTCATATAACGCTTGAATATTTCCTCCAAAAAAACCTCGGGTGGCACTGGTAAGCACAAGGACCCGATGTTTGCCAAATTGTCGGCTTCTTCATTACTTGCTCTTACTATGTGCGATACTTCACATCCATCGAACCGAGCTTCCATGATGCTTTAGAGATCTCGGTAAGCAATCATATTGTCGCTGACACCATCACACTTGTTCATTGTTTGTTTTGCTATGAGGTTAGATTAGCGAAGATTTTTAGACGAGTTGCACCGCAAGCCTTTGCCATTCGCATGCCATGTAACAGGGCCTCGTACTCAGCTTCATTGTTGGACGTGCTCACAAAACTCATCTGAAGTATATATCGCATCTTGTCGCCTTGCGGTGATATTATTATGACCCCTGCTCCTGCTCCTTCGGTTCTTTTTGATCCATGGAAGTACATTGTCCAGACGTTTGAAAGATCAAGTGGACCCACACATTGTAACTCGGTCCATTCCAGGATGAAATCTAGTAGAATTTGCGACTTGATGGCTTTTCGCTTCTCATATGTGATGTCCCGAGGGGATAATTCGTTTCCCCATAGGGAGACACGCCCAATTGCTTCTGGGTTATTAAGAATGTTTGACAGAGGTGCCTCATTAACCACTATGATCAGATGTTTAGAAAAATAATTGTGTAGTTTCCGTGTTGTCATAAATACTCCATATGCTAGTTTTTGGTAGTGTGGGTACCTTTGTTTGGATGGCGATAGGACCTCGCTCAAATAATAAATTGGCCTCTGAACACCGTGGGTTTTTCCTTCTTCGGGTCGCTCCTCAACTAGGACCGTACTGACCACCTGATTTGTGGCAGCGATGTAAAGAAGTAGTGGCTCTTTTTCTCGTGGAGACATGACGACAGGGGGCTTCGAGAGCATCGTCTTGAGGTCTTCAAAGGCATGATGAGCTTCTTCAGTCCATTCAAACTTATCTCATTTTCTCATAAGGGCATAGAACGGTAATGCTTTTTGTCCTAATCGAGCAATGAAACGGCTAAGCGCCGCCACTCGCCCGGCCAGCTGTTGCACTCCTTGTAAATTTGTTGGTTTTTTCATTTTTAAGATTGCCTATATTTTCTCGTTATTGGCTTCAATACCTCTTGCTGATACTAGGTATCCGAGGAGCTTCCCCACTGGGATCCAAAGGAACACTTTGTCAGGTTTAACTTGATGCAGAACTTGTCTAGGTTGTTGAATGTTTCTTCGAGATCCTTAATAAGTGACGAGCTTTATTTTGGTGTAACTATGACATTGTCAATATACACTTGTACATTTGTGCCAATTTGGTTTCCCAGGCAACTTTGCATCATCCGTTGATATGTTTCCCATGTGTTTTTGAGACCGAACGACATTGTTGTGTAGCAAAATACGCCATAAGGTGTGATGAACGCTATTTTCTCCTGATCTTCCTCCTTCATCCGAATCTGGTGGTATCCTGAGTATGCATCCAGAAAGGAAATACATTCACATCCTATAGTTGCATCGATTATTTGATCGATTTGCGGCAGCGGAAAGTCATCCTTTGGACAGTGTTTATTTAATGTTGTGAAGTCGATGCACATCCTTAATTCTTAGGTGTTCTTCTTTGGGACGCATACTGGGTTTGCGACCCACTCTTCTTTCTTTCATTCCTTTATAAAATTAGCGTCCATGAGGCAATGACGAAGCGATTGCTTGACTGGTTTTGCTTTTGGATCCAAATTTAGTGCATGCTCAGTGAATTCCCTGAGAATTCCCTACAGGTCAAAAGGTAGCCATGCAAATATTTCCCAGTGCTCACGGAGGAACTCGATGAGCATGCTTTCCTATGCGGGACCAAGGTTGGAGGCCACAAATGTTGTTTTCTTCAGATCGGTGGGGTGGATGAGTATTTCCTTAGTGTCCTTTGTAGTGTCGAAGGCCTAGTCGGGGTTGACCCGTGTTACTGCGAGAGGTTCTCGGTTGTTGTTGTTTTGAGCTGCTCGAACTCGGTTGCCATCCTAAAAAATTCAGAAATTTTATTGAATTCCCGATCACAATTATCGGAATGTGTGAAGCTCTATTTTATTGATATGATTCCCTTTGGTGCTAGCATTTTCATGACTAGGTATGCATAGTGAGGAACTGCCATGAATCGTGCGAAAGCAGGGCGTCCCAGGATTGCGTGATACTTTGATGGCCAGGCCATGACTTCAAATTCGAGCTTTTCCCACCTGAAATTTTCTTAGGACCCAAACACAATGTCAAGGAAAATTTTACCTAAAGGAATTTCAGCTTTAACTGGTACGATGTCATGGAAGGATGTTTTTGTTGGTGCCAAATTTTCGAAAGGGTAATTCATTTCCCTAAGCGTTTTGGCGTATATTAGGTTTAAGATGCTTCTCGTGTCCATGAAGACCTTACTCATGTCGAATCAGCCAATTTGTGCTTCTACTATCAAGGCCGAATGGCCTGGTCTTGGTACGCGATGAGGGTGATCAGCTCTGCTGAATGTGATTTCCTGTTCTGACCAGTGGAGATATTCCGGAGTTGTTGGTGGATCCATTTCCGCCAAGTTGACTTTTCTTGTTATTAGCTTCTAGATTCTATTGGATGGACGCCCTTTTTGAATCATCAACATTGCCCCTTTTGACATAGGGTAATCGTTATTTTGATTGGTTGTGTTTTGTGGTTGTCTTGCTGGTGGAGGCGGTGCATCGATGGCTAACATGCTGGGCGTGGATATGTATCCTCTTCTTGTTGCTTTGGTTGCTTTTGCATTACATAACTCTTGCATCTTTAAGAATGTTGGGAAATCTTTCATGAGGTGGTTGGATTGTCTTCTTCCTACTAAGGCAATGTAAAAGTGCACCGATGTAAAAGTGCATATTACAGGGCCCTTCCAGTATTTGCATTGCGGACATGGGTGGGTCCTGAGTTCTTGGCTAATATTGTTGTGTTGATTGACCTCCTCCACTTTTATTCCTATTGTGGCAATACCACTATTGTAGTCGTTATCCCTGTGGTTGCCTTCACCTGACAAAACTAGCTGCAACGTATCTTGGTCCCGTGATTCCATCATTGTTTCGTCGCCTCCTATCATTGCCGCGTTTATCCCTGTCTTCTTCGGGTGATCGCATTAATTTGTTATGCAGCGCATCTTCTCGATCAGCCCATCGATTTTCTATGTCCATTAACTATGAGATTGTCTTTGGTTTGACTCGCCCCAGCTCTTCTATGAATTATCAGCGACGAAGGCCGTCATTGAAGGCATCAATTGCTCTTTCGTTGGATATGGATTCTGCTGTATTTTTGATGATGTTCCACTGCTGGATGAACGCTCTTATTGACTCTCCAGGCTTCTGTTTGCATGCCCGTAATTGCTCTAAAGACGCGGGTCATTTGAATGTGGAATTGAAGTGTCGGATGAACTTATCTTCAAGGTCGTTCCAGCTACGAATAGAATCTTCAGGTAGCTTTCTGAGCCATGACCTTACGACGCCAATGAGGTGCGAGTCTAAACTTTGCATCGCTATGGCTATTGAGTCGCCCTATAGCTTGACAGTGCCCAGGTAATATACTAACCAAGCTTCGGGGTCTTGGAGTCCGTCGTATTTTTGGCGGTCATCTGGAAGTTTAAAATCCTTGGGTACTACGGCTTTCCAAATTCGCTGAGTGAAACAGCTGGATCTGCATAATTCGTGATCGTCTTCATTATCATCGTCATGTCCTCTTTGGCTGCAATTTTTGTTTTTTGCATTCCTTCGTGGCTCTAATCCTGAAAGACCCTCTTGATGTGGCGATTGTGATTGCCTAATGTGGCCCGTGTGTCCAGGGCTGCTGCGACGGTGTGGTGATCTATTGGGTTGATGCATAGGCCCTTGTTCTCCTTGTGCGAGCGCTGCCCCCACCATGCCGAGGTTCATTAGGGCAGAGCGGTGAAGAGTTTCACGAGGATCATCGGATGCAGGTTGGGTTGTGATCAAGTATGTTTGTGCAGCCACAATTGCTGCTTGGGTCGTTTTGCTTTGATATTTCCTGCTTGATCTACTAACATGAGTGATAGATCGAGGTTTCGGATCAATTCGTTTCTTTTTTCTTTGTGGATGTTCTGCAGCCGAGATGTTCCCCTTCCTGGTGGTACTCCTCCTGTTACGCTTCCGAACCATTGGTTCGAGCTGAGTTGTGCCCGTCGTAGGCTAGTTTTGTCGGCAAGCCTCTTTCTTTCGTCGAGCTACCTCTGCATCCTTAGAAGGTCTCTCTTTTTGTGGTGAAGAAGGTATTGATATGATAATAAATCTTCGTGTGAGGCGTTATCTATCATTGGGACCGCACCTGAAATTCCCTCTCTGGTCTTTTGCCATGCCGTTGCTGGTAGCCGAAGGGTCCGTCTCTGTTCCCCGCCTAGTTCCGCTCTTCCTCCTAGGACTACGCGGTTATCCGTTGCACCTCCTCCATTTCCGTGATTTCCTTTGTTTCCAGGATTTCCTTTGTTGCCTGCATTTCCTTCATTGCCGTGATTTCCTTCGTTGCCGTGATTTCCTGTATTGTCATGCGATAAAATATCATTAGGGTCAAGGATAGAGTTACCGTTAGAGTCGCATGGTTTCGAGGTGGCTCTATTGATCATGCACACTTGGTGGCATGTCATATATGGAATTGTGGCATCATCATACAAATTGGGGGAGACACTGGGTGGATCAGCAAAGTCCATAAATTTCTGCTCCAGGTATATTTCTGCCATCCTTATTCCAAAGTCGATGCTTTCGCTGCTTTCTTGAAGTTCGGAGTTTGCTGGACTTGTTCCACGTGTTGGAGTTGGTGGGGAATCTAATCCGAAGGAAATATTCTCATAAAGACCATCAAGGTCCCCCAGATCCGTCTCATCTTGCTTGTTCACGTCGGGTGCTTCGATTTCCGTCGTGATATCCATGGAGGATCCGACAGATGATGTTGGAATCGCTGTAAGCATAGTTTCCTCTGTCGATGGTTCTGATGTTATCAAGGCCGAAGGGCGTGGCTCTTGGAGGTCTTCAACTTGGAAGTGGAACCTTCCGATGATCAGATCGGATCCACCGTTGAAATCGGCGGGTACTGTCACAGGGGTGGTTGGGCGTGGATCTGCTTTTGTGGGGTTGCTGTTTGGCGAAAAAATCTGCTGAATCCATGGTTCCAGCGCTCAAGATTCCCACAGACGGCGCCAATCGACGAGGGGAGATCTCGGCAATGTCAATAAAGAAGGACTTAGGGTTTTGTGAAAAAGAGAACGCTAGTGATTTCTTTGGATGTCAGGAAACAATGGGATCAAAGTTGCATGAATATTAGGGAGATTGCTTGGTTACAAATCGCTTGGGGATTGTTCAGGGTCTTCACATATGCTTCTCCCGTCCTATATATAATAGGTCGTGTCTCAAAGCTATATGTGGATAGGTTACACAATTACAATACCAACTCTAGGTCAGTCTTTTTTTCTCTTTCCTACTATAACTATACTCTTTATCGGTAGCTTCTTTGGATCTTCATCTTGACTCTTCATGGGCCATAAGCCTTTCCGTAGGCCCTAGGTAGCAAATCATCGGGACCCGAGTAATCATACCTACGTCACATACCCATCCATGGCCATGCCAGGGTTCAGCACCTCCAGCCTAGCGATCAAAGACAAGCGGTGGTTGGAACTCAAGAAAGAAGATACAAAGAGTGCACTTGGGACACACACATTATCGTGACCCCGGCAACACAAGTTCAGCGTAAGAAAATATAGTATGACATCAAATTACAATATAGATTATGGGAGATACGCCCAAACACATCGCCGTACTCCCTATGGTACATATGGCATAAGTCAGCGGAAGACACCAATCATTCCTCAGATTGGTGGCCCATACCCTTCAGCACCCGGGCCACGGTAGGCTCCACGACCCTCTTAGAAGCCTCAATACCCATCCTGGGTATGAGGGGCTTGAAGATGGTCTCAGCGTCAAAACCTGAAAGGTGGTGGTGGGGCCGTGAAAGGAGCATACAGGCCACCATCACCACGTCCTTCCCTTCTTCGACCAGCATCACATCCACTACCGCATGCATGCTTCTCACCCGGCACAGTGGATGCTTCTCACGCATCCACTCCTCGATGCTCCCTCCTAGCGTTTATATGGAGAGGCTAGGTCTCAGGATGTATCCGAATCGGTTACAAGCTCTAGGGCTAATATTTAAAGTTTTCGATCTAGTTCTTGTCGTATACGCCAAGGAGTTGATTCCTTCATGGGCTGGATGACACCCGAATCTTCATGGGCCTTGTCGTCAGTAGAGGATCATCACATGGGACTCCCGCCGGGCTGAACCGGATAGGCAAATAATAGGTAACCGTAGAGCATACTTATGTCAGGGAGTGCACATTGATTCATCCTCCTTGGTCAAGCCTATCGCGAGAATGTGGAGGGCGTGGAGCATCTCATCTAGGCAAGAGGCGACCTGCACCAAGGAGGATGTCTACACATAGTTCCTCACCTTCTCGAGCTGAGTAGACCCATGAGTACTCGATGCCTCCCGCCGAGACTCTTCTAGTTGGGCAGTTGCATGGAAAGATTCATCTCTCAGCCGGGCATCTCCTAACTTAGATCAGAGAGCTGCTTCTATAGTTCCTCTCTAACGCGAGATGACCGATGCGTCCAAAATTGAAGCATATTTACCTTTTGTTTTTGCATAAATAGAGTAGGATTTTTGTATTTCACTGTGCCTACGCGTGCTATTTCGTTCTTGTTTCAAAAGGATCCCAAATCATGGAGTCATATATGAAGATATCAATTAGAGTTGTCATATTGTGTAATTATATGATATTTATAAGTGATAAAAGTCATTTTATGAATTTACCTTCGCACCTAGAAGAATAACAAATAAGGAGGAGGCATCAGTACCGATAACGACCATTGGTACGGGCGGAGCCCACCCGTACCAGGTGCCATCACGACCGCCTTGTCAAACAGTTGTTCCTAGCAACGACGAGAGGGAGATCCGACATTAACAGCCACCAGAAACCACGAAACACCACATCCGAGAGGGATCTGAAGAAGGAACTTGGCTGGAGTAAACTTTTGGCTGATTCACGGATCATTGGTGGACAACGCATCATCCCCTTCATCATCAACCGATGCATCTTCATCACCACCATTACTCCATCTTTCATCTATTAGATCTCTTTGTAATTCCAGATCCAATTGTGTTTTGCATTAGATCTACCCCCGTACTTTAATCCATTCATTTGATTATGATGATGTTGTTGATTGCTTCCGTGAGTGAGTAGTTTCTTTGTTCTTGGGGAGATGGAGAAACCCTAGCACCACTATGAACTTGTAATTAATATGATCTATTGTTGTGTCCATATGACTTGCTTGTATATGATATAATTATGACTTGGGTTTGATTTCTCTCTTTAGATGATATGTGAAGTCAACCACATATTATTTTCCTTCAGGACTAAAGGGAGGAAGAAACCCTTTGAACGTGTCTTGGCAGCATACCCGGAATGCCCCATGACAGATTGGTGTCGGCTCGTAGCCAACACGGCCAAAGGGGGATTAAGAGGGACTCCCAAAGCTAATTACGATATCCATGGGGAAACCCTTAATTGTGGTGGTCGTTATGGTTGATTGCTCTCAGGCATTGCAGTGGTTATTTAGTGGTGACCTCACACTTGGCTCAACAAAGTGGCTTCCTAAGAGCGTTGTCGTGAACATCTTATTATGGGGCTCTCTCCACACATATCATGACATAAGTAGTATGTTATCTTGATTACAGATAATAATAGTACTATTCTAGTGGTGTATCCTACATCCTCGAGAATGTTTTAGCCCTATTGAGTTCAACCATGCTTTCATACAATCTTATTACTTGTTTTATTTTACTTGTTTTAATTACTTTTCTGCAAACAACCATAAACCATTCAAACACCCTTTACTTGAGATCAAAGACAACTTACATTTTTGGTAGATAGAAACGAGGAGCATAAAGATCTTTACCAATAGCTCTCTGTGGGTTTGATATCTTTACTTCAAAACTAGCTACAATTGGTCTGTGCCCTTGCAGTCATCAAGCTATTTTCTGGCGCTGTTGCGGGGGAGCTAAGAGATTTTGGTCTTTGTTCTTAGTTACTTACTTTACTCATTGTTTTACTGAAGTTTTTATTAGTTTCAAGTGATAGATTATGGGCGAGTACCGACATATAATCTAGCTCGAGGCTGTAAGGAATTCCGGTCCGCCCATGGACGCCTATTTAAAATCCAATAACCCAAGAGGGTATGATATTAACCCCATGCTTTTAGATCTTTTGCATGCAAAGAAATTTGCAGGAGATGGTACGGAGGATCCGTATGACAATGTAGGGTTCTTCGAAGATATTTGTGGGACTTTCCATCTTAATTTACAAACCGAGGATGAGGTTAAATTTGCTCTCTTTGATCAAACCCTCATTGATGAGGCTCGTTCTTGGTATATTCAAAGTTCTGCAAAAGATTACTAATTCTTGGGAGAGCCTAGCCTCTCTATTTTTAGTTGATTTCTTCCCTAGGACAAAAACTCTTGGCGCAGGGCACGTGATTACGAATTTTAAAGGAAAATCAGAAGAAAGCTTGCATGAAGCATATACAAGATTTTAGGGTTTGCTTGATTGCTTCCCTCGTCATAATTTCCCACCTTGGCTAGTGATACACACCTTCTACACAGGTTTGGATGATAATAATAGAAATGAACTCGATTCCCTTACCAATGGGTTGTTCACCGAATTCAGCATTGAGAGGGCATGGAATTTGTTAGATATGGTGAATAGGATAGAGAAAGCCTATTGTGAGGCAGAGTTTAAAAAGGAGAACCCCATAGAGTATAATTGTTTAAAGAGGTTTCTATCTTCTGGAAAGGTAGAAAATTTGCTTGGAAATTTTAATCTTGACCATCGCATGTTCATTCAAATTGTTAGATCCTATGTTGACTACCTGCAAATTCCAAAAGATTGGGAATTCTATACACCACCTATGGAAGAAAAGCCCTCTAAAACTAGCCACAATGATAGATATTCAAAAATTCAAAAGAAAATGTTGTCTGAAGAGGAAATATTTTAACTAAGGTAATGGATAGTAGGGTGAAGGGAATAAAAGAATAGGAAGATTAACTAGGGATTTAGGAGCCATTAAAGAAAAGATTGGGATAGTAAAAGAACTTTTGGAACCTGAATTGTTCAAGGAAGAGGTTATAATGGTGAGCAAAGAATCGTCCAAAATGATAGGAGGAAATTTTGATGGTAAGAATAAAAGTCAATAGAAAATTCCTTTTTGTTTAGGAGGGATTACTTATGTAGGTTTTTGTGACTTAAGTTTTTCTATAAACATAATGCCTTATTCTTTTTATAAAGAATTGTGCGATCATCTTGATGAATCCTACCTTGAGCCATCAGAAGCAACTTTTATGTTCTCTAATCTAACTGTGCATCCTACTCGCGGAATACTTCACAATGTTTTTATCACCATTGGGGCTTTTGTGTATCCGGTTGATTTTCATATTATCGAAATACCCTTGAAATCCAGTTGCCCAGTTATTTTTGGTGATCATTTTTACAATTCTATGAATATTGATATTGACAACAAAACATAGGCTTTATCTTTACAGCTTGGTGAAGAAACTGTAGAAATAGGCTACAGCCAATTCACGAGACTACCTTGTGAGAACAAAGTTGAGATTAACGAGGAGAATACTATTGAAGAATTAGCAGCAATCTACTTTTGCACACCGCAATCTAAATTGGAGAGAAGCTTGACAAGTGATGATTCCCTTGCCAATGACTCTGCAAAAGAAGGTTTGGATGAAATCCTCAACACCACATCAGAAGCTGAACGGGGTCTCAAGGATTAATATGAAGAGCTTGAAAGAAAAGGGAACGAGGATCCGCCACCTATTGTTCTAAAACCTCTTTCTCCAGGACTCGGGTATGAATTCTTAGACAAGGAAGGTAAATGTCCGGTAATTTTTGATGATAAGCTCTCTCCATATGAAAGCATGAAATTGTTAGAAGTGCTTGTCAAACAACAAGAAACTTTTGGATACACTCTTAATGACATAAAAGGTCTAGATACGACCATAGTAACTCACAAGATACCTATGGTTGAAGATGCTAAACCATTTGTTGATAATCAGAAAAGGTTAAATCCCAAAATGAAAGAGGTAGTGAGGAAGGAAGTAATTCGTATGTTAGACAGTGGTATTATCTACCCAATTTCAGACAGCAAATGGGTGAGTTCAACTCATTGCATACCTAAGGAAGGATGCATAACAATAATTAATAATGATAGGGATGAACTAATTCCCGCTAGAACAGTAGCAGGATATAGATTATGTATTGACTTTAGGAAGTTGAATAAAGAAACCATAAAAATGCATAAGCAACTTCCATTCATCAACGATATTATGGATAGGATGTCCGCTAATTCTTACTTTTGTTTTCTTGACGGATACTCCGGCTATTATCAAATAGCTATCCAACCTGAAGATCAAGGAAAAACTACTTTCACATGCTCCTATGGAACCTATGCTTATCGATTAATGCCTTTTTGATTATGTAACGCAACTGCTACTTTTCAAGAGTGTGTTTTAAATATATTTAACAGTTTTGTGGAAAGTTCCATGGAAGTTCTTATGGATAACTTTGTTGTCTATGGAACTACTTTTGAACAATGTCTATATAATCTTAATAGAGTTTTGAAGAGGTGTAAACAAACCAAGATGGTTCCAAACTAGGAGCATTGCCGCTTCATGGTAAGGGCAGGTATAGTTTTTGGGCATAAGGTTTCTGAGAAGAATATTAAGATTGATAGTTCGAACTTAATTACTCTAGAAACACTTCCAATTACGCAAGATATAAAAGGAGTAAAGAATTTCTTTGGACATTCTGGTTTTTACAGATGCTTTATCAAAGATTTTGCTAAAATAGTCACCCCTTTAACTCGTCTCCTAGGTAAAGATATTATTTTTGCTTTTGATAGAGATTGTCATGATTCTTTTGAACAGTTAAAGGAAGCTCTAATTTCTGCACCTATTATTCAAGCACCCAATTGGGATGAACCATTCGAAATTATGTGTGATGCTAGTGATTATGCTATTGGGGCTGTTTTAGGACAAATAGATGGCCCTAACCTTAACGTTATTCAATATGCTAGTCGAGTCTTTAATGACGATCAAAGGCACTATGCAACAACTGAGAAAGAATTCCTTGCTGTTGTTTTTGCTTGTGATAAGTTTAAACACTATATCATCAACTCAAAAGTAATAGTTCATACTGATCATCAAGCCCTAAGACATCTCCTAGGTAAGAAGGATGCTAAACCCCGTCTAATCAAATGGGTCTTGTTACTTGATACGTCGTAAACGTATCTATAATTTTTGATGTTCCATGCTTGTTTTATATCTACTTTCTTATGTTTTGTCCACACTTTGGGGTATTTTTATACATTTTTTGGAACTAACCTATTAACAAGATGCCATAGTGCCAGTTGTCTATTTTCTGCTGTTTTTGGTTTCAGAAAAGCTAGTAAGGAAATATTCTCAGAATTGGACCCGACAAAAGCCAAAGTCAATATTTTACCCAAAGCAACACGGAGTCCGGAGGGGAGACGAAGTGGCGCACCGGGGCGGCCACACCTGGTGGCAGCGTGGCCTGGGGGGCGCGCCACCAGGGGTGTGGGCCCCCTGGTGCTCCACCGACCACCGACCTTGCCCCTTTGCCTATAAAAGCCTCCCGGGATGAAAACCCTAAGTACCCGATAAAAGACCCAATCAGAAATCCACGGAAGAGTCTGTAGCTACCGCCATATCCATCGCTAGATCGGGGGATACGAAGCTCTTCCTGGCACCCTACCGGAGGGGAGAGATCACCCTGGAGGCCTTCTTCATCACCATGACTGCCTCCGGTGTGATGCGTGAGTAGTTCATCCTTGGACTATGGGTCCATGTAGTAACTAGATGGTTGGTTCTTCTCCTTTGTGCTATCATGTTTAGATCTTTTGAGCCCCGTTCATGAGCAAGATCATCTATTTATAATCTTACATGTTGTGTTTGGGGGGATCCGGTGGATATCGAGATGTTATTTCAGATTGATTATTGATTCTATCATGTCTATGTTATTTGTGATCTTGCATGCTCTCCGTTGTTTGTAACTATCTTGGCCAAGTAGATGCTTGCAACTCCAAGAGGGAGTATTTATGCTCGATAGTGGGTTCATGCCTCTAGTAATCTGGGGAAGTGACATGAATCTCTAAGGTTGTAGATGTGTTGTTGCTACTAGGGATAAAACAACAATCCTTTGTCCATGGGACAATCATATTGTTTACTTTACACACTTTGCTTAATGCAATTATCTGTTGCTTGCAACTTAATACTGGAGGGGGTTCGGATGATAACCGGAAGGTGGATTATTAGTCAGACATGCAGTTGGATTACGGTCTATGTATAATGTTGTAATGCCCAATCAAATCTCGTAGGAGCCAAGATGTCTAGTATGTGCATTGTATGCTTTATCAAATCTAAATTGCCCCGCTGTAATTTGTTCACCCAACATGCTATTTATCTTAAGGAGAATCAGCTCTAGTGAACTATGGACCCCAGTCCATTATTTTACCATTGATATACCATCTACTATTTATTGTTTATTGTTTACTTTCTCCAAGCAATTACTATCTTCCACACAATAGGTTTAATCCTTTGTTTTCAGCAAAACCGGTGAGATTGACAACCTCACTGTAAGTTGGGGCAAAGTTTTGTAGTTGTGTTCTACAGGATTCCAAGTTGGTAGCAACACCTTGGGGTTGTTTCCTTGCTCCTACTGGTTCGATAACCTTGGTTTCATAACTGAGGGAAACTTGCTGATGTGCTCATCATACCTTCCTCTTCGGGTTCCCAACGAGCTCGAGGTATCTTGAGTCATCAAGCCTTTTTCTGGCGCCGTTGCCGGTGAGTTAAGGACAGCTTCACAAGGGGAGTCCCTCATAACCAATCTCTTTACTTTGTTTTTTGTTTTTCTTAGTTTATTTTTGCTTTGTTTGTTTGTTTCTTTTTATCAAAAAGACAAAAAAAATTAGTTCCTATTTTAGTTTCTATTTTTGTTGGCTTTCTTTAATCTTACAAAAATGAATACTCCTGAAAAAACTAAGTTGAGTGACTTTACTAGCACAAACAACAATGATTTTATGTGCACGCCTATTGCTCCACTTGTTCCTGAAGCTAATTTCTTTGAAATTAAACCTGCTTTGCTCAATCTTGTTATGAAAGAACAATTCTCTGGTGTTGGTACTGAAGATGATGCTGCTCACCTTAATAACTTTGTTGAACTCTGTGAGATGCAAAAACATAGGGATATAGATGGAGATATTATTAAGCTTAAATTGTTTCCTTTCTCTGTGAGAGGAAAAGCTAAAGAATGGTTGCTATCCCTAACTAGAAATAGTATTGATTCTTGGACTAAATGCAAAGATGATTTCATTGGAAAATACTAAACTCCTGCTAAGATTATATCTATGAGAAGTGAAATAAGGAAATTTAAACAATTTTATAATGAACATGTTCCTCAAACTTGGGAAAGAATGAAATCTTTGGTAAAGAATTGTCCCACTCATGGACTGACTGCTTGGATGATTATCCAAACTTTTTATGCCGGACTGAATTATTCTTCAAGAAATCTGTTGGAGGTACCTTTATGACCATTAATTTGGGTGCTGCAACAAAGATCCTTGATAATATGATGGTTAACTATTCTGAATGGCACACTGAGAGAGCTCCACAAGGTAAGAAGGTAAATTCTATTGAACAAACCTCCTCCTTGAGTGATAAAATTGATGTTATTATGTCAATGCTTGTTAATGGAAAAGCTCATATTGATCCAAATCATGTTCCCTTAGCCTCTTTGCTTGCTCAAGAAGAGCAAGTTGATGTGAACTTCATTAGAAACAATAATTTGAACAACAATGCCTATAGGAATAATTTTGGTAATAATAATTATAGGCCATATCCTCCCAATAATGGTTATGCTTATGGAAATTCCTACAACAACAATAGAAGTGCACCCTCTGAACTTGAAGTCATGCTTAAGGATTTTATTAGTAAACAAACTGCTTTCAATAAAACTATTGAGGAAAAACTTTCGAATGCTGAAAGAAATATATCATTTTTGTCTGAAGCACGATCCTCTTTGATTAAAAAAATCGCTGCTAAACCTGAAACCATGAAAAAACCCTTTGCTGCTACTAATGCCATACAGGTTAGAATTGATGAAAATGTTAGATTATTAGCTGAATTACATGCTAAGTGGGAAAGAGAAGATGAAATTGCAAGAAACAATAGTATATGTACAATTACCACCACCAATGTTGATGCTGGCAAACCAAATGAAGTCCCCATTCCTTTTGCAACAATACCTAAAACCAATGGAACCTTTTCCAATAAAAATGCTGAAATTCTTCGAAATATTGGAAACAATAGCTCTACTACCTTGGATGGTAATTATGATTTTGATCTTGATGGTTGCAACATGTCTGAAGTAATTATGTTCCTACAAAACCTTGCTAAAAGTCCTAATGCTAGTGCTATGAATATGGCCTTTACAAAACACATTATTGATGCTCTCATAAAAATTAAAGAAGATAAATTGAAACATAAAGCTTCTATTCCTATGAAATTAGAAGATGGTTGGGAACCCATCATTAATATGAAAGTGAATGATTTTGATCTCAAAGCTTTATGTGATCTCGGTGCTAGTGTCTCTATTATTCCTAGAAAGATTTATGAAATGCTTGATTTGCTACCATTAGGAGATTGTTATTTACATGTCCAACTTGAGGATAATGCTAAAAAGAAACTCATGGGGAGTATTAATGATGTTCTTATTATGGTTAACAATACCTATGTCCCCGTTGATTTCTATGTTTTGGATGTTGAATACAATGCTTCTTGTCCTATTATTTTGGGAAGACCTTTTCTTAGAACTGTTGGTGCCATTTTTCATATGAAAGAAGGCACCATTAAATATCAATTAACACTCAAGAAAGGTATAGAAGACTTCCCTAAGAAGAGAGAGAATATTCCTTTTGCCTCTCCTATTAAAACAAAATTTGCTCTTAATGCTTCTTCATTTGAGAATACTTGAATCTTGCTTCCTATGCCTAGCTCAAAGGCGTTAAAGAAAAGCACTATTGGGAGATAACCCAAATTTCTATTCAGTAAGTTTTTCCTTTGTTGAGTCTTGGAAGTTATTGCCTCCGTAATGACCTCTCCTTATCCTTTTTGTGTGGTTTTTGTGCCAAGAATAACCTCTAATGAGAGACAAGTAAGACTTGAGAAAGTTGCTATCCTGAATCAGATTTTTGTGCTTCACTGTAACAAATCATGAACAATATCTGTACGTCAGATTGATCTGTAATTGTTTGTGCTTCTTCCCCAGGTTGTTATCTAACTTTCGTTAGTTTAAAAAAAATTATTTGAGCAACATAAGGTCTTCAAAAAAATCGCTTTTTACCTGCTGGTCTGTTTTGACAAATTTCTGCCATTATTTGCATTTTCCTCTTAATCTCTTTCTCTTTGAGATCTTGCCAATTAGTTGAACTTATAAAAGGAATTTCTACAGTAGCTTGTGTTTTGATGGAAGTTTTACTTGTGTTGAAACTGAACCCAAAGACTTATTATCTTGAGTACACGAATGTTGCTAAGGAAGATTGTGTGAAGTTTTGTATGAAGGAAATTTTCAAGTGTAGGGAAGAATAATGTGATAAGATGAAGTATGGAAAAAATCTCAAGCTTGGGGATGCCACATGTGTCACCCCAAGAAATATTAAAGAAGTACAAGCGTCAAAGCTTGGGGATTCCCAAGGCATCCCCTTCTTCATCAATAAAAATCTCAGGTTTTCTTTCGAACACTTCATTTTTATTGTTTCATGCACAATTGTGTTGTTCTTGGAGCGTCTTCGTTTTTGTTTTTAGTTTTATTTTGTTTGTTTTGCTTAAATAAATTGGTTGGACCCACGCATTCATACATAGTTTCAAATACGTTGATTTGAATTGGAAAAGAGTAGGAAAGTTCATGCTTATAAGTGGTATAAAAGTAGTTTTGTTTTGACTGTGGCCTAGACTTTATCATGTCATGTTTGATATTGCTTTGACTTTATGCTTAGTAATTATTGTTGTAGCATGACTTGTTCCAAACAATTGAGATTGCTTAATGTGCCTTGAAAGAATCATGTGTTGTTTTATCATACAAAAGCATAATATTGTGGTATTCTCCTTCGATGCTTTCTTTTGGTTGACTTGGCGCATGCTTACACCATTTTAAAACTATACCAGTCACCATAGCCTCTATGATCATTTTGTTTTCGACTTGTAATATCACTTTATGCATTAATTAATAATGTTTTGTCGCTTTGCATGATTATGGCCATTATTGCTCTCTTAGTTGGTCGCTCCCAATCTTTTGCTAGCCTCCACATGTACCAAGTATGAGTTCCACTCATGCATCCAACTCCAAATAAAACCAAGTTATTCCAAAGAGTCCACCATACCTACCTACTAGCATTGTTTCTATTCCAAGTATATTCATGTTTTATCTACCTTCCGAATTAAACTTATTACATGAAAATTAGTGATTAAAGCTCTCACAAACTTGATGGCACACTTTACTATCTTGCACTTAATAAACCTGAACCATTGTGTCCATCTATGTTGTGTATATGCTTGCATTTTATAAGTTGTGAATTAGCAGAACCATGTTACCATGGGGAATGCTTTCAACGTTGCACTTTATTCGGTTGATATCATGTTCTTTTGTTTATGGATCCCGGCGGTGTGAAATAAAAGGGGAGCTTGTAAGCTCATGGATTTTGTATATGTGTTAGAGAAACACCTGGGTAGCTATCCTAAGCCATGCCTAATCATGGTGGAAACTTGCAGCATAACCATAGTGAGCAATCTGTGAATCATCCTCAATAAAATCCTATGCAAATAGCAAATAAAAAGATCATTGAGATGCTCCTTGTCTATTGCCTTGTCATTTTGATATGGGATAGCTCCTGTATCATGGGGCAAGGGGTACCTCATTGGCGGTTCTCTATGATACACATGTACTTACAATGACAAGAACTTACTCATGACTAAAGTTGAGTAGCATGAGATTCGGTACTCGTAAGCAAGGGGCATGAGATTTTCAACTTATAACTTGTCAAGAATATCCTCATATTTGTGTCACTTTAACCTTAATCACCTAATGATCCTTATGATAGGGGTAATGAGAGCTGAAAGCTAATAAGTACCATCATTTTTGGAAGCTCTTTATGAGACTTGAATCCCTGCTTCCTTTTATGAAGGGCCTTTGTTTTTTACTTTTATGTTGAGTCTCCATCTTCTATCTTTATGCACCAACTGAGAGAGCATAGTGATAATTCTTAGTTTAATGTGCATTGTCCCAAAACTTGTTGATTGATCCATAAATTTGATATTGCTTGTTCTTAAATTATTTGTATCTAGTCACCCTTATGAACTTTGAAGGTGTCATATGCATTTATGTTTTGCTATACCATGAGGGACAAGTTGAATTCCATTTTTATTATGTTTTCTATATGTGAAACAAACAAACGTCTTTCAAAGCATTGTTATTCATGAATCTTTTGTTTTTACCTTTTCATGTTACAACATAGTTGCTATGTCTTATTGTTAGAACTATATCTTTCATGTCTATGTTAGAGTACTATGATCCTAGATATCAATGTTTTACAAATACCTTGATCAAGATTGTGATGGTGCATGTCACCTCAAAAATTATTCTTTTTATCACTTACCTACTTAAGGATGAGGAGGAGTTAAGCTTGTGGATGCTTGATACGTCGTAAATGTATCTATAATTTTTGATGTTCCATGCTTCTTTTATATCTACTTTCTTATGTTTTGTCCACACTTTGGGGTATTTTTATACATTTTCTGGAACTAACCTATTAACAAGATGCCACAGTGCCAGTTGCATGTTTTCTGCTGTTTTTGGTTTCAGAAAAGCTAGTAAGGAAATAATCTTGGAATTGGACTGGACAAAAGCCAAAGTCAATATTTTACCCAAAGCAACATGGAGTCTGGTAGGGAAACGAAGTGGCGCACCAGGGCGGCCACACCTAGTGGCGACGCAGCCTGGGGGCGTGCCACCAGGGGGTGTGGGCCTCCTGGTGCTCCACTGACCTTGCCCTTCGCCTATAAAAGCCTCCCGGGATGAAAACCCTAAGTACCCGATAAAAAGAGCCAATCAGAAATCCACAGAAGAGTGTGTAGCCGCCGCCATCTCCATCCCTAGATCTGGGGGATCCAAAGCTCTTCCCGGCACCCTGCCGGAGGGGAGATATCACCCTAGAGGACTTCTTCATCACCATGACTGCCTCCGGTGTGATGCGTGAGTACTTCATCCTTGGACTATGGGTCCATGTAGTAACTAGATGGTTGGTTCTTCACCTTTGTGCTATCATGTTTAGATCTTGTGAGCTCCGTTCATGATCAAGATCATCTATTTGTAATCTTACATGTTGTGTTTGCGGGGATCCGATGTATATTAACATGCTATTTCAGATTGATTATTGATTCTATCATGTCTATGTTATTTGTGATCTTGCATGCTCTCCGTTGTTTGTAACTATCTTGGCCAAGTACATGCTTGCAACTCCAAAAGGGAGTATTTATGCTCGATAGTGGGTTCATGCCTCTAGTAATCTGGGGAAGTGATAGGAATCTCTAAGGCTGTAGATGTGTTGTTGCTACTAGGGAGAAAACAACAATCCTTTGTCCATGGGACAATCGTATTGTTTACTTTATACACTTTGTTTAATGCAATTATCTGTTACTTGCAACTTAATACTGGAGGGGGGTCGGATGATAACCTGAAGGTGGATTATTAGTCATAGATGCAGTTGGATTATGGTCTATGTATAATGGTGTAATGCCCAATCAAATCTCATAGGAGTCAAGATGTCCAGTATATGCATTGTATGCTTTCTCAAATCTGTCAATTGCCCCGTTGTCATTTCTTCACCCAACATGCTATTTATCTTAAGGAGAATCACCTCTAGTGAACTATGGACCCCAGTCCATTCTTTTACCATTGATATACCATCTGCTATTTACTGTTTACTGTTTACTTTCTACAAGCAATTACTATCTTCCACACTATACGTTTAATCCTTTGTTTTCAAGAAAACCGGTGAGATTGACAACCTCACTGTAAGTTGGGGCAAAGTTCTATGGTTGTGTTGTGCAGGATTCTAAGTTGGTAGCAACACCTTGGGGTTGTTCCTTGCTCCTACTGGTTCGATAACCTTGGTTTCATAACTGAGGGAAACTTGTTGCTGTGCTCATCATACCTTCCTCTTGGGGTTCCCAACGAGCTCGAGATATCTTGAGCCATCATTACTTCAGGAGTACGACTTACAAATTGTAGATAGAAGGGGAAAGGATAACCCTGTGGCTGACCATTTGTCACGAATGGAAGGAATCATGGAGGATCCCATACCTATTAACGAGTCTAGGGTAGGCGAATATCTTGCAGCTATAGAATCTCACGATCCTTGGTTTGTAGATTATGCTAATTTCATAGTGGGCAAGTTTTTACCAAAAGGAATGAATTACAATCAAAGAAATAAATTCTTCAATAATTTAAAACATTACTTTTGGGATGATCCTTACCTACATAGACATGGTCTAGATGGGATAATATGGAAATGCATGCCCGGGCATGAGGTTAAAGACATCCTTAAAGCCTGTCACGATAGTCCCTATGGTGGGCACCACGCTGGTAATCGTACTGCAGCTAAATTTTTACAGTCAGGTTTCTACTGGCCTACTCTAGTCAAAGAGTCTCATGAATATGTTAAAAATTGTGATGCATGTCAAGGTATGAGTAATATAGGAAAAAAACAAGAATGAGTATGAAATATAACTTAATAATAGAGCCATTTGATGTATGGGGAATGGATTTTATGGGACCATTTGTTCCCTCTAACGGTTATACTCATATTCTTCTTATTGTTGATTATATTACTAAATGGGTTGAAGCTATACCCACAACTCATGCAGACGTAGCCACTTCCATCAAGATGGTCAAGGACATCATCTTCCCCAGGTTTGGAGTACCTTGATTTTTGATTACTGACGATGGAACTCATTTTATGAAAGGAACTTTTGACAAGATACTTCAAAAATATGGAGTAGACCACCGGGTAGCTTCGCCGCATCATCCTCAAACAAGTGGACAAGTGGAATTATCTAACAAAGAAATCAATTTCATACTCCAGAAACCGGTGAACAGATCAAGAAAATACTAGGCTTTAAAGCTTAATGATGCATTGTGGACGTGTCGCACAACATTCAAGAACCCCATGGGGATGATGCCATACAAAATGGTTTACGATAAAAGTTGTCACCTTCCACTAGAACTCGAGCATAAGGCTCGGTGGGCTATCAAAACTATGTATTTTGACTTTAAAACTTCAGGTGAAAAACTATTCTTAGACATTCATGTTTTATATGAACTAAGGAATGAGGCTTATGAAAACACTAGAATATTTAAAGAAAAAGTTAAAAAATGGCATGACAGAAAGTTAGAAGGCAAGGGATTTAAAACTCGAGATAAAGTTTTGCTTTACAACTCTAGGCTTAAGATTTTTGCAGGAAAGTTGAAATCCAGGTGGGAAGGACCATACGATGTTGAAGAGGCATATCCATCAGGAGCGGTAAGACTAAAGAATACTATGCCCTCTTCTTCATCCTAGATTATTAATGGGCAGCGATTGAAGCATTATAGACTTGGTGAAGTAAACACTATGGAATTGATCTCTGTAACCCCAGCTGAAGAATACAACAAGCGGAGGCTAGGTAACGAAGTGTAAATTACTTAAGTTCTGCTGCTTTGGAAACATTTTTGGATGATTCTATCTTTTTCTTTGTTCTCGTCTAGTTTTTCTAGTCATTCTGAATGGTTTTTCGACCTGGTATGGGCGGACCGTACGGTCGGACGCGCCCGTACCACTGGTCGTTAACTGTTCGGAGTACCAATGCTGATTATTTTCAATTCAGTACGATAGGACAGTATGGGCCGACGCGCTCGTACTGATGGTCATCACCAGCACTATTTTCTCCATGCTGAAAAAACTATGAAGGCGGTAAAGAGTCCGTAGGGGGCGCGGTACAGGCGGAGCCCGCCCGTACCATAGCTCGTGACCGACTCTGGCCCCTTGAATTTCCGATTTTACTTTCCAATTTGCACGTTTCTTCCTTCTTACTCTTTTACGTCCTGTTTCATATCTAGAACTTCTTCCTGTCTTTTTACAATGAAACCTCAGATCTCACTTGATTACTCGGGATCCTTGTAGCCTTTTCATATCAAGAAGATATGGGCCAAGAAGGAGCACGCCGCTAAAGAACAAGTCAATAAGGAGGGATCCTAAGGAGATAATTTGTCTTCCTCCAACCGCAAGCCCGCACGTGTGGTTCCACTCCCTAATTAGGAAGATATGTTCCCGCAGAAATTGGAGATGCTCAAGCCCGCGGAACAAGGAAGGAACAAAGAAGAATATCCACTCAACCCCTACAGGTATAACCTTCATGGATCTTCTCTTAAATCACCTCCAAAAACCTCCTCCAAGAAAAAGAGAGAAACTGATGAGATTCCAGAAAAGATCAAGAACCTTGAAAAGATTTCTAAGGCTTGTGTTGAGACCATTGGGGAAGGAGTTGACTCTTACTGGACGATGGGAAAAGATCTCGAAAATAAGGTCAATGACATCGACAATTGATTACAACTCCTTACCAATATCATTATGGAGATGGCAGATGATAGAAGGACTTTAAACAAAGTAATAAAGAAATTACGCGTCGGCATTACAGAGATGTTTGCACGATTTGCGTGTATTGCTCAAGCCTGCAACCTCAAGGCGGATGAAGAAGAGGAAGATGATGACTTCTTTACTCCTAAAAAGGAGTAAGTAATCGCAAGGGATTTTTTGATCAACCCGGCTTGACTCCAAGTTTGGGGGGATATGTGAGAACCTTGTAATCTATCTTACAGTCTTAGCATGTTTACTTTTCTGCACGCATGGTTAGGTATAAATTTCCAAATTTTCATTATTTGCATCAACTTCGAGTTCCCTTTGTTCAAGAGAAGAATTATATCTATTGAGTTATGAGATTTTATGATAATTGTAGCTGTGTTTGATTCATGATTATTATATTAGATGATTGAACCAGGTTGAGTGTTATGATACTTATACAAATGTCATAATTTTAGGGACTTCCACACCTATAAAACTATTGATTAAGTTATGAGAAGAAGAATTCTGGTAGCATACTATGATTAAGAGTTTTCGAAAGCCATTGAAGTAGTGAGCATGATCAAATAGCTTGCTGAAAAGAAAAAAAGGGAGCAAGGAAAAATATAGATATACAATTATCAGAAGAGAAAAACAAAGCACCTATCAAAAGAATCAAACATATAAAAAATAGGAGAAAGAAGAAAAGATAAAATGATCATGAATCTTTACTATTAAACTTAGTGCTACAAATCTCTAAACTCCGTGATTATATGATATGTTGAATCACTAGTATCTTCTTATAATTTCGTTGATACTAGAAAGAGGTGTGGAAGCCTCTAAGTTATGTAATGTGTAAGGGTATGGTAATACCCCCGACGTATCTCTACATCCAATGTTGTATTCATGTTTCAATTTTTTCCTCATTTATTGTAACGTCCCGTGTCTCATGAACGTGATGATCTTGTCCAAAAGCCACCATCTTGCTCGGGGATGATCAAGAGCCTAGCTTGGGGGAGTTAATGCATCCAAAATTGAAACAAATTTACCTTTTGTTTTTGCATAAATAGAGTAGGATTTTTGTATTTCACTGCGCCCACGCGTGCTATTTCGTTCTTGTTTCAACAGGATCCCAAATCATGGAGTCATATATGAAGATATCAATTAGAGCTATCATATTGTGTAATTATATGATATTTCTAAGTGATAAAAGTCATTTTATGAATTTACCTTTGCACCTGAAAAAAATAACAAACAAGGACGAGGCATTAGTACCTATAACGACCACTGGTACAAGCGGAGCCCGCCCGTACCGTCCACCCGTACCAGGCGCCATCACGACCGCCTCGTCAAATAGTTTTTCCTGGCAAAGACGAGAGGGAGATCCGACATTCATAGCCACCAGAAACCATGAAACACCGCATCCGAGAGGGATCTGAAGGAGGAACTTGGCTGGAGTAAAATCCCGGCTGCTTCACGGATCATTGGAGTACAACGCATCATCCCATTCATCATCAACCGCTGCATCTTCATCTCCACCATTACTCCATCTTTCATCTATTAGATCTCTTTGTAATTCCAGATCCAATCGTGGTTTGCATTAGATCTACCCCTGTACTTTAACCCATTCATTTGATTATGATGATGTTGTTGATTGCTTCCATGAGTGAGTAGTTCCTTTGTTCTTCGGGAGATGGAGCAACCCTAGCACCATTATGAACTTGTAATAAAGATGATATATTCTTGTGTCCATATGACTTGCTTGTCTATGATATAATTATGACTTTTGTTTGATTTATCTCTTTACATGATATGTGAAGTCGACCACATATCATTTTCCTTCGGGGCTAAAGGAAGGAAGAAGCCCTTTGGACGTGTCTTGGAAGCATACCCGGAATGCCCCGTGACAGATTGGCGTCGGCTCATAACCTACACGGTCAAAGGGGGATTAGGAGCGACCCCTAAGCTAATTACGATATCCATGGGGAAACCCTTAATTGTGGTGGTCTGTATGGGTGATTGCTCTCAGGCATGGAAGTGGTTATTTAGAGGTGACCTCACACTTGGCTCAACAAAGTGGCTTCCTACGAGCCTTGTCGTGAACATCTTATTATGGGGCTCTCTCCACACATATCATGACATAAGAAGTATGTTATCTTGATTACAATTAATAATAGTACTATACTAGTGGTGTATCCTAGATCCTTGAGAACGTTTTAGCCCTATTGAGTTCAACCACGCTTTCAAACAATCTTGTTACTTGTTTTATTTTTCTTGTTTTAATTACTTTTCTGCAAACAACCATAAACCCTTTAAACATCCTTTACTTGAGATCAAAGACAACTTACAAGTATTCTTTGGTAGATAGTAACGAGGATCATACAGACCTTTACCAATAGCTCTATGTGGGTTTGATATCTTTACTTCGAAACTAGCTACAATTGGTTTGTGCACTTGCAGTCATCAATGACTCGGTGGCCTTCCCATACAAATGAGAGTACTCATCCCGGAGGGCTGATAGCTGGCTCTTTAGTGCCATCATCTCTTCATCCATGGGGGTGATTTGTGGTCCTTGTCCACGGCCCTGTAGAAGTTCAAGGGTGCCGCACATCACGTCACTTGCTTTGGACACCCTCCTAGGAAGGGCCCGAACCTCCTCGGCCCGACACCCTCCCAGTTGGGCAAAAGGCTCGCTCCATCATGACAAGGAGTAGGGTTGGCCGTGACCAGGACACGCGAAGCCTCGTTGGTCGCACGGGGCGGAGCTGTCTTGGCTGGAGGGTGCATGTGAGCCGGAGATAGGTCCAAGAGATCCCATCCCAGCGAGGAACTTTCTAGTCCAGACAACAAGGCTTAAAGGCTGGTGTTCTCAACTCCCAAGACCACTGCCTCCTCTAGGGATAAACCGGAGACGGGCATGCTCTCTCTCGGGAAGTCTGAACCTGAAGGGGGCAAAATAATGAAAGACAAGGTCAGTCAAAATTTGTGCAAGAGGCTATTAAAGTACGAAGAGACCAACCACTAGCAATCTCAATGGCCGGAAATGTCGACCCGCCTCCGAATGGGGGACTCGGGGGCTAGCGCTTGGGCATTAGTGCCCCAGGATCCTAAATCGTACCTAACGACCGGGGCAGTCAAGTAAGTCTGGACCCGGAAGCAAAAATCAGAAGAAAGAGCACTCACCAGCCCCCCTTAAAGTTCCACTTACTTTTGTTCACTGGGGGAGGGTGGTTGAGTCCAAATATGATGCATATTTAAGCATACAAATTATTCATATTGTCACTCATCACATGATATATCTAGCTACAACTATGCCTATTATGCATGTTTACTAGTTCTCATTCATTTTCATATGGACTTTGGACAACTAGTAGTTTTAGTATGATTTTATTACTTTTTCCTTGTCTTTGACTTGTTTGTAGGTGCTATGGACAATCATGGATAAAAGAAGCCAAGAAGATACAATATGGAGAAGTTACATGCACTAGACTTAACCATATGAGATGTGGAAAAGTCATATTTTTATATCATATCATATTTTTGATTCAATGCCATGGTGTTGTAGCCCTCGTCCATATGAATCCAACGAGCCAAAGAACATCTCAATCAGAGATCATTTGAACAAATGGTGGCCAAAACACTTGAGACATCTAAGGGTTTAACGACCACTAGTACGGGCGGAGCTTGCCCGTACCGTACGGTCGTATTACCCTCTTACGGGTTCATTTCATGAAATGGAACAACATTTGTGAAGGCCCAATGGGCATATTTGGCCCCGAGCTCCGTCGGTTCACAAAACTGACCTCCATAATGCCTATTTAAGGAGGGGAACCCTAGCCACCTCCATCATCATCCATCCAGGCCTCAGGGGTGGAGCCCTCCTGCTCCGCAGCCTCTCCATAGTTGCCGCACACCTCGAAGATTGATCTCCTCCAACACCTCCACAAGATACAACTAACATAATGAGAAGGAGACGCCCCCATCTTCACCATGTGCACCGTTCATTGTCATCATCCCCAACGACGTCTCCACCTCTCTCTCCCTTGTTTTAGATTTTGTATTTGTAACATTGAACATGATGATCTCCATGAATTATTATTTGTATTTCTGTTCATCCATGTGTGTGTGATTAATTAGGTTCTAGGTTGAGGTTCGATCTAGTGCACTAAGTTCGAATGTGTTTGTGATCCAAGTATTCAATTACATGAGTCGAAGATGAGTTCACATGATCCCTTGGTCTAGAAGTGTACATTTTCCTTGCGAGTAACATGCGAGAATCATGCATAGTACACATAATGTGACAGCCAGGTAATCAAGTGGGGAACGTTAATTTCTCCAAGGAATCTCTTGTAGACAATGGATCACACATACATTCGCCCATCTAGTACTAATGAGACCATAGCCTAGAAACCCTCTCTCATTCCATTCAATTCTACAAGTACAACCCCTTTTCATTTACTTTCAGTTTTATTTTACTTTGTTCTTGTTTAGCTCCTTGATCTTAGTTACCTCAAACCTCCCTCAAATCATTGCCATTCTAGTAACCTATAGAGTAGACTATTTCTAAACACTGTTTTGGGTGCGAACGTGATAGGGAACATGGCCGTGTCCTAGGAACTCAGTCATACCCAAGCACGAAGAGGCTACACAGCTTCGTCGGGGTCAAACATCTAGGGAAGACGCTCACCAACGCGCACCCAGCAGAACTCGCCACACCACTCCTCCCACTTGGGCTTGAACTTTCCCGAGGGATATTTCTTGGAGCACTCATTGCAAAGTCAGAAGGTAATGGCCCTATCAAGCCTCGGATTCTTGTCCACCTGTGGTGCGAAGAAGTGGTGGAATAGTGACACGGATGGCATCACCCCAACGAACGCCTCGCAAAGGTGTGCGAAGGCCGCCAGCGCAAGGAGAGCATTGGGATGAATATGTGCAAGGAGAAAGTGGTACGACTTCAACATCTCAGGGAAGAACTCCAAAAATGGGGGAACAAGCCCCATCTAGAGGAAGCAAGTGTAGATTGGCATCTCCGCTTCCGTGACCCTGCTGTTGGCTTAGTGAAGCACGGTGGCCCCGTTCTCATGGTGCTTGGATGCGACATGAACGAACATGTCCTGGGGCTTCTCCTCATCCACCGTCGACCGAAGCCAAGCGCTAGAGGTATTCTACAGCCCCACTATGTCAGAGTGGGTCCTAGACGAGGAGGCCTCTCTCTTCGTTCCCGACACTCATTGGTTCGCAATTTCGGTGGCCGGATATAGATGCAAGTCTCATATAAGAAGAACGATAGAAGAAGGAAAGTGGGGGGGAGTATGTCATGGCTGGGTCCCTTTTTAAAAGGGGCCCCGAGGCAGCGGGAACCCAACTGCTTCATCGTCTGGCATAACTGGCGCATGTTGCCAAGGGGCTCTGGCAGAGGACCATTCGAGCCTCCCGCAAGGCCTGAGGCCAAACCTCCCCCGCATGTGTGTCGAAGACATCGAGCGACACGGTTTGGGGGATAGCTTGGCTATGGTAGTATCCCCATCTAGACCAATGCATGGGGGCTTCTATCATACCCCTGGAACCCAGGATCCGAGGGATCCACCCTACTGACCCGCAACTAAAGTCCTCTTCATAGAACACCCTCGCCTGGGATGACCACCCAGGGGCTCGGTTGATCATGGCCCGGCAGCAGAAAGGTCTCGGCATGCATGTAGGCTCTGACAGGAGCCAGAGTGACAAGACAAGACCATCCCCTATAGCTAGGCTCTGCCTCTATGGCCTAGACCACTAGACCACATAGGAGCTCGGCCATGTTGTAACCATGCACGATGCGCATAGCCGCGTGGTATCCAAATGTCACCATACTATGGCCGACCCTTGTGGTGTACCCTTATCATTATAAAAGGAGGCCTAGGTCAGTCGAGAGAAGGGAGAAAAAAAGGAGGGAAGAGTAGGTTGTGTTTCTTCCTAGGAACAAACTTTGTAACCATGTGCTTATCCACCATATAGTAGATAGTTGCAAGACGTAGGGATCCGTACATCGCTACTTGAACTTCGGTAAAAAAACCTATGTCCCTATGTGTGATTTTATTCGTCTAGCTCACTGGACTTGTACCTCTAGCCGAACCAAAAAGGGGATCATCTATCCCTGGTATCGAAATCTAAGACACTACAACATGGATTTACACAACAACATAGTACTGATTATAATGACACTTTTTCTCTTGTGGTTAAACTAGTTACAGTTTGCCTTGTGCTCTCGCTTACTGTTTCTCATGATTGGTGTGTTTGGTGATTGGTATCAATAATGCCTTTCTTTATGGTGTGTTGAGGAAGGTGTCTATATGCAACAACCTTCTTGTTTTAAGTGCTCTCATCATCCATAGTATGTATACATATTTCAACATGCTTTGTATTGTCTCAAGTAGTCTCCAAGATCTTGGTATGCTTACCTCAGTGATAAATTGCATCAACTTGGTTTTGTCACCATTAAGGTTGACACCTATTTTTTCATCTTCAGTGATCAGGGTGTCATAGTATATATTTTTGTTTAAGTTGATGACATTGTTCTTATTGGATCCTCTACTACTTCTATTGACCACCTAGTCCAGACTTTTGAAGAATATTTCCTATTAATGATCTTGGACGGCTTTAGTATATTCTTGGTAGTGAGGCTGTCTATAAGTCCCAATGGTTGGTTCTGACTCAACACAAGTATGCAGTGGATTTATTGCATCGTGCAAACATGGATCACTTCCATGCCATCACCACACCTATGTTAACCAACTATAATCTATCTCGGGATCTCAAAGAACCACTTAGTACCAATAAAGCCTTCTAGTACAAGAGTCTTGTTGGGGTCTTCAGTATCTCACATTAACGAGGCCTGATTTGTCTTCTACTATGAACAAAGTTTGTCAATACTAGTCGCATTTGGTGTCTGCTCCTTATGAGGTGGTCAAGCAGATCCTACACTATGTGAAATTTACTATCTCCATTTTTCTACACATTTAATATATATCTATCTATACTATAATGTTTTCTAGGTAGGTTTGTTCGGTTCTAAAATTCCGTTCTGATTTTTCATAGGACAATTTTGCCCCTCCTCTATATAAAGAATTACCCGCTCATGCCACTTTATAAGTCAAAATAACGGTTCATAGTACAGCCACAAAATCGATCTAGAAACCCCCCTCCTCTGCCTCTCTCCTATCCGCGGCCGCATCTCCATTCCTTACTCCCGACGACGCCTCCATTCCAATCTCTGCTTCACCAGCCGGTGCTGACTTATCTCACGACTCCGCCGTCCGTGTGCAAGCTCAGATCCGTCCTGCTGCAGTAGCGGGCGTCGGACGGCATCGTTGGGGAGTCAGGAGTGCGGCATGGACGAATACAAGGAGATGGACATGGGTAGAGCCAGCTCTAGCGAGGCCCTGCAGAGGTCACCGGCCAGAAAGCCAGCGTGCAGGTTATTCCTTTCCTCTCCTTGTTTTTTCTCTGCCACTTCGCGTCCGTCAGCGCCAGTAGGGTTTCCGAGGATGCAGGCGACTTTCGACCTTTAGGACCGGCTCGTGTCGCCGGGGGTGCTGGTGACGGGGCGGACCGGCAGTGTGACGGAGGTGGGACGACTTCACCGGCCTAGAGCTAGCATGGCGGACCGTGCGTGCGCAGCCATAATCCACCACCGAAATCCACCCACAATGAACTGCCTGTCAAGATGTTGCCGAGTTGCTTTCCACATTCCATGAAGCCATCTATATGTACGAGCCCCATCTAGCCGGTTAGATCTGACGAAGAAACAACAATGTCTCCATGAAGGAAACATCTGTCAACAACAACCGCACTTTCAATATCTTTTGTCTTCTCTGTTCCATCCTCTGTAACACCCTAACCTTTTAACCAGGCTGAGAGCTCTGATTATCAAGTGTCAACATCAGATCCATAATAGGCACCATCACCATCTGTACCGTCAACATCAGTTTTATGAGATCCTCAGTGTCAATATCATCATCAGTGATACTATCTTCAGAGTCATACTCATCAGCTACTTCCATCGCCAAACATACTTATTTATGCTACGGGGATGGATTAGATTTTATGATTGCACTTCAAAGCTAAATGCCATTAATTATAAGAAGCAAAAAAATAAATTATCATTTGTAAGTTGGCTGCAATTTATATAAAATCTTGATGAATTCACCTTCTCCTTTTAGTGCAAGGGAAAATTTGTTCATGCCTTTTCTTGCCTCGAATTTTTGTAGAACTGATGAGAGGGACCAAAATAAGTATGTATTTAGAAATTTTTGTTTCATCTAGACAATTTAAAAAACAATATTTGACAAATTTTCCAATCCGTGAACAAGTATAAGAAGATACATGTTGTCGGGGAATTGGCTCTTCCTTTTGTGATGCGATAAGGTTGTACCGAAAATGATTTCAGAAGTAGAAGTGCCACAGCAAACGTAAATTGTTTATGTTTTTCTTTGTGACAAAAATGCTATGTGCATGCTTTCAATAATGATCCTTTTATTGTATATATATGGTGTATATCTCAGTGCGACCTGGTAAATTTATTTATTGGGCACCAGTTGCAATATTGAGTTTCACTGATCCTTCATAGAACTAATATTCTACTCCTTCCGTCCACAAATAACTGAATTTGATTTGTCTAGATTCGTATATATCTATTTAATGTATAGATACATACGAATCTAGACAAATGCAAGTCAGTTATTTCTGGACAGAGAGAGTAGTACTGTTGTCTTGGATATGATTTTATATGGCACAATGTTATTTTGTACCGAGTGCAACACACTTGTGAGACACATGTAACATATATGGTGTGAATTAGTGTTGCTTGTATTAATGTCTACGTCTAAGATTCTTGTCCCGTGGCAACGCATGTGCATTCAGCTAGTCTACATTAATACTATTTTCCTTGGGCCTAACCTCATCTCATGGATTTCTCGCAACCAACCTACGATCTCTAGTTCCGATAGTAATGCCTAGTACAAAGCATTGGCCAATGACACTGCTAAGACAATGTGGATTCACTCAGTCCTAAAGGAGCTTGGAGTGCATAAGTCATGACCGTCAGTTTTGTGTTGTGATAATCTTCGCGCTACCTATTTGTCTACCAATCCAGTGTTTCATGCACACCAAGCATATTGAGATAGATTTTCATTTTATCCACGAGAAAGTGATGCAGCCACAAGGAGCTATTTATAGTACTAGGTGTGGGTTGGTTGGTGCGTCGGACCTAGCCACAGATTCAGTTTGGCGGCGCTGGTTTTTGATGAGGGTCATTTTGATGGGGCACCTTTTTGGGCTAGGTTTTGCTAGATCTAGCGCCGGTTCGTCTCGTCCATTCTGGCGGTGGGTCTGGCGTGCCGGTTTGCCCAACTTCTTGGTCGTCCCATGCATATCCTCTTGGCATCATGATGGAAAGGTCCCTAGCCATAAGATAGGCATTTGGCTCAAGTAGGATGCCATTCAAGTGAGGACTAGAGAGGAAAAGAGATGGAAGGAGTTCACCTTAGGTGTAATGGTTCGAGTAGCATGACGTGGTTCAATGGTTATTGCCATATGATGGGCTGCATCATCTCCCCCGTTTGAAAAAGAGTCAACCTCAACAATGTTCCATCATCACCAAGTAAGGATATTTTCCTATGGGTCTTGACCTTGTATGCGGTTGGATCTCCGGTGTCAAAGCCTTGTTCATAGTTGTCGAAGATCTTGTAATTGTTCTTGTCTTCATGTTGCGGTTGGAGATCTTGTAGAATGTGTCTTGGAGGTGGTGGCCTATTTTGTGCACCTTGCAAAACCAACAACAAAGAGAGGGAGTTGTATGATGATTTGTTAGCATGGGTCACACTCAAATCACTCATCTCACTTTTGGTTGCATGCGGTGTGGCACTCATGATTTTTCCACTCAAGTTCGTATTTTGGCTCTCACTCATGTTTTGGGGGTTCACTCTCACATCTCATCTCACAAGGATCCTTATATTGTTGTCTCTTGGGTAAGCTTGTTGCATTGGAGGCAATGATTTGGCTTGGCATCATGGGTTGTATCACAAAGGTTTTGTCATTCCACTTGAGGGAGTATTGATTTGTGCTACCATCATGTATAACTCCTCTATCATATTGCCATGGTCTTTAAAGTAGCAGGTGACAAACGGTCATAGGCACTACACCATACTCGACGGTGTCTTCATAAGGGAAAATCTTGAAGGCGACTTCGACTTTGAATTGTATCTTGAGGGATCCATTGTCATCAAGCCATTTGACATGATATGGATGGGATGCTCCATATATTACAACTTTAGTTTTTCACAAATTTTGGTGTTAGCGAGTTTGTGGCAACTTCCTCCATCGATGATCACTCTTATGGACTTGCCATCAATTCTGGCTCGAGTTTGGAAGATATTGAGGTGTTCGTCTTCTCTTGGTAAGGAGTTAGTTGTCAAGACTTGTGTGATGACTAGCAAAGGACTTGGATCATGCTCACATACAAGTGTGTTCTCTCCCTTTATGGCAGCTAACTTCCTCCATCGATGATCACTCTTATGGACTTGCCATCAATTCTGGCTCGAGTTTGGAAGATATTGAGGTGTTCGACTTCTCTAGGTAAGGAGTTAGTTGTCAATACTTGTGTGATGACTATCAAATGACTTGTATCATGCTCGCATACAAGTGTGTTCTCTCCCTTTATGGCAACTTCCTTTACAAGAGCAACTTATGCCAATGCTTCATATTCTCCTTCACTCATGGAATAGGTTTCTACATCTTCATCTGTAAGCATAACACTTGTGTTGATGCACTCATATGATTTATGTCCCCTTCCTCCACACTTGTAGCAAATTACATCACTATTCATTGTTTTCTTGGAGGTGGATGCTATTGGAGTTTTTATTTGCTTGGATGAGCATAGTGCTTGATTTGTTGACTTGTTGGAGGAAGCAAAGTATGCCTTGGTTTTCTCATATGCGTTTTCCATTTGCAAGTGATGCTCGGCCTTAGTGGCTTGGTGTAGAATCTCGACAAGGTTCTTTTAAGGTTGGAAATCGACAACTTTATGTATTGGGTGGTTCAGATTGAGGAATCTTCCATTGTTTTCTCCTTGAGATTTTTCACATGTATCTCATCATCGTTATTTCCATGGCCTTTTAGCACTCTTCAATGGAATTTGTGTCTTGCTTCAAGTTTTGTAGCTTGTCTAGGTCTTGTCGGTAATGCTCGGGGATGAACTTTGCATATATCACTCATTTAATTTCCATCCAAGTGGAAACTAGTGGCTCTTATTGCTTCTTACGGTAGATTTGGTAATATTCTCACCAACTATTGGCATAGTCCTCAAACTCGAGAGATGCCATTACGACTTTCTTCTCTTCGAGGTAGTTGTGGACACGGAAGATTTTATAAACCTTGAGTTCCCATTAAATGTATACATCAGCATTTTCTTCTCCCTTGAACTTGGGCATAACGAGCTTGAGATTCCCAAACTTGCCATCATCATGTTCATAGTATTTGTTGTGGCATTCTTGTCTCTTGCGTATGCATACATTGAATTGGAACTCAAAGTTGATAAAATCTTTTGCGTCCACAACTACCCCAAAGAGAAAAGTCGCAATGGCATCTCTAGGGTATGAGAACTTTTGTGGAAAGATTACCAAAGTTACCATGAGAAGCAAGAAGATCCACAAGTTACCAGTTCGATGGAAATGAAACAAGTGATGTATGCAAGTTTGTCCCCAAGCATTACTAGCAAGACCACTTCGACAAACTAGAAAAACTTGAAGAAAGGCACTATGTCCATTGAAGAGTACTACAAGGCCATGGAAATGATAATGATGAGAGCCAATTTGAAAGAGCTTGAGGAGAAAACAATGGAAAGATTCCTCAATTGCTTGAACCGCCCAATATGAAAATTCTCGATTTCCATCCTTACAAGAACCTCGTCGAGATCCTACACCAAGCCACCAAGGCCGAACATCACATGCAAATGAAAAATCAACAAGTCAACAAAGAAAGAACCAAGCTCATCCAAGTAAATAAAACCCCCAATGGAATCCACCTCCAAGACAAAAACAAATAGTGACGTCATTTGCTACAAATGTGGAGGAAAGGGCCATAAATCATATGAGTGCATCAACACAAGAGTTATTATTATGGATGAAAACGGAGAAAACTATTCGTGAGTGAAGGAGAATATGAAGCACTGGCACAAGTTGCTCCCACAAAGTAAGCTGCCATAAAGGAATATGACACACTTCTATGTGAGCATGATCCAAGCCCTTCACTAGTAATCACATAAGTCTTGACAACTAAGACCATCCAATAGAATACCAATGCCTCAATATCTTCCAAAATCAATCCGAAATTGATGGCAAGTTCATAAAAGTGATAATCAATGGAGGAAGATGCCATAACCACTGGCACCAGATTTTGTGAAAAACTCAAGTTGGAATACATGGACCATCCCAATCCATATCATGTCAAATGTCTTGATCAAAATGGAGCTCTCAATATAAAATTCAAACTCAAAATCTCCTTCAAGATTGGCCCCTATGGATACACCGACGAATGTGATGTAGTGCCTATGATGGTTTATCACATGCTTCTTGGGAGACCATGTCAATATGATAGAGGAGCTATACATGATGGTAGCACAAGCTAATACTCCTTCATGTGGAATGGCAAAACCTTTGTACTCCAACCCATGACGCCAAGCCAAGTCATTGCTTCCAATACGACAAGCTTACCCAAGATACAAAAACAAAAATTATCCTTGTGAGATGAGAGGTGAAGAGTGAACCACCAACACGTGAGTGAGAGCCAAAAGCCTAAATTGAGTGAAAACATCATGAGTTCCCCATTGCATTCCACCAAAAGTGAGATGAGCGATTTGAGTGTGACCCATGCTTACAAATCAACATACAACTCTCTCTCTCTCTTTGTTGTAGGTTTTGCAAGGTAAGTAAGATAATCCACCACCTCCAAGACACATTCTTTAAGATCTCCAATGGAAACATGAAGACAAGAACAATTACAATAACTTAGACAACTATGAACAAGGATTTGACACCAAAGATCCAATTGCATACAAGCTCAAGACCATGTTCAAATTTCCTTCCTTACATGGTGATTACGGAACATCTTTGATGTCGACTCTTTTTCAAGAGGGGGAGATGATGCAGCGCATCATATGGAAATCACCGTTGAACCCCATAATGCTACTCCCACCATTGCACCTAAGGTAAACTCCTTCCATCTCTTGTCCTCATTTAGTCCTCACTTGAATGGGATCCTACTTGAGCCAAATACCTGTCTTATGCCTAGGTCCCTTCCCATCATGATGCCAAGAGGAGCTGCAAGGGACGACCAAGGAGCCAAGATCCCTAAGCAAGAAGCATGGATGAGGAGACAGAAGAGGCTGGGCAAACTGGGGCACCGGACCCACCACCGGTATAATACGAACCGGCAGCAGTCCCGACAAAACCAAACCCCAATTGGTTCCCCGCAGAAATGGCCTTTGGAATACCGGTTCAGCAAAATGGGCCAAACTGGTGCTGGCGAACTAAACCTAGCACTAGGTACGACGCACTGATCGGCCCGCTGACCCATCTGGCGCCAGGTCCGACGTCACCATCTGAACCGACGGTTCAGCCTATATGCGCACAACTTTGGGTTTGATGCCCTCGAATATTCCTCTATGCACCCATTCGCCCCTAGTACGATAAATATCCCCTTGTGGCTCAGATCTAAGACCACGATGAATGAACTTTGAGTTGACTTGGCTTAGCCTCCACTTTCCCATAGGGGGCCTCTCTTGGATATAGATCTAGACCAAGGTTGTACAAGACCCTCTCCATTTGAGCGTTTTTTCTATCCGTGATCTCTATTGTGTTGATCTCTCCCATAGGATCTTTACCAATTGCCATCTCTTCACGAGTAGATTCTAGCGGCTCCGGATCGATCTTTCCATCGTGAATCTCTACCTAGCAGTCTCTTCCATGAGTATTTTATCGGGTTGGTGATTCAGGCCTACGAGGGAACCGAAACCGTGTGTGTTTGCATGTGTTTGTATCTTTACCTTGTCTTTTGTGTTGAGTTCATCATCTTTTCACCCACTTTCCCTGTCCAAATCCGTGAAGATCAGGCCACCCCTAGTGGTTAACCCACAATAGAAGGTAACTTTGGTGTGTTTGATGTTAGCTTCATCGCCTTCAGAGAACAACTTGTTGATGTGTTCACTAAACTAGTTACCCAACTAATACTCCATAGATTTAGTTCCATTCTCAATCTTCTACTTAAGATGTTTTAGATTCAATGGGAGTGTTAAAGTCCTAATCGGTTTAGTGAGTAGTTCCTATTGTATATGGATTGTGTATATCTTCGGTAGTAGGCAGGATCGGATTGTGATCCATATTTCTTGTTGTGTATATTGTACCTCTTGATGTATATAAAGAGAGAAACCCACGAAGGTGTACATTATGGAAAATTACGTTTATTGACTTCCCTCTCACGTATGACTCGACGAGGCCTACACATGAATAGAATAGAAGAATCGAACGTATTACTTAAAAGATTTATGTGCGGCCATAGAGGTGCAACAACAATTTTTAGTAAATTACGAAAGATGAAACTTGAACTCAAGACTTTATGCTTTGATACCACTTCAAGCATGGACTATCCAACATAGTCAAAGTAGGAACTGATGGAAATAGCTAGGCTATTTCTTATATATTAATAGCATATTGGACCGATCTTAAACCTGGGCTTGTCACTGAGTGTATGGCGGCATTAGCTGTAAGGACATGGTACACAATCCCTACTATTCAAGCATTTGTGTCGTGACTATGGTTCTAGGAACACTCTAATATCCTACTATCATCATAATGACAATGATAAAGATATGAACATAAACTTGAAAGTTATTACAAAGAGCTAAAAGGAAAGTCAAAGGCTATACGGTAGGTGGTGCCTCTAAAACTCTCTCGGAGAGATTTTTACCATGGAGTGGTAATATCGTATTTACTATATATTAGGTGCCATTCTTTTCTTCTAAAATCACTATATCGTATTTACTATATATCGTATTTAACCTCAGCCCACCGGCAGGTAGCAAGGACAAGATGATGACAAGAGCAAGATATGGAGACGATTTAGTGATGGTGGCACATGGCAGGCGTGCGGGGAAACACAAGAGAGAGCGGGAAACCTCCCACGCACCAAGTTTTCATGTGTATATAGAGCCATGTATTTACAAGTTCAAGTGATAGTTTTAGGGTGTCCCATAAAATTTTCTAGAGCAATTTTTTTAGCACCCCGGACTTTAAACTAGTAATATTTTTTACATGCTACGGGGTTGTATGGAGTCTGCTAAGTTTCTCTTAGGTCCACAATCAAAATAAATTCTTAAAAAGAATCTCTGGAGATTATTTATGCATGGAAAATATGAGAATAAGTTTGATCACTCATAGCTAGTAGAGAGAAAGGTGGACCAACATATAACGCAGAGGTTGTTTTACCATCCTCTAGCCTAGCTAGACACCTCGACTTGTCGAAGACACAATGCCTTACATCATGTGACTTTCACGTTGATTTGAATAGTGGCATCAACTTTGTGATTCTCTCATACGTGGAGAAGTTCCTAGGTGCACCATCGATATAAGGGCTGGTTTTCAACCATACACTACAAGCTCGAGAGTAGTGCTACAATCATATCCAGCAGAGTTTGCATCCAACTATCATACCTGACAAGCTATGCAAGGAGGAGTACGACACTACCAGTATTGGGATGGCCTTACTCTACCTGTATAAATTTTGAGCTACGCTTCCTCAAGGCTACCACTGAGGCATTAATGATCCCCTTCCGGAGCACGAGTGTGCTATCTAGTGATAGTGATCAATAGATGGTTGCATGGGTTTTTAGCACACATGCCAATGCATGTATAGAGGAGTTGACGGGCTGAACATTTTGGAAAACCTCATCACACTGGTCACTACTAGAAAAACAGCTATCCATAGGTTGAACACCAGTAACGTACCCTTGAGGTAATGCACCACATGTAAGTACCCATGGAGCATCACTAAACGACGCACCACTGGTAGAGACGTGCGCTATGGGGAAAGTGGCACCGTCCTTATAGGTGTACCCTTACTTATGTGTGGTGGCGCATACCACATGGTGCGCCATGGATAAGCCCGGGCACCACTCAATAAAAAGGTGCCAAGTTACCAGTGGCACATCGCACCCCCCTAGATCATGTAGCATCCCATTTTCACTAACCCTGATTAGATGACCAGAGTTCCAAAAATTAGGGGGAATAATTTTGTTTTGCTTAGTGGTGAAGTAGTTGTTTGCTTGTTTTTTCTTATGTGTCTGATTGAGTAATAATAAGATACTTCTCTACCTCACCCTCAGTTTGACAAAAGCTATTTCACAAAAGAATTGTCTTGGCTTAATTTACATATTCTCAAATGTTCTGGCACTTCAAAACAAAAGCCAAGATGCCTTTGCAACAACAAATATTTTAGTATCTTCTATTGACAAAATTATGGAGATCTATATGATATCATCTTCTTATATTTTCAAGAAAGAACTTCCAAATAACCCCTAATCTTTCCAAAAGTCTTTTATAAAACTATTGACTTCCACTCTTGGTAGAAGTACCAAGAGACTCTCACCTTCTTCAAAAAACTTAAACCCTTCGAAATACTCCTCTATACCTCAAGCTAGGCCTAATGGTGTTCATAATAGTAGTATTGAGATACTTGGTATGAATTGCCTTGATCTATTGTTTGACTTGCTTGTTTATGAGTTAGTGTGAGCTACCCTAGGAGCTCACCCTAGATTAAACCAATTAACCAATAGTCCACCCTCCACTCCAAGGTGTTGTATGATTTCAATCATTTCTCAAAATCCCTTAGTTGGATAAGCCCCCAACACCTCTCCTTTAACAATGCACCTATAACAAGCTCTTTTCAAGCAAGATAAGGATAACAGGACCCCAATCATATCTCACCCTAACTCTCTAGAAGACCATAACCTCAAAACCTTAGTAGGAGGACTACATTCCTCTTTTCCTTTTCACACCCTTTGGGGGCAATTTGATAATCTGTTTTGACACCCTTATTTTCAACAAAGTTTGGCATCACTTGTAGAAGCACCCAATCATGATCCAGATCAACTTTTTATACCAAGATGAGCTACATCACTTGGTATATCTATCCATATGCCCCTTGATCCAATTGAAGCCTTGAGCCACTTAATCTAGCATGAGTAAGTGGGTATCATGATAATAAAATCCTAGATCTCTAATCTCCCTCAAACTCCCGCTCTCTTAGTTTGAACTCTTTTCAAATCAACTTAGTAACCCTCACTAACATTAACACTCACCCCTGATTAGGTCCCACCTCGTCAACCACCCATCAACACTTGATCATGTGAGTTCTTGAGGTGAATTAAATGAAAACAATAATATCCATTCTAGTAACTCTTTGTAAAAGCATCCAACCATCACCAACCCTTGGTTAATCACCTCAGCACTTTCACCCCTATCCCATAGTCATGCTATTGTACCAAGACGCTATAGCAACCCCACCCATTTTTATTTTGTGCTTAGAGGAAGCAAAATAGAGATTAATGCATATCTTGTGGTGATCTCCCTCCTCTCTCCTGTGCAAAGCAACCAGCACCCCTCCCTACCTCCACTAGGACACACACATCTGCCTCCACCACCCCTCTCCACCAATCCCTTTCCCTATCTCTCTCCCCTCTCCTTTTTATTTACTTATGCCATTGATGGGGATGAGGCAAAGATTGCAGCACACAACTCCCCAGCCACTCTCTGCACTCCTGCACCCTCACACGACCTATCACCGCCCTACTCGACCAACCAGAAGCCCTGCCTCCTTCCCCAGCTCCCCCATGAACTCGGTGCACCATAAACCTACCCACCTCGGTTTATAAGGTCACGACCACTTCCAGCCCTCTCCTCCACCCTCATTTTCTCCCTCCCACCTCAACTTACCCTCTCAGAGCCCTAGAGCTCTCATATTGATCTGTAGCCCCTAGGAGAAAGAAGGAGAGAACCTTCATCCATTCTCAAGATCTCGACCATGTGGACTCATCTATGTGCCTATCTCTCTCTACATGTCACCTTACCGAGATCTCCTTGACCTCCTGCACCTAACCTTACCCTCCCCTCCCTTGTAGACGCTCGAAACCGAGCTCTCCATCAATCTCTGAAAGTGTCTCTTCAGGCCCTATGAGGGCCGCCTCAAGTAAACACCAGGACCGGTCGTGCCGCACCTCGCTAGAGTCGCCGTCGTCCACCACGTCACTTTGGTTCATCATCGTCTCCTAGGAAGCCCTCTAGTGAGCTCCCTGACCTCTCTCTGCTCGCCCTGGGGTTTCCTCCTGCTCAACCTATCATGAGGTAGAGGATGACCCCGAACCATCGATCCCCCTTTAGATCTACGGCCAGGGACGCCCCGTACCGCTTCGACCGTCCATGCTCACTGGCAGGCAGGCCCCACCCTTGTATTCAAACGTGCGACACTCCTATGCGTGCACGAGCATTGCTGGGCCAGCCCAGCTTTGGGCTATGCCGATGTGGCCCGCCAGCGTTTTCCCTCCCCTTTTTAATCAATATTTACATATTTTATTATTGGCTCTTTGGTTTATATCCAAACAAATTTGAAAAGTTCCTCCAAATTCCTAGATCTAAATTCTTGTATGTGCTTGCATGTCTTGTCCAATGTGCAGAGCAAGTCCCTTGCCCAAATATTATCTAGAACTTTTCTAGTAATTTAAGTGGTAAAAAAAGACCTTTTGCCTAAATAATTACTCTAGGAAGTTTGGTAAATCCAAATGGGATGAAACCATTGGGTACTATGAGGTATCTGTGATATCTTGCATGTCACCTTGGCCCCACACCAAAAGGCCCTATAGTTTCATAGCAGTAAAAATAACAAAACCCTCCAAATCGGCCTCTAGAAATTTCCCTAGGTAAAAATATAAAGTATTTTAACTTGATTCCAACTCAATGTACACATTCACAACCATATTTACCTAACCCTAGGAGTTCATAATTTATCGAGCCACTGTTGAATTTTTGTGAATTAAATACTCCTGCTAGTGGTAGTTTAACTCAATAAATAACCACTGGTGTTCTAAACCTCCAAAAATAATGAAACCAAAGCCAACAGAAAGATATTTGTAATACCTACAAAATTTCCTTGGTCTCATACCAAAAGAACCTGTAGATTGAATCTGGTGAAAAAGACAAAATGCTTGCAGAACTGACTTTGGGATTTTCCCAAGGGCATTCTGGTAAATATTTTAATATGAAACCAATTGCAGTGAAGTAGTACTCAAATACACTACTAACCCTAAGATTAAATATTAAATTTACTTATAGATCTTTTCTGGTAATTTAATCACCAAAACAAGAGTAAATTCAACTAAACAATTGATAACTAAATAAAGAAGATTGATAAAATAATGAAACCACTTCTGGTGGCTTTGTTATTTCAATACCTACCTGATGACATCATTTTTGTACCTTGGTATCATGCAGAACCTGACCTTGTTATAAAACCACTTAATTAAGTAGTATTTGGCAATTAAATCCTAAAAGAACTTCTACAAAGGTAAATAAGATTTTTGTATGGTAATGGTGCTTGTTTGCCTTGTGTTGATTGTGGTACCTTGCTTGTTTGCATTTATGCTCTGTGCGGATGATAGTTGCGATGTTGACGTCAAGAAGAAGGAATCATCTTATTATTACTAGTTTTCTTAGAAGAAGTCCAGTGACATATTGCTGACCACGGGCAAGTCACCTTTCATGAATTCTGATACTTTTCCTACTCCTTTTATATACCTATTTTATACCTCCTTTATAAACTGCATTACTACTGGCATGCTTTGTTTACTACTACTGCGCTAGTAACTCGGCTCCTCCAAGTTATGATTTGGTGTCTCCTAAGACACCAACCCTTATTGACACCTACTATACTCCTTTGACCGAGGGTAAGATGGTTAGCATCCTGCCTCGTTGGAAATCTTGGATCTTGGAAACACAACTATTTTGGGGATTACCTACAACAAATGGTTTGAAAATGTTTTGGTAAAACCCTTGGGAAGGCATCATTTCCAAGTGGATGTTTTAAGGAAGAAAAGGTGTTGTTGAGAAGTAAGCAGATGGACTTGAGAGAACAAGTGATGTTCTACACCTTTACCAGAACAACTTACCCGTGCAACCACATTACCCCTGTGAGATGGGGCTTAGCTCGTAGTTTGTCCTCCTTAGCATGGGAAGCCCCTACTATATAAGGAAGAAATTCCCAAAATCCCCTCCATCAAACGTAAGGGCCATGGCCTATGGTGGACCAGCGGTAAAACAACCTGGTAAGAAACAATGGGTCTCCCACAAACGGTACGTTTAAGGAGTAAGGAGAAAAGTGTATAATAATATGATACTCGAGGATTTTCATATTATGGGGTATAAAAGGGAGTTTGGCGTGAGACGTCGTTTTTTACTCGTTCTGGGGGAACAAACCTAGAGGGAAAGGTGCCTATACTAGGGGCGACAAATGAAAGGTTATGTTTGATTAACCAGACCCCCATGTATCATGTGTAACGGGTCGTGGTTGAATCCCGGCAGATGTATTGATTCTTGTGGGGAAAGTGCACAAACTATGTAAAGTATAATCTATTCGAATAGCCGTGTCCATGGTCAAGGATAGTTGGAAAGGTGATTGCTAGGAGGACCCAAATGATGATATTGGAAAGATACAACAAAGTGTTGTGGTCATGACATGACCTGACTTTGAGGTTTTGTTTTGACCATAGATGGTCGAAGATGTTTAAAAAGATTTTTTTTACAAAAAAGGTTTTCCAACAAAAATTCTAACAAGGACATAAACTTGTCCAGCTTTTAAAAAGGAGATCTGTTTTCAAAAGTCTTCTTCAAAAGAGATATGGACACGCCATATCTACACGAGAAATAATGCTTTTCAAAACAACCATAGCTAGAGCTATCCCGCCACAACCAAACTGCATCATCTTATTTACCATATCTTGGTGGTTTCCGAATACATTCAAAAGTACTCATTAGCATTGTCCCTGACTATTTACTTGGCCAAACTTTCAGAAACATGAAGGATGAAGGTTATGGTGACGTCTATGCCAGCTAGGCCGTCTTGCCAGTCAGCTTCTTGTAGGGTTAATGCATGACTTGGGATATGCGGTTGATGATGTTCCACTGCTGATAAATGTATAGCCATAATGGCATCCATGTAAATCTTGCTCTTGTTATATTATGGATGTTGCAATGATATTTGTCGGTTATGCTCACGGCTCGCTAATCATGAGAACGCGAAATGTATGCATAACAGGGTTTCTCGGACTGTCGATCTGGGGGACCCCATAGATCGCCTATTTAGTTTTGTAGAAAAATATGAAAATGATAAAAACTTAAAAATTGAAACTCCTTTGAGATGTAGTTATGTTAGGTGATCTACTTGTTAGAAAAATTAACAAATAAATCTTTTGACATTTTTTGAAAAAAAACGTTATGACCCGGTAAAATGGCTATAACTTTTGCATACAACATCGGATAAACGAGTTTAATATATAAAAAACGTCTACCTGAAATTTTACATCCAATTTCAATGGAGGTTATCGATTTTTTAGATTCCTCAAATTCTAAAAGGAAAAAAGTTATGCTAAAAATAGATTTTTTTTTGCAAAAAAAGGATGGCTCACTTACCCGAGATGCACTCCATAGTGGTTAGCCATGGATAAGGGTGGGTGGAATTCAAATTTGAACCAGCCACCTAGCCACCCAAACCCCACCTACCTTTCTTACTTTTCCCTGCTTGTAATATCCCAAAACTTAATCCAAGGTTAATCAAGATCAAATCTACCCAATTCAGGGTTAACAAAAACTTTTTCTATTTAAATATCCTTAAGCATTCATATGTGTATGCATTTAAATATGAGTTGTTTTGAATTGCCATGTTTGAGTGATCTATTGATTGTAAAATGATTCTAAGGTGAATTAAACATCATCTAGATCATTCCCAGGCAAATCCCAGAGAAAAAGAAATAAAAAAGAATAAAATAAGGAAATTGTCATTTGTGCCATTTTAACTAACTAGCCTACTTTGGCTATTCCTAGAACTCAAATCTTAACAGAAACAATTGTGGTTCTTTGCACCCCTTGCTAGTACAAGTAGTGATGTGCCAAGGCCTACTTTGTTTCATCCCAAAAACTTTCAAACACTAAATTTAAATGACATTTGAAAATTGAATGTAGTTCATATGCATAGATCACACTTATTCAAAAACCACTCAAATGAATTCCATTTAACAAATCCTAGCAACCACAGTCTACCAAGCATCAGATCAAAGCATCCACCAAAAATCAACTCAAAATTCAAAATTTTCTCTCATGCGGCCATTATGTCGAACAGGTGGCAGGCAGAGATCAAATGCCCTAACTAATATTGTTGCTAGTTAAGCCCTTGTCCCCCATTGGACCCTCTCTACTCTCCCCTGTCCCCCTGAGTCCAACCAAGCCATTAACCAGCCTCCCCCTTCCCCGCAACACCAGTGCAGCGCCGCCCAAATGAGGTCACCGCCGGCCAAACGTGGGCAGCCCGCCAGAGACCAAGCAGCGCCATTCCAGCGTGTCCACTAGCTCTGCCCAACACTACCGCTGCCCACGGTCCACCCCTCGATCAACCCTAGCCCCTGGACCACTCCCCAGCCTCGCCACCCTTTCTCTCTGCGCGCAGCCAGAGCGCGATCGCCGCCAGCACGCAGCAGACCGCACCTTGACACCATCTCTCGCACGCCGCTCCGCCTTGACCCCAGCACCTCGCCAGACACGGCCATGCACCACCGCGTGACCCACAATCGTCCGGAGCCACGTCGAGCACCGCCTCTGTCCCCCCGAGCGCGTGAAGCTCCCAACCATATGCCACCGCCCCTAGCCGCACCATTGCGTCGTAGCTGACCGCCGGCAGACCGACCACCGTCCGCCTACCTCACCACGCCGGTAGGCCTCCTGTTTCACCGTCAGCGACGAGTCGCTGACAGGCGGACCCCCCCCCCCTTGTTAGTCGCCCTCTACGCCACTGAGCTTCACTGGGCCGGCTCGTTAGCTTTCCCGCGCTAGCCCACAAATTCAAATAAGTGTTTTTCTATTTAGACTTAGAATTCAAATAAGAAGATTTATTGAACCAAATTAAGTAATTCCAATTTTGTGGAAAGCTTCTGAAAAGATCTATCCAAGCCCGTTGGATTTAAATCATTTAAAGTTAGAGATCTCTCCTAGTAAAAATAACAAGACAGAAGCTTTTGCACATTCAAACATTTTTATAAAATCAACCATAATGGCTTTTGAGTTGATTCCAACTCTCAAAAATCACATTTAACCATATCTATCCAAATATGTAATAATATTAAGGTTTGCATGAAGTGACTTTGGACTAGTACCAAAATAATGCTATATAGGCATTTCTAGTCACTTTAGATTATTAATTATTAAACTTAAACTTATTAAAAGGTGATCCAACCCTTAAATCACATTCCCATATGTTAGAATATGTGGTGATGACATGTGTCCACATAATCCAATATTTTAATTGGAGAATATTAAATCTTATTTAATTTCAATGACTAGAAATTACTTTTCTCAAATAAAAAGAATGAAGCTAGTTAATTCAACCTTGTGATGCTTGTGATGAGAATAGATCATCAAATGTGTGCCTTAGTGTGCTAAGTAGACTAGTTAAGTATTGTTTGGTGATTGTGTATCCCGTATGTATTTATAGACGATAGTACCGACCAAGCTTACGAGGAGGAGGAGTTCTACCAAGAGGAGGAGGAAGAAAACTTCAATCACTTCACCAACCAAGGCAAGCCACAATTAACAATGCAAGCTAATCCTTGCAAGATATTATTAGCAAGCTAGAATTAAACAAGATAACCTAAGCAAGATGCATGAGGCATGCTTTGGTTATACCATGTTGACTTATACCTACTCCCAGTTTTATTTACAAGCTTTACTTCCTTTACTTTACCAAAGTCCTTTACTTGTTTAAAGGTAGCATAAAGAGTATAAAACTTGACCTACATTGTTAGACTTACATGTCTTTCTATGGCATAGATTGACATTAGCATCCCACTTTAGTGAACACTCTTAACTTAGTAGTTGGAACCAAACTCAAAACTTGATTCACTTTAGATGGGAATACTTAGTGAAAATGACTTGTGGAAACCTTGGAATGATGAGTCATTCTATTGAGATGTTTTGACATGTGTTGAGAAATACAAATGGTTTATGATGATGAAAATGCTGAGGCATGAGCCTTAGCCCTTTTACAAAACTGATGGTTGGGTTCGGATGCGATACCATTCCAATTTTACCGTACAACCACAATACCTTAATTGGGTAAGGCTTAGCCGGAAATTTATATGCATTCGTATTAGTTCCCTCGCGGGAGAGGTTTGAGCTGAGGATACCTCTCAATGTTGTCCACCTATGTAGTGCCCAAGATGACAGATGGTCATGGTGGGAGGCCATGCTCATAGAAGAGGTTCGTATACTAGGGTGTGTAAAGGAAAGGTTATGTTTGATTATCTGCATACTAAGTATGATGATTCAGGGTTATCCCTGACAGATGTATTGAATCTTGTGGTGAAAGTGTACCACCTCTGCAGAGTGTCAAACTATTCGAATAGCCGCGTCCGCGGTTATGGACAGTTGGAGTGGCCATATTGTTTTGTTGTCAGATGTTTTCAAAACAACTTATGAAATGAATTGTGACATGACTTGACCACAACCGAGTTGTGACTATGACAATTAATTTCCCACTTAAGTGCTTTTTCAAACTTCTTTTATCTTTCTTTGTTTCTAAACTTAGCTTAGGTTTCAAACTTAACTTTACAAATAAACTTAGAGTTAGCATTTACACTAGAACTATATTACTTGTTAGTGGTAGTTTGCGAGTACTTAAAGAGTACTCATGGCTTTTGTCCCTGGCTATTCCTATTGCTAGACTATGAAGGAGATTACCAAGATGAAGGCCAGCAGGACGGCTATGATAACTAGGACTATCTCCCATCGTTAGCATTGCATGTGACTCTGAAGATGGACCCCACCGCTACGTTGTTTATTCTGCTGTTTGATTGTACTAAGACTGGATCATGAGATCCTTATTTGTTTAAGACCTTATTTATGGTTTGTAATGGATGATGTACTATGATATCCAATCTGTTATCTCTCGCAAAAATGGTAATTCTGGGATTGCGAGGTATGGCATAACAGGCATCTGGGATTAAAAATCCAGGTGTTGACAAGTTGGTATCAGAGCCATCCTGACCATAGGAGACCCTATTTAGAATGGACGTCCGAACAAAAACTTAGTTTCAAAAACCAAAGTGAGTATTTCTGAAAAATATTTCCTCTCTTACCCTTGGAAATTCCTTCTCTCAAAAAATTTCATGTTCCTCCAAATTCTTACATTACTACATAAAACTTTGACAGACTTGATCACTTCACTAACTTTCTCTTCCTAAATTCTTATAGATGGAAGCCCAATACAGCAAGTTCTACCAGTTGGGCAACGGAGGCCAACTGATCTTTGAGAGGGATTTGGATGCACTATCTAAGTTCTTGGAGCGTCCTCATCCGGAATTCCTTGGAGCTCAAGTCCCTGGTCCACCGGGAGGAGATTTGCAATGGCTAGTGACTGCTGATCTTCGAGGCAAGATAGAAGCACCAGTATCTGGGAGGATTCAGTTCTCGGTGAGGGGAACAACTGGCTAGATGGATTATCCAGGGCAATGCATGAAGCTCTCGCACGTCTATGTGCCCTCAGTGTCAACCTCATCCAAGGAACCTGCTTTGTTCACTATGCAAGGCGTGATTCCATGGGAATGCCGCTAGAGATGCCAAGTCACCCAATACTGAAGCATCAAGTGGAGAACCTCGACTTCCTACTGTATGACAGACAGAAGGAGTTGGACAATGCTAGAGTGGTCGCCAACAACAACCTTGCCATTGCAGCCCAGAAGGCCCAGACTTTCTCACTGCTCGTCCAGGATCGTCAGTCTCTGCGCTGTCAACGCGCCAAGAAGGATCGTACCATCGACCATCTTCGCAAGAAGGTGGCCGACCTCGAGAAGACCATCAAGGAGCAAGAAGCTCAGCTTGCCATAAAGGAAGAAGAAGAGGAAGGTGAAGATATCCAAGGGGATATTGGCTCCTACCTCAGCAATGATGATGACTTTTTGGAGGAAGATGTCGTGGACTTCTACACCGACGATGACGACTCCGACTTCATCGACGATGAGTAGATGCACTAGAGCACTGTCGTAGCATGAGGAGTATCGGTCCCATTGTATCGTAGCTTGCAGAATGGTTCTTAAAACCATCTGTTTCCCTTTGATGTTGTGGTGTGTGTGTGTTTGTATCGTGTGCTTTGTTCGAAGGAATGAAAAGAAGTTAGTTGCAAAAACCTGAGTCCAACTCGAAGTTTTAACTTTGAAATAAAAACCATGAACCTTAGAACTTTCCCTCTTACCCCTTTATCTACCTCAATCTTCAGATGACTCGTGGAAACCAAGGAGGGAGTAGCTCATCGCAAGACCCAATGCTGCAAATCCTGCAGAATCTCATCGCAGACCATGAAGCAAGTAGGGCAGAGTGCCAAGCTAATCTAGCAACACTGCAACAGATAACCCAGATGGCTCTCAACAACCAGAACCATGGAAATCAGGATCATCATGGATCCAAACTCAAGAACTTCCAGAATACCAATCCCCCAATCTTTAGTACTTCAGAGAACCCACTGGATGCTAATGACTGGTTGCAGACAATGGAGAACAACCTAGAAGTAGCTGGAGTAGATGCCAATGAGAAGGTTCTTTTTGCCACCCACTATCTGGCAGGAGATGCAAGAGCATGGTGGAACAGCGTCCGCAATATGAACCATGGTCTAGTGATGACATGGGAAGCCTTCAAAACCAAGTTCATCCGGACCCACGTGCCGCAGGGTCTAGTCACCCAAATGAGGGATGAATTCCAAGAATTGAAGCAAGGCAGAATGACTGTAGTGGAGTACCATGACAGATTCCTGTCCCTTCCAAGGTATGCACCTGATGAGATCAACACGGAGGCTAAGAAGAAGGAGAGATTCCTGAACGGACTACATGATGAGATGTAGACTGTCCTCGTCAACATCCGTTTCCAGGATCTCGAAGATCTAGTCGACTCTGCCATTCAGATGGAAGGGAAGCTCAACCAGGCAAACGACAACCGCAAATGTCGTATGATGCACCAAGCTGGATCCAACAGTCACCAGAAGTACCGTCCCAACCCTGCTGCAGGATATGCACCGAGGAACAACCGACCCCCAATGTCTCGCCCAAGCTACCCCAACCGTAGCGGAGGAAATGTGAAGTCCGGAGGAAACAACAATCACTCCGGCAACACCAGCAATTTCAACCGTGCACCTCCCAAGAACAACAACAACGACAATAAGAACAACAACACTGCACCTAGAACTGGAAGCAATGTTGTGCCCGTGGCAGTGAAAGACAAGTCTCAGATCACTTGTTTCGAGTGTGGAGTGAAGGGTCACTACTCAAATGAGTGTCCCAAGAAGATTGCTGCCACTGCCAATGTGAACGCCCCAGCTCAACAGTAGGGTCGTGTTCAGCCAGGAAGAAGATTCTCCCTAGGAAACCCTCACAACCGCAACGGCCGTCTCTTCCACATGAACGCCGAAGAAGCCCAAGAAGCTCCAGATGTAGTGCTGGGTATGTTTTCTGTCAACTCAGTTTTAGCAAGAGTACTGTTTGATTCGGGAGCATCGCACTCATTTTTCACCGAAGAATTTGCATGCACTAGTAAGATTCACCCAACCAACTTGAGCATGTCATGATAGTTCAAATCTCGGGTTCAACTACCAAAGCTAGAAAATTTTCCAAAGCTGTGCCTATCAGAATACATGGGATAGGATTTTATGCCAACCTAATAGTACTTGGAACCAAAGGTTTGGAAGTAGTACTAGGAATGGATTGGATATCAAAGCATAAAGGATTGATTGACTGTGCTAAGAAAGCCATCACCATGACCAGTAGCTGTGGAGTAACAGTAGAGCATATATATGAAACCCTGCCCCGTCAATTCAAGTGTAACAAGAGTCTAACCCTGCCCACCATTGACCAAGTCAGAGTAGTCTGTGAATACCCCGACGTATTCCGAGATGAATTGCCCGGTATGCCCCCGGACAGTGATATTGAGTTCATTATTGAGCTAATCCCTGGAACCGGACCCATAGCCCAGAGACCCTATAGCATGAACCCCTCAGAGTTAGTGGAATTGAAGAAGCAGTTGGATGCGATGTTGGCAACATGCTTGATTCAACCAAGCGCATCGCCATGGAGATCGCCAGTGTTATTCGTCGACAAGAAAGATGGAGACAACCGTCTGTGCAACGATTACAGGAAGTTGAATGATGTCACCATCAAAAACAAATACCCATTGCCAAAGATAGAGGATCTATTAGATTAGTTGACTGGAGCAAATGTATTCTCTAAGATCGATCTTAGGACTGGTTATCACCAACTTAAGATTCGTGCAACAGATATTCCGAAGACCGCCTTTACTACTCACTATGGTTTATACGAGTATACGTCTATGTCTTTTGGATTAACCAATGCCCCTGCTTATTTCATGAATATCATGAATAAGATCTTTATGAATTTTATAGACAAGTTTGTCGTTGTGTTTATCAACGATATCCTTATCTACTCCAAGTCAGAATAAGAGCATAAGCAACATCTGAGAATCATCCTTGAAACCCTTAGAGAGCATCGATTGTATGCCAAGTTCAGCAAGTGTGAGTTTTGGCTGAAAGAAGTAGGATTCCTAGGACATATTGTGTCTGCCGGAGGAGTCGCTGTTGATCCCGAAAAGATCAAAGATGTCGAAGAATGGGAATCCCCAACCACTCAAACCCAAGTCTGTGCATTCCTCAGATTAGTGGGATATTACCGCAAGTTCGTCGAAGGATTTTCAAGCATCGCCCGACCCATGACCCAATTGCTGAAGAAGGACAAGAAGTTTGAATGGACCGACAAATGTGAAGCCAATTTCCAAGAACTAAAGAAGAGATTGATTTCAGCCCCAATATTGATCATGCCAGATATCAAGAAGCCATTTGATGTGTATTGTGATGCATCCAAGATTGGTCTCGGATGTGTATTAATGCAAGAAGGCAAAGTCATCGTGTATCTGTCTCGACAACTGAAGCAACATGAGCAAAACTATCCGACCCATGATCTTGAGTTAGCTGCTGTAGTTTTGGCATTGAAGACCTGGCGTCATTATCTGATGGGTAATCACTTTGAGATTTACTCGGATCACAAAAGCTTGAAGTATATTTCCACTCAGAAGGAGTTGAATATGAGGCAAAGGAGATGGATAGATTTAATTAAGGATTATGACCTTGACATTCACTATCACCCTGGCAAAGCCAATGTGGTAGCGGATGCTATTAGCAGATTGCCGTGTAGGCTAAACACCATGATCAAGGAGAAGTAGCCAAGTTTGTATGAGGAGTGGGAGCAATTCAAGACTGAACTAGTTAGCAAAGGATTCTTAGCTAGCATTGAACTTCAACCCACGTTGATTAGCCAAATCAAGGAAGCCCAGAAGGGAAATGAAAGTATCGACGGAATCAAACGTCGTATTGGTATAGGAAAGGTACCTGGATTCACCGAAGATGAAGAAGGAGTTTTGTGGTACAAAGGCCGTATATGTGTGCCAGCAGATTCAGAACCGAAGCAAGTTATCATGCAGGAAGTTCATGATACTCTTTATTCTATCCACCCCAGAGGAACGAAGATGTATCCGGATTTGAAAGAGCAATTTTGGTGGCACAAGATGAAGAGAGAAATCGGAAGCTACATCGCCAAGTGTGATATCTGTCAGAGACTCAAAGCGGAACATCAGAGGCCCGCAGGACTGTTACAACCATTGCAGATTCCGGAATGGAAATGGGATTTCGTCGAAATGGAATTTATCAACGGATTGCCTACTTAGAGTAGGGGAAATGACTCAATCTGGGTTATCGTTGATAGACTGTCCAAGGTAGCTCTCTTTATACCTGTCAAGACAACCTACCAGAGTTCGAAGCTAGCAGAGCTGTATATTGCTAGAATTGTTAGTCTGCATGGAACCCCCAAGACCATCAGATCGAGGAACCCAATTCACCTCGAGATTTTGGCAGAAAGTCCAAGAAGGATTAGGAACCAAGTTGAATTTCAGCATAGCTTATCACCTGCAAACTGATGGACAGACTGAGAGAGTCAACCAAATCGTAGAGGATATGTTGAGAGCTTGTGTGTTGGAGTATGGATCAAAATGGGAAGACTGCCTGCCTTTCGTAGAATTCTCATATAACTACAATTATCAAGCCAGTTTGCAAATGGCACCATTTGAGTTCCTGTATGGAAGAAAGTGTCGCACCCCGTTAAATTGGTCGCAAGTAGGAGAGAGTCAGATCTTTGGACCCGACATTCTCCGAGAAGCCGAAGAGAAGGTTCACAAAGTCCATGGGCACCTTAAGACCGCCCAATACAGACAGAAGAGTTATGCTGACAAGATAAGAAGAGACCTGACTTTCAATGTCGGAGATTTTGTGTATCTCAAGGTTTCACCATTGAAGGGAACCCAACGTTTTAGTCTGAAGGGAAAGTTAGCCCCCAGATATATCGAACCCTTCAAGATTCTGAATCGCCGAGGAGAAGTATCGTATCAACTGGAACTGCCAGAAGAAATGTCAGCCATCCACAATGTGTTCCATATCTCGTTACTTCGCAAATGCTTGGAAGTGCCGGAGAAGACCGAAGTATTCAAGAATATCAATCATCGAGCTATTGATATCAACAAGGACCTAACATATCGTGAACTGCCCATCCGTATCTTGGAGGAAGCCTACAGGACCACCAGGACCAGGAGTATCAAGTTCCTCAAGATTCAATGGAGCAACCATACCGAAGAAGAAGCCACTTGGGAACGAGAAGATTACATTAGGACTGAGTTCCTAGATCAGTTTTCTTTCATAAATCTCGGGACAAGATTTTGTTTAAGGGGGGAGGTTTGTAACATCCCAAAACTTAATCCAAGGTTAATCAAGATCAAACCTACCCAATTCAGGGTTAACAAAAAAATCTATTTAAAAATCCTTAAGCATTCATATGCATATGCATTTAAATAGTAGTTGTTTTGAATTGCCATCTTTGAGTGATCTATTGATTGTAAAATGATTCTAAGGTGAATTAAACATCATCTAGATCATTCCCAACCAAACACCAAAGAAAAATAAATAAAAAAGAATAAAATAAGGAAATGGTCATTTGTGCCATTTTAACTAACTAGCCTACTTTGGCTATTCCTAGAACTCAAATATTAACAAAAACAATTGTGGTTCTTTGCACCCCTTGCTAGTACAAGTAGTGATGTGCCAAGGCCCACTTTGTTTCATCCCAAAAACTTTCAAACACTAAATTTAAATAACATTTGAAAATTGAATGTAGTTCATATGCATAGATCACACTTATTCAAAAACCACTCAAATGAATTCCATTTAACAAATCCTAGCAACCACTGTCTACCAAGCATCAGATCAAAGCATCCACCAGAAATCAACTCAAAATTCAAAATTTTCTCTCATGCGGCCATTGTGTCGAACAGGTGACAGGCAGAGATCAAATGGCCTAACCAATACTGTTGCTAGTTAAGCCCTTGTCCCCCATTGGACCCTCTCTACTCTCCCTTGTCCCCCCTGAGTCCAACCAAGCCATCAACCAGCCTCCCCCTTCCCCGCAACACCAGTGCAGCGCCTCCCAAATGAGGTCACCGCCGGCCAAATGCGGGCAGCACGCCAGAGACCGAGCAGCGCCATTCCAGCGTGTCCACTAGCTCCGCCCAACCCTACCGCCGCCCATGGTCCACCCCTCGATCAACCCTAGCCCCTTGACCACTCCCTAGCCTCGTCGCCCTTTCTCTCTGCTCGCAACCAGAGCGCGATCGCCGCCAGCACGCAGCAGACCGCGCCTTGACACCATCTCTCGCACACTGCTCCGCAGCGATCCCAGCACCCCGCCAGACACGGTCGTGCACCGCCGCGTGATCCACAGTCGTCGGGAGCCGCGTCGAGCACCGCCTCTGTCCCCAGAGCACGTGAAGCTCCCGACCATATGCCACCGCCCCTAGCCGCGCCATTGCGCCGTAGCTGACCACCAGCAGACCGCACACCGTCCGCCTACCTCGCCACGCTAGTAGCCCTCCTGTTTCGCCGTCACCGACAAGCCACGCCCATGCCTTTCGGTCTCACCGTCGAGCCTATGTAAGGAGCCCTCCCCTGCACCATCTCTTCACACCATTCCACTCCCCTCTCCCCATTGACCATTTCTCCTCTCTCGCCGGAGCCGCTCGAGATGTCGTTCGCCGGAATTGCACCGGAGGAGGCTGCTGCAGAGGAGGAGAAGCTGTCGTCGATTCCGACCACTGCAGCCCCTTCCGCGACCTCGCTTGAGTTCGCCGTTGTCCACCAGTTTGTTTGCCCCCTTCGCCGCACTAGCTGGAGCCCTGGTACGTCCCCAGTAGACCCCCACTACACCAACCAAGGCAAGCCACCATTAACAATGCAAGCTAATCCTTGCAAGCTATTGTTAGCAAGCTAGAATTAAACAAGATAACCTAAGCAATATGCATGAGGCATGCTTTGGTTATACCTTGTTGACTTATACCTACTCCCCATTTTATTTACAAGCTTTACTTCCTTTACTTTACCAAAGTCCTTTACTTGTTTAAAGGTAGCATAAAGAGTATAAAACTTGACCTATATTGTTAGACTTAGATGTCATTCTATGGCATGAGATTGACATTAGCATCCCAATTTAGTGAACACTCTTAACTTAGTAGTTGGAACCAAACTCAAAACTTGATTCACTTTATATGGGAATACTTAGTGAAAATGACTTATGAAAACCTTGGAATGATGAGTCATTCTATTGAGATGTTTTGACATGTGTTGAGAAACACAAATGGTTTATGATGATGAAAATGCTGAGGCATGAGCCTTAGCCCTTTTACAAAACTGGTGGTTGGGTTCAGATGCGATACCATTCCAATTTTACCGTACAACCACAATACCTGTATGGGGTAAGGCTTAGCCGGAAATTTATATGCATTAGTATTAGTTCCCTCGCGGGAGAGGTTTGAGCTGAGGCTACCTCTCAATGTTGTCCACCTATGTAGTGCCCAAGATGACAGATGGTTATGGTTGGGAGGCCATGCTCATAGGAGAGGTGCTTATACTAGAGTGTGTAAAGGAAAGGTTGTGTTTGATTATCTGCATACTAAGTATGATGATTTAGGGTTATCCCTGACAGATGTATCGAATCTTGTGGTGAAAGTGTACCACCTCTGCAGAGTGTTAAACTATTCGAATAGCCACATCCGCAATTATGGACAATTGGAGTGGCCATACTATTCCGTTGTAAGATGTTTTCAAAACAACTTATGAAATGAATTGTGACATGACTTGACCACAATAGAGTTATGACTATGACAATTAATTTCCCACTTAAGTGATTTTTCAAACTTCTTTTATCTTTCTTTGTTTCTAAACTCAGGTTAGGTTCCAAACTTAACTTTACAAATAAACTTAGAGTTAGCATTTACACTAGAACTATACTACTTGTTAGTGGTAGTTTGCGAGTACTTAAAGAGCACTCATGGCTTTTGTCCCTGGCTATTCCTATGGCCAAACTATGAAGGAGATTACCAAGATGAAGGCCAGCAGGACGGCTATGATAACTAGGACTATCTCTCATCGTCAGCATTGCCTGTGACTTTGAAGATGGACCCCACCGCTACGCTATTTATTCCACTGTTTGATTGTACTAAGACTGGATCATGAGATCCTTATTTGTGTAAGACCTTATTTATGGTTTGTAATGGATGATGTACTATGATAACCAATCTGTTATGTCTCGCAAAAATGGTAATCCTGGGATTGCGAGGTATGGCATAACAGGCATCTGGGATTAAAAATCCGGGTGTTGACACTGCTCCTCCTTCCTTCCCCTTCTCATTCTCTCGTCTCCCTTCTCCATCCACATTTCCTTCTCCTTCTCCTCTATCTGGCCCATCGCCACCAACTCTGAGAGTCCTCCTTCATCTCGAGCACCGTCGGCCACCTCCCTTGACTCGGAGAGATCCTGGCCATGGCGTCCCGTCCTCAAACTCCAAGCACGACGCCGTTTGCCGCTGCCTCCCCCTCGGGCCCTTGCCATAGATGCATGGCCCTCGTCACCCTCATTCCATCCTCGACTCCCCAATCTCTCTTTCCCCAATTCCTCTGATCTAGAGACGTCCACATCACCCCACTGGTCGAGGACTCTGTCGATGCCCTCCATCTCTCCCATCTCGACACCCCGTGCTAGAGACGCCTCACCACTAAGATGGGTCAACACGAGATCTCGCTTTTTTGTTAATTTTGAAATTCCCATCAGTGGCACACCGCACCTGCATGCGCCATAGATAAGTGTACGTATTCGTGGCGCACCACCACAGATAATATTTATTAGTGGCGTGCTATCAGTGGTTGTAACATCCCGGGATTAGCACCGAAATAGACAGGACATATGTTTGTGCATTGCATTCATGCATAAGAAAATCCAGAGAATTTTCACGCAAAACAAAAGAAGCTGTAGGTTTATCGAGATCTCTCTTGTTCTGATGAAAGCATCTGAGTAAGTGCGACAGATTTCGGCATGACCTCTCTTGTATCTTTGGTGTTCGAGGGGAAGACAATTCAAATTCGATTATTCCATTGATACAATTGAATCTAAAAAGAGAATTTGAAATGAAATAATTACAATAATAATATTTATTATTACAAATAAACATATAGTATTATTGTTCTTTTACAATAAAAGAATGAAAGTAAATTATAGGAAACAAATAGATAGAAATGGAATTACATAAATGAAATAACTAAAAGAATTCTCTATTACCACGAAATAAATAATATTACATTTTCTTTACAAATAATAATGAATAAATAAATTACAATAAGAATAATACAAAGTTTACATCAGAGATAAAGAAAATTACAAGCACACAGAATAAAAGATAGACTAAATTTCCTATCTATTTCCTTCATCTTTTCTATCTTCAATATCCTTGTCCCTGCAAAAGAAATAGACAAACAAGATAAATGATAAACAGGGGGTAGTTTATTAGTTATACTCTCAGATTGGGCCTAGAGATGCTAGAGCCTGACTTCATCATCGAGTATGTATTTAAAAGGGGCCATTTCGTATCTATTCTTATCAGGCTTTTGCCTCAGTCCTACATCATGGACAGGGGCAAGTTTCACTAGATTAGTAAAAGGCAAATGGTAAAACCCCAAGAAGTGTCATGATGTACTTGATCTGATCCACACCAAGCAATAGACAGGCAGGAAGCTTACACTACAACATGTAGCTGATGTGTTGTAAACACCTCAGGGCAACACCAGGTAGTATTCAAAAAGGAACCAACCATAGTAGCTCAGCTAGAAGCTGATCCATATCTCTCCTCAGATCCATTTCTCTACACCCACCATCAACTATTCCATTTCCACAATCTCATCCACACATATTCTTGCCATGTTCAAAGAAGCAACACAAGCAGAAGTAGCAAGGAAAGATGTGATCAAGATTCACATCAGGAACTTGAGGAAGAGGAGGTTCATGTGAAGAAAAGGGCAGTAGTATCTGCACTAGAAGGAGACACAAGAGCAAGCCACAAACATTCATAAAAGCTTGTCAGGATCAACCACTCAGCCATCCCCAACAAGATCCAAGAAACCTTCACAGTAATAGGTAATTATCCATCTTCACAGCATATGTTCTTACCAGATCCATTAGGAAAATAATGTGTGGTGTAAAGATATCCTCAGATATGCATACAGTGATATGCAAAGATCATCATAGCGATACTTAGGAAGCATAAATCATTTGTTCTTATCCAACATCAGCCTCAGCCTTTTGCATCACAGGCTTGAAGCCACATAAATAGTTATTTACACAACAACAAATCTTGCTACTTGGGCCACTGCTATGCACACTCTAGGTTTGGAGGCACCACATCAGCAGCCCAGGTTAGCAGAGCCCCTTGTGGAAATTAAACAGCATCCCAAGCATCACTGACAAGATTCCACCAAGAAGCTTGCAAATCACATTATCCAACTAATAAAGTAATTCATCTATATTCTCACTTAGGAGAATAGTCTATCCCTCTGAATTGCATAGAAATACTAGGCAGATTAATCATAGAGAATTAGAAAGCCACCAAGCAAGCATCTATTCTTCTAGATATTAGTGCCTCAGTCTATGCATCCTAGGAAGGGCCAAGAAATCAAGTAAAGTATCTGAATTTACCAAGTTATCCAATAATAAATGATTCAAGACATCATAAACCATATGAGTAGGTGCAAGCAACCAAATCCAAACTAGTCTGCATCTAAACTAATTCCATAAGATCATTTGAGATCACTTGCGTCAAGCAAACATTAATATATCCTTGGTCATGTATGCACATGGTCTGGTAATCACTGGTCACATCATAGACTTACAGAAGTAACCAAGCATATCTTACATATCTATTCTTATTAAAAAATACACCTCAGATTTGAGCATCATAGGTGGACCACCAGATCTTAACTAGTATTTGTTCTTATCCTTTTATTTTTGGGGATGAGTCTGGTAAAAAAATCGAGCTCTAAGTTTAGTATAGAAGTGCTATACTATTTACATCCTAGAGCTAAGAATAATCCAATACTAGAATCTGCAATTGGTTTCCAAGATTAGCTTCAGACTTGTGCATCGTAAGCTAAAACATTTCTTCCATTTGGATGCTAATACATCCACAGCATAGTAGTATTTTTAGCAGCAGATCATGCTAATCAGGTTCACTACCGTGCACACTCCTAAGGGAGGCACCACAGTAGATAATTCCAATTAGCAGAAGCCACTATTCTAATGCACACTGGACCTCAAATATGATTGTTTGATAGATAGTAAGTTACAAGAAAACTTATACAAGTTTACAAATCATTTTCCTAGCTTAAATTGTTAGGAATCATTTCCAATATACTTCCTCATATAGGCAATATAGATTAAGTAACCAGTCACATTTGCAGATAATAGTTCTCATCATTTCCTAGTCAACCATCTAGGAATCATTCCATATCTAGTATTACATTGTCTAGCACATACTCCAGATCATCATTGAACCAAAGGTTAAATAAATCAAAGCATAGAATCTTATTGTCTTAGCCAGCTACCAATTTGGTAACATGCTTTTAGCAAAACCATTTGTTTTCTTGTCTGCTAACAGCTCCAAAAGTGCAAAAGCAAACTAGAGCCCGACATGGTCATCAATTGCTTCACCACCAAACCAAACAGGACATGACATAGACAATACACCATCCCATGTCAACACTGAGAGGTCATAGAAAGAGTAGAGAAGAGAGGGAGGGGATACCTACCTGGAGGCGGAGTAGAGCTCGCTAGAGAAGAAGCAGAGGCGGCACCAACCCATGTGGCGATCATGGCACGGCGGCACAGGGAGCTGGGTAGTGTTGCGCCTGTGCCAAGCTGCAACCAGCAGTCCACCGGTGTAAAGAGGGAGATCCAGAGCCCCTAGAAACCTCGGCGTGGCAGTGGAGTACAGCCACAATACTTTGGTCAGAACCCTAGCACCAGTAGGGTTGCGGGGCGGCCATATGAAGACGGGTATCACAAATCGAATTGGGTAGGAAGGTGGAGCTCGACGAGGCGCCTTGATTAGAACCAATGGCGTGACTAGAGTGGTCGGAGTTCGCCGGAATCTGGCGGACATCACCGCGGCACCAAGCGTCAACCACAGGAGGACGAGAGAGGGAGAAGATCGAGTTAGGGAAAGGAGAGGGGTGTGGACTGGGTCGGTCTGATCGACCCAGCAGATCACCTAGGCCGGTTTAGCCTAGCCTAGTGGGCCGGGTTAACCCGTGGACCAAAACCTCTTATAGAAAAGAAAAAATAAAAAAAGAGTTAATAAAATTTAAATTCCCCTGAACTTATTTCCTCTCTAGAAATATATTAAAAAATCCTAAAAATACATATGTTATATAAAAAATGATCACAAAAATAATTTATACCTAGGAAAAATATAACATTTTTTGTTTGAGTAAAATAAAATGCAGATAAATATTAACAACATTAAACCCTAAGTGAAATTTCACAAAATAACGAAAAGTCCTAAAATGAATAAAAATCATTTTTTTCATATGAAAATAAATCTACTATTATATAAAAATACTAACTTAATTTGTTTGCAAATAAAACTTGAAGCAAATATTTAAAGATATATAATCCTTTGTGGAATTTTGTAAAAATAAGGATAACACCTAAAATTAAATAAAATTCAATTCTAAGATCTTAAGTAAGTATGTTTTACTAAAAAATACTAATTATATCATTCTAACACATTTTAAGGTTCTTAAGAAATAAATCCTTATTTATTATCTATTTGGTAAATTCTTTAAAAACATTTCTTAAATAAGAAATAATCACAATTTTCCATAAAACCTAAAATCTTTTACAATTAAATACTACTTCCCAAAACCATAACTTGAGTCTATAATAATACTTAAAAGTAAATTATTAACTTTTAGAAAACTCTTTAAAACCATAACTTCAAGATAAAACAACAATTTGAATAAATTTTAATCATTATTCACTTATAACAAAAGTGAATGTCATTTATCTCTTAACTAGTCTTAGACATCATTTCAAAGTTTAATAGATTATTAAAATCATCTAGCTCTACTTTCTTTAATAAGATAAATTATATTCATAATAAAAAATCACATGTAAATTCATCATTCACATAAGCTGAAAGTGAATGATCTCATACCTTTAAACATGCTTATTGAAGGGTTTAAAACTTATTAATACTTTTAAACACATCACACCTAGATCTACTTATGTTTTAAAGTTAACTTTGGTACACCAAGTCATGCATAATGTCTAAAGAATATTTATGTTTTTATATTTAACTTTTGGCTATTCCAAATTAAGGCATCTCAAACCCACACTTATCAGATAAGCGCAAACAATATCGATCACAATCGATTAATCACAAAGATTGTTTAAACCTTAACAAAGAAATCTTTTCTTTAAAAGTTATTCGTTTTGCCACTTCAAACAACAATCTTATAATAAGTCCTTTAACTCTTAACAACTTAATATAATAATTCCCATCATAATTACCAGATAGCAATTCACCTAAATCTTAGAATGTTATTATACTCCACTTATATACTATGCATGTTAAACACTTAAATGCTTTTACCTTGTAAAGTAATCTTTTCCTAAAAGGTTATTCTTTTAAGAAACATTAAAAGTAATCCTTAAACACTTCTTTAAAATCTCTAATTGATTAATAATCTTGCTTAAGAAATCTTTTAAATGCCATGCCCCATTTGAGTGCTTTAGTATTACATGCCACTTGTCATATTTACATATTGTTTCGCACACTCTCACAAGCCTTAATAAGAAGCACGAATGTGAGACTAATATAAAAGTGAAACACATTCTAAAGAAACCATTACTAGTTTCCAAACCCTAGGTTTGATACGGTTATTTCGGGAAATTCGCGTTTATCAAATTGCATTACATTACTTATGCATAATTGCATCTTGCTTCTTTAAACATTAGTCCTTACCGGACTAATGATGTTGTTTACAGAATTTGGATCTTCTTGTATCTTGAAGACCGTGAGTGCATAATCTTGCAATCACAAAAGGCAAATTCACAACTTGCTCATGTCCTTTGGTTATTTTCTATCAAATACTTGTAACTCAAATGTTGTCATCACTTGCATTTCAAAAAGGTCAGAAAATACTATTTTCATAATAATTTGATTAAGGATTATTTACCAAATGGTAATAATCTATTGATACAGTTCCAGTGGTAAAGGAACATATTATCTAGGACTTAAGAACCAATGTCGCCAGTGATTCTAGCACCGTATATTACGCGTTAACCATGAGATTTGGAATGGGACGGAGAAGTCAGCTGTATCTTCTTCCTCTCGCATGCATCTGGATGGCCAGGTCATGGCTGTTATCCTCGTAGCGTGCATTAATTGGTAATTCGTAGAGGATATGTAGCATATGGGTGGGATCTCTCAACATCCCACGATAGTTCTGGCATCTGACGATCTGTACTAACCATTGCCATAATTCAAGATGTGGGCATGGCATACACCAAGGGGACATGCGGGGTCGCGAAGGGCAGTGATTGGCTTGGATCTTAGACTAGGCCCTACACCAAGGAAGTGTGGACGAGAATGCAACTCGGATGTGCAACAAAGCTAAGGTCGCTCATGGGTATAGCAACGCACTTCCGTAGAGTGTAAGAATTGTGACATGTTACTCCCTGTTCCGGGAAGGAGCTACGAACGCGGCAGGAAAGGAACCCCACGAAGGTTCTGGTCAACCTGTGAAGGTTGTCGGACATAGTTTTCAGAATAAAAGCAACCTTTCAAGAAATGTTTACGAAAACCTGCATTGCCTACGACCTTTGGTCTGTGGCTGTAGAGATAGTGCATCATACACTCCTTTTTAGTGAACTTGCTGAGTACGCTCGTACTCAACTGTACCTTCTTAACCCTTGCTAGGTTCTAAGCCATTGAAGATGACGTCAACATCAATTTCTGCTCAAGAAACCATCATCGACAGCTCAAGTTCTTCAATAAAATCAAGGAATTCAACATATACATCAACTGAAGTAAAGACGAAGTTCCAGATTAGCTAGGAATAGATTCTCTAGCCACAAAACCTACTTCTGTAGAGCAATGTAATAGCAGCATTTGCAAGCCAGATAGTTTAGATGCTAGTCTTATTAGCAAGATAGCCTTGAGTTGTTATTTCTGGTTCTTCTTTGTAAGAAGTTTATTTCACTCTCTTTAACCTAGAGTGTTCTCTATATCTTCTGTAAAGAGTCGAGTTGTAATCTATAGTCATGTCTTGGACCTGCTGTGTTTCTGTTGTACCACTCTGAGGGATGTAATACTAGTGAACGGTGTTTCATTGGTGTTATATCAATGACTATAGTGTACTACATCATGCAGTGGTATGCTGGGTCACCACAGTGGTGCACCACCCATGCGCCACAGATAGCCAAAACAGGAGCGCTACAAATAGACATTTTTCTAGTAGTGGGTATAGAATGGAGCTGGATAACATGGTGAGCATCCACATATGACTGACTGAACAAAGATACGAGCATGCCTTGTCCTGCGATTCCAACTCACTCATCTCTACTTATGATTTAGGTGGAGATGGAAATGATCAGTAAAAAGTATGGCAATTCCTAGTTTTACATTTGACGATGCAGTGTGGAAATTCCTTGTTTTACATTCGAACGATGAAGTATGGGTAATCCATAGTCGACTAATGAGAGGTCAAAAGCGGTCATTAATATTGGTCAATACTGAGGTCAAATGAGGTCCTTGTACTATTAATAATCTCATCGTGTTAATTCATTAGCGCCTAGCATCGTGGTGACGCGATGTCAGGCCTAGCATGGGATATGCGGATTTTGCCTTGAAGAGTTTTTCGATTAAGGGCGCTTTTTCCTATTCACGATTATGATAGGGGTGACGACTTCTGTAAGGTATGCATGATGTACTCAGTAGGAGTCTTCTAAACTGAATGATCACTCCCATTTTTCCTAGAGAGTGTCTCATGTATGCTATGGTCCCAGCACCTACACTATTATAGATTAGGCCTCCGCACATGATGAAAATCGCGCTTCACACACGATGAATCGAACCATCACTACGGGAGGATGGGGGATGAGCACCTACTATGCTGACAATTCCAGGAATCATGTGCGACGGAGCACATGATTCACAAAACCCAGCCGTCTACGAATGTTTGAGCTTTCACATACGCCTTTCCGACGTGATTCATCTGTGATTGTGTATGATTGCAAACAAGTTGTGATGTTTCCTCGTATGTGTTCAACTATTATAAAAAATTCTTAAATACACAGTCGTATGCTGATTGGCACTATTGCACATGATTTCACCGTGCAAATCGAAGCCCAGATTATGCAGCAACATATAATAGTATGATATCAGTGACATTTGTTTGTATAATTCATACACCTCCTATACATGGTTACATTGATTCGCTCCTAGTTATACAGATGAGATAGATACACAAACTAGATGATCTAGTTTTCTTGGTTACATCCTTTTCTTCCTCTTCGTGACCTCCTAAGGGATAAGCTGTATATCTTGTTGTACCCACTCTCGTTTCAACACGAACTTCCTATGTAGTGTCACCAAAATAGTATCTCTATTATACAAAAATAGTAATATCATATCTGACTATGGCAACAATAGATCATAAGAAATAACACGATGCAAGCACATAAGCAAGCATATTAAGTTGTACCATATAAGCAAGCATACGGTAACAATAGATCATAAGAAATAACACGATGCAAGCACATAAGCAAGCATATTAAGTTGTACCATATAAGCAAGCATACGGTAACAATAGATCATAAGAAATAACAAGTTGTACTACATAAATAAGCATATTAAGTTGTACCAGATAAGCAAGAACATTAGTTGTACTCCCTTCGTTTCAAATTTTAGATTTTATGAAACGGAGGGAGTACAACTTAAGATGCATTGCACATATCTAGTTAAAAGTAGGCATTTTTTATCATAGATCTTGTCCATACACATTCCATCCATCCATACATAGTGAGTATCTAACACGTAGATTCGATCGAATGCATTCAGATATTAGAGGAAAGTCATAGATCAGGTCTAACACATTAAGATATTGGAGAAAAGTCATAGATTGGGTCAAAGGCATAAACATATTGGAGCAAAGTCATTGATGCAGTCGACCAAAACACATGCAGGATAATGACTAAAAAATAAAAAACACCCAAAACCTTAGCATAATCAAATGCATCTATCCTTGCTAACTTTGTAGATCCATACTATAAATACAATTTCAGCAAGCACGGTAAGATTGTATACCTTGTGGAGGACGACCGGGGCTAAAGTTGGCCACCGTGGTAGGAGAGGACGAGGAGGATTGACGGGATAAACACGAACCAACGGTGTAAAGTCCGTCGTTGTGGATATCGGCATTGCAACACTGACCTACTGCATCCAGCAGCTAGCTCTTGCTTCCGCCTTGCAGACCAGGTGAGATTTTCGAATAGAAGAGATGTATACTGTGGTTCTAAAGAGATGAGATGGCTGTGAAGTGGAGTGGTCTCACAGTTGGTCTAGATATATAGGATGTAGTTTGTAGAGTTACGTCTCCTGGGATCTAATGGGTCACAAATTTCCACACGGTTATATTCAAAAAGCTATGTGCGATGTTATATGTTGCAAGCAATCACTATACTGAAAACTGTTAATGATAGTTCACTTCACACACGGTTTTTTCGTCTATGACCATGTGTTAACATTCACATCGCACGCCAAATATTGTTTATATATCATGTGAGTATGAGTTTATCTCACACGCTTTATTCGTTTGTACGTCTACCCACAACTCTCTCTATGCAATAACCAAAGAACTAGTTCATAACAATGGTGCATATACCACTACTAGGAAAAACATTATCAGTGGTGCACCAAAACCGCTTTCTGTGGCGCATCTAGTAGTCGCCACTAAATTGTCGCCACTAAAATTATATTTCTGTGGCGCATATAGCTATATGCGCCACAAAATTCTATGGTACATTCTGTGGCGCATATAACCATATGCTCCACAGAATCCTTTTTTCAGAATTTTGAAATTTTCAGAATCTGGTATAAATACAGGTATATAACAGGTATATTACAGGAAATACACAAAAATTAACAGAAATTCACAGAAAAGCTGCACACAACAGTACAAATGTTCCAGTTCACATATAATACATCAACAAGCACGAATGTTCACAAGTGTTCATCAATCACATCACTTAGAACCGAATAAGTGTACAAGTATATTTCACAAGTGTTCATCTCACTCACATAACTTACAACCGCGCGATGTTGTCACCGCCTACCTTAGGACAGAATGTAGTACACCGTAACTGCGATGCCGGTGAGGAGGAGCGGCACCAAGATCTTCGTCTGGTTCTTCTTCCACACGTGTCTCCTCCACTTGGCCACCACCTCCTCTCTAGTCGCGTGTCCCTTGTAGATGTTGCCACTGAACTTGTCCACTTGTTGGTGGCAGTCCACCTACTCCTCGTAGACACCTGGAACCCTACCCTTGTACAGAACATACGTCGGCATCTCTATTGACAAGGCATATTAGTACATCATGGAAATATATATGTTGACAAATATTAGAGCAAGGCATTCATAAACTTAAAACAATGCGTCGATGACAATGAAAGAAACATGACAACATGTCTGACACAATAACAACGATGGTTTCAAGTTAGGCAAGTTAAGTTTTTTGACACACACTACATGTCCACCGTACACACGCTCTCTCGGTCAAGTAGCCTTCTCCTTGCAGGGCGCCGAGAACGGCTTGTACATGTCTTTCGTCATCCACGTCCTGAAGTCACCCTGCGCCTTGAGGCGGGCTTCGATCTCCCTCCTGGTGAACGGCCTGGGCTGGTGTAAGAGCCCACCACTTGTGTTGACCTGTTCCATTATGATATGTGACAGCTTCACCTGCGTATCATGGAAGTCTTCCCTGAGATCGGGGTCACTGATCCCATGCAACTTTTGGGCCCATCCTTGGAGAGAAGATGGTAGCGTTAGCATCTCGCAATCCCGGACAAACCCTTTGAGGTAAACCATAGCTCAGACAGCCTCCTAACATTTCCATGTTTTCACATTTGGCTGAGCTACAACTTTTGACTGCTTATCATCTGGCAAAGGCATCGACCAGTATGATGCCAGACGTGACTACAAGATCAGTATGGTGCTTTTTGGGGGGCTGAAGGAAACACCCTACAAATGTTATGCACTTGTTCTGAAGGAGTAGAACTAGAATGGTAGTGTCAAAAGATTATCGCTTGGATCTGAAGTTTCTTCCCATGATAGATAGATACAGTAGTCATACTAATGCTGAGGTGGGATGAGGAGCAGCAATACGTGTCAGCTCCAGCTTAAAGATTGGTACGATTCTTTTCAGCTAAGGGGAACATTCTACAGGAAACAGTTAGAACAACTTTTCTTGCTTGGTAAACCATAGCTCAGACAGCCTCCTAACATGCCAGATTACCTCCAAACTAGCTAGCTAGTGGATTACAGGGTAGTCTAAATGGCCGAAGCAATATTGTTCTCCAAATGAAATGCATGCTGTCTGTCAGGCAGTGATATACTTTTTCTACAGGGAACATTCCGGGGACGGTTTAATTGGTTGTTTCGGAGTACAGTCAAAGGTAACTACAGTAGTACCATTTTTAATTGGGAACAAGCAAGTTAAGATGGTATCGAAATGGCTCTGAAATTTCTGTTCCATGATGCATACGCTACGCAAGGTGAGACGATAAGATACTAGCACCAGAAGCAGCGGTAGCAGGTGTGGATTGGGTCTCACTCACCTGTAGCAGCCGAGGGTGATGACGGTGCGCACGATGTTGTCGAGCCGGAGCCGACCGGGGCGCCTGGCGACGTCGACGGAGACGAGCATGGGCGTGGTGGTCTCCGGCTCCTTGGCCTTGGTGGAGGGCCGGAGGATGCCCATGGCAGCGGCGCACGGAGGAGAGGTCGGCGAGGCCCAGGCGCTTGAGCATGGTGGCGTACTCCACGTGCTGCGCCGCCGCGCCGCGCCGGTACACCAGCGTGCCCTCCCACGGCAAATCCTCTTCGTTGTCCTCGTCAGGGCCCCCCTCGAACTGGTCCAGGTCCAGCGTGAGGAAGTCCTCGTCATCGGCATCTTCAGGGTCGACGGCGTGGCAGCGCCCCCATGGTGGCCGTCGAGCTGAGGAGGCGGGTGGGTGGGACTGGAGGGTGCCGCGACGGAGGAAGGGAGTCGCCGGCGCGCGGCGGGGGAGGAGGAGCGGGCAGTGGCAGTGGCAGCGCACGGCGACGCCGACCGGATAATACACCATCCTCTCCTCTTTTCTTCTCTCTCTACACTCTACAGCGAGTGAGTGAGCCAAGGGAACTTTTCTCTTCTCTCCGAGCTGATGATGGAACAAGATATTTTTAAGAGTTTCTTCCTCTTCCATTAACCATGTTATAAAATTGCCAACTGGTATTTTCTTTGTACTCCACTAAAAAGATAATGCCATCATAAAACCATTTTTTCGCGGTGAAATGGAGTGGGAGGGAGGAGGGGGATGAGCTAGTTGGAGGTGGTGGGAAGAAAGGAAAGGGTGGCTGCCAATTTTTGTAGATCTGTTTCGCACATTCTGTGGCGCATATGGAAAATGCTCCACAGAATGTCAAAATTCGGTGGCGCATATAGTTACATGCGCCATAGAAAGTGAGAATTATGTGGCGCATATGCTATATGCGCCACAGAATTTTGACATTCTGTGGCGCATATATCCATATGCGCCACAGAATTCTGGCATGCCCATGTGCTGGGGTCACGCCCACATGGCGCATATATCCACATGTGCCACATAATTGCAGGAATTCTGTGGCGCAGCGCCACATAATTAATTTTAGTGGAGCAATTTTTATATATGTGCCACAGAATTAAAATCTACCTATAATCGTTTTTCTAGTAGTGTACGGTCCAAAAGAGCTCTAATCAAACAAGGTTGTCCTAGCTACAAGTTATAAAAGACCATCAAATTATCAAATTACATAACATAGTTCGTAATAACTAATTAATCAGTACACCCTAGCTACCTAATTAATAACTACTCATTACACACTAAATATCCTCGCCGTCAGAGGAGAGGACAATGGCATCGACAGCGTCGATGGCTCTGCCCTTCCTAGACCCTAATGCCCCATCCTTTAATGCCTTGCGCCTTGCCGCAACAGCTTTACAAATACCCGCAATCTCATCGAACATGTCGACGCGGAACTCTAGGCAGCACAATGCGTGGCCAGGACCACGAGGAGAAGCCTCTACGTGTTCCGCCTCCTTCTGGGCGGGTAGCTAGTCCTCGCGGAGAGGTTCGTATAACTGCTCTGCCATCGTATGCTCCTCCATATACTCCTCCAGGTCATCCATCGTGTCCTTATACTCCTCTTCTAAAGAAGATCAACCGGAATATGAGGGGGAGGAGCCGCTGTTGTGGTCCGACTGCGGGAGGGGTTGCTCCTCCTCTTCTTCCACTACCGGAGATGCCTGCTCAACATGGTGATGTTGCGCCAACAGGCACTACCAGACGCAAAAAAGGGAGCGGTCTTCTTGCTGCGAGCCAATCGAAGTTTGTCTATTGTACACTGGTGTGTGCCTAGAAGGCAGCAGTGTGACACTTTATGGTGCGTGTCCGGGAAGCTGCATCGTCCCCAACGTGTCGACGAAATTCAAAAATATTTTTAACACACTATGATTTATGAATAACCGTTTGAGAAACAGCACAAAAAATGAAACAATTTAATATAGATGAAACGTCATGACAAAAGGACACACGGTTTGGGTTGGATCAGTGGTAGGAGATACACTGATACGAAGCAAACAATGTATTGTTTGTGCTTGATTTGCGAAATTTCTCTTACACTCTTAATGTGACCTCCGTGTGCGATGTCCTCGCGCGCGACACTGCCTAGGCCACGGGCAGATTATCGATTTTTTTCCAAATCAGCGATCTAACGCGCCATACATAGAAAACTGTTCCGTATGCGATCAGAAAGTTAATAGGCCTGATTTATACTAGCGTACTAGTTCTAGTTGATGGGGTTCTCGCCGAGGATATATGTCGGGAAGGTACAAGGAACATGATGATTTTTAATGCCGATGAACAAATGCCTGCCCTCACGTAAGGTGTCAAGTGGGATCCCACCAAAATGCCAAATGAACTAGAAGTGGACTTTGGTGGGATCCCACCTAACAGCCTACCCTCACAGCTGAAAACGTCGCGACGCGCAGTCCAATATGGTCGATGAGCGCCAAGACACGACTCCTATTTTCTGACGTGGAGTACAAGAACGGAAGCCAGAACTCGGCCAAGTACATGAGTGTTTCGGCGATGGGATGAGCAACGGGTACATCTATGGTGTGTTTGGTTCTGGTGCGAGTTTTTCCCCACGCATGCAAGTTGCACGTGCAGGGACTACACGTGTGGATCCGCATCTGGGCCAAAATCTCCTAGTTATTTGGTAGCCCGTATTGACACTATTCAGGACTTGAGCAGAAATGAGGCCCTGTTGTTTGGTGGGTTGTATTAAGCCTGGAAGAAAGGATTGCACGTGTTTGGTTTCAGCATTCTCATGTGGTCTGTTAACCTCTTCCCTAGATGGTGACCTTACCAGGCATCACAAGTAAGGTACAACAAGCACACATCACAATATGCAGAGGACATAAACATAGTAGCAAGGCAACCACACGATATATAGAGAAGTTCATAGCAAACGAAGACAGACAAAGTTCATAACAAAGTTCACAGGAAAGTTCATAGGTCGATCATGGCAAGGGTTGGATCATGCTCCGGGTTCATCACTTCAGTCATGGTGTAGTCAAACATGGCGACCTTGAACAGGGCACCCTTCAACATCTTGAAGGTCGTGAAGTACCCGATCTTGATCTAGTGGGCAATGGCGAAGCTAGCCCACCCCTGGTCAAGGAAAATCCTATCACTGACATCATGGAGCTTCACCATCTAGCTGCATCCGGTGTTCTTCTTGAGCACGATCATCCTCGGCACACTGCCGAGGAAAGGCCTGAAGCCACCAGGGATTGGCAGCAGGTCTAACCCAGGTGCCAGGATCACCTTGGCAAAATAGGTTGGACCTACCTAGTCATGGAAGGGTCCAATCTTCAGAGGCCTGACCCTCGTCCTCTTGGCGCCGCTTTCCTCACCACCATCGTTGGCCCTCTTGGAGGCACTACCCCCACTAGCATCCCTAGAGCATGCTCCTCCATTGGTGGGGAGAGCACATCTGATCAGCATCTTCGAACACTGAAAAAAGAAGCAACACATGTAAGCACACATTCTGGTGATCAAACCTGAACAATCAAACATGTCCTCATATAGAATGGCACAGATGCAAAAGGATACTCCTCATGAGCAACACAAATGAAGAATGAATTTGGTTAGCACACAAGTTTGTTCATGAAGAGGATACCCTTGCATTTATTGTGCTCCTTAGTAATCATCGGCCAAAGGAAGCAAAATACAATGACCTAAGCAATGCCCAGCTTTAGAATAACTAGCACAAAGAAGGTAGAGCTGGTGCTACAGGGATCTAGAGAACATGCACAACCAATTTTATTGTGCATACCATTCGGTTCCTGTAGCACCAGCTCTATGTATTGTACTAAGTGTCATCACGAGCTGGGTTCGCAGCATAAACAACATTTGCTTTATAGTTCACAACATTTATAGCATGAAGTGATGATCCTACCGAACCAAGTTCCATCATCTTGAATAGATGGTAGAAGCAGGTTCGAAAGGATCATCACTTCTATTTCCTTACGATGTGTATGTAATTATCGGCAGTCCTATAAATGAACAACTAGTTTTTATGTCTCATATTAGGCATTGCGTGTCCAAAATCAATCATAACGGGCATGCTATGAAGCAACCTATTGGGATCTTGGCCACATAATGCAAAGAAATTATCGGCCTATATGAAGAACATGAGCAGTGAAATAATCCCCAATTTTCACTCTCTGCGAAACCCTAAACCTAAAACTTTGCATACATCTAGCCACAAACAAGCACAAATAGAACCAATGTATCGGCAGATCTAGTTCTTACAAAGGAATAACAATGAAAGAAAAATACCCTAACCCATCAAATCAACCAAAACTAGCACAAATCGGTACAAATCTACCGTGCATGTCACTCATATTCGGAGAATCAGACGGTAACAGATAGATCTGCACTGCTAAAGGCTTAAAGAGTTGGTGGTTCGAGGCCTTTGCCGCCATTGCTGCAGGTTTTGGAGCTTCGGGTTTGCCGAGGAGGAAGAAGAAGCAGTCGCAGATCCGTCCAGTCAGGAGAAATGCAGTTCTCGCCTAGATCTACCTACGTCTGCTACTCTCGCGGTGGTCTTCAAACTTCTGGCGGGAGAGGAACCATCGACGATGAGACGGGAGGAAAAGCGGTTGTGAATGGGGAGAGAGTGTGAGTGGCGAGCAAGCGGTGAGGGGATTTACGGCACGCGTTCTCGATGTGTCGCGCCGTTTCCTGCTCTTCTCCCCACTTGCAGCCACGTGCCCTCTATTGGCTCTGTAGGGCCTGTTCCCGCAAAAACATTCGATTTTAACGTTTCTAGCGGGCCAAGTTTTCGAGTGCTTTAAGTCCCGTGAGTTCGGTCCACCGTGTGATTCTCTGAACAGGCTTATGTCTTTCGGCTCGGTGCGGGAAACCCCTAAGCTGATCGTCTTGCATCATGTACGCTGAGCTAGCAGAGGAGGACGTTCTTATCGGGATCAACATGCATCTGGTGGTGATTTTATCCATCTTGAAACTAGACTCTAGTCTCCATCAAACGATGTGTCGGTTTTATTGTGTGCTGGTCATGTACATGTCTTTGTGCATTTAAGAAGGATTCCTCTGATTGTTCCTCTGATTCGATACATCTCTTTTTTTTCCCGACTGATAGCTAAGTTTGCTGTCTATAACGATAAATTATTGTTGGATTCGTGGTTACCCAATCAAAATTTAGCTGGAAGCTGGGGTATATAGTAATAACTAGTAGCTCATTGGGATTATCAAAGTCTCCAGGTTCTGATTGGTCAGTCGATCCTGAAGATAATGCAGCGCTTGTTCTAATATACAACCGTTGACTATAGTGTCGGTGCTAGGCGGCTTTGTAACAGCCTACAACACGGCAAGTCACCTCTGATTACGCGCCAGGGAAGACGAAACTAAGCATGTGTGGCTTCAACGATCGATCTCCATACACGAGACAGTGTGTGTTCTGTACATATTGTATTAGAAGAAGGGGACTACTAGCTCCCAGTGGGATTTTTTTTAGACGATTGGCTCAAGACGAGCCCGGCTGTAAATTAATGAAGCCAACACAGAGAGTACATCCAGCCAAACAACAACAAATTCACACATGAGGACAAAGCACCTCACAACATCGCCACCAACCGGCACACGGGACCAACACAACATAGGCGCCCCCACACACACCTACAACAGACACACTCGGATATATAGGAGAAAGCGATGCCTCCCCCCACTAGGACTGGACATCACGAAGGTTGCTCTCGAGTTGGCGAATCCTCCCAATCGACAACTCCACCATGTCACGGTCTTGTATTCTAGCCACTGCCTCCATGCCTGCATGAAAGAGGACTTTTTGTACAGAACGTCGGTCGGCTGGGTCGGAAGATTCCCTCGATGGAGAATTTGTTCCTAGTGGTCCAAAGTGACCAAAGCAAAGCCGCACAGCAAAACCAAAGAACCCGCTTAGCCTGCCCCATCTGGGCTTGCATAAGGTGGAACACGTCCGCAAAGGATTGGGGGTTCCACGAGCAAGAGATCAGTTCCCTAACTGCGCTCCACGAAAACATCGCCAAGGGACAGGAGAAGAAAATGTGGTCCTCATCCTCAAACTCCCCGCAAAGCGCACAGCGCCCGTTGGATGGCCCCTTGCGATGTTTAATGTTCATGTTGGACGGCAGCCTGTTGCGGGCGAGCTGCTAGAGGAAGACCCGGATCTTCAGGGGCACCTGGATGCGCCAGATCTCGCTGAAGTGTTTCCTCGGGGTGCCTCTGCACAGCTTCCGATATAGGGACCGGACCGAGAAATGCCCCGACGCTTCTAGGTCCCAACTGATTCGGTCCTGCCCCGCGCCCAGCTACACCCCCTCCAATTCCCTCATTAGGTTGGTACATGCAATCCGGTCTGAAGCACTCAAGGTATGCCTGAACACAGCGCGCCAGCCCCTAACGGTGCGCATCTGGGCCACTGACGCATCAGGCTCAGCAGCGATGGCCCAAAGGTCAAGGAACCTAGCATGGAGGGGTCCCGACCCCTGCCACCAGTCCAGCCAGAATGAGGTGGACTTCCCATCAACCACCTCGTGCCTCGCTCCCAAGCGGAATAGGTGTTTCACCTTATGAAGAGATTTCCAGAATGGCGATCCCGATGGGTGGTCGTCTAACAGCAAGTCTCTATTGCGAAGGTATTTATTCCTGATGATCTCCACCCATAGCCCCTGCTCCTGCTCCCCCGAATAGATCTTCTAGATCCATTTGATCAAGAGGCGAGCATTTATCATCCTCGTGTCCAGAATGCCCAGGCCCCCCAAGGCCTTAGGCTTACAGAGATTCTCCCATCTGACCCAATGATACTTCTTCTTGGGGTCGCTCGCCTCCCAGAAGAAGCGGGAGCGCGGCCTGTCCAGGTCTTTGTGGACACCCTCTCCCAGCAGGTAGACTCCCATGGCGTGCATAGGCAGGCTGGAGACACACGCATTAATAAGCGTGAGGCGCGTGGCTGACGACATGAATTTCCCCATCCATGGATTAGCCCGCGAAGCGACTTTCAAAACCAGCGGAGCCCAATCTGCCACCGTCAGCGCCCGGTCCCTGATCAGGAGGCCTAGGTACATAAAGGGGAAGGATCCCGTCTGCAGTTAAGCCTGTTCACGATCCTGGAGGCCTCCTCCTCGGAGGTGTCGAGAACCATGACCTCGCTCTTGAGAAAGTTGATTTTTAAGCCCGACATACACTCGAAGTAGAGAAGAATGAACTTGAGATTGGCAATCACCAACCCCCCTCGTTCAAACATGATAATGGTGTTGTCTGTGTGCTGTAGGTGCGACACCCCCCCCCCCCCGGACCAGATGCGGAATCAGGCCTGAGAGTGCCCGGCGCTGCTCGCTGCCTCCAGGATGGCAGCCAACGCCTCGACCATGAAATCAAACAAGAGTGGCGAGAGCGGGTCCCCCTGATGCACGCCCTGACCATTACGGAAGAAGTTCCCAACCTCCCCATTGATGGATATCACCGTCGGGCCCCCCACGACCAAACTCGTGGCCCGGTGCACCCAGCCCAGCTCAAATCCCTCTGTGAGCAGGACTTCCTGGAGGAAGGCCCAATTGACCCTGTCATAAGCTTTCTCGAAGTCCAGCTTCAGAAAAACACCCTTGTGCTTCCTGAGCTTCATCTCATGAACGGTCTCTTGGAGGGAGATCACCCCCTCATGGATGAGTCTACCCTTGATGAACACCGACTGCGTCCGGCTGATTGTCTGATGCGCGATGGGGGAGAGGCGGAGTGCGTAAGCTTTTGCCACGAACTTTAAGATCACGTTGATCAATGCAATCGGTCTGAACTGCTTGATGTCCTCCACCCCCTGCACCTTAGGGATGAGGGTCAACACCCCGAAGTTGAGTCGCGAGATGTCCACCCTCCCAAGGGAAAACCCGTTCGCGATTGCTAGAACAAGCGGCCTAGTCAGGGCCCAAAAGCATTTGAAAAACGAGACCGGGAAGCTGTTTGGCCCCGACGTGGTGTCAGCTTGCATGCTAGATAACACCCTATCTATGTCCTCCCCCGTGAAGGTTAACATGAGGGACATGTTCTCCTCCTCCAAGACACTTCTCTGATCCAAGAACAGGTCAGGGGCCAGGTGGACACCCCCGGGGCCCACCTCCACACCCAGCAGGGCTCTGTAGAAGTCGTAAATGTGAGCCTGAAGGTCCCGGGGCTCATAGAGGACCCCCCTCTCTGAAACCAACCGCAGGATGTTGCACTTAAGCCTCCTACCATTTGCAATTGCGTGGAAGTAGGTAGTGTTAGCATCCCCTTTCAACATCCACTGCAGGCGGTTGCGCTGCCGCCAATTCTCCTCCTCTACCCTGTCAAAAGGTGGGTAAGCTTCCCTTCTAGGTGGTACCTCAAGGCCCAGCCCTCGCCGGACAAACCCTCGGTGTCCGCCTTCAAGTCTAGTGCCTGCACTTGGCGCAGGATCTCGTCCTTCAAGTCCCTGTCAGTCTTGCCCAGATTGGGCCCCTAGCCCTTGAGAAATTGGCGCAGCCCGGCCGAGATCGATTACCAAGCCTCAATCTTGTCCCCCCATGGACCTCCGGCTACCAACAACGCCTCCCACTTGTCTTTAATAAGGGCCCCAACGTCTGGCTGTTCCAGCCACCTATTCTCGAAGAAGAAACAGAAACTCCGCTTCTTAAACTCCTCCTCGGAGCTAAGAATAAGAGGAGAGCGGTCCGATTCGAGGCAGGTCTCTGTCGTGAGAGTGCAAAGAGGGAAAAGGGCTTCCCACTTTGGGGACATGAAGACCCTGTCCAAGAAACATCTCACCGGGTTCAGGTGCTTGTTGGTCTAGGTATATCTAGCGCCACCTCGGCAAATCTCGCGCAAAGCCAGCGCGGCTAAGCAGTCATTAAACCTATGGACCCTAGGCTAGTTGATATTATCATTGTTCTTATCCTGAGCCCCGCGAATAAGGTGAAAGTCCCCCCACCACCAGGGGGCGTGTGCAGGCTCCCACCGCCGCCGTAAACTCCTCGAGGAACTCCTAGGTGCGTCTATGATCTGCCGGTCCATAGACCACGAACATCGACCAACCTCAAGAGCAGTCCAGTTGAAGCATGTTGGCACGGACAAAGAAGGAGCCCCTACTCCAATCCTCGACCTTGAAATGGTCCTCGTTGACCCCCATGAGGATACCACCCGAGTGCCCCTGGGCCGGGAGCGAGTGCCACGCATATCTCCTCCCTGGGTTTATGCTGCTCAGCTCGGCCGAGGAAAAAGAGGCTTTGATGGTCTCATGTAGACCCACAAAGTCAAGTCTCTCTCGAGCAATGAAATCCTAAATGTGGACACGGCGGCTGGTTTGCCGAATCCTCGAATATGGTAGAAACCCGCCCGCATCAGGCACGGGTTCCTTTCCTCCGTCCATGACGGGATGCCAATAGACCTAACGTGGAGCCCCTGGTATTGGCCCGTGGGGTGGTCTGAATCGGAATGTCAACCAAGGTCGCCTGACCCTCCTTGCCCTCCGGGTTCCCGTTCCCAGACGAACCCAGGTCGGCAAGGGTGGAGGGCTCCGCGCCCGCGGCGAGGTGGAACTCTCGCTGAAAAGCTGCTTAAGCAAGCGAAGCTTGGGCAGCCTCCTGCGCTCTGATAAGAGAAAGGATCTCGGTCTCTGGCTTTTGTGAACACACGAAAGCGAGACCGGCATCATGTGCAACTGTGGCCAAGTGCGCGTCGGACAAACTAGGAAGAATAGCAAAATTAGAAAAAGGCATACTGACTCGAGGTTCCTCTCCGTCGTGTGAGCCTAGGCGCACTGCAGCTCTGGCGTGCTCGCCGCCACCCCCTTCACCCGGGAGCTCTTGCGTGGCGGGCCCATCGCGATCGCGACCGTCTTGGTGCGATGCCCCGCGGGACCGGGGCGTCACCCTTGGTGGCATCCAAGGAGTCCCCACAGCCGTTGTCGATGACCATCGAGCGATCCGTGTCCTCGCCCATCGCCAACACTCCCTCCTAAAGCATCAGCACCAGCACCTCTCCATGCTCGTCACCCCCTGCAACATCCCGCCTGGCCTTCTTCGTGCGCCCTTCTAGGGGCGTCTCTGCCTCCGCCCCCCTTCCCCTGAGGAGAGGAACGAGACCTCTGACTGGGCAGAGGGGGAGGGCTTGGTGGAGAAGGACACGAGCGGGTCGGTAGAGCTGAGGGGACCGCAAGGTCCTGCACCAACCCGCGCCTTCTCCAGGGTAGCCAAAGAGATCAGCCACCCCTGGAGGAACCCAGGTTTGATCCGTACTGATCAAATACCTGGCCGCCCACGCCACCCGACCCGCCAGGAGCCGGCGGTGCACTCCTGGCGCGAGGTGAGGAGTCCCATGCCGCCATATCCCCGACGGTCGTGGACTCAACGGCGCCTCCCTGGGCACCCGCGCGCGGCGGAGGAGCCCCATGCTGGCCTGCCGCACGCTGCTGGTCCTGGGCACCCAAGGCACGCCACTACTCTTCCGAGGGACTATGGTCATCGATCTCCTCGTCGTCGTCATCCTCAGTGTCGAGAGGGCAGGGGCAAGGGTGGGGGAGGGGGGACTATGCCTCCTCTAGGAGCCTCCACCCGCACCTTGATGTTGTAGCTGAGGTTCTTGACGAAGAGCTGAACAACCCCTCGGAGCTTGCTCGGGTTCCGACATGCCAGCAACATGCGAACCGGTAGCCTGCCCCGGAGAGAATCCGCGTCCACTGCAATCGGACGCCCCAGCATCCTCATGCCCGCAATAAGGTGGTCGGTGCGATGGAGTTTTATTGGCACCCTCGAAAGCCGCACCCAGACCTCCTCACAACATTTCAGCCAATGCCGGGTCTGCATCGGGGAGCCGGATGTTGGCCACCACACCACGGAGCGAGAGGAAGAGCTTGTCGCTCCTTGCGCTCATGCGCAACATCTCCTTCGAGGGAAAGGTCACCACGAATCCCCCCTAGGGAAGGTAGGACCATCCAATCCCACTCGGCCTCAACCAAGTGGTGGAGCTCCCTGTCCAACTCAGCCGCGGACAGGGGTTTGTCCGGGAAGGCGATGGGAGCCTCATTGGTGGCCTCCATGACCTCCTCGTCGTCGTCCTCAAAGTCCAGGGAGAAGAAACCCTCCCCAGAGATGGCCTGCCCCAGGATGCGGAGCACCTGCTTGGACTGCTGGTTCACGCAGTCCGCAGAGTTGTGGCCCTCCTGGCTGCAGACCATGCACCGGGGCAGGGCCTTGCACGCAGCTTGGAACTGCCCCGACCGGCCATACTTGAAACACTCCACCTGGCCACTCAGCGGTGCTCTCACCCCCGAACCGTCACCCCGGCTCCCCTGGCCGTGCATCGCCAGATCGTGGCCCGACCCAGCATCCAACCCACGGCCCCCACCGTGGTTGGAAGCCGGACCCAGCCTGCTGGCGGCCTCAGCCTCGCGCGCGCGTGACACGTGGACTTGGGTTTCCTCTCCCGCGTTGTCTACCAGGCAGGAGGAATGGGCGCGGATCCCCTGCTGCTCCCAGCAGAGCCCCGCCCTGGAGACTCCCGCCGCCTGATGCCCCTTGAGCGCGGCGCCCATGCTCCGCCAGAGCCCACTCGCACAGCACCCGCTTCGGGCCCACCTGCAGCTCCCCTGACGGTGCACCTCTGTCTCCCTATGAGCTGAGGTGGACCATCCCGACCACGCCTGACGACACCCCGATCGTGGCTGGTGGGGGAGGCGATGGCATCCGTCCGCTTGACCCCGCGCGGTCCTCCAGGCGCCTCTTGCCGTGGCGGTCCATGGCCTGAGCGAAGGTGAGGAGGAGTGGAGACGGCGGCGGATGGGGAAGGACGTGACGTGCTCTGGAACCAAAACACGCTATCTCCTCGGCACGGGCCGGGAACTCTAGCATCAGATCGGCAACGCCCCTGGGAAGCCAGATCCAACGCGAGGGGCGGGAGTGGGCCGGCCCAGTAAGAGGGGAAGGGTCGTCGTCCCCCTCCGCCAAGGGCAGCAGCATCAGCCCAGGCCCAGGCAGCAGCCCAGCCCAAAGCGCCTCCACACCAGGGGCCTCTGCCTCCGCGACCTCCTCCCCAGGCACTGACACGGCCACGACGGAGACATCCTCCTCCCTGTCGTCAATCAACCCGCGACGACCCCCAAGCTCCCCCGGACACCGGAGTTCCCGCCGCGGAGCGGCTCCTCTGTCGCTGTCGCAGCCCGCTGACTCCTGCGCGTGAGGCGGTGCGCCTCCGCTGGCCACCGCGCCGAGGCTGCCCCTGACGCCAGGAAACAGGAGCCCCGGCCCCCCGGTGCAAACGCCGAGCGGCACCCTGAGCCGGAGGCACCTCCCTATCGGAGCGCGTCAGCCACAAAATCTCCCAGGATCGCCCTCGACCTCGGCACTCCCGCCTCAGGAACCCTAGGGGACCCAGCCTCCTCTTCGCTGGCGGAGCCGACCCCCGTGTCGTCATCGAGCTCCTACGCAAGAACCAAGAACCGGCCACCCAGGCGGCCCAGCCCCGGCGACGGCCGCGAGCATAGCTCCGGGGAGCTCACCAACGACAAAGGCATTTTGAATTTCGCCCGTTAGACCCCTGAACATACAAGTACTAGCACGTCCCAGTGGGATTTCTTCCAAGTTCACTGCCAGTGGAACTTAAACTACTCTACTTGCTTGTCTCTACTTATCCTAGAACTTGAAAGTTGTTTGGTTCGCGCAATTGTAACGTAATCCAATTACAGTGTTACATGTTTGGTGTTACATGTTTGGTTCGGTTCGGCTGTAATCCTATCACGACGGTATCAGATACCAGCGTGTACAAAATTGATTCCGGTCGAAGATCCGTGTAATCAGAAAACATTATCAGCGTAGGAAGTCTCTCCATGTAAGCGGCTCCTCGCCTGTGAACATCTACCTTCCGATCTCCTCGGCTAATGCGCCGCCGCCGCACACCGTCGCCCCTCCGCTGCAGCCAACAGTCTCCTCACATTGTTGTCCTCGTCGTTGTCCTTGGATGTAGCTCCGCCGATAGGCGTCATTTCAACCGAAGCTTCTGGGCGGTATGGATCCCCATGGCAGCGCTAGAGTTCGACCTGGCATGGTGAGGATTGATCAAAGCGAGTGATGAGATGCTGCTGTAGAGGAAAGCTCGTGAGTTGTGATGCTATGTGCCTGATTAATATCTTCTCAACTGATACATCCACGCGAGGATCGATGCGACTGTCGTTCTCGCCCGTGTATTTTCTTGGTTCAGTTCTTCAGAGCAGTGGATTTTTCTGAAATTCCTCCAACATTTAAATCCAATTCAGAGTATCAGCAGATTGATCATTATGATTTTTTGGATTTGATTTCCTCTAGTCTCAAGATTTTCAAATTATTAGTTTGACCTATGAACATACTAACCGGAAGCAACAACGCTAGCAGCCATTGGTATCAATTAACTATACAGTTGCTCAACCAAACAAGTTATGGATTTTGTTGATTACGTTTATAGTCCCAGGGGTATTTCATTACGTTTGCGTTACCTTTTCCGAACCAATCATCTTCCCAATCGGACAACATGGACTTTTTATTAAAGAGAAGGTCATACGGCCCGGCGTTAAATTTATAACGCTAGAAACGGCCACAAAATACAAGCTGCTGGAACCATCTTACACGAACGGGCAGCACCACCCCCAAATGAAAAGACCTACCAAAGGGGCTACAACAGGAGGCAAGCACACCAGGCACAGCTATTACGGTAGACTACAAAGAAGGAGCAGGAGCTGGACGAGCAATGTCGGGCCGGAGTTCCTCCCCGAGGACGAACCAAACGAACACTTCACGCCATCAAGCAACTCCGATGTCATAGGGAACGCCACCGGTAGTCGACCACCACCAGAAACCGACCATCGTTGCCCACAGACCATCAAGAAACACCAGGATAGAGACCGACCATCAACATCGGGAGTGCAGACCAGCACACAAGCTTTGCCGATGAAAGCCAAGAGAAGATCCAATGCCGAAGCACCACACCTCTGCCACAAAACCATCGGGGAACCGCACACCATGAGCTCCAAGGCGGTGTCTTCAAAAAGAGAACGACACAAAGCGCCGACACAGCCCGATCTGAGGATCTTGGGTTTTCACCCGGAGCTTGTAGAAAGGCAAGGAGACGCCACACTAACGCCTTCAATAAGGTAACGGCGTCCGCAGACGTCGCCGTCGTGGCCCAACGAGCAAGGGATTCCTCTCGGCAAAGTCTACGTCTTCTACCCCCATAGCACACGGCTCGCCGGCACCACGTCGCCCTCACGAACCGTGGAAGCCGACCAGTGCCAGGGTCATTGGCTCGCCCGCAAACCAGCATGACCCCCACCACCCAGAGCCGCCGCCCCGGCATCCAAACGAAGCACACTGAAGCTGAAGGAGAGGCCAAGAATCAACAACACAGACACCCCGGAGTCCGGCAAGACAGCGCGGGAGGTCAACGCCGGCCAGGACATGACCTACAACCCCCATGGCTGCCGACGTCACCACATCTGAGGAAGGGAGATGGGATCGAGCGGGCCCGGGGCCCCTGCCCCAACCCGAGAACGAGGTGGCCAAATCCGTGGCTGCGTAGCCCCGTCCCCGTCCTGGAGAGTACCTCGCCGCTACACCACCGCTCCGCAGGTCCAAGCACCGCATCGACCCGATCGCCCCAGCCATCCATGTGCTCGTTCGCGACCCCCGCCGCCGAAGTCACACCACGCGGCCGCCTCCGCGGGCCTGCACACCCGTGAAGCCTCCACATCACCATAGCGTGGCCGCGTGCCGCGCCCCTCACCAGCACAGCTCCCCCGCCGGCCTCAGTGGCCCGCGCCACCACCACCGCGCGAGGGATAGTAGGACACCCCGCCGCCGCTGCCTTCGGGGCTTTGCCCGGCGACGCCCTCGGGCGATGGCGAGGGAGGGGAGGGTCGGAGGAGGGGCGGGCGTCACGGGAGTGCTAGGGTTTCGCCCTGGCCGCTCCCGCGAGCTGGCAGGGACGAAACGGTTAGAGCACGGTCCTATATGAGACTTCGGATTCTAGCTCACAATGCGGAAATTTTAGGACTACCTTCTTTAGCAATGACTAGCTCAAATGTCCGTGTGTTGCTACAGATTAATTTTTTACTATTTGACTACCTCGTGTGACCTCGGTGCCGCCCATATCTCCCATGGCAGCGAGTGCCTTCACTGGTGCAGGTGACACCCTTGTCTCCTGTGACCACTATAGAACAACCACCGGTCCTTCATGACTGCAATCGTTGTCCGTAGACCTGACCACTATCGACCTACCACGCCTCCTTCAGATCTGCGGTTGGCTTGGGATGTGTCTTGCAGATAGCTCCTATGTGCTCGCCAATCTGCATGGGTCCCACGACATGTCCATCTATAAAATTGTCACATATATCTTAAGATGAACATTACTTGTTGTTACCAAGTAGATTGTTGTTAAGACAAACCTTTTGATGATGTATTTAGAGACATGGCCATTAAACTCATTGATATGTGGGTTAATAAAGTTCCCTAGGGGTGCGGCACACGTGATCTGGGAGGAAAGGATGGATAGGTCCGCGCCCACGCTCCTACGATGCGCTGCTCCGGCACCTGCAGCCACCGCCGCCCCGGCCACCCCCACCCTCCCACTCCGGTCGAGCCCACCCCGGAAGACTCCCCGCTCTTCCCTCCTGGCTTCGCGTCGCCGCGGTATGCCTTGGGGCGTGCACATTCCTCCGTGTTCCCGTCAGATCCGGTTTCTCTGCCTCGGGGGCCTCGGAGCTCAGGATCACTTCTGGTGCCGGATTCGCAAGAGGAGAGATCCACCTCGGATGCTGTTGTCTACCCCCGAAAGGTGAGCTTCGCGGCGCGGGATTTGGTGCTAGACTCTGCTCTGCCAAGCATTCATGGTGCCCAGCGACCTTGCTTCAAAAATTCCTCGATGGCCTTCAATGCGGGGAAGGCAGGCTATTGGGTGCACCGTGCGGCATCGCCAGTCCTGCCAGGGCCTTAGCTGTTTCCCCCCAAGGTCAAATCGAGCTCAAAATTGAAGACGAGGGTGACAAGGAATGGACTGAGATGAGGCCGCCATACTGGTGGCGATCATATGCTCATAGGGCTCGTTCCTACCACCAATCAATGCCTCAGCTACCTGCCTTCTATTCAAGCTCAAGGAAATCCACATTTATCAAGCACTCCAAGTGCATCTGCCACAGGTGTTTAACCAAAGGTCTCTGCAAGTTCGAGTGCAGATGTAACTACCTCGGTGAATTGCGCTCTTAGTTACGTGCCTGGATGAGCGAAAGTGGTTAAAATAGTACGGTGGGACCCGGGGCCACCCACGGTAGATCTTTCGGCCGTCCTAACCACTTTCAGAGCATCCGGACAAGAACGAGCGGCGTAATCGGTGGGCGAAGGGATCAACTACATACACAAGTGAATATGTATGCAAGCCACATACAATAGACCTCAGAGCCATTCCATATAAAAGAAATAGAAATATCGCAACGTCATACGGCAAGATCCAAATACCCTAAATAGACATAATAGTTTCGGATAGCTCCTCATACATCAAACATCAGAGTATCAGGCGGAATCGGAAAAACAAGATCTGAGTACGGATAAGAAGCAAATCGGCATAAGATGCCCCGTAAATAAACACATCCCGCCCACAGATCTCACGGATCCCCGTTCCCGGAATCTCTACACCGAGTGGTCGTTGCCAACATCATCCGTCTCCTCCACCCAGTATCCATCTTGCGAGTACACTTGTTCATCTGAATCAAACAATTTATCGTGTGAGACCCTAGGGGTACTCAGCAAGTCTTCATGCCTCTAAAGGGGACACAACCTGGGGTGACGCAATTGCAGCAAAAAATAATAACTACAAGTCTATAGATACTCGCTAACCATCCGCCTAACCAATGATAGACGCATGTTCGTGAATTAAGAACAACAGTTATAACAGTATAATTAACAGATCCATCCTCCTCCTCGCTTACCAACGAGGAAGCGGACGAACAACCCCCATGCGTTGGCAGTTTTATTAACCATTCCATGAGTATTGCACTATTTACTAGTCACGTACTTAGTCAATTTAAAAGCGGTACTTTAGTTAGACTTGTCTATGATCGAGAAACTGTGCTCCAAGTCGTCCATAACCGCGGACACGGCTTTTAGAAAGATTTACCCTGCAGGGGTGCACAAATAGCAACACACACTCGATCAACCTCGGAAAAACCAAATCAAAACCCAACGAGGCATTCACGACAAAACGATCACAGGATTCAGAAATATTTCAGGGGGGCACCCCATTAAGCTACCCGCAACGAAGTTAGCCGGCTCCAAGACGGACCCAAGGTTTATGGCAATGGCTGTAAACGACTGGGAACCCAAAATTGTGATTGGGCTTGTCGATACCGCGAAAACATTCCACGATCCAAAACAGTACAGGTGCTCCACGCACAATCTTAAATAAAGCAGTAACATGGCATAAGTACAGGATAGTATAAAGCCCCAAACTACTTTGTGGCCCCAAGAAATAAAAATGAATCAAGTTCTGGCTCAGGGGGGTCCATAAGGCCTCCCGGATATGGATAGTGGGAATAGTCAAGGAACAGGAATCAAGTACTCGGGGTCCTACGGGACACAAGTGAGCATGAAAAACCAAATAGCAGATATTTCTCACCGGTGCCTCTTTCATTAGTTATCCCATTACTACTCAGGTTATGTTGTTTAGGTACCTCGTTATCCATCAGACACTCACATACCCTACACATGCTTTTCTACGACTCGCATGGCTCAAACAACTCCTGTAGTAATGGCTCATGGGATGGAGGAACAAGCTTCGGTGGGGTTTAAAAGTAAAGGCTATGCAGTACTTGAGATTTAATTTAATGCAATCGCGACTCAATGATGCAAGAATAAGATAGAGGCAATAGGTACTATATGTATGCAAGCATGTGGTAGTGCTTGCTTGGCAGCTCAGTTGAAGCGAGAGATGGATCTGGGTAGAACTCCTATGATTCCTGGTAATTCTCCTGCAGGGCGTCTATTCGAAGAAGAACCAAACAAACAAGGGCCAACATAAATAAAAGTGCACAAGCATAGGAATTAAAATACGACAAGCAAACAAGCATTCCATGATGAATGATGCACAATTTACATGGCATTAAAGTAGCATGGCATGGTGAGGTGTGGGGTACAAGAATAAAGCATTTTATTATTTATTTAGTCAAGTTTTATTGCCATAACCAGTTCTGATTTTTAATAATAACATGATGCATGCTTCAATTCAGAACAAGGAATGCATAGATAGAACGGGCTCGTCGCGCTGATCGATTTAGACATATTATTTGTTGAATTTGGAGTTATAGAATTAAAGTTATTAATTTATTAAGAAAAGGGCATTTTGTGGTAATTTTAATCATCTCGAAAATTTAAAGTGATCAAACATTATTTTGAATAGCATATTTGAATTCCTCACATTTTTCTGATTCAAAAACATATATCATTTGTATTATATGGATTTATAATTTAAAAGCTATTTTTAATTAGATCTGAATTTGTATTTAAACATTTACTGAAATCATTTTATTTAAATAGAAAATCGTCAGGACTTTTTACACCCAGACCGAACTAGCCCAAGTCACTGACGGTGGGGCACGCGGTTCCACGGGCCCACGCGACAGAGGCTGAGCCCACGGGGGCTGACATGTGGGTACGGGCTGGAGCGCGGGTTGAGTGTGTAGAAATGCGGGTGCCTTTTTGTAAAAAGCACAGGGACGCTGACCGGTGGAGCTTGGTGTACCGCGGGTTGAGAGCGAATTAAAAAGGGGGCTATTTGTAAAGTGACCACAGGCCCACTGATCCTCTTCTCCATGTTCTGACGAAACTGACGGACGGATAACGCGGCGCGGTGGGGGCTCGAACCCGCGACGCAGTGCGTGCGCGCAGGCGGCGGTGACCACTGGGCTAGGCGGGGTTTGTTGGAGGAGAAGGGGGACGCGGCTAGGTGAGTTAACACGGCGCGTAGCAGGCTGGTGCGCATACACGTGTGTGCACAGAGAGCGCTCGGCTCGTGGATCCACGCGGCCAGGAAGAGCAAGATGAGGAGAGGGTGTCAGAGAGGTGCAGCAGCTCACCGGGAGTGTGACGGTGGCGGTGGAACGGGCCGAGGTGCAGGGGATCGGCAACGGAGCTGCGGTCGGCCGGGCTAGGGTTTCAGCGGGCGTCGATGTACTGCGGCAGATGTGGGGCTTCTCCTCCTCGCTGGCGTGCTCCGGGTGATGCAGAGGGTGGCTACAGACTTCCCCGACAACCACGACTACACGCCCGCCTCCTCGATCTATAGGTGGACGGCGACACCGAGAGCGGCGGCCGGAGTTGGAGAAGAAGGGGTACGGGGTAGCTAGGGAGGAGAGGGGAGGAAGGGCAGTCCCTGGTTGGATCTGGACGAGAGCGAGGAGACGTGGGGAAAGAGATAAAGGCAAGGGAGAGAGGGGAGGATGCCGTGGGGGATCGGCGAAGTGAAAAGGTGGCACAGCCACCTTTTCTTCCCTCTCTCTCACGTGCTCGAGCTGGGGCTCGGCCTGGTGTGGCTGCAGGTGGGACAGCGGAGCTGAGAGGCTGGCTCGGTGGGACAGGCCTGGCAGCGGGAGAGAAAGAGAGAGGAAGAAGGAGAGGGGAGGCTCGGGTGTAGCTAGGGCTAGCCTCGGCTAGGGTTAGGTTAGAGGGGGTGGGGTAGCTCGCATGGGTAGAGAGGGCTAGGTGGGCCCCTGCCGGCAGAGAGTGATAGGTGTGCCTCGGCATGGTGAGAGGGGGAAGGTGAGGTGAGGGTTAGGGTAAGGGGTTAGGGTTTGGCTTAGAACTAGGTTAGAGAGATGAGGTTAGAGAGGGGTTAGGGTTTTACTAGAGTATGATCCACAAGATACCACAAGTATGTGGTGATGGCATGGAGAGTGAGAAGTGAGAAAAAGTGGTGAGAGGGTTTTTGTGGTGAGCCAACAAAATAAGGCATGAGATGGACGAGATGGTGGGTTTATGGGAAAGATAATCCCACATGATCATGCCTAGATGGGTGATGGATAAGGATTTGATGATAAGCAAAAGAATAGAGCTAACATGAATTAACTCTCAAGGAACCAAGCTACACTCACAAATCCAAGTAAAACCCAAACAAAATAGAATGGTGGTGATTTGCATGGCCCATGCATGGGCATTAAATGCCATGGTCTTATTCTTGTGAAAACAATAATATTGTATCATGGAATTATACACATGCATCCCAAAATATGGAGTAGAGCCAAGCTAAAGGAAATATGTTTGGATCCATCCCAACCCACATGAACTAGAATAAATGGCAAAAGAAAAATAAAAGCTCATGGGTAATTAGGATGGTGGAATTATAAGGTGGTGACAAAGAAAGGTGGTGGAGTGGAATAAAAGATATGCCCCCAACTCAACTTGGGCATCAAGCATTCATCAACAACCAAATACAATATAGCAAGAGCCAAATACAATTACCAATGCATATGAGAGAAGAACCAAATGGGAAAGGTTTTATATGATGCTCAAATGCAAGGTGGAATGATGACATGAGCATGATATAATTATGATGCAACAATTATATGTAGGAAGTAGCCATTATATTACTAGACCAAGTAGCATTACATTTGTTAGACAGATGGGATGCTACAACTCTCCCCCACTAAAAAGGAATCTCGCCCCGAGATTCTAGGAAGAAGAAGAAGACTCAAAGAGGGTAGGATACTTGGCACAGAGCTCATCTTCACGTTCTCAAGTGGCTTCATCAATGGAATGGTGCGACCACTGCACCTTGCAGAACTTGATGGACTTGTTGCGAGACCTTCTTTCTGTGACTTCTAGGATTTTTATGGGGTGTTCTTGATAAGACAGATCTTCTTGGAGATTGATGAGTTCATGGTCCACGGTCCTGCTGGGATCCTTGAAACACTTCTTATGTTGAGAGATATGGAAAACATCATGGACCTTGAGTTTTTTCAGGGAGCTCAAGAGCATAAGCAACTTCTCCTCTTCTTCCACGAATTTTGAAAGGACCGATGTATCTAGGAGCCAGGTTTCCTTTGATACCAAAGCAGTGCGTGCCTCTCATGGGAGTGACACGAAGGTAAACGAAATCACCCGTGACATACTCCATGTCCGTGTGCTTTCTGTCATAATTGCTCTTCTGGCGACTTTGAGCAATCTTCAGATTTTCAAGAATGATGTGAACTTTCTCCTCCGCTTGAGTTACAATGTCGGGGCCAAACAATATTCTTTCACCTGCGCCCGACCAACCAATCGGAGTTCTGCATTTGCGACCATAGAGAGCCTCAAATGGTGCCATCTTTAGACTTTTCTGGAAGCTGTTGTTGTAAGAGAATTCAGCATAAGGAAGGCATTCTTCCCACTTCATGCCGAAAGAGATAACGCAAGCACGGAGCATATCTTCCAGAATCTGATTGATCCTTTCAACTTGTCCTTGCGACTGAGGGTGGTAAGCTGGGCTGAAGTTCAATTTTGTTCCCAAAGCATTTTGGAAACTTCCCCAGAACTTGGAAGTGAAGATACTTCCACGGTATGAACTGATCTCAAGAGGAACCCCATACAGAGAGACAATTCTGTTGATATAGAGCTCAGCCAACTGAATTGCAGAAATTGTTTCCTTGACGGGAAAGAAGTGAGCCACTTTAGAAAGCCTGTCGATGACAACAAAGATTGCATTGTTGCCCTTCTACGACCTTGGAAAATCAGTGATGAAGTCCATCTCTACTTTCTCCCATTTCCATTTCGGAGGCTTCAATCGCTGTAGAAGACCGGAAGGTTTCTGATGGATAGCTTTAACTCTGCGACAAACATCACACTCCGAGACATACTTGGCACAATATCGTTTCAACCCAGGCCACCAATATTGTGTTTTCAAGTCCATGTACATCTTGGTGCTGCCAGGGTGGATAGAAAGAACAGAATCATGTGCCTCCTTGAGAACTTGCTCTCTTAAACCCGGGTAGTTCGGAACAAACATCCGGTGTTCAAAGAAAAGAGTGCCTTGGTCGTCAACGTGGAAAGACTCATACTTCGGAAGCTGAATGTTGGAGATGATCTTTTTAGTGTAAGGATCACCAAGTTGAGTGGAGCGAATTTTTTCTTCCAAGAGAGGTGTTGCCAGAAGGTTCAGAAGATACCCTTGATCCACAATTTCAAGGTTGAGCTTGCGGAATTCCTCGCACAAGAGAGGTTGTTGTTCTTCCACCATGAGATTGTTGACATAAGCTTTTCGGCTAAGAGCATCGGCCATGACATTAGCTTTGCCCAGAGTGTAGTTGATGGTCAAATAGAAATCATTTATTGCTTCAATCCACCTCCTCTGACGAAGGTTAAGATCAGGCTGTGTGAAGATATACTTCAGCCTCTTGTGATCAGAAAAGATCTCACAACAGTTGCCAAGCAAGTAATGCCTCCATACCTTCAAAGCAAAGACAACTGCTGCGAGTTCGAGGTCATGTGTAGGATAGTTGATCTCATGCGTCTTCAACTGTCGAGAGGCATAAGCAACAACTTGTTTTTCTTGCATAAGGACCGCACCCAATCCTTGCAATGAGGCGTCACAGAATATCTAGAAAGGCTTTGATGTATTTGGAGGAACCAAGACTAGTGTGGAAGTGAGCTTCTCTTTGAGTGTTTCAAAGCTTGCTTGACATGCAGGAGTCCAAAGGTATTTCTTGCCTTTCTTGAGGAGATCGGTAAGAGGCTTCGCAATCTTCGAGAAGTTTTGAACGAAGCGACGGCAGTAACTAGCCAAACCAAGGAAACTCCGGACTTCTTTGACATTTATGGGTGGAATCCAGTCAACAATTGTCTTAATAGTTTCTGGGTTGACGGCAATGCCCTTGGCAGAGATGACGTGACCAAGGTAGGTGACTTGAGGCAGCCAAAACTCACACTTGGAGAACTTTGCATACAGGCGGTTCTCACGAAGCTTGTTTAGGACACACCGAAGGTGTTCTTCATGTTCTTCCTTTGACTTAGAATAGACTAGAATGTCATCCAGATAGACCACAACGAACTTATCAAGATACTCCATGAAAACCGAGTTCATAAGCCTCGAGAAGGTGGCAGGTGCATTGGTGAGACCGAAAGACATGACCGTGTACTCATACAGGCCATAGCGAGTGGTGAACGCTGTTTTAGGAACATCTTCCTTGCGGATCTTGATTTGATGATAACCACTTCTCAAATCAAGCTTAGATAATATCATAGCTCCAGCTAGCTGATCGAAGAGATCATTAATCCGCGGAAGGGGATATTTATTCTTGATGGTTTTAGCATTGAGTGCCTGATAGTCAACACAAAGCCTATCAGTCTTGTCTCGCTTCTTCACAAAGATGGTTGGGCTACCCCAAGAAGAAGTGATGTGCTGAATGAAACCCAACTTCTCTTGTTCATCAAGCTGACGTTTGAGTTCAGCCAACTCAGCAGGACCCATTTTATAAGGCTACTTGGAGATAGGAGCAGTACCAGGTTCAAGTTCAATCACAAACTCGACCTCACGATCCGGAGGCATACCTGGCAACTCTTCAGGAAAGACATCTGCAAAAAAATAGACCACCGGAACACTCTGAATACCTTCCATAGCATCATCATTCAGAGCCACCAAAGAGAAAAGCTGAATTGCAGGAGTCAAACTTGGAGAATAGACTATATGGCCTTCAGGAATTCTCAGAGAAACCGAACGTTCAGCACAATCAATCACAGCTGCATTTGTTCTTAACCAATCCATGCCCAAGATAACATCAATGTCAGAATTGCCCAGAATAATTAAGGACGCCGGAAACGAAGAGCCATCAATCTCAATTTGATTGCCATGGCTGATCTTGGTAGATAACAATCTTGCCCCGGGAGAAAGAACCATTAACTTTTTATCCAGCTGGTCTATAGCAAGCTCATGCTCATTTGCAAATTTGTGAGACACAAAAGAATGCGATGCACCAGAATCAAACAAAACTCGTGCAGGAACTGAGTTAACAGGAAGCATACCCATCACAACTCCAGATGCATGCTCAGCTTGAGCGACGTTGACACAGTTGGCACGAGCAACCATAGACCCGGTCTTGGTGTTGATGTTGAGAGCCCGAGGTGGAGGTGCACGAACCATAGAAGAACTTGCCGCAGGTCTTGGAGGTGGTGGAGGAAGAGCTTTGTTGTTCATTGGACAATTCCAGTGCTGATGCCCAGTGTTTCCACAGGTATAGCAAGCACCAGGTGGACATGGAGCAACGTAGCCAGGGACTCCGCCAGGCGCTCGAGGGTAGTTGTGGTTGTAGCCCCTAGGAGCCGCAGTGAAGGAGTTTGGTGGCCTTGCCACAAAGCTTGACGGTCTTGGTGTAGCCGGGAGTGATGGTGGGGTGTTAGGAACCCAGACACGACGCTTAGAAGGAGTTGTCATAGCTGAAGAGCTTGCTGCATCGCGGCTGTGTTTCTTTGACTCCTCAAACACTTGCCTACTTGCTTCTTCCTGCAGAGCTGTATGTTGGAGTTCCAGAAAAGACCCCGGCCTTGCATGAGTGATTGCATATTTGATTGAAGCATTGAGTCCTTGCCTGAACCTCTTCTGCTTTTTCTTGTCATCAGAGATCTCATCGCCACCATACCGAGAAAGGTTCATAAAGTTTCTGATATAGGTATTGACATTGTCAGTGCCCTGCTTGAGGTTGAGAAACACTTCCTTCATCCTTTCCATGACAATTTCTGACAGATATTGCTCTTTGAACGCCGCAGTGAATTGCTCCCAAGTAGGCTGAAAACCAGAGAGGTCTGCCTTGAGGTAATTTTCCCACCACAGAGCTGCATCTCCCTTCAGAAGGTGAGTGGCACATTTGACCCATTCTTGCTCAGGAACATCCGGAGTCATCAGCAACCTTCATATTTCCCGCAGCCAATCATCCGCATCAAGTGGCTGATCAGACACCTCAAATTGGTGTGGGTTGAACTTCAGAAAACTCTTGATGTCTCCTCGCTTGGGAGGTGGAGGTAGCGGAACAAACTCATTCCTCCTCACGCTTTCTTCGAAGCGCTGCTAGTTCTGCTGCATTGCTCCCAAGGCATTGGCAATACTTGCCAACGCAGCTCCTAGTTCAGGTGGTATGTCCTCCTCAGAATGGCGTGGCGGTGCCATCCTGTGATTGATATAAAACACAAGTCAGTACTATAATGGAGAATAATAATAATCCAAAATAGTACCAAAATGGAAGTAATCAAGATTAAAGGATACAATTCACTGAGATGATATTAAAATATCAACAAAGTTCAAAGCACCTAGAAGATATTAAGCATATCGCACACGACTGAACAAGGAGTGTGGTACACAAACTAACAAAGAAATTTTTTCCGCAAATCTCGGCATTAAAATACCACTATATGCGCAAAACCACTTAACGAATCAAAATTAGTAACTCTACCCATTCAATATACAAGAGCGAATGATCAAAGTAGTGGTATGGTCGCGACTCCATCCCGCACTCAAATCATTACTCCACACATGAATCAGTAAAACACATATCCCAACACCTTCTTATTAAGATGAACCTAAAGATTAGTAACTACGGAAACGAACACCCCAAACAAGATAACGTCGGATAACAAAGAGTAAGACAGATCGCACCGGTATACAACGAATCAGGCAGATCGCGTCGGTTTACAAAGGCATGTCGGTATGGAATGTACCAACAGTTGATAACCAAAAGGCAGATAGAGATAACATTTGGATGCAACAGATAGACAAGGAATTCACACACGCACACACACACACACAACGTATGGTACTACGGAACCCAGAACACGTGAATCCTAGTTTGAATTTTTAGAAGAGGATTGAAAACGTTACACTTCCTTACCAGAAAAGGGTGGGTGGGTAAGAAAAAAAATGGAAACAGTCCTACTCTCACGTTTTTGTTTTTCCCTAGTATACATAACTACCCAAAATATTTGCTAGACTGACAACGACCATTTTGGCTGAGACCCTGAAGGGCGGGATGGCTCTGATACCAATTGTAACTACCTCGGTGAATTACGCTCTTAGTTACGTGCCTGGATGAGCGAAAGTGGTTAAAATAGTACGGTGGGACCCGGGGCCACCCACGGTAGACCTATTGGCCGTCCTAACCACTTTCAGAGCATCGGGACAAGAACGAGCGGCGTAATCGGCAGGCGAAGGGATCAACTACATACACAAGTGACTATGTATGCAAGCCACATACAACAGTCCTTAGAGCCATTCCATATAAAAGAAATAGAAATATCGCAACGCCATACGGCAAGATCCAAATACCCTAAATAGACATAATAGTTTCGGATAGCTCCTCATACATTAAACATCAGAGTATCAGGCGGAAGCGGAAAAACAAGATCCGAGTACGGATAAGAAGCAAATCGGCATAAGATGCCCCATAAATAAACACATCCCGCCCACAGATCTCACGGATCCCCGTTCCCGGATTCTCTACACCGAGTGGTCGTTGCCAACATCATCCGTCTCCTCCACCCAGTATCCATCTTGCGAGTACACCTGTTCATCTGAATCAAACAATTTATCGTGTGAGACCCTACGGGTACTCAGCAAGTCTTTATGCCTCTAAAGGGGACACAACCTGGGGTGACGCAATTGCAGCAAAAAATAATAACTACAAGTCTATAGATACTCGCAAACCATCCGCCTAACCAATGATAGACGCATGTTCGTGAATTAAGAACAACAGTTATAACAGTATAATTAATAGATCCATCCTCTTCCTCGCTTACCAACGAGGAAGCGGACGAACAACCCCCATCCGTTGGCAGTTTTATTAATCATTCCATGAGTATTGCACTATTTACTAGTCAGGTACTTAGTCAATTTAAAAGCGGTACTTTAGTTAGACTTGTCTATGATCGAGAAATTGTGCTCCAAGTCGTCCATAACCGCGGACACGGCTTTCAGAAAGATTTACCCTGCAGGGGTGCACAAATAGCAACACACACTCGATCAACCTCGGAAAAACCAAATCAAAACCCAACGAGGCATTCACGACAAAGCGATCACAGGATTCGGAAATATTTTAGGGGGGCACCCCATTAAGCTACCCGCAACAAAGTTGGCCGGCTCCGAGACGGACCCAACGTTTGTGGCAATGGCTGTAAACGACTGGGAACCCGAAATTGTGACTGGGCTTGTCGATACCGCGAAAACATTCCACGATCCAAAACAGTACAGGTGCTCCACGCACAATCTTAAATAAAGCAGTAACATGGCATAAGTACAGGATAATAATAAAGCCCCAAACTACTTTGTGGCCCCAAGAAATAAGAATGAATCAAGCTCTGCCTCAGGAGGGTCCATAAGGCCTCCCGGATGTGGATAGTGCGAATAGTCAAGGAACAGGAATCAAGTACTCGGGGTCCTACGGGACACAAGTGAGCATGAAAAACCAAATAGCAGATATTGCTCACCGGTGCCTCTTTCATTAGTTATCCCATTACTACTCAGGTTATGTTGTTTAGGTACCTCGTTATCCATCAGACACTCACATACCCTACACATGCTTTTCTACGACTCGCATGGCTCAAACAACTCCTGTAGTAATGGCTCACGGGATGGAGGAACAAGCTTCGGTGGGGTTTAAAAGTAAAGGCTATGCGGTACTTGGGATTTAATTTAATGCAATCGCGACTCAATGATGCAAGAATAAGATAGAGGCAATAGGTACTATATGGATGCAAGCATGTGGTAGTGCTTGCATGGCAGCTCAGTTGAAGTCAGAGATGGATCTGGGTAGAACTCCTATGATTCCTGGTAATTCTCCTGCAGGGCGTCTATTCGAAGAAGAACCAAACAAACAAGGGCCAACATAAATAAAAGTGCACAAGCATAGGAATTAAAATACGACAAGCAAACAAGCATGCCATGATGAATGATGCACAATTTACATGGCATTAAAGTAGCATGGCATGGTGAGGTGTGGGGTACAAGAATAAAGCATTTTATTATTTATTTATTTAGTCAAGTTTTATTGCCATAACCAGTTCTGATTTTTAATAATGACATGATGCATGCTTCAATTCAGAACAAGGAATGCATAGATAGAACAGGCTCGTCGCGCTGATCGATTTAGACATATTATTTGTTGAATTTGGAGTTATAGAATTAAAGTTATTAATTTATTAAGAAAAGGGCATTTTGTGGTAATTTTAATCATCTCGAAAATTTAAAGTGATCAAACATTATTTTGAATAGCATATTTGAATTCCTCACATTTTTCTGATTCAAAAACATATATCATTTGTATTATTTGGATTTATAATTTAAAAGCTATTTTTAATCAGATTTGAATTTGTATTTAAACATTTACTGAAATCATTTTATTTAAACAGAAAATCGTCAGGACTTTTTACACCCAGACCGAACTAGCCCAAGTCATTGACGGTGGGGCACGCGGTTCCACGGGCCCACGCGACAGAGGCTGAGCCCACGGGGGCTGACATGTGGGTACGGGCTGGAGCGCGGGTTGAGTGTGCAGAAATGCGGGTGCCTTTTTGTAAAAAGCACAGGGAGGCTGACCGGTGGGGCTCGGTGTACCGCGGGTTGAGAGCGAATTAAAAAGGGGGGCTATTTGTAAAGTGACCATAGGCCCACTGTTCCTCTTCTCCACGTTCTGACGAAACTGACGGACGGATAACGCGGCGCGGTGGGTGCTCGAACCCGCGACGCGGTGCGTGCGCGCAGGCGGCGGTGACCACTGGGCTAGGCGGGGTTTGTTGGAGGAGAAGGGGGAAGCGGCTAGGTGAGTTAACACGGCGCGTAGCAGGCCGGTGCGCATACACGTGCGTGCAGAGATTGCGCTCGGCTCATGGATCCACGCAGCCAGGGAGAGCAAGACGAGGAGAGGGTGTCAGAGAGGTGCAGCAGCTCACCGGGAGTGCGACGGTGGCGGTGGAACGGGCCGAGGTGCAGGGGATCAGCGATGGAGCTGGCGGCCGGCCGGGCTAGGGTTTCAGCGGGCGTCGATGTACTGCGGCAGATGTGGGGCTTCTCCTCCTCGTTGGCGTGCTCCGGGTGATGCAGAGGATGGCTATGGACTTCCCCGACAATGACGACTACACGCCCGCCTCCTCGATCTGTAGGTGGACGGCGACACCGAGAGCGGCGGCCGAAGTTGGAGAAGAAGGAGTACGAGGTAGCTGGGGAGGAGAGGGGAGGAAGGGCAGTCCCTGGTTGGATCTGGGCGAGAGCGAGGATACGTGGGGAAAGAGATAAAGGCGAGGGAGAGAGGGGAGGATGCCGTGGGGGATCGGCGAAGTGAAAAGGTGGCTCGGCCACCTTTTCTTCCCTCTCTCTCACGTGCTCGAGCTGGGGCTCGGCCTGGTGTGGCTGCAGGTGGGACAGCGGAGCTGAGAGGCTGGCTCGGTGGGACAGGCCTGGCAGCGGGAGAGAAAGAGAGAGGAAGAAGGAGAGGGGAGGCTCGGGTGTAGCTAGGTCTAGCCTCGGCTAGGGTTAGGTTAGAGGGGGTGGGGTAGCTCGCATGGGTAGAGAGGGCTAGGTGGGCCCCTGCCGGCAGAGAGTGATAGGTGTGCCTCGGCATGGTGAGAGGGGGAAGGTGAGGTGAGGGTTAGGGTAAGGGGTTAGGGTTTGGATTAGAACTAGGTTAGAGAGATGAGGTTAGAGAGGGGTTAGGGTTTTACTAGATTATGATCCACAAGATACCACAAGTATGTGGTGATGGCATGGAGAGTGAGAAGTGAGAAAAAGTGGTGAGAGGGTTTTTGTGGTGAGCCAACAAAATAAGGCATGAGATGGAGGAGATGGTGGGTTTATGGGAAATATAATCCCACATGATCATGCCTAGATGGGTGATGGATAAAGATTTGATGATAAGCAAAAGAATAGAGCTAACATGAATTAACTCTCAAGGAACCAAGCTACACTCACAAATCCAAGTAAAACCCAAACAAAATAGAATGGTGGTGATTTGCATGGCCCATGCATGGGCATTAAATGCCATGGTCTTATTCTTGTGAAAACAATAATAATGCATCATGGAATTATACACATGCATCCCAAAATATGGAGTAGAGCCAAGCTAAAGGAAATAGATTTGGATCCATCCCAACCCACATGAACTAGAATAAATGGCAAAAGAAAAATAAAAGCTCATGGGTAATTAGGATGGTGGAATTATAAGGTGGTGACAAAGAAAGGTGGTGGAGTGGAATAAAAGATATGCCCCCAACTCAACTTGGGCATCAAGCATTCATCAACAACCAAATACAATATAGCAAGAGCCAAATACAATTACCAATGCATATGAGAGAAGAACCAAATGGGAAAGGTTTTATATGATGCTCAAATGCAAGGTGGCATGATGACATGAGCATGATATAATTATGATGCAACAATTATATGTAGGAAGTAGCCATTATATTACTAGACCAAGTAGCATTACATTTGTTACACAGATGGGATGCTACAGCAGAGATCCAATTAGATGCCGCGCTTGCAAGAGGAGTGGCCATAAAGCCAGAGACTGCACTGACTCCTCCCCATCCGCTCCTGCTTCCTCAACTTCTGCCCCTGCTAGCCCAAGACCAAGCGCCCCCCCTGTCGTGCCCCACAGTTCCTGTGCCAAGCCCTTCAGGTCCGTTCGAGCAGGGCCCTGTAGGCATGTGCCCTCCCTCGACCACCGCGTCTGGCACTTCTTCGTCGCGTGCGACCACCATGTCGCGGATTGGTCACCCCTCCTTGCGGCCGAAGGAGGGTCATGTTCTGATCGTGGCGTCCAGGGAGTCGAAGGCGCAGGTGATAAATTGCAAATGTATCTATAATTTTTGATGTTCCATGCTTGGTTTTATCCACTTTCTTGTGTTTTGTCCGTACTTTGGAGTGCTTTTCATATGATTTCTTGGACTAACCTATTACCAAGAGCCACACTGCCAGCTGCCTGTTTTCTGCTGGTTTTGGGTAAAGGAAAGTCAGAAAATGAATATTCTCGGAATTGGACGGGAAAAAAGCCAAAGTGCCTATTTTTCCGAAAGTCATCAGATGCCAGAATACGAGACGGAGAAGGGCCAGAGGGCAGCCACACCACCTGGCCGCGCGGCCAGGCTTGGCCCACGCCAGGGGGTGGTGTGGCCAGCCCAAGCACCCCCTCGGCCTCTCCTTCCACCTATATATTGCCCTCGGGACGAAAACCCTAAATACCTGATCAAAAATCCACGAAAGAGTCTGTAGCCGCCGTCATCTCCATCCCTAGATTGGGAGGGATCTGAAGCTCTTCCCGGCACCCTGCCGGAGAGGGGAATTCACCCTGGAGTCCTTCTTCATCACCATGCAAGCCTTCGGTGTGATGCGTGAGTAGTTCATCCTTGGACTACGGATCCATGTAGTATCTAGATGGCTGGTTCTCCTCCTTTGTGCTTTCATGTCTAGATCTTGTGAGCTCCGTTCATGATCAAGATCATCTATTTGTAATTCTACATGTCGTGTTTGCGGGGATCCGATGGATATTGAGATGCTATTTCAGATTGATTATTGATTCTATCATGTCTTTGTTATTTGTGATCTTGCATGCTTTCTGTTGTTAGTAGCTATCTTGGCCAAGTAGATGCTAGCAACTCCAAGAGTTAGTATTTATGCTCGATAGCGGGTTCATGCCTCTGGTAATCTGGGGTAGTGACAGAAATCTCTAAGGTACTGTGCTGTTGCTACTAGGGAGAAAACAACAATCCTTTGTTCATAGAACAATCGTATTGTGTACTTTACACGCAATTCGTAAAGCAATAATCTGTTGCTTGCAACTTAATACTAGAGGGGGTTCGGATGATAACTTGAAGGTGGATCATTAGTCATAGATGCAGTTGGATGGCGGTCTATGTATAATGTTGTAATGCTCAATCAAGTCTCAAAGGAGTCAAGATGAGTAGTATATGCATGTATTGCTTTCTCAATGTTTGTCAATTGCCCCGCTGTAATTTGTTCACCCAGCATGTTATCTATCTTAAGGAGAGCCACCTCTAGTGAACTATGGATCCCGGTCCTTTTCTTTTACATACAATCTACAAACTGTTTAATGCCTTGTGTTTACTTTCTGCAAACTATTACTTCCTTCCATTTGATACGTTTAATCCTTTGTTTTCAGCAAAACACGGTGAGATTGACAACCTCATCGCAAGTTGGGGACAAAGTTCTGTGGTTGTGTTGTGCAGGTCTCCACGTTGCTACTAGCACCGGTAGTGCGCCCTGCCAAGGCTCAGCTAGCAACACCTTTGGGGTGTTTCCTTGCTCCTATTGGTTTGATTAAACCTTGGTTTCATAACTGAGGGAAACTTTTTGATGTGCTCATCATACCTTCCTCTTGGGGTTCCCAACGAGCTCTACATTAACACTGAGCCATCAAGCATTTTTCTAGCGCCGTTGTCGGGGAGTCAAGGACATCTTCACAAGGGGAGTCCCTCATAACCAATCTCTTTACTTTGTTATTTTTGTTTTTCTTAGTTTCTTTTTGCTTTGTTTGCTTGTTTCTTTATCAAAAACACAAAAAAATCGTTTTACTAGTTTGCTATCTTATTTCAAAAACACACAAAAATTAAGTCTCCTTTAGTTGTTTCCTCTTCCTTAGCTCACCATGTTGATCCCTAAATTCACCCTAAAAGATCTTTCAATTGGTAGTGGTTCTATAATTGGGAAAGATAATATTGAAGAATTCTTTAATCATGTTAGTAAGCATGAAGATACTGAGGATAGATCCTTTGCAGAACTTGCTCCAAACTATGAGATTGCTGCAGCTTCTTTAATTCACATGTTAGAAGCTAGGTTTGTTAACCTCAACCCCGTAATGCAAGTAATGTTTCTTAAGCTTAAAGAAATTGAGGACCCTGAAAAGAGGGATTTTATTCTAGAAACTTTGTTTAAGGAGTTCTATGATGTTGCCAAGGAAGCTAGGAAAGTCTTTGAACATTTCCATATGCTAGGCTCATGTGTAGATGTTGTTGGTACATGAGAAAAGATGAACAAAACTAAACCTAATGGGGAGGAACCTAAGATACCAATACCCTTTAAACTGGTAGCAATACATGAAGCCATAGAAAGAAATCTTGATTGGATTTTTCCTGAAAACCCTTTGGATGAAAATAGTGAACCTAAGATGATTGAGAGAGGATCCCCTAGAACTTACTTGGATGATATACCTTCCCTTCTTGAAGATATTTCTGGTATTAATCTTAATGCTTCTTCATTTGAGAACACTTGATTCTTTTTCTTGCTTCTTATGCCTAACTTAAAGGCGTTAAAGAAAAGTACTTATTGGGAGATAACCCAAAAGTTGTAGATGAGTCTCGGAAGTTATTACCTCTGAAATAACCGCTCTTTATCCTTTTTACTTGCTTTTTGTGCCAAGAGTAACCTCTAATGAGAGAGAAGTAATGATTGGAAAAGTTGATGTCCTGAAGCGTGAATTTTTGTGCTTCTTCCCCAGGTTGTTATCTAACTTTCGTTAGTTCAACACTTTTTGATTTTAGCAACAGAAGGTCTTCTAAAAAATTCGTCTTTACCTACTGGTCTGTTTTGACAGATTTCTGCCATTTTCTGCATTTGCTTCTTGTTGGTTCCTTTTTGATTTCTTTTGGGGAATTGAGATTTTTGAGGGAAGTGCTTCAGTAGCTAGTGTTCTAATGGAAGTTTATTTTGTGTTAGATCTGAACCTTAAGACTTATTCATCTTGAGTGCACTAATGTTGCTAATAAAGATTGTGTGAAGTTTTGTATGAAGGAAAAATTCTAGGTGTATGGAAGGAATGAGTAATGAGATGAAGGATGGACCAAAGCTCAAGCTTGGGGATGCCACGCGTGTAACCCCAAGAAATATCCAAGAATTACAAGCGTCAAAGCTTGGGTATGCCCAAGGCATCTGGGCATCCCCTTCTTCATCAATAAAAATCCCAGGTTTCTTCCAAACGCTTCATTTTTATTGTTTCATGCACAATTGTGTTGTTCTTGGAGCGTCTTCTTTTTCATTTTCGTTTTGGTTTTTTGTTTGCTTGGTTTGCTTAGTTTTCTGAATAAATTGGTTGAACCCCCTCTTTCATACATTGGTTTGGAAATAGTTTGGTTTGGTTTGGAAAAGAGTAGGAAAGTTCATACTTATGTGGTAAAAAGAGCTTGTTTTTGACTGTGGCATATGCTCTATCATGCCATGCTTGATATTGTTTTGGCTTTATGCTTGGTATTCTTTGCTTTAGCATGACTTCTTATAAACAATTGAGATTTGCTTAATGTGCCTTGGATGAATCATGCGTTGTTTTAGCATATTAAAGCATAGTGTAGTGGTATTCTCCTTTGATGCTTTATTTGGGTTGACTTGGCGCATGCTCACACCATGTTATGACTATCCAAAGTCACCATAGCCTTTATGATCCTTTAGTTTTCAACTTGTAGTATCACTTTATGCTTTGATCAATGATGTTTTGTCGCTCTGCATGATTATGGCCATTATTGCTCTCTTAGTTTGTCGCTCCCAGTCTTTTGCTAGCCTCCACCACCAAGTATGAGTTCCACTCATGCATCCAACTCCCTAAACCAAGTTATTCCAAAGAGTCCACCATACCTACCTACTAGCTTATGCTATTCCAAGTATATTCATGCTTTTTTTACCTTCCAAATTAAACTTGTTATGAGAAAACTAGTGATTAAAGCTCTCACGAACTTGATGGCACACTTTACTTTTCTTGCCCTTAATAAACTTGAACCATTGTGTCGTCTATGTTGTATATTCTTGCACTTATTTGTTGGGAATTAGCAGAACCATGCTTTCATGGGGAATGCTTTCAACATTGCACTTGGTACTTGTACCTAGTTGATATCATACTCTTTTGTATATGGATGTCGTCGGTGTGAAATGAAAGGGGAGCTTGTAAGTCCATAGAGTTATGTATATGTGTTAGAGAAACGCCTGGGCCACTGGTCTAATCCATGATAACATGGTGGAAACCTGCAGCGTAACCATAATGAGCTATCTATGAAGCATTCTTCTTATAAAAAAAGAGTCCTATATTGAGAAAAAAAGAGAAAAGAGAAAAAAAGAGATTATGAAAAGAGGAAAGAGAGAAAAAAGCACCATATTCCCATGGTAAATAAGAAGATTGCTGAGATGCTCGTTGTCTCCTTGCCTTATCGTTTTGATATGGGGATTCTTCCGTATCATCGGGCAAGGGGTACCCCGTTGGCGGTTCTCTATGATACACATGTACTTACGATGACAAGAACTTACCGGTGACTAAACTTGAGTAGCATGAGGAGCGGCCATCGTATACAAGGGACATGAGATTTCTAACTTATACTTCGTCAAGCATGTACACCATAGTTTGTTCACTTTAACCTTAATCACTTCAAGATGCTTATGATAGGGGCAATGAGATCTGAAAGCTATAAGTATCATAATTTTTGGAAGCTCTTTATGAGACTTGAATCCCTACTTCCTTTTACAAAGGCCTTTCTTCCACCATTACATTGAGTCTCCACCTTCTATCTTTATGCACCTACTTTGAGAGTATAGTGGCTATTCTTAGTTCTATGTGCATTGTCCCAAGACTAGTTGATTGATGCATAACTTGATATTGCTTGTTTTAAACTATTTGTATCTAGTCACTCTTATGAACTTTGAAGGTGTCCTATGCATTTATATTTGCTACTCTACGAGGGACAAGATGAATACTATTATGCTATGTTTTCTTTATGTGAAACAAACAAACGTCTTGCAAAGCATTGTTATTCATGAATCTTTTGTTTGTGCATTTTCATATTGTATCATAGTTTCTTTGTCTTATTGCTAGAACTTTGTCTTTCATGTTTTGATTGAAGTACTATGATCCCAGCTTTGAATGTTTTACAAATACTTTGATCAAGTCTTTGATGGTGCATGTCACCTCAAAAATTATTCTTTATTTTTATCACTTACCTACTCGAGGACGAGCATGAGTTAAGCTTGGGGATGTTGATACATTGCAAATGTATCTATAATATTTGATGTTCCATGCTTGGTTTTATCCACTTTCTTGTGTTTTGTCCATACTTTGGAGTGCTTTTCATATGATTTCTTGGACTAACCTATTAACAAGAGCCACAGTGCCAGCTGCCTGTTTTCTGCTGTTTTTGGTTCCAGGAAAGTCAGAAAATGAATATTCTCGGAATTGGACGGGAAAAAAGCCAAAGTGCCTATTTTTCCGGAAGTCATCGGATGCCAGAATACAAGACGGAGAAGGGCCAGAGCGCGGCCACACCACCTGGCCACGCGGCCAGGCTTGGCCCACGCCAGGGGGTGCTGTGCCAGCCCAAGCACCCCCTTGGCCTCTCCTTCCGCCTATATATTGCCCTCGGGATGAAAACCCTAAGTACCGATCAAAAATCCGCGAAAGAGTCTGTAGCCGTCATCATCTCCATCGCTAGATCGGGACGGATCTGAAGCTCTTCCCGGCACCCTCCCGGAGAGGGGAATTCACCCTGGAGGCCTTCTTCATCACCATGCAAGCCTCCAGTGTGATGCGTGAGTAGTTCATCCTTGGACTACGGATCCATGTAGTAGCTAGATGGCTGGTTCTCCTCCTTTGTGCTTTCATGTCTAGATCTTGTGAGCTCTGTTCATGATCAAGATCATCTATTTGTAATTCTGCATGTTGTGTTTGCGTGGATCCGATGGATATTGAGATGCTATTTCAGATTGATTATTGATTCATGTCTTCATTATTTGTGATCTTGCATGCTTTCCGTTGTTAGTAGCTATCTTGGTCAAGTAGATGCTAGCAACTCCAAGAGTTAGTATTTATGCTCGATAGTGGGTTCATGCCTCTGGTAATCTGGGGAAGTGACAAAAATCTCTAAGGTACTAGATGTGATGTTGCTACTAGGGAGAAAACAACAATCATTTGTTCATAGAACAATCGTATTGTTTACTTTACACGCAATCCGTAAAGCAATAATCTGTTGCTTACAACTTAATACTGGAGGGGGTTCGGATGATAACCTGAAGGTGGATTATTAGTCATAGATGCAGTTGGATGGCGGTCTATGTATAATGTTGTAATGTCCAATCAAGTCTCAAAGGAGTCAAGATGAGTAGTATATGCATGTATTTCTTTCTCGATGTTTGTCAATTGCCCCGCTGTAATTTGTTCACCCAGCATGTTATCTATCTTAAGGAGAGCCACCTCTAGTGAACTATGGATCCCGATCCTTTTCTTTTACATACAATCTACAAACTGTTTACTGCCTTGTATTTACTTTCTTCAAACTATTACTTCCTTCCATTCGATACGTTTAACCCTTTGTTTTCAGCAAAACACGGTGAGATTGACAACCTCATTGCAAGTTGGGGACAAAGTTCTGTGGTTGTGTTGTGCAGGTCTCCACGTTGCTACTAGCACCGGTAGTGCGCTCTGCCAAGGCTCAGCTAGCAACACCTTTGGAGTGTTTCCTTGCTCCTACTGGTTTGATTAAACCTTGGTTTCATAAATGAGGGAAACTTGCTGCTGTGATCATGATACCTTCCTCTTGGGGTTCCCAACGAGCTCTACATCAACACTAAGCCATCAGCAGGCTATCAGGCTATCTAGTCTGGCCGCCGTGGTATGGCTTGGCCATGGCCGCCCTGCCACCAACGCGGCCACCATCAAGAGAGGCATCCAGCAGTACACCGGCCTCGACGAGAAGACCTTCAAGGTTGTGCCACACTACCCACAAGATTTCTTCGTCATCTTTGAGCATCTACACCATCGTGAGCTTCTCACGCAAGGTCCTGGGCACTTTGATTTTGAGGGGCTTGACATCCACACCTGCAACTGGCGCCTTGACGCCAATGTCGACGCCATCGACTTCTACCACCATGTGTACCTGAGTATAGAGGGCATCCAGCTCAACGACTAGACTGATGATGTTATAGGCTGCATCCTCGGACCGCGAACAGTCTTCCACTACTTCGACATCTCCACGGTGATGCGTGAGGATGCCACATCGCTCAAGCTATGGGCGTGGTCATCTAACCCCAACAAGATCCCCAAGGTGCAGTACGTGATAGTGGTGGGCAGTGGGGCGGCACCCTTGGTGTCCTCCTCCACGGCTGGCCGCCGTGGGCTGGTGCGGCATGCCATCATCCACCTCGACCTCCATGAGGATTTCACCCCCAACAAGGACGGACGCCCACCGCGCCACGTCACCACCAACTCCTTCGACACCATCCTTGGAGTTGTTTATGGAGAGCGGAGCATCAAGGATCGGGCCAAAACTCCAAGAAGCAGCCTTAGGGACGGACATGGCCGCATAGATGATGACAGGGACCAGCGCTGGGAGCACGATGATGACCATGGCCACGGGCGTGATGCGGGTCATCGGTCTTGGGCGGGACGGCTATTCTCTCGCAGTCGCTCTCGCGCCCAGGCTAGCCGCGACCATGGTAGGGATCACGATGATCAACGGCATTACGACAACCGCGACGGCCGCCGCGGAGGTGGACGCGATGATCGGGACGGAAGGAGGCATGAGGTGGAACCGGTGGCTCCTGGCTCGCGCTCCCACTCGCCTGCTAGGACTGCACGCCGCCCTGGTCATGCTTCTGCATGTGGCCGACCGCTGCTACCCTCCTCTTGCCCCAACTCGAGCTTTGTTCTAGAGGCGCGTCGCTCGGTGTCGCCGGCGGACTGGCTGCGCAGGGCTAGCCCCTACTTCCGCCCGCAGGTGAGCCCTCAGGTTGAGGGCCTTGAGGCCTTCTGCGTTGGACGCCTGGACAAGATGCACATGCATCTCGTCGCTCCCTCGCACCCCACGGCACCCGTGGTGTCACCGCCTATAATCATGGGACCTATTCTAAGACCTGTGATCGCCACAACGCCTGTCCACGCCTCCAGCACTTCAACGTTGGTTCCTATCACTGCCTCCACCGCGACTACCACGCCGATTTCGCCCGCTCAGCCGGTGGCCATGCATGATCCCTCGTCGTCCTCTTCGGTTGGCTGCACGCCTCGGTTTGTCCCCATCCAGCAGGCGATCCTCACAGCAGCAGACTCAACGCCGCCACGTCCACCAGCTGCTAGGCACAAGACCCTTGCCAGAGTGACCAACTTTGTGGGCTTCCTAGTGCAGCAATCAAGCCCGTGCCTCAAGAAGAAGTGTGGTAGCATGCCGATCACCAAGCTCACGGAAAAGGTGCTCTGCCACAGTCTTGGCATTGTCAGTGATGGGGAGCCAATCACCGAGGCTGCTATTGCCAAGTTTGTGGCCATGTTCAATGGCCAGCTACCGGACATTGCGATTTCTGCCCTTAGGTCCCTATTCAGGATGGATTGTGACTTCGCTTCGGTAGTTGAGGAAGCCATGGTGCAGCATGGAGGATCTGGAGCGGTGGAGCTACAGGCGCAACCAGCGCTAGAAGAGGAGGCCTAATCAGAGCTGCACCTCCCTAGTTGACGTTCTTATGTTTCCAAATGTTGCACAACTTGCCTATGATTGAGTCTGTGTTAGGTAAGCATGTTAGCAGCTATTGGCAGCTGACTCCCCTAGCCCTGGAGAGGCCTTATTGTCATGGTTCTCTAGGCTTTGATGTAATGCTGGTTATCAATGCATGATAATGAGATGACGATTAATTTCCTGAACTGGAATGTTAGAGGCTTGAACGACCCAGGTAGACATGATGTTGTAAGTGGGATTGTGGCTTCAACTACTTGCCATTTGGTTTGTCTATAGGAAACCAAACTTGAAGCTGTTGATCAGGTTCTGGCTGCTCATCTTGGAAGACAAAGACTGAGAGGTTTTGCACAGAGACCTGCGGTGGGAACTAAGGGCGACATCCTTCTCCTTTGGGATGAAAGCATGGTCCAAGTTTCTAATATTTTGGTTCATACCTTCTCTCTCTCGGCCACTATCAAAGATATTGGTCCCCTCATTGAATTTAGGGTCACATCGGTCTACGGTCCTACGAGAGGAAACCTAAAGGATGAGTTTTTTGCCGAACTTGTCACGACAAAGCCTCCAGCAGGCTATAGATGGTTGGTCACCGGCGATTTTAGTCAAATTTATCGGGCTTGTGACAAGAACCGAAACAATAGCAACCGCAACCGCATAACTCGCTTCCGTAACGCCCTCAACACATGTGAGCTCAAGGAAATTCACTTGCAAAATAGGAGGTTTACTTGGAGCAACAAGCAACAAGACCCAACCCTTAGCAAACTTGATAGCTTCTTTTGTAATGCAGAGTGGGATGTTACTTTTCGTACTCATATTCTTCACGCCCTCTCCTCCGCCCTTTTTGATCACTGCCCGCTCCTCCTTGTGAGAGTGGGCCGAAAAGGCCTAAAGTTTTCCGGTTTGAATTTTTTTGGATTAAGATGCCTGGGTTCAAGGAGGTGGTGCAAGAGGCTTGGGGTGCGAGCAATAACCATGTTGAGCCATGTCAAAGGCTCTTTCACAAGCTCACAAGAACAACCAAGAAGCTTCGCGCTTGGAGCAAATCACTTTTCTCAAGTACGAAGGTTCAATTCCACATGGCCCTTGAGATTATCCTTCGACTCGACGTTGCTCAAGAATCCAGAGCCTTAAGTGTTGGTGAGAGGGACCTTAGGACAAGACTAAAAAGGAGGGTTCTTGGTCTTGTCGTGCTTGAGAGGTCTAGAAAATGGCAAACTTCTAGAGTCAAGAACCTAAAGGAAGGTGACGCAAACACAAGATATTTCCATCTTCGCATTAACGGGAGGAGGAGGAAAAATCTAATCTTGCGCCTCAAACATGGGAATGGATGGGTGACCGACCATGGACAAAAGAAGGAAATAATCCACTCGCACTTCAAGAAAATCATCAAAAAAGGGCCACCAAGAACCAAGGACTTTAATTGGGCTAATATACCGACGCCCCTTTGCGACCTCTCCAACATGGATGCTCCTTTCACCGAGGATGAAGTCAAAGCGGCTATCAAAGGCTCCCATAGAGACAAGGCTCCGGGCCCGAATGGTTTCACCGGGGCCTTCTTCAAATCATGTTGGGACATCATCAAGGCCGATCTCATGGCCGTCATCAACAACTTCTCCGACCTCCGCAACAACAACTTCCATTGGTTAAACTCCGCCAACATTGCTCTCGTACCAAAGAAGGATGGCGCTGAGGATATCACCGACTTTAGGCCTAGTAGCCTCATTCATGCTATTGTCAAGATCATTGCCAAAATGCTTGCTACTAGACTTGCCCCACATATGGACAAGCTTGTTTCCAATGCCCAAAGTGCCTTCATTAAAAAGAGGAGTATTCATGACAACTTCCTCTACGTGCGTAACTTGGCAAGAAAGTTCCATAGGACAAAGACCCCAACCCTTCTCTTCAATCTTGATATCAAGAAGGCTTTTGACTCCGTTCGTTGGGACTACCTCATGGATTTGCTTGAGCACCTTGGTTTCCTGAGAAAATTTCGGAATTGGATTTTCGCGCTTCTATCCTCGGCCACCTCAAGGGTGATTCTCAATGGGACAACCGGCGATCCAATCAAGCATGGGAGAGGGTTGAGGCAAGGAGACCCTCTCTCTCTCCCCTCCTTTTCGTCCTTGCTATTGACCCTCTCCACCACATCCTTTGCAAGGACACTTCTCATGGGCACCTACAACAACTTCGAGGGAGAGGCCCAACCATTCGAACCTCCCTTTATGCCGATGATGCGGCAATCTTCGTGGCTCCTATCAAATAAGTTATAAGGTTCTTGGCAACCACTTTAGAGCATTTTGGAGGTGTAACCGGGCTTGCTACAAATTGTTTGAAGAGCCAAGTGGAGCCCATCAAATGTGGCGATGTTGACCTTGAGGATGTGCTTCAACCTTTCCCGGCTAGGCTCACCCCCTTCCGTATGAGATACCTTGGTCTTCCTCTCTCGCTCACAAGGCTCAAGAGAATACACGTGCAATATCTCGAAGATAAAGCGGCAGGGAAGCTTTTCCCTTGGATTGGAAAGAATGCTTCTATGGCGGGGAGGGCCATTCTTGTGAAGTCGGTTCTCACTAGCATTGTCATCTACTTCATCACCGTTCTTGAGATTCCTTTGGAGGTTTTGCTCAAGATTGATAGCATCTGGTGGGCTTTCCTTTGGGCGGCTAGTGACAAGGTTACCGGGGGCAAGTGCAAAGTCAATTGGGACTTGGTGTGTAGACCGAAAGACAAAGGAGGGCTTGGAATCCTTAACCTCAAGAAATTGGCAGCAGCTCTTCGTCTTAGATGGCTTTGGTTGGAATGGATGGATGATTCCAAGCCATGGATTGGGCTTGGGAACCCTTGCAACTCCCAAGACCTTGAGCTCTTCGCTTTGGCCACAAAGGTTACTATTGGTGATGGTAGGAAGGCCTCCTTTTGGGACTCACCTTGGATCGATGGATGTCGTGCGCGTGATATAGCCCCCTTGGTGTGTGATATTTGCCACAAGAAAAGGTTTACCGTGCAAAAGGGGTTAGATCAAAACTTTTGGGTCTCTCAAATAAATATGCAAGGAGGCCTAACCTTGGAGCATATTGAGCAATTTGCAAAACTATGGGAGGGCATTGCCAACACCACCCTCAACATTGGTACCCCCGATTCCATCATTTGGAAGCCAAATAATAGTGGACAATACTCTTCTTCCTCCGCATACAAAATGCAATTTGAATGCATCAACACCTCCCCCATGCCAAAGATGGTTTGGAAACCATGGGCAACCCCAAAAAGTAATTTTTTTGCTTGGCTTATCATCCAAAATAGAGTTTGGACGGCGGATAGAATGCAAAAGTGTGGGTGGCAAAATTGTGGCATTTGCAAGCTTTGCAATCAAGAGCATGAATCCACTCCCCACCTTTTCTTCAAGTGTCGCTTCACCAAAAGAGTTTGGACAAGCGTAAAAGATTGACTTGGCCTCCTTGACGTCAACCTGGCCGAGTGGGACGATGCAGCAACCGTTCAAGAATGGTGGTCCGACCATGTCAATAAGAGAGGGCAATCTCGGAAGGTGATGGCTTCCCTTGCCATACTTATTTCGTGGGAAGTTTGGAAGGAGAGAAACGCACGTGTTTTCCAAAACTATTACTCCACCGTCCCAATGGTGGTCACAAGAATTAGAGAAGAGGCGGCTCTTTCAAGTAATGTAATGCCGCGAGAGTAGACTTTGTCTTTCTCTAGCCTTTTTTGGGCTAGATTATTTGGTTTGTACCACCCTTAAGACTTCTTCTCTATCAATGAAAATGGCAAGCCTTTTGCCTTGTTTCAAAAAAAAAGTTCCCTTAACTTTCTCCTTGTCAATCTCAAAAAAAAACTCCTTGTGTTCTGTAAGGAATATGTCCCCTGTCGGCCGGATTAAAATGTAAATGTAACTCGTTGGTTGCTGGTGTTAAGTTAAAACATCTTATATTTTGAAACAGAGGGAAGGGAGTAGAAATTAGCAAAAGTATCCTCTTTACATTAGCATGTGGTGTAAACTCATAATATATGTTTGACTAATAGAACCGCTGAAGCTAGCTAAGAAGAAATCGGGAAAAGGATTTCGGTACACATGTAAGTAATTCAGAGGAGCACTAGTCCCTGGCATTAGCGTATCTAGACGATCTACAAGAATGGCTATAGTTGTTCTCTGATCATAATCTTTAGAGTGCTTGTACTCCTAGAACGAATGGCCAGTCCTGTGCTCTGATGCTTTGCTCAGTCCCCTGTCGCAAAAGCACATAGCTCAATCGAGTCAAGCAAGAGCTTCCTCCGTCGCTACGACGGTGATTTGATCCCGCCCCTGCTTCCAGATGGCATGCATGCAATCAGGGGCGGAGCACCTTTTGCAGGAGAATCATATTGGAGTGACATAATATAGTGCATCTTGAACAAGAAAATTGAGATCGGGAAAATAAATTAAATCAGATCGAGAATATTTGAAGAGAGAAGTTCGTCCTCCAGGCCATCGCCTCTTTCCAGCCGACCTTTCCTCCTTACCTAGCGCTACCGCCACCCATCGCCGTCGGCCCTGCCTCCCACCACCGCTGCCTCGACTTGATCCGCTGCCATGATTCGCCACCACGAACCGCGACTGCTCGAGCTTCGGGAGCCAGAGCTCGCGGGCCCTGACCCGCTGTCCATCATGACTCCATGTTCCACTGTCGCGGCTCACCTCCCGACTCGCCCGTCCAGCCCGCATCTCGGCTGTATCGGCGGCCACGCCTGATGGCTCCCTGGACGACTTTGTTTTTTAGTCTAGGAGAGGAGGACAACCCAAACAAAATCAAGAATAGACATTTGAAATTAACAAACGGCTTCAAAATTAGCAGTGGCCTTGCGGCTGCGGCATTGTTGTCCAGGTGGGGATTCGCAGGGTAGATGTTGCTGGGAGGAGCTACAATACTTAGAAGACCTGCCTACTGGTGGCGGCGACGAAAGCCTCCATGGGCTCCATGAAGCGGACAGCAGCGGCTCGGTTCGGCGATGCCTATCGCGCGCGGAGCCTATTCATGCGATGAACTGGTTTGCGGCAGGAAAGGTAGGGGAGGAGGCGGACTGGTTTGCGGATGCGAAGGGAGGTGCGCCGAGGCCTTGCCGGTGGTGGCGATTTGGGGACGGGAGATGATGGACGCGTGGGAGGTCGTGGGAGACGGGGGCGGCGGCCGGGACAGACAAAAAAATCAAACGGTTTTTCCACTCTCCCGTGGCATGAGCAGGTAATTTGCTCCAACTTCAAGGGTAGAACGGTCTTTTCTAGACGGACGAAGGACAGAGTATTATATATATAATATATCTATATCTATATATATCTATCTATCTACTAATTTATATAGAGGTAGGTTCGTCACACCAAAAAAATTCCGTCCGCCGTTAAATGACCAATTTTCCCCTGGCTGTTCGAAATTATTACATGACCTGCCACCGCCGAGTCACGGTGTGCGGTCCTCCCTGCCCGATCCTCTCCGCCCACCGTGTAGCTTCCTTGCTCGCAGGAATAAAAAGAAGACCTAGATGGAGCTCTCCCACCTATCCATGGCACAACGAGCCGCCGCCGACAACCCTCCCATCGCGGTCCTTGCTAACACCGCACGCTGCCGCCTCAGCCCTCCTCCCCACCCTGCTCCGCCATGTGCCGGCGCTCCTCCCCATCCCGCGAGAAAATCAGGGAGGGCCAGCCCTGAGGGGGGCAGGAGGGGCGGCCGCCCCGGGCCCCCGAACCCAAGAGGGCACCAGCTAGGTATGCTCATGAGGTTGTGAGGTTCTCGACGTCCTATGCCGGCGCCATTGGAGATAGGTCCGGAGCTCTTTCTACCGTACAGTTGAGTCTCCACGGAGACGAAAAGGAAGCGTCACATTCCCGTAGTGGATCAGAACTTAGGCTTTTTATTTAGTTCCCTAATTAATAACATGGCCTTCAACTTTTAATTAGCCTGGACCTGTTCTCTTTGTGGGTCATCTGAGGCGCAAGAGGAAACCCATCTATTGTACCTCATTTGATTGAGTAATAAAAAAGGAGCCTTCCCCTAAAAAATACTTCTACGAGATGATTTCGACAATGTCATGTTCCAGAAATAATTAAGCTTATTTTTTGTACTAAGACCGATCTAGGAAAAATAGCACACGTTTCAGACATTTCGCTTACAAACTTTTCAATCCTGCACAGATTGTTCTTATTTTTGCCAAAGTCGGAACAACCAATGCGCAGCCAGAGCACAATGCATGCGCGTAAGATCTTAGAAGCCTAGCGCGGCACCCAAGCCAAACAATTGATGGTTTGACGGTCAAGTGCCCCGGGCATGGCATTTGCGGCAAACAATAGTCTGGCAACGACCATAAAGTCAAAATCAAACGTTTTTTTAAATACTCATACTATTAGATAATATTTACAAAAGGAGCAAAATCTGCGAGGTCATGGCACCATATATCGTATAATTTTCTATTTGTTGTGTGCCATTGCGGCATCGTTCCATCTTTCCATAAATATCCTATCCTCGTGTGGCTACGTCAACAGAGGAGGACAGCCTAGAGCTTCAGTGTGCCCACGGGTTGCTGTTGTTAGAGTATATTTATATATTGTAGTTTTTCCATATGTTAGGAGGCTTTCTGTATATTTGCACCTGTATATATACTATATATTCTGGCTTTTGGCCCTCTGGTAATACAAGTATCTATTACCTTAATATGGTATCAGGGCCGTAAGGCTTTTTTCTCCCTCGCAGCCGCCGCCACCGCTCGCCCCGACATCCCGCCGCCGCGCCCGGCCGCCGCCGCCGCCTCCGTCTCCGGCCGCCCGCCCGCCGCCGTGTCCGGTCGCCGCCGTCGCCTCCTCTGGCCGCCCGTCGGCCGTCGCCTCCTCCGACCGCCCGTCCGCCGCTGCCGCTGCCTCCGTCTCGGCCGCCGCCGCCGACGCCGCCTCCTCCGGCCGCCCGTCCGCCGCCATCGCCGCCGACTCCGCCTCCGCCTCCGCCTCCTCCGGCCGCCCATCCCCGGCCGCCGCTCGCCCTAGCTCTCCGCTGCCGCACCCAGCCGCCCAGTTTTCGTCCGATCTAGATCGGATCTGAGAAAAAAAAAGGACAGAGCTATGTCTTCCTCGTCGGGCTATGTTGCGATTCCTCGCTACCCGGTGATTTTTGATGACGCGAATTATCCTGATTTCGCTGCCTTCATGCGCGGTCTTCGCCTTTGGGGTGTGCTGTCCGGTGAGGTCTCCTGTCCACCGCGCCCCGTTGCGCCTAAGGCGCCTATTGCACCGACGCCCATTGCCCTTGCCCCCGATGTCACTCAGGCGGTCAAGGATGCAGCCCAGAGTGCTGATGATACTGCTCGGGATGATTATGATCGGAAGGTCCAGGAGCATTCTACTGTTGTTGCGACCTACCGGCTGGATCTGGCTGACTACACTCAGTGGATAGATGAGGATGCTCGTGCTGCTGCTGTTCTCACTTCCAGTGTTCTGCCTCAGTATGCTGCTGAGTTCATGGGTCTTCCCATTGCTGCTGCTCAGTGGGATTTTCTTCGTCAGCGCTATCAGCCGTCTGGAGATGCTCTTTATCTGTCTGTGGTTCGTCAGGAGCATGATCTTAAGCAGGGTGATTCCACTATTGATGAGTTCTATACTCAGAGTGCTGCTATTTGGCGTCATCTTGACTCTCTTCGTACAGGTGTGTGTAACACCTATCCCTGCTGTTTGATTGTGCGCGCGGATCTGGAGTTTCAGCGCGTCTTTGAGTTCTTGTCGCGGCTCCGCAAGGAGTTTGAGCCGCGCGTGCCCAGCTGTTTGCCCGTGGTCGTGTTCCGCTCTCTGAGGTACTGGCTGAGCTTCGTGCTGAGGAGAATCGTCTTCGTGGTGCTGGTCTTCTTGAGGTTCCATCTGTTCTTGCTGCTCGTGGTCCCCCCGTGCCGCCGGCTTCGTCGTGGTCTCTAGCACCGCCGCTACTCTCTGCTCCGCCAGCCCAGGGTCAGAGTCAGCCTCAGCACCCTCGTGGTTCTCGTCCTCCCTGCGCCCACTGTGGCAAGCCTGACCACGATATTTCTGGCTGCTAGACGAGGGATCCCCGCTTACGTCAGCAGTACCTTGCTCGTCGGTAGGCTGGCTCTTCAGGATCTTCTGCCCTGCTGGTGCACTGTCTGATCAGGATATTATCCGTGGTCTTCGTAGTCTGCTCGCTGCTACAGGCTCTTCCTCGTCGGGTACTGCTAGTTTTTTACCTACCTCTTCTGGCACTGCGCGACCATCACCTTCTACACAGTCAGGCGCGTCATCCCCGTGGTATCTGGATTCTGGAGCTTCTTTTCATATGACTTATGCGTCTTCTATTCTTTCTGCTCTTCGCTCTCTTATTTCTCCTGTTCGTGTTATCACGACTGATGGTACCTCTCTTCCTGTTTCCAGTCGAGGCACCCTCTCTACTTCCTCTTTCTCTGTTCCTGATGTTTCTCATGTTTCCAGTCTTAAGATGAACCTTTTCTCTGCTAGTCAGCTTACTGATTCTGGTTGTCGTGTCATTCTTGATGCTGATTCTTGTGTTGTTCAGGATCTTCGTACACAGGCTCTGGTTGGAGCTGGCCCTCGCAGTCTTGAGTCTCTGGGGCTATGGGAGTTAGACCGGCTTGCATTCCTTCTGCTGACACTTCCTCTGCCAGTTCTCCTGCGGTTGCTGCTTCTGTCACCGGCTCGTTTCAGTAGTGGCATCATCGGCTGGGTCATCTTTGTGGTCCCGTTTATCATCATTAGTTTGTCGTGGTCTTCTGGGGTCTGTCTCAGGAGATGTGTCTTTACATTCGTGTCAGGGTTGTAGGTTAGGCAAACAGATTCAGCTTCCCTATCCTACTAGTGTGTCTGTATCTCAGCGACCTTTTGATTTAGTTCATTCTGATGTTTGGGGTCCAGCTCCCTTTGCTTCAAAAGGGGGCCATCGATACTATATTTTGTTCATTGATGATTTTTCACGGTACACCTGGTTGTTTTTTATGCGCTCTTGCAGTGAGGTGCTTGCTATTTATCAGCGCTTTGTGGCCATGGTTCGTACCCAGTATTCCACTCCTATTCGTGTGTTTCATGCTGATTCTGCAGGAGAGTATATCTCCCAGCACCTGCGTGGCATTCTTGCTGAGCAGGGCACCCTCGCTCAGTTCTCGTGTCCCGGCGCCCATGCTCAAAATGGTGTCGCCGAGCGTAAGCATCGTCATATTCTTGAGACTACCCGTGCTATGATGATTGCTTCCTCTCTTCCGCCGCATTTCTGGGCTGAGGCTGTCGCTACGTCGACTTACCTCATTAACATCCAGCCTTTTGCTGCTCTTTAGGGTGACATTCCTCTCGAGCGTCTCTCTGGTACTTGTTCAGACTACTCGACTCTTCGTTTATTTGGTTGCGTTTGCTATGTCCTTCTCCCTCCTCGCGAACGCACCAAACTGACCGCTCAGTCTGTTGAGTGTGTCCTTCTCGGCTATAGTGATGAGCATAAGGGATATCGCTACTGGGACCCCGTTGGTCGTCGGATGCGCATCTCTCGTGATGTCACGTTCGATGAGACGCGTCATTTCTATCCTCGCCCCACCTCTGGTACTTACCCAACGGATGATCTCTCTTTTCTTCTTTTTCCTGATACATGTTCCGCTGTCCCTTCTCCTCCAGCTTCCCCTTCTGATGCGCCTCCTTTGGTTTCGGCGCCATCCTCTCCTCCGTCTAGTTCCCCTAGTTCTCCCCGTTCTCCGGCTTCGGACCCTTCCTCCGTTGTTCCTTCTTCCTCCTCTTCGGATAAGTCATCTTCCGCGGATGAGCTTCCTTCTTCACGGCCTGTTCGTCAGCGTCGTGCTCCAGACCGTTACTATCCTAGTCAGTATGGTCTCTCTGTCGTCTCCGAGCCGACTTCTTATTGGGATGCCGCGTGTCATCCTGAATGGCAGCTTGCCATGGCTGAGGAGATCGCTGCGCTTGAGCGCACTGGCACCTGGGATCTTGTTTCTCCCCCTTCTGGTGTTTGTCCTATCACGTGTAAGTGGGTCTATAAAATTAAGACCCACTCTGATGGATCTCTTGAGCGCTATAAAGCGCGTCTTGTGGCTCGTGGTTTTCAGCAGGAACACGGCCGTGATTATGATGAGACTTTTGCCCCTGTGGCCCATATGACCACTGTGCGTACTCTTCTTGTTGTTGCTTCTGTTCGACGCTGGTCTGTGTCCCAGCTTGATGTTCAGAATGCTTTTCTTAATGGCGAGTTGAGTGAGGAGGTTTATATGCAACCTCCTCCTGGGTATTATGTTCCTGATGGGATGGTTTGTCGTCTTCGACGGTCTCTTTATGGCCTGAAATAGGCCCCTCGTGCTTGGTTTGAGCGCTTTGCCTCTGTGGTGACTGCTGCTGGTTTCTCTCCTAGTTCTCATGATCCAGCGCTTTTTGTTCACACTTCTCCTCGTGGACGCACTCTTCTCCTTCTCTATGTTGATGATATGATCATTACCGGTGATGATCCTGAGTATATTGCCTTTGTCAAGACTCGTCTCCGTGATCAGTTTCTTATGACTGATCTTGGTCCTCTTCGCTACTTTCTTGGGATTGAGGTTTCCTCCAGTTCTGATGGCTTTTCTATCTCTCAGGAAAAGTATATTCAGGATCTTCTTCCTCGGGCTGCTCTTGCGGATGAGCGCACCGTTGAGACTCCTATGGAGCTTAATGTTAAGCTTCGTCCTACTGATGGTGATCCTCTTCCTGATCCCACTCGTTATCGCCATCTTGTTGGGAGTCTTGTTTATCTTGCTGTCAATCGTCCTGATATCTCTTATCATGTTCATATTCTGAGCCAGTTTGTCTCAGCTCCTACCACTGTTCACTACAGTCATCTCCTCCGTGTCCTTCGTTATCTTCATGGCACGATTACTCATCGCCTTTTCTTCTTTCGTTCTAGCTCTCTCCAGCTCCAGTGCTACTCGGATGCTACGCGGGCAAATGATCCTAAGGATCGTCGTTCACTTTCTGCTTACTGTGTGTTTCTTGGTGGTTCACTTGTTGCGTAGAAGACGAAGAAACAGGTAGAGGTTTCCCGTTCGAGTGTTGAGGCTGAGCTGCGGGCTATGGCTTCGGTGACCGCTGAGGTGACCTGGCTACGGTGGTTGCTTACAGCTTTTGGGGTCTCTGTTACGACACCCACTCCACTTTTGTCAGACAGTACAGGTGCTATCAGTATTGCATGTGATCCGGTCAAACATGAGCTGACCAAGCATATTGGTGTTGATGCTTTTTATACACGTGCTCAGGTGCTGCAGGATCAGGTTGTTGCGCTCCATTATGTGCCTTGAGACTTGTAATTGGCAGATTCCTTTACAAAGGCACAAACCCGCGCACAACATGATTTCTTACTCTCCAAACTCAGTGTTGTGGATCCACCATGAGTTTGAGGGGGGGTGTTAGAGTATATTTGTATATTGCAGTTTCCCCGTATGTTAGGGGGCTCTCTATATATTTGCATCTGTACATGTACTATATATTCTAGCCTTTGGCCCCTGATAATACAAGCACTGTTACCCTAACAGCTGCAATGACATGATTCCGGTCCGTGTCTGCTATCAATTAGCTAGCATGTTAGAAGATATTGTTTCACACAATATGTATAAACTATTTGATACTTATAATTTTTTACATAATTTATGTGTCGCAATATTTTATACACATATATTAATTATTATGATCTTTTCATTATGGGGTCTGAGTTCTAGCTTCGCCTCGGGCCCCAAAAAATCTCAAGAACAACCTTGTCGGGGTCTCCCAATCAGGAGGTGTCGAGTTTCCTCTTTGCTGCTGCTCGGACTCCTACCAATGTGCCGTTCTTAATTTCTCCTACCCGCGGACCTGGTATAGCGAGGGGACATGTTCCAGTTCAGATTTTGTACGGCATCCCGGAAGCTCCAGCGCGGCCTCAACCACTGTCTCTGCACGTGCTGGTCGGACCTACGCTAACTCCTGCTCGGATGCAGTCATGTCGCGATGTGCGCAAGAAACTCTACCTGATGTACTTTGCTGCTAGGCGGGGACAAGCTCTACCTGATGTACTTTGCTGCTAGGGGGTCCCCGCGAGGATATTACCTGATGTACTTTGCTGCTAGGTGAGGACAAGCTCTACCTGATGTACTTTGCTGCTAGGTGGGGACAAGCTCTACCTGATGTACTTTGCTGCTAGGGGTCCCCGCGAGGATCGCGATGTGCTGCTTACAAAGTATCTTAATTTTTATCAATTTGAATGGTCCCAATTTTAGCAAAGCTACCAAATAAAAGAATTTTCATTTAAATTATATCTTTTAAAACTATTATTGATTTTTTTGATGTGTCAATATTTATTTGTTATAGTCTATGGCTTACATCAAAAGGGAGTGAAGGTCTCCGATTTGTTCACATGTTTCCTTTTTCTCCTATTTTCAATTAAATTAAAGCCATTGGAAATAGTAGAGGAGGAATAATGCCCTGATCTAGATCCTCCATCGATGACCGCTCCAGGTCGACAAGCAGGCCCATCTGAACTCAGATGTTTAGCTAGAGCGTAGTCGGAAGTGAAGCTAGGAACCGCACTAGACAACAGCAGGTGGACTGCGAACGTCGCAGCTAAACGTCGACGAGTTATGCCTTGGCGAAGCGGGTAGGTGGTGCTCTAGAAGGGCTGCGATGTAGGGCGTGGCTGAACATATTAAATATGTTACTCCCTCTTGTCGTGAAACATATGTCGAAGATTTATCTAGATTTATATGTATGTATACTTGTTTTACTATATAGATACACGTGACAAAGCGAAAAAAATACTTTTTATCTTATTAATAATACGGTTTCACAGCAACGCGCGGGCATGCTGCTAGTTATAGTAAAAGTGTCCGTGCGTTGCACGGAGAGAAAGAAAATTTTCATATACACTCATACTCACTCCATTTAAAAATATAACGTGGCTGAAAATTATTCAAAAGTTATATCTTACTAACTTTTATCAAATATTTAGAGAAAAATATCAATGTCTTAATAAAATACTACCAGTAGTCTCTACAGGTGGATACCGATTTGACGCATGCTTTACAAGAAAAACGATCAATATTGAATGGGACATCGTGTGCGGTAGAATTTAGAAAATGAACATGTACTTAAAAAAAATGAACGTGACTAACGCCTCACGCAGGCACGCACACGAGCCCCAATCACCACCACACCTCGCACACACGCAAACGCCAAGACGCACACTCCTATCCCCACCGACCCGTCGCCAGGAGATCTGATCCTCATCTTCGTTCCCCATCGCGAGTCCTAGAGCCTCACCTCGTTGGACGTGTCCTGTCACGCCCCGATACCCGACCCGGTAGAATGATACTGCCATGTGTATAGAGACCTGCTACAGGCAAAAGCCGTTACAGTGGAACTCGAGAAGCTCATCTACACATATTATTACAAGTTTCTTTCAAATACATGAAATACAACTATATTTTCTAAATCGCTTCCCGCCCATTGATACAGCATATCCTCGAACGACCGCGTCTTGCCGACTGCATCCAAAAAATATTAGGGAGCAAGGGTGAGTACGACGGTACTCACCAAACTAGTCATACACACAAACATATAAATTGTAAAATAGTCTTTGTTTTTGTAAAAACATGTGTATAAAGTAATTAGCAATTTAAAAACTCGTGGCGCCACACATAAAAGTAAGCATTCCCAAACTCGGGAGTCGCAGGGGTTAATATAACATTTTTACACTCTGCAGAGGGGTACTCTGACGTCGACAGCCTCAACTAGAACCACACAGGACTCTAGAAGAACAGAGCCCTTTAACCCACTAGAATTCGAACACCTGAATTTACTAATGTCGGCCGTTCCTACGGATCCATCGCCAACACGTTCCGTTTCAGGGCCGTCTTCAACGGAGAACTCAGCCAGTCCCATACCTGAACTATGACCGGTATAATACGGTTACCTTCGTAGCACCAAGTTTTAATTACAAAAATAGTCTTATTAATTTTCATGTTAATCTCCAAATCCATATTCATGAGGTACACCCGGTTCGTATCGGTGGCCTCAGACCGGATCCATCACCACGTATTAGCCCACAAATATTTCCACATCCAACATCTCTTATATCTCAAATAGTGTATCATAAATTTAACAAAAAACATACTTTACAAAATATATGAAAGATGTATAGAAGAGCTTGCCTCAAAATAAAAATATATATGTCCTCATGAAATAATAGCCAGATCAACTATATTGTCGTAGATCAACTGAATAGCACTAGGGGGACTAGTATTCTCCATACGAGCTCATACGCCAGAACGGTAGCGAAAAGAAAACCATATGGAAGGATGATGACAAACTCTCCACTCGCCTTTTATATCAGCTCTACCTCTTATGGGTAATCTTCTTGCTCCATATTCTACTCTCTCTAGCTCTCTAGCGACGGGTGGTGCAGTGTGTGTAGTGAAAATGTGATGGGTATATATATAGGAGAGAGATCATCGGTGTTGGCCAAAATATCTCAGCCGCTTGACCATTGGAGCTTCTGAGTGAAAATATCTGGCCGACGTTTCAAACGTGAGCAAAGCCAATTCGCCCATCAAGCTGTCTAACATGCAACGATGGTCAGTTTGCTGACTAAGCCATTTAGCTTGCCAACACATCCTAGCTACTACTAATATACAGCCACGTTAGCATCCTTGTCCAAAATATCTCCTCCTACTAAAACTAGGATAATGGACATGCATGCAAAGCTCCTACACGTTTCCTTCATAATGAAGTTTGCACTTTTCCTTGCTTATCTAATATAGAATTCAACTTGGTGTAGTGCGTTGCTACTAATCCGTCTAGTCAGGCCGATGGTACATCCATGTACAAAATATCTTCATTGATAAGCATTATTACTTCTAAGCTTCATGTACAAACAATTCAGGTTCTAGCTAGTGCCACTTAGATTAGCTACTCTAAATTTTGTTCCATGCACGTTTTAACAACCGATTTAAACACTAAAGATTAGCAAAAATCCAAATAGTTAGAAGTCTAATTTTACTTAACTTAAATTTATAAATAACCTAAAAATCAGGGTTATTACATGTCCTCTGCCGATGCAGGGCCAGTTCCTCATCGGCAACCTGGGACTCTACGGTGGCCCCCACGCTGCCGCGGACGACGCCCTCGCCTGCAGCGACCTCGGCTTCTTCGGCGCAGACGTGTTGTCCCTCCGTCACTGGGACTCGAAGAAGATGCTGGTGTGCCTCGCCGCCGCGGACGACGCCCTCGCCTGCAGAGACCTCGGCTCCGGTGCCGGCACAGGCGTGCTGTCCCTCCGTCAATGGGACTCGAAGAAGATGCTGGTGTGCCTCGTGGCGGTCCTCGCCGCCCTCGTGGCCGCCTTCTTCAGTGGTAGAAAGGGGTGCGAGGCGGTGCGAGGCGACGGTCCGGAGCGTGGAAGATGATGGTGTTCTAGAAGCTGGACTTCTCAGTGGACGACGTGGTGGAGTGCCTCAAGGAGGACAACATCATCGGAAAGGGCGGCACGGGCATAGTCTACCACGGCGTGACACACACGGGCGCCGAGTTCGCCATTAAGCGCCTCGTGGGCCGCGGCGTGGGCCGCGACAGGGGGTTCTCGGCGGAGGTGGGCACGCTGGGGACAGTGGCGGGCTCAGGATTTTGATAGTGGGTATTCAAAGTAAAAATTGTCAGAAAATATCAAAAAATAGTCTTGGAAGTAGCATTTGATCTTGTGACTAGAAGGTCCAGATTGATTTCGTCTGACCAACTACACCAATGCATACTTAATTCACTAAGTTTTGTATACAAACACAATTGAAATATAGGGCTCTAACATATGATTTGAATGTTTTGACGGAACTTTTGGGTATTCAGCTGAATACCTTTGATACATGGTGGGCCTGCCCCTGGCTGGGGAGGATCCGGCACCGCAACATCGTGCGGCTGCTCGGCTTCGTGTCCAGCCCTTGATTAGAACCCCGCCGCAATGGCCTCCCTCCTTCCTGGCACACGCATCGAGCTCTCTGCGCCGGTCGCCGCCCTCGTTTCCCGGTCGAGCAGGGAAGTAGGAGGACGGTGCGACACAAGCCTGGCTTTGGAATTTCTTTTCTTATCCACACGGGAATACCAAACCTGGACGGACGAAGGACAGAAACATTGCTTCCTTTATTATTAGGTATAGATAGACTAGGAAACACGCCCGTGCATTGCTACGGGTTTATTTTTGACTACCTTTTAGAATATGGGGATTTGATTTTAAGGAACATAGTTTTTTTTATCTGCCATCAATAATTAAGGTTGGCGCAAAAGAGATGTGATTTTGCTCAGTTCAACCTTATGCAAATGAACTATTCAGTTCCACTTTTTATTGGGATGCACATACTGATCAAATTCCCTAATATCATGTCGCATGATGCTACATGCTAGCAGGCAGAAACTTGAAGTGCATCTAGAGCAGCAGAGCCTAAATCAGAGGATCGTTTCCCAACTACTGAGTAAAACAGAACAAAAAAACACATTCAGAAGAATCACATCCACGGCACAAGACCTATAGACTCGATTCAGGGAACGTGTGTTTGGGACGTGGCGCGTCGCCTGCTATACTGCTCGCACCAGGCCTCCTCGTCGGCTACCTCGGAGGCCATGGCCACCTCCTACATCTCCGCCATCTCGCCCCGCATTCTTCCACCCAGCCCTGTCGCCCCGGCTGCCCACTTCTTCCTTACAGCACCGCGCCCGTGCGCCTCCCTGTTGTGCTGCTCGCTCCAGGCCACCTCGTCGGCTACCATGCCACCCGCTTGTTCCATCCTGGAGTTCAACGCCGCCCTATGCTGAGCCCTGATGGAGCAGCCTCCGTTGAAGGATCGGTGATGTCGCCCTGAAACATTAGCGTGAAAAGCACCGGCGACCAGGTATTGAAACGTGATGCGAGCCAAGCCTAGGATAGCTCGGCCGTTTTGATTCGAATAGGTCTCGGTTTACGTACGGTAGGTCTCTGCTTACATACGGACATACGGCTGGCTAGCTCTGCTGTGTTGATTTTGATTGGTCCGAAGGAATCACGGACGAAATTGAATCGAGTCGACTAAGGAGTCACGGACGTGGTGCGGGGTAGGAAGGCGTCTTTCAGGATGGACCAAAGCGAATTACGACGGACGAAAAGAGAAACGCTTATTCTTTTATTATTAGGTATAGATATAGATAGCACAAAGCCCGTGCGTTGCGACGGATACTAAATAAAATGAACAATGTTTCATAGGTTTAAACCCATATGTCAATCAAATAGAAATGGCATAGAGTTTTTGATCCACGTGTCTTTTGTACCCCGCAGTAGTGAAAATCATATAAGACTAATTTAAATGTGTAACAGTGGAAATCATATCTTGCCTGGGACTATACTGCCATCGTCTCCGGATAAAACCCGTGGATTACACACAATCATTTTACGTATGTGCACCAAATCAACGTGATCACCTAACTCTGAAACTGCTCATAAAGAATTTTTCTTCAGAAAAAAGCAATGCTAATAATCTAAAATAAAACATCATAACTGATGAATTGCCATCTCACTTGTACTACAATATAGATGGTTTATGTTGAATTTACCTTCATCAAACCAGCGGTACTTCTTAATGTACCTGGATGATTAACAAAATTTTAATTTACTGTGTTGGAATCGGAAACGAAGATGATTTCAGAGCACAGGTAACGTAAATGCAATCTGGAGTGTATTCCTATACCTTGGTTTTTTCAGCTAACCCCCCTACTCTTTCTCCCTCACCTAGACACCCCTATCTTATCCTATCTTCATCCCTCACACTCAGCCATAGACACACCGGACGCGAGTCCCCTGGACCTCACCCAGCGACGCCGCCACCTCCTCCATTACTGTTCGTTTGCGGCTTTGACCGCGCTTTTTGTCTACTGTCCGGCTGCGCCCCTGCACATCTCCTCCGCCGCCTCTAGCACACATCGAATCCCGCGCACAAGTTCTCGCTGCCCCTTCCTCGTCGTAGGCCTGACCGCGTTCAAAATTTCTTCCTAATCTGTCTTTAAATTCGTTAGAAAATCCAGTAATTCTTCAAATTTGAAGCCCAAATCCACCAATCTATCCATTTCCTTAGCTTTTTTTGTTTGTATCTCTGTATTACTTGGGAGTTTGAGATCTGATGAAGGCCAATAGTTGAGTACTCCCGTGGAGTACACATGGAAGCAAAATCGTGGGATAAATGAGGGCATGTTGTTGTGTACCTGCAACTTCTTTGTGGGCTGAGACGGAGGCGCTCGGCTGCCGCGTGCTGCATACCCTCGCCGGTGGCCGCCGCTGGCTCCTCCACTTGACCCCACCGACACACCCGGGGCAGGTTCCTATACGAGCTCTTCCGCCCGCTGTCCCAAGTGCTTGACCGCATCGGGTCCGCGCGCCAGACCGCCCACAAGCCGCCCGGATTGGTCAGGTGGCGCTAAATCAGCCGCATGTGCGGATCGGGGGCTAGATGAGCCTCTGTAGAAAAGAAGTCTGTCGATTTCGCTGCAGCCGGGGAGCACGAGAGTGGCGAGGGTAGGGGTGGCGGAGTGTTGGTCGCGGACATGACTGAGTGATGCGTGGGAGGACAGGAACGGCGGACGGGATAGATGCGGCGGCATCTCCAGAAATCTCGCGTGGCCGATGTTGATGGCGATTGCGAGGTCCGGTCGGGCGGCGGGATGGCGAGGGTAGGGGCGTTGCAAAGCTGGGCGGCTCTGTCTCGCGCGGCGGAAGCGAAGCGAACAGGGCTGTCGACTAAGCGGTGGCAGTACATGTAATGCTCCGAACTGGTGAGGGCAAAACTGTCTTTTTTGGACGGGCGAAGGACAGAAACGTTGCTTCTTTAGATATAGATAAATACCAATTACACCCAGCCTCTACAACAACGCATTGCCCTATCGGCCATACGGATGCACACAGCCAAAAAAGAAAGAAGAACTACAAAAAAAAGAAATGTCCTGCTACAGTGACTCATTCATTGGAACAGCAGTACTACCACCACCAAGACAACACCAGAAGTCCAGCTTCTCCAAAAACGATGCCTCCAAGAAGGAAACAGTGCACAAACACCGTCATCGTCCGATCAAAGATCTTAGGTTTTTCCCCTGAAGAAAGTCCACACTCTCAAAGCAATGCCTTCAACAAGGTCATTGCCAGGCACAACCAATTAAGGCCAGACCCTGGGTTTTCACCCTGAAAGATAGAACCGTGAACCTCTCCTGTGCAGCCGCCCCGTACTTGCATGCCACTGCTCCAAGTCACAAATCACCAAGCCAATCCCTCATCACCACCAAGACTCGAACCACCATTGTCAGTCCACAGATCTTGGTCTCCATGACATTCTTCGTCAGCACCATGAAACGAGAACATGCTCCATGATCTTAACAGCCAACAAAGCTTCGAAGTGCACCCTCTGAAACCAAACGGTCAGAGTAAAACATGGATGCGCATGATCCAGCAATCTCTCGGCATGATCGCACTTATGGAGTACACCGGCGGAGCCTTCCGGAACATGATACAGTAACCAGATCAATGTAGAGAAACATCAGGCGGATCTTCGTCTTGGCTTGAGAGGAATCAAGGACCACCACCTTTATTAGGCAGATCGTCGGCCCCCGCGCCGCCGCCCGCCGGCTCCCCATGGGACCGGCCGCCCAATTCCCCACCGGCTAGGCCGGCAGAGGAGTAGGAAGCCCGGGCCGCCACGACCGCAACCTGGCGCCAAGGGACATGCGGATCAGAAGATCGGATGCGGGGGCGGGCGCATGTGGGCCAAGAGCCAGGCGACCACACCCACCAGATCTCCACCGGACATCCCATCGCCGCCGTCTGCCATGGCGCCCACCACCAGCGTCCACCTACGTCTGCCACGCCGGCGGTAGCCCGCACTCCCGGTGACAACGGCCGTGCCGCACCACCAGCCAGGGGAGAGGGATCCCCGCCGCCACCCTCCTTGGGACGCCTGGGCTTTGCCCACTGGCCCCTCCGGCGGCGGCGAGAAAGGGGAAGAGGCGGCGGCTAGGGTTAGGAGCTAGGGCTAGGATATAGATATAGATATAGATATAGATATAGATATAGATATAGATATAGATATAGATATAGATATAGAGGTATAGATATAGATATAGATATAGACAACGTCACACCCTCCCATCGGTTGTTTATCTTGTTTCTCGGCAGGATGGATCTGATAATGGTGGGTGGTGCCATCAACTGTCAAGGAAGTTGTATATTAAACTACTGTAGCATATTCTGCCTGGGGGCACCCAACAAAATGATTGATATTTATAGCGTTAACTTACAAAGTTTAAATATCATTTAAAGTGTATGATTGATACGATCTCATGTTTGCCTTCAATACATTACTTACTTGTGCTCATTTCATGAACAAACTTGTCACGGCATGGCTTGAATTTCGAAGCGTGGTCCATAGAGCTATATGAATATCCAATATTTTTCAAAAACTGGTTGCAATATACATACTTGGAAAGTCCCTCGTCGCTCCCAGGGAAGGATTGGAAAAACCCAAACTGTCGCTGCCCCGACCCTCTTCTCCTCTAACCACCCGCCGACGCCGGAGGAAGCTGGCAAGCAACGCCCTGCGTAGCGGACGACATGCAGTGGGTTCTCGTCTCTTCTCGTGGCGCGAGATCTCCGGCCGGTGCACGACAGTCGGTCCTCGACAGCGGGCATGCTTAGCGGAGGACGAACTCTGCGCGGTGGCCCCATGACTAGAGTAAATTGCAGGAAGCTACCACAATTCAGGCTATCAGAACCAGTCAGTACCAACATTCGTAATTTTTTCTTGTCAGTACCAAGATTGGGACGAGGTAACTTAAATCACGTTGATCCCTGTCTGGTAGCGGTTCTAATAGCCAGGCCCCACTGTCAGGGATGATGTGGATAAATGACCGTTGTTGCGCCGTTCACGACCGCGTCGGCTAAGACAGTGACGGTCCACTCGGTCGCTCACCACACCCCCTCACTCCCTTACCTGCTCTTGTCACCGTCGCGCAACTTCGACCCAAGCCACCACCACCACCTCTAGGCTGGCGCCATCGTCCGCGGTACCGACACGCAGCTCATACCCATGCCTAGTTGGGGCGATGGGGAGAGTTTGAGCCCTTCTGTGCTTGGGGTAAGCTCATTATCTAGGGTTAGGGTTTATTTCGGTCGATTTAGGAATTGTTGATTCCCCACGATTTACCTCACTTTTCCTTGCAATTTCTACTTAATTAGGACCTGGTGGCCCTAGATTATGCTCCTGCATTTGTTGAGGATTCAACTTTCCGCGGGATAGCACCTGATTGCACCCTAGTATGTCGCAACCATAAATGTTGTCGCGACAGTGTGTGGCTTTTGAAGGGAGCAATGCTGGGTGTAGATTTTATCTTTTCCCCGTGGAAATAGTTTCAGATAATTGTTCAATCCCTAGCTGCTTAGCTCACTGCCTAGCTTACTTAGAGATATTAGTATTTCTTGTTAGTTATAGTTATTAGTTTAATCAGTGTCTTATCTAAAATTTGCTTTATTCATATGTTTTTATTTACTTATAATAGGAAATGATGAACCGTGGATTTGTTGCATGGAAAGATGTAGAGTGGCCAGATCATTTGGTCAATGCAATAGGTAGATTGTGGGAAATGTACCATGAAAGTAATGCTGCTAGAATAGATGAGAGGGTGGAAAATGGTAGATTATGGGAAATGTACCATGAAAGTAATGCTACTAGAATATATGAGAGTGTGGAAAATGGTAAGCCGGTTTCTCATTCTTGCTGAAGAAAAAGCTAAGCTAGAGAAGAAGCATTCCACCCTCCTTGCTGATGTCAAAAAATTTATGGAGTGCACTGAGAAGAAGGTCATGGAGGATAATTTGGCTAAGACGAATGCTGAGAAGAAGGCATACATGTAAGACAGTGAGTTGGAGAGGAATTTGCTAAAGAAAGAAGCGGAGGTTTTAAAGAATGAAGTTGGCATGCTTAAACATGTTCAGATTCACAAGATGATGTGCTTAGGGTTAGTTAGAAGACATGGGATGAAGAAAAGGAGGATCTGAAGGAATAAAAGGATATTCTCAAGGCAGAAAAGAAAAGGCTAGAGTATTTCCTTTTTGACTTTTTTAAAGCAAATACTGACAACAAGGAGAAATTAAAGAGGATTAGTGCAATCTGTGCTGAGTGATAGATATTAGGCTATGATGTTTCAGATATATGTAATGTGTGTTTGTGTTGAACCATGTGTGTTGTGGTTGTACTGGTAAGATGTGTTGAACCATTTGTGCAATGTTTAACCATTTGTGTTATGTTGAACCATTTGTGATATTTTGAACCATTTGTGCTATGTTGAACCATTTATCATGTTTTCACCTTGTTTATTTGTGGTAGTGGTGAACACATGATTTTAGACAGAACCAACATATGTATTTTTAACTTAGCCAGCATGCCATTGTGACAACATTTCACAGAACATCAACTTCATATCACCAAAAGAGGCAAACAACTGGAGTTACAATACCAGTCAAGTGAACATTGCAACACAACAACTAGTTTTAGTACATAACGATAATCTTCATAGCTATTGTAAGTTGCATCAGTTATAGTACCAGTTTTAGCAACACAATCATCACCAAAAGAGGCAAACAACTGGAGTAAGGCAAGAAGTACTACATGTCCATTACAACGGCTTTTGCAGCACAAAGAATAACTAGTACATGTCCATTTAAATTGTTTGATGAGCCAACTCCTCCATCATCATCACATGCAACATAACCAAGTTGAATAATCCCCATGTCTTGCTCTTCTTGTATCCAGGCACAAATCCTCCATCATCTTATCTCTCTTGGTGTTCTTCTTGGAGCAACAAAGGAAGTAGCTGCTAGGTGTGCCCTACTAGGAGATGTCCTTCTAGCTTTTGGGGTGTAGGACCTGACCTTGTAGCTGGTAGTGGTGTAGGACCTGACCTTGTAGAAGTTGGGAGTGTAGAACATGATTTTGTAGCTGCTGGTGGTGTCAGACCTGTTCTTCTAGCTGAGGTGGTGTAGGTGCATCTTCTGATGTGTTAGGGTGCACAGAAACAATAGGAAACAACATAAGATGAGCATTCAATTTCAGACAACAGATGAATAAACTCACCACATGATTGTTCTTTTATCCCTTCTATCATTATTCTTATTGGTTTCCTCCTAACATCAAGGATGTATCTATTGAATACCTCACTCAAGTTGTTTACCACAAGGTCAGTCTTGCAGGTGGTGTCAAATGCATGCATGTCCCATGTGTGCATAGAGATTTCACTTAGCCACTTCCAAGTTGCCCCACTTTCCTATTTTAGATTCTACATGGCAAGCTCATATTGGTTCTTTTGGTAAGCATAGGAAGCATAATCCATTATCTTTTTCAGATCTTCACCCCTAAACCTAGCAATTTGGAAATTGGCATATATGTGCCTTTAGCAGAATCTTTGTGGGCTCTGAGGGACAACTAGGTTGATAGCTGAAACGAGTCCCTATATTGATAAGACAAACTAGTAAACTATTGTAAGATAGACTATTAGCAAGACATATAAGTATAAGATAAGCACAAACCTTTTATCTATGAGACATGAAAGTATATCTACAAAACTGCCCCTCTTCTCCACATAGGGCATATTTCAGCTGAGTTAAGAACCAGCACCAATTGTCTTTGTCATCTTTGGGTATAATGGCAAAGACAATAGAGTAAATGCTATTATTGCCATCCCTTCTTATTGCAGCCAAAATTTGAGCACCAGTGCACAACTTCACAAAGCAACCATCAAGCCCTGCAAACAAAAAGATATAGTTACACAGGGAAAATACAATGACATGCACTCTAAAAAGAATATTAAATGGACATATTAGTGATCACCTATGAATAGCCTACAGCCATTAAGAAAACCCTCCCTGGCTCCATTGATAAAAAAAGAAGCCAAAATACGGACTAAGTGGACTGGTGATGTCTTAGCCAACGCAGTCGTAAACAGAGTAGCAATGGTTGTTTGTCCATGGCATCCCTGATAGTGGGACTGGCTATCAGAACCGCCATCAGACAGGGATCAGCAGGATTTGAGTTGCCTCGTCCCAATCTTGGTACTGACAAGAAAAAATTACAAATGTTGGTACTAACTTGTTCTGACAGCCCGAATTGTGGTAGCTTCCTGCAATTTACTCCCAAAACTATGCTGGCCGGTTTGTCGTAGCTACAAGTGCAACCGGTGCTAGCCCGGTGAGGTGTTGAGGATGCTACAGTCAAGTACTTCGGGCCGACATGCCTATGGACAGGGCTGGCAATAGCTTGCGGCGGGGCAGCGGTGTCTTTCAGGGGTTGTCGATCACTTCTGCTTCAGTTCTCCTCCATATCAAAATTTTAAACACAACAATGGCTGATATGGCTCTCTATGCCTTCATAACTAAGGGCATGAGGGTCTTTAATAAATTATTAATTTCTATATATAGCATGTATAAACCCGTACATAGCCTTATACATATGTAATCTATATATCATGGTGTGTCTATCCTTGTTGCTCATGATTTATGGTGGCTACGTCCTTGCCGACAACGAGGGATGGCACACCCTCAATGATGCACGTGTTGCGAATTCAATACTATAATTGCACGTGTAGTGGTTCCTCACATGCTTCTATCAGAGTGCATATGTCAAGGACGGCAGGTAGTTAGATCTAAGGATGTCTATTTTTGAGCCTTTGTTTCCTTAGTTGTACTCAGTTTTTCCCAGATGTTAAACTTTTCCTCACTTTTTCCCAAGTGCTTTCTCAAACTCTCTCAAAGAGCTCGAATCACAGTTGCCTTCAGGTCAATACATTAACCATTATGCTGACGTGTGGGGCCTTGCTGTGTGGGGTCACGTAGGGCCGGGACGTGCGCACAGTTGGGTTCTGTCTCTCTCGCCCAAATTGGTAGTTTTCAGTGCACCTTTTTCTTCTCTCTCGCTCATCTCATTCATTCTTTTTACCCAAATTGGTAGCAAATCTAGAGCAGCTTCTCTTTCTGTCTTTGTTACCCCATTCATTCTTTTTGTCCCTCATTTTTTTCCAATCTGGTAGGAAATATAGGATATCACACCAGCATCATACATAGAGAAAACAAAATAAATAAAGAGCATCTTCTTACAACAGCCAACATAGCATAGATATATTACACATAGATCCAACAATACTTAACATATTTTACCAGCCTGTTCGCCACATATGTTGTAAGCAGCAGCCAAGACACATATGCTACATTATAGGGAATTAAGCTGCTTAAAGTGGCAGCAACTGCAAACAGAGAGTAGAACATGCCTCCGCGACCCTTAGTGGCAAACCCTGATAGGTGGCACACGACCCTCAGCGATGGCCATCATCTGGAGGTTGCGCAGCTGAATCCCAAGGGCCATGTGATGAGCCATGAATGAATGCACGTTCACGGTCATTCCCACATTAGGCGTCACGAGGCAGTTGAAGTCGGTGGGGCCGAGAGACCTTTTGCAGAAGGGGCACATGTAGATGCCTCTAGAAAAGTGGTCATCGTACTGGCCAGACTACAGCCTCCTAAGGACATATGGAAGGACTCGTCATCGCTTTCAATGTTCCTGCTTTGCACCTATTACATAGCAACACCAAATTATGAGTGAATTGCAACAATGATGGAACAAATAGTAAGTTGCATGATAATATAGATGAGATTGATTACTTGCATAAATTAACTGAGTTGGTTAAATTCCCCAATCCCTAAACCTTAAACAAAATCAAATATTGATTCCAATTACAGATCAACACTAGTATTAACTAGGGCATCCCTTAACTACAACTTGAAGCACTCGAAGCACAAATAAACTACAGGTTCAAATGAGAATAGGCGTGACGAGGGGTTAACTCGTCAATGCCCATCATTGATGGACCTAGGTTCGAGGGATTGAAAAGCGCTGGAGGCGTCGATCGGCTAGCAAACAAGCACAAAGGGAGACAAGCGGTTTATCCAGGTTCAGGCCTCAAAAAGGACCCTACTCCTGCTTGTTTTCTCTTTGATTATCGAGGAGTCGAAAGTTACATGTGGTGCGTAGATGTAATCTGGCGAGGTGTATGTTGGGGTTGTGGATGTCCTCCTGGCTACCCCTCCTAGCCTTTATATAGGGAGGCTATATCTCGGGATAGCAGGCCGAGTCGGTTACAGATTAGGGTTTACCCTTTTTGAAATTCTATCTATTACTTGCTGTGTCCTTCAAGGAGTCACCTTCCTCCGGACCTGGGCCACCCGAATCCTTGTTGGGCTTCGATTGCACCGTGGGCTCCTCTTGGGCTAGACCATATAGGCTAAACACGAGTACCCATAGGGTATATCCATGTTAAGGCGGATTGAAACTATAGAGTCAAACGAGAAAAGTCGAACCCTAAGTACGAGATAAGAACATGGCCGAACCCTAAGAACAGTAGATGAACATGGTCAAACCCTAAGAATAGTAGATCTAGCAAAATACGATGGGGATGGGATAAGAACAAGGGGACCAAACCGAAGTTACCTCCATCTTGTTGTCAATGATGTTGGTGTTGAAGGGGTTCTCCGGCGGGACGTACTCCTCCAATGCGTACGGGTCCAACAAGGTGGGATCTTCCCGTGACCGGCATCCTCCGATGCGGGGGCGGCTGCCTCCGAAAGAGTGGACGAGGGCCTGTACAGGGATGGTGGCTGCCTCTGATGCCTCGACAGGGGCCTGGGGACAGGGGCCGCCTCACCGGCAGCCTTGGAGGCAATGATGGATGATGACTGCAAGTGCACAGATCGATTGTAGCTAGTTTCGAAATAAGAGTATCGAACCCATGAAGAGTTATTTGGTTAAGGTCTTTATGCCCCTTGTCACTATATACCAAAGGGTACTTGTAAGCTGTGTTTGATCTCATTAAAGGGTGTTTGAAAGGTTTTTGTGTTTATATGCGAGAAAGTAATAAAATAAAGTAAACAAGTAACAAAGCGTTGGAAAAAGGTGATGGAACTCAGTAAGGCTAAAAATATTCTCGGGGATGTAGGATACACCACTAGCATATGAGAATAATTCATGATTAGGATAATATATGTATTTCGTTATAACATGTGTAGAGGGAGCTCTATAATAAGATGTTCACTACAAGTCTCACGGGCAACCTCTTCTACGAGTCAAGTTTTGAGGTCATCTCTAAATAACCACTATGATGTCTATGAGCAAATCACTTCTACAGACCATCACAATTAAGGGTTTCCCCATAGATATCGTATGAGCTTAGTGAATTTCCCTTAATTCCCTCTTTGACCACATAGGTTATAAGCCGATGCTTGCAGTCATATAGTAGCACCACGAATACTCCCATACAAGTCCAAAGAGTATTTCCCTATCTCTAGTCGCGAAAATGTTATGTGGTCGACTTCACATACCATTTAGAGAGAGAGATCTAACATAATATCACAAATCAATGGATCAAAGACCAAAGTTATAGATCATATTTATTTCATTTCATAATAATGCTAGGGTTTCTACATCTCCCCGGGAACAAGGGAAACTACTCGCACATAGAAGCAATCCACAACATCATCATATTCATATGGATGGATTCAAAGTGCAAGGGTAAATCAAGTTCAAACCACAGTTGTATTGGCATTACTAGAAGATCTAATGAATGAGAATTGGGGAATGTGGTGTTGATGGTGATGCAGCGGTTGATGATGAAGAGGATGATGCCATGTACTCCAATGAGCTGTGAAGCAGCAAGGGTTTTCCCTTCTCCAAGTTCCTCCTCCTGATCCCTCTCTGGTGTGGTGTTTTGAGGCTAGAAGTTTCTATGAATGTCGGATCTCAAATCCATCTTCGCGTGGTGAAAGTATTTGATGAAGGGAATGTCTCCACAGGTGGTATGGGCAGATGGTACAGCCAGGCCTTTCCTGTACTGTAGGTCTTTAAACCCTCTGTTACTTCCTCTCGCATCCTCTCTTCTCCCAGGCATGTGGAAAATTATTTAAACGACTTTTATCACTTAGAAATATCATATTATTGCATAACATGACAGCCCCAATTGACATATTCAAAAAAGACTTAATAATTCAGGATCCTGTTATAACAAGGACAAAAGGTGTGCGTGAACACCGTGAAATACAAAAATCCTAACTCTACTTATGCAAAAACACAAGGTAAATATGCTTCACTAATGGACTCATCAATGGCCACTGCATCCTTCTTATCCATCGCGACGGTTGGGGTTTTCTTTACAGAAGATGATGGGATAGGGGAGCGGTTGCATGAGTGAGTGAGAGTGTGGAGGCGGGGGAGAGGGAGAGGGGCTCTATATAGTGGAAAACCCCATGTTTCGTTGCAACATCGTGCACTGTGTAACCGCATATGCTACTGTATCGTGCACCGCGGACACGAGTACACCACTGCACATCCACACAGACACGTGTATGGCACGTCACATTTCTACCCTCCAATCTAACGCTGCCATGTTAGGTATACTCTATTATCATCTCGAGAGTAACAATGGTGTGTTAGATGTACTCACTTTTACCCTCAGGTACTAACCCTGGCGCATGCAATATACTCAGTTTTACCCTCGAGTGTTTGGTCAACGCATAATCAAAGAATGGGGTTTATGCTAATTGAGTTATTTTATACACAACTAATTCAAAAAAAGATCAAAACATAGTGGTACCTACTCATGAGTCTTCTTATGTGACCTACCACCTAGGAAACCATAAGAAACATAGAGAAATCAAGTTTTACCCTAAACCACCACTTGTCAAATAACCTACTAGCTATGAAGGTGCATGGCTTTCTACTCATACCCTTTCTGAAAACATCCTTCCCAAAAACATAGTTTGTCCAAATGAGGCTATAATTGGCACACTCCTATATCTTTGAATTGAAAATAATTTGATGTAGGCCAAGACGTATTTCATTATATGAAAAATGCATTTTCCATTTTTTTAAAATATGTTCCTATTTTGTATTTGAATCCCTTAGTCTATTTTGGCCCTTGGTTTTTGATAGTACTCAGTGTTGCTCTCTCTGTTAGTCACAAACTCTCACAAAAGCCTAAACTTGTGCTCACTTTGGCTGCTATGCTCTGATTGGTCGAGATAGTTGTCATGTGGATTGTGCCCCAACCGTTGATCCCCTGTGATCTAACGGGAAGGATAACCCCCTATTTCTATTTGATCGTGTCCACCCCCTCTCTCTGTGTTGGTGGATTGTGGCTAGTGTCCATCCATCTATCTATGTGAAATAGCGAGTTTGCCACCGAGACTTTAACTCCGTAAACAAATGATTTTGAATGTACAATTACTCAACAAGTTTGGTTTCCGCATTACTTTTCACTCTCTAGAAATGATAAACTCTCAAGATTTTCTTAGAAAACATTATCATATCCTAAGTGTAATTTGAAGGGAAAGTATTCAAAGGTATATAATTTGGTATATGCATTACTTTTCACTCTCTGGAAATGATAAACTCACAAGATTTTCTTAGTCATGTCCTATGTGTGATTTGAAAGTGTTCAAATGTGTAAGTTCACCAAAACCTTCTTTCAATTTAGTAAGTTCAATTACAAACTATCTTGATGCCGATATCGACATGGTCAGAATGTCACTCACCATTGTGCCTGCCATGCACCAGCGCGCCTGCACTTCTTGGTCACCGCCGACAACGCACCCCTCACTCTCGTGTCTCGCCTACTTTGGCCTAACCAGAGATCGAAGTTACCTCTTTCTCTCTCACTGAGAAACATGCACGCCAGCGTGGGCATGACCACAACAACATGGCCAAGACAGCCACTACACGCCCCTTATTTGTGTCTGTCAAACAATACCGAGCCATGGTCAAACCGTCTCACCGTGTATCAAATTCAACCTCGCTAAAACCTTCTCTGAATTTTTTACCTAGCCTATTGTGAGTTCTGAATTTTTTAGGAAGTTCAATTACAAAATTTAGAATTTTACCTAACCTTCAACAACAATCTTGTTTCAATTTATATTTGGCGTGCACCAAATAAATACCACCTTGATTCGAGCACCGCAACTAATAAAACTATTCCAATGCTGATATCGGCATGGTCAAAACGACACTCACCACCATGCCCGACTTGTCTAGGATCGCCACCACTTTTTTCTCACCACCGACGATGCAGCCCGCACTCATGTCCCCTTTCTTGATCAATGAAATGCCTCAGATGCCGCCAAGGACAATGTCAAACGACGTTGTGGGCACGGCCACGCTGCCCCACCTTTAGGGTAACACCACACACCACCGCAAGTTATTTCCCTTTGCCACAACACTCCTCTAGCACCCATATGTCCTTGAGACAAAGGAAAGGTACTAGTACTCTCCACATTGCTCGCCTTCATGTCCGACACTATCACTTAAAGTGTCGAGGTTGTCATCGATGTCCACCACCATTTCTCCTCTTCTTGGCACCGTTGAACGCGTCCAGTTCATATCCATCTAATGTGCTGGTCTCGCTTCATATAGTGATTCGTGGACGTCACTCTAGTCTCGTCACCATGCCGACCACCTCGTTTGTGTCGTCGCTGTGGACCTCATTCCGAAGATCTTATATGCGCTTCATGTCCCCATTTTCATCGATAGTATCGATGCCCCACTCATTAGCGGTTAGGTCCAATGCTGAGGGTGAGAGAGAGATGGCTGGTCCGACATGTCATTACGGGACCCAACCCTACGTGGCCCCACTCGTTACCAGGTAACAGTCAAAGCCCGTTTGAGCACTTGTGAGAGTCTCAGACAACAGATAGGGGAAAAGTGAGTAGAAGTTTATAGCCTGGACAAAACTGAGCAGAACTAAGGAAGGAGGAGCACGAAAATAGAAATCCCTTAGACCTAACCCCATACGTGGGTATACATATGGGTAATACAGGTTTAAGTTTGGATCTAAATGACTAATGTAATTAATAGAGAACGAGAGATTAATTAATGACATAGATAAAAATGACATTAATTAATGATAAAGACTAAATTACCCTTTTATGTTTTAGGGAGGGAGGAGCACCAAAGCAGGCCTTGTTGTTGATACTTGGAAACATGGTAGCTAGTCAAGCGATAGCGGATCTAGCCGTGATATGCTCATTACAGTGTTAACTGATGGCAGCGTAGGAGTCTCGAATCAACGGTGTCAATCTTGTTTCTTCGACCATGATGGCCTCCATGGTAGCATCCAAGATGTAGAAGATGGATCAAGATTTTGATGGCCTTTCCAAGGTTGGCGGAGGTATGGGATGTCCCCTCCACCTCTAGATTGGTTTTGATCTAGTTCCGCAGATGCTACGTAATGTATCCTTCAGAAAAGTCAAGCCATGTATGTCGCTAGAAGGTGCTACACACCAGGTCTAAGTCAATGCCTCAAGCCATGACTATTGCCAGTAGGTGCCACAAAAATGATGACTCTATTGGGGCTATCAAGTCAGCCTGTTCTATTGGATCGAAGATGGTGCGACAGTGACAGGAGGTGAGGTGGTATCTGACGTCTCTCTTGTCCGGTATTTCCTCCAACAGTATCTGTCTAGCAAGTCAGTATGCATACAAGGGATGATGGTAGATGTGATTTCAATGACTAGTATGCACACTCTTGTGAAACCAAATATCTCTAATAAAGAAATGTCAATGCGCTCATGCGACATGTCCTTGCTGAAGATGGTGGCTCAAAGGTTACCTCCGGGGATGAAAATCCCTTGATTCCTATCATTGGACCCGTCACGATAGGCGCACATGTGGTGTTTTATTCTTGAAGACTTAACATAGGACTTCGGTACCTTTTGTTTGTTTCTATCTTTTATCATAGGGTTAGTGCTTGACTGATGGAGTTATTTCCATAAGTCATATGACATCGAGTTTTATTTCTTGGATCAATTTTGTTCGACAGCTGGATTTTTTATTTTAAATAATATATGGTTGTGTATATACATGCAGAGGCAGGATTCTCCTCCTTTAAGAAAAAAATTGATAGGGGTGAAAAAAGTTTCCATCAAAAACTTTAAATGAATCCTTAAAATAGTCCCCTACCCTACCTAAAATATGGAGGCTCCTATGTCATTCCCTAGTCCCTTCTTCAACAGGAGGTGCAGAGGTCTGCCTACACTATTTTCCGGTGATATTTCCCCTCTTTAACATAACCGCTTCCATAAAAATCGCATGTCGCAACCCACATTTCTCCAAGGTATCCCTCCCTTCCTGTGCGGCGCTTATTCCGAATCTCCCAGATCTCGCACCTTTAGATCCATATATGAGCGCCACATCGTCCTTTGCCCCCGGATACCATGCTGCCAGCTTTCCATATCTATATCGACGTCATCGGCCTCCATCCTCCTTATCGTTTTTCAAAGTTGTCACGTTCGATGGATATGCACCATGAAAACTACTCCATAAATTGCATGGTTGCATGGCCTAATGGTTTTCCACCGGATATACCGAAAGTGCTAGCAAACTCACCCAAACCTATCTAGGATCATTCCATCTCGTCAGTCAACGATCCTGCCAAGTGGGAGGTATCAACAACCAAATCCTCCCTAAGTCAAACATATGAATGGGCATGCCCACAAACTGGAGGAGGTGCCCATCATTGCAGTCTCATTGGCCAAGGAAGACAGCTCCATCATACGATATGTAGCAATGCAGCGGACGGGAAGATGGGACTTGTCAACAGAGAGGAGGCTGAGTCCATGGGAAGGTTGTCATGGTCACTCAGGATGATGAGGACATGAGTGATGACGAATCAGACTCTTGACAACGACTACATGTGGATAGCAGGGACGAGTAGGTCCATTTGCCGATTGGATGGTACCGTTGTCTGTCCATGGACGATGAGGAAAAATAGGGGCTAGAACGGTGCTTGATTTAACTTCATGTTATGTTTAATTTAAATTTATGTTTTGTTTAATTATGCATTGTGTTGGAGTTAATGTGATGTATAATTTAAGGTGAAACGGTGTTTGGCTTAGAGTAAGTATTTGATTGTATTTGAATAAAGATCTCTAAACCCAAGAAAAAAAGTAAATGTCAACATGTTGGCTACTTTCAAAAAGTTCAAGCCATTTGTGTATAGGTTGATAGTGTCACCAATTTTGTTAGGATTAATTTCTTAGGATTTACACAACTAGACAATCACGCCTACATCCCCTGGCATTCTCATGTACTAATTGACATGTTGCAACTCTAATAAGCCCTCGTATGCAAATCTCGATAGCCGCACCATAATCCTTCCACAAGGGTCTGGACTTTCCCAATCAATATCTCTGCTCATGTGGTTCGTCTAACTCCGACGGAGGGTGACGTGGAGTTAACACGTCAATGCCCATGGTTGATGGACTTGGGTTTGAGGAAGAGGGGAGTGTTGGAAGCTTCGTTCGGCTAACATGCAAGCAAATAGGGGGCACGAAGTTTACCCTGGTTCAGGCCTCTGGAGGGAAAACCTTACTCCTTGTCTGTTCTTGATTATCGAGGGAACCGAAGGTTTACAGGGTACCTAGATGCAATCTGGCTGTGTATGAACTAGGGTTTGGTGATGTCCTCATCGCTTCTCCCTCCTGGCCTTTATATGGGGAGGCCAGGTCCCATGTTGGTTACAGATTATGGTTTTCCCCTTTAAACTTTCTATTTATTATTTGCCGTGTCCTCCAAGGAGTCGAGCCTCTACGGGCTTGGACCACCCGAATCTTCATGGGATTTGTTTACATTGTAGGTTTCTCTTGGGCCAGACCACATAGGCTAATCTTGGGTACCCGTAGGGCGGTCTTGTTCCTTTGCGGGCCCAAAGTTCGTGGGCGAGTGCATCATGGAGCCCAAGTTGCCTGAAATTGCCTCGTTTCGCAAAGTTGGGCTGCCAACTATCGAGAGGGGCCATTTCGAGGCAAACTAATCTCACCCCTACCAAATCCAAACATTCCGTCAAACTGCCCCGTGAAGTAGACGGTCAGGACCCCATGTCAGTAATATGTCTGTGACGTGAGCGCCAACGCGGCAAGCACATAGGCAAACCGAGGGACTAAAGGGGCTTGGTGCATTGACCAAATTCACAAATCCACTCCCTCCTTTCGCAAAACGAGGGACTAAAGGGGCGGTGTCGGAATCCACCCTCCAACCAGGAAGATCCCTTCGGACATTTGACATCCGGCCAAGTTGCTGCGCCTACTCACTGATCCCAATCTCCAATGCCGAATGTCGTGCCTGCCGTTGCGACGCTCTATCCCACCTCTTCCGCTGACGAGCTGAGCAGCACGAAGGATGGCAGATCCTATTACCGAGGAAGAAGTAGTTCTGGCTAATTTTGGGTGAGCTACTCTTCACTTTGCTATTCGCACTATCTATAACTGCTAGCTGGCTATTGGCATTACAGAGATAGATCAAACCTTGAATTGTTTGCTAGCACAAGGATGACAAACAATTCTTATCTTTTGTCCCCATTTTTCTGTCTAGTAGGATCTCCGCTGAACCCAAATACAGGGTTATAGTCATCCTCTATAGCTACCACATTAAATTAGGAGATGGAAAGAGCAAGTGGAATCAAACACGTAGTCTAAAGATGAAAGTAGCGCTTGCGTAGTTATGCACTATCCCTGGTATGGTTAGCTGTGCGTGAACGTGCTGAAATGGGGCCAGAGCAGACTGCACGGTTCAGCTTCATGGATGAACGAGGCTTCATGGTTCCTATATCATGTGACAGTCAGCTAATTGGGTTGATGAAATAGTTTGTTGGGCTTCGCGTGGTTATGCTGATTTGTAAAATACTGGATGTGGAAGCCGCTTCTACTGGGAGTCGCCTAGCTATTATTGGACAAGGTGGTCAAACTCGAACCCCTGTTGCTGTTGAGCAAAATGTGGTTCCTCGTCCGCACCATGCTTCTGTCAGGCAACCTCCTCGTAGGAGTCCCCGTATTGCCATTGTGCAAAACTCTACTTTGGAATCTGCTAGTACTAGTCGTCCACGTGGTGTTGTTGCTCTGGCTCCTCCTCCTTGAAACCGTGCTCAAGTTGTGCAAACCCTAGCTCTAGAATCTGCTGGTACAGGTCGTCCCCGTGGTTTTGTTGCTCTGGCTGCTACTGACCCAATCCATGCCGTTGTTGAGCAAACTAAGGCTTTCGGAGGCTGCCCCGTTGTTGTTACCAAGACCTCTACCTTGTGTGCTGCTCCTCCTCAAAACCATGCTCAAGTTGTGCAAACCCCTGCTCTGGAATGTGCTGGTACTGGTCGTCCCCGTGTTGTTGTTGATCTGGCCGCTCTTGACCCAATCCCTCCTGATGTTGAGCAAACTAAGGCTTCCGGAGGCTGCCCCAGTATTATTGCCAGTACTGCTGCCTTGTTTGCTACTCCTCCTTGAAACCGTGCTCAAGTTCAACGGGCTACTGGTCTGGAGCTAGCTCATGGTCTGGACTCTACAAGCACTCAAAACACTGCTATTGTGGGAACTGCTCCTGATCGTCGATGTGGTGTGGCAGTAGCTACTCCTATTGTGACTGTCGTTAGCCATGGCCCTGCCTGTCCACCAGGTATTGTAGCTCTCGCTGCTAAGGGCCCACGCCTTGATCCTCATCCTGATACTTCCACCGAGGTTGCTCCAGCTAACAATGACGCTAGTGGTGGCGACAGTGGTGTTGTGGCTGGGTCTGATGGTGCCGCTCCACATCTCGAACCTCTCAGAGGTTTCGATCCTACAGAACCTAATGATGGCAAAGTAATCGTTCTTTGTGGTGTCAAGAAGTTCACTGCAAAATTAGATGATGGCATAGAATTTTTTTATTACAAAACTGATGTAATCCTTGGAAGATACGATCCTGAAGTGGTAGAGTTATCTGACCTGATGGCATTGTTACGTGTGAAGGTGATGTTGGGGTCCTCCCACGTAGCACATTTGGTATATTTGGTTACAAGAGCAAAAAGGCTAAAACTGAAAGAAACCAGTGATTTGGCTGTACCGTTTGCAAGGAAACATTATAGAGGTGAAGTGTACATCCACTTGATAGTGCAAATTGTTGGAGAGGAATTGGATTTCGATATAAGAGATGATGGACTTGTAGAAGGCATGCATGACCTGATCCATGGCATCACTGAGGATTGTGCGACTGAGGGTAGCTTCGAACAGAGGAGAGTCTTAAAGAGGAGCATCGTAAAGAGGAGCAGGAAGAGACACCCCATAAAGTGCACCCCAAAGAAGGACATCACCAAGGAGACCACTCCAGAGAAGAGGACGCCCAAGAGTCGCACGAAAAAGGCACCACGCCACAGAGTACGCCCTTGAGATCCAGTCAAAATGCCACACCGAACGGTAGCAGCAAAAACACTAAGAGGGTAAGCACGGCGGTGAACACACCTAGGAGTGGTAGCAAAAAGGCTAAGATGGCCAGCACGGAGGATACCACACCAGTGGTAGCAGAAAAAAGCTAATTTGGAGCGGAATATGCTGCTGAGGTCCGACAATAATGCCAGCACGGAGGAGAACACTCCCAATAGTAGCAGCAAAAGGGATAATTTGAAGAAAAACACACCACAGAGGTCAGGCAATAATGCCAGCATGCTGGAGCCCACACCCGTGAGGAGAAGCATGAAGGATATCACACCCAAGAGCAACATCAAAAATCCTAGTTCAATGGGGAGCAGAACGCAAATTTCAAGCCCTACTGATACCACAGGAAAGATTACATTAGGAAGGAGGATGTACACAAGAAGAGCAAGAGGGTTCTGTACAATCAAGATGAAATGGATTATGACTGTTATTTGTCTACTGAAGATCCTAAGATGCGTGCAAACATAAGACCACCCCATGTGGTTGCAGCATAACTAACAGAGTGTCTGGGAGAAAACAGGGTTGTCGGTGAGGTAGTTTGGGCCAATGTTCCGGTTCATCCGGGTGGAGATGATGGTGCAGCCCCACCCCTGGGAGTCAATATAATGTGTGTAGTATTAGGCATTAGAGATGATGGCCAAGGTTCTGAATCAGATGAAGAAGAGGGCACTATAGAGGATCAAGAATCTAGTGATGATGAAATAGGCGAGGAACTTACGATGAGGCTTGCATTCTAGTCGATGATTAGGGTGTCGAAGTAGAAGAAATGAAACATGACGACGAGATCCTATAATTTTGGTCGGCACCGAGTTCACGAGCATGCATGAGTTCAGGTTGTCATTCTGGCATTTTTGTATCAAGGGGGAGTTCGACGTTCATCTACAGAGGTATGAGGCTGTTTGCAGGTTAATGTGGAGGAATGGATGGGTTGCGGTACATTGTCCATGGAGGATCATAGCAAGAGGCTTACCCACGTCAAAGGAAATTAGAGTATTGGGGTAATGAATGCAGCAAACCATTCGAACTTTCTCTCTTTTCACTCTATAACTATAATTGTTGTGCAAGATCTTTCTGGCAACGAGTCGACTCAGCTTATCTTCTAAATGAATCTATGTTGTAGGTGAATAAAATGGGCCCTCCCCACATGTGTCCAACAGGCAGCAAACTGAAATCCTCAATGGATGATACAGAGTGGGTGGCTATACAAGCTATGTCCATACTAAAGGATAACCCTAAAGAGACCTCGAAGAATATTCAGACTAGCCTCGGTTCTAAATTCAACATTTTCCTACCGTATTACACAGTTTGCAAAGGTAAAGAGAAATCTCTAAGGGTCTTGCATGGGGATTAGACCCATAGCTTCAGGATATTGTAGAACTTCAAGGCGAAGGTACAACCAAGGTGTCCGGGGAATGTTGTGGAGATTGACACCGAATCAGTACGCGGGAAAATTTATTTCAAAAGATTTTTCATGGCGCTTAAACCTTGCATCTAGGGATTCAAGGATGGCTGTAGGCCATATCTGAGTGTAGATAGCACTATCCTAACTGTCAAATGGAAAGACTGCCTGGCATCTGGCACAACACTTGATGGTCACAACTGGATGTTCCTAGTGGCATTCGGGCTATTCGAAACAGAAATAGAGGAAAACTGGGTCTGGTTTCTGAGGCAGCTCAGGAGATCAATAGGCCACATGGATCCATTGGCTATATCCACAGATGCCTGCAAAGGGCTGACGAATGCAGTGAAGGATGTGTTCCCGCGAGCTGAAGGTAGAGAATGCCATGCCCATCTGATGCTCAACTTGTACTCACACTATGCAGGCAGCATATTTCGTTACATGTTTCCTGTTGCTAGAGCTTACAAAACTAGTAGCAGCGAATATTTCATGAGCAAGATCTTTGCGGAAGCCCCTGAACTTCCGCAGTACTTAGCTGTCCATCATTCGTAGCTATGGAAGAGGAGTCAATTTAATGCTGACATCAAAGTTGATTACATAAACAACAACCTTGGAGAATGCCTGAATAACGGGGTGAAGGACATAAAAGTGCGTCATGTTCATATCTTGATGGACAACATACGTGGTATGATCATGAAGCTATTAAATATAAGGAGATATATCAGTAGGAGACTTAGAGGACATATGCTACCGCCTGTTGTACATCAACTGCAGAAGAGAAGCCGAGGACTTGCTCATCTTAGGGTTCTCCCGTCAACCAGCAGCAGCTGTGAGGTGGTCGATATGTCCAAGAGTGGCAACAGGGATGTTGTGAACATCCAACAGCGAGAATGCACCTACTTAGAGTGGTAGCATACCGGAAAACCGTGTGACGACGCCTTGGACTTCTTGGTGAAGAAAAGAACTCTACCACATTTGGATCAGTATTTGTCTGACTACTACTTTATGGAAAAGTTTAGAGCTGCGTACACTAGATCAATCGAGCCATGTACAGACCCATCTCAGTGGCCTCAAGTCCAACTGAGTTTCAAGCTTTGCCATCCAGTTACAAAAAGGGGCAGAGGAAGACCTTAGGTGAATAGGTTTGAGGATTTTCTCCAAAAGAAGGGTTTGGCTTTCTGTGCTAGCAAGAAGGGAAAAAATAGATGCAAGCCCTGCCATCTTATAGGCCATAGAGAAGCGGGTTGTCCCCTTAATGCTCCCAAACCTAGGTATGAGATAGTACATTCAATTTTTTTTGTTTATAATCTATAGATATTAGGTAGTAATCCATGTACTGGTTTTTTACAGGAAGCGCAAGGTAAGAAACAAGACTGCCGACTCGGTGATTTTGTTGCAGGAAGAAAACCAAAACAGGTGGAGTGATGATGCTGGACACGATTCTGGTGCTGATTGGCTTGACTTCCCTTGACCCGGAGATGTAGGGTACGTGAAGGTAAGAAAATTGGCACCCAGGAAGAGGAAGAATGTCAAGACCCAGATTTTTAATCCTAGATGCCTGTTATGTCATACATCGCAATCCTAGGATCACCATTTTTGCGAGACATAACAGATTGGATATCACAGTACATCATCCATTACAAACCATAAATAAGGTCTTACACAAATAAGGATCTCATGATCCAGTCTTAATACAACAAGCAGCAAAATAAATAATAAGCATAGCGGGGGGTCCATCTTCAGGGGCACAGGCAATGCTAACGAAGGCAGATGGTCCTAGTTATCATAGCCGTCCTGCTAGCCATCATCTTGGTAGTCTCCTTCATAGTTTGGCCATGAGAATAGCCAGGTACAAAATCCATGAGTACTCTTTAAGTACTCGCAAACTACCACTAACAAAGAGTATAGTTCTGGTGTAAAGTGCTAACTCTAGGTTTAACTATAAAGTTAAGTTTGAAACCTAAGCTGAGTTCAGAAACAAAGAAAGATAAAGTAAAGTTCTAGAATCACTTAAGTTGGGAAGCAAGTATCATAGACACAAGCCTGTTGTGGTCAAGTCAAGATTTATCATTCATTTCATAAGTCATTTTGAAAACATCTGACAACAAAATAGTATGTCCACTCCAACTGTCCATAACCGCGGACGTGGCTATTCGAATAGTTTGACACTCTGCAGAGGTGGTACACTTTCACCACAAGATTCGATACATCTGTTAGGGATAACCCTGAATCATCATACTAAGTATGCATATAATCAAACATAACCTTTCCTTTACACACTCTAGTATAAGCACCTCTCCTATGAGCATGGCCTCCCAACCATGACCATCTGTCATCTTGGGCACTGCATAGGTGGACAACATTGAGAGGTAGCCTCAACTCATACCTCTCCCATGAGGGAACTAATACTAATGCATATAATCTTCCGGCTAAGCCTTACCCAATTCAGGTATTGTGGTTGTATGATAAAATTGGAATGGTATCACATCCGAATCCAACCATCAGTTTTGTAAAAGGATTAAGGCTCATGCCTCAACATTTTCATCATTATGAACCAATTGTGTTTCTCAACACATGTCAAAACATCTAATAGAATGACTCATCATTCCAAGGTTTTCATAATTCATTTTCACGACGTGTTCCCATCTAAAGTGACTCAAGTTTTTATCTAACTCTAAGCTACTAAGTTAAGAGTGTTCATTAAGGTGAAAAGATAGGATCAATCTCATGCCATAGAATGACATCTAAGGTTTTCTAGATAGGTCAAGTTTTATACGTTTTATGCTACCTTCATAACAGGTAAAGGACTTTGGTAAAGTAAAGAAAGTAAAAGCTTGAAAGTAAACTTGGAATAGGTACTAGTCAAATTGGTATAACCAAAGCATGCCTAATGCATCTTGCTTAGGTTATATAATATTCTAGCTTGCTAACAATAGCTTGCCTTGGTTAGTGTAGTGGTTGAAGTTTTATTCCTCTTCCTCTTGGTAGAACTCCTCCTCCTCGAAAGCTTGGTCGGTACTATCGTCTATAAATACATACGGAGTACACAATCACCAAGCAATACTTAACTAGTCTACTTAACACACTAAGACACACATTTGATGATTTATTATCATCACAAGCATCACAAAGTTTTATTAACTAGTTTCATTCTTTTTATTTGAGAAAAGTAATTTCTACTCATTGAAAATAACTAAGATTTAATATTCACCACTTAAAATATGGGATCATGTGTACACATGTCATCACCACATATTCTAAGATGTGGGAATGTGATTTAAGGGTTGGATCACCTTTTAATAAGTTTAAGTTTAGAATTTAATGATTTAAGGTGACTAAAATGCCTATATAGCATTATTTTGGTACTAGTCCAAAGTCACTGCATGTAAACCTTAATATTATTACATATTTAGATAGGTATGGTTAAATGTGATTTTTGAGAGTTGGAATCAACTCAAAAGCTATTATGGTTGATTTTATAAAAATGTTTGAATGTGCAAATGCTTCTGTCTTGTTATTTTTACTAGGAGAGATCTCTAATTCTAAATGACTTAAATCCAACGGGCTTGGAAAGGTCTTTTCAGTAGTTTTTAACAAAATTTGAATCACTCAAATTGGTTCAGTAAATCTTCTAGAGTTGATTTTTAAACTAAGGGACAGAAGTGAGTTCAAACTAAAATAGAATAATCTATATTTGAATTCACGGGCTAGCGCGGGAAAGGAAATGGGCCGGCCCAGTGGCGCTCCACGGCACAGAGGGCGGCTGACAGGATGGTCCCGCTTGTCAGCGAGAGTTAAAACCCAAAACAGTACGGGGCAATCTGGGCGCTATGATTAGAATAGAGATCGGCGACTCACAGTCATCGTCGACGGCGGACTCGTCGCCGGCGAGACCGAACCCTAAACAGCCTGCGGGGGTCTACCGGGGACGTACCAGGGCTCCAGCTACTGCGGCGAGGCGGGCAAACGAACTGGTGGACGACGGCGAGCTCAGGCGAGGTCACGGCAGCTCCGGGGTGGACGAAGTGCCTTCTCCTCCTCTGCAGCGGGCTTCTCCGGCGCAATTCCGGCGAACTAACTCGAGCGGCTCTGGCTAGAGGTGGGGAAGGATCAATGATGAGAGGGGAGTGGAGTGGTGTAAGGAGTTTGTGCAGGGGAGGGCTCCTTTTATAGGGCGATGAGGGGACCGAGCGGCATGACGACGAGCTCGTCGGTGACGCTGATACAGGAGGCTAGAGGCATGGGCGGGGTAGGCGGACGATGCCCTGCCTCCTGGCGATGCTCTACGGCGTTAATGCGCGGCTAGGGGCGGTGGCGTTTGGTCGGGAGTGTCCCGCGCTCTGGGAGACAGAGGCGGTGCTCAACGCGGTGCACGGCGACTGTGGGTCGCGCGGCGGCGCACGACCATGTCTGGCGTGGTGCTGGGGTCGAGGCGGAGCGGCGCGCAGGATTTTGTGTCCAGTGGCGGTCTGCTGTGTGATGGCGACAATCGCGCTCTGGCGGGTGCTGAGCACGGCGCAGAGAGAATGGGCGGCGGTGCTGGGGTGTGGTCCAGGGCCTGCCTGGGCTTGGGGAAGGGGCAGGGAGGTGCGGTAGGGTTAGGCGGAGCTAGTGGTGGTGCTGGAACAACGCGGCGTGGTCTGTGGCGCATTTCTCTCTTCTGGCCACCGGTGACCAAAAAGGGGCGGCGCTCCACTGCTGCCGCGGCTTAGGGGTAGGCCGGTGATCACTTGGTTGGACTCAGGGGGGTAGGCTAGTAAAGAGGATCAAATGGGGGACAATGGCTTAAGTAGAAGCAGTAATAGTTAGGCCATTTCATTTCTGCATGCCACCTATTCGACACAATGGCCGCATGACAAAAGTTTTTGAATTTTTGGTTGAATTTTGGTGGAGTTGTTGATCATATGCTTGAGAATCTGTGGTTGCTTGGGATTTTAAAATGGAGCTCATTTGAGTGGTTTTTGAATAAGTGGGATCTTCTCATATGAACTACATTCAATTTTCAAATGCATTTAAAATTAGTGTTTACAAGTTTTTGGTAGATCACCAAGTGGGCCTTGGTACATCATTACATGTACTAGCAAGGGGTGCAAAGATCCACATTTGTTTCTATTAGGCTTTGAGTTCTAGGAATAGCCAAAGTAGGCATGTTGATTAAAATGGCACAAATGATCATTTGCTTCTTTTATTCATTTTGATTTGTTTTTCTTTGAGATTTGTTTGGGAATTATCTAGATGATGTTTATTTCACCTAAGAATCATTTTACAAGCAATGGATCACTTAATCATGGCAATTCAAATCAACTCCTAATTTAAATGCACACACATATGAATGCTTTAATATTTTTAAATGAAAAAGTTTTTAGTTAACTCTAAATTTGATGATTTGGATCTTAATAACCTTGGATTAAAGTTTTGGGATGTTACAAACCTTCCCCCTTTAAACAAAATCTCGTCCCGAGATTTACGAAAGAAAAAGTAGGAACTAAAGAGATCTGGGAACTCTGTCCTAATGTAATCTTCTCGCTCCCAAGTGGCTTCCTCTTCGGTATGGTTGCTCATTGAATCTTGAGAAACTTGATACTCCTGGTTCTGGTGGTTCTGTAAGCTTCCTCCAAGATACAGATGGGCACTTCACGATATGTCAGGTCATTGTTGATCTCAACAGCTCGATGATCGATGTTTTTGAAAACTTCAGTCTTCTCCGGCACTTCCAGGCATTTGCGAAGTAACGAGATATGGAACACATTGTGGATGGCTGACATCTCTTCAGGTATTTCCAGTTGATACGATACTTCTCCTCGACGGTTTAGAATCTTGAATGGTCCGATGTATCTGAGGGCTAACTTTCCTTTCAGACTAAAGCATTGCATTCCCTTCAATGGCGAAACCTTGAGATATACAAAATCTCTGACATTGAAAGTCAGGTCTCTCCTTCTCTTGTCAGCATAACTCTTTTGTCTGGATCGGGCGGTCTTGAGGTGCTCACGGACTTTTTGCACCTTTTCTTCGGCTTCTTGGAGAATGTCGGGTCCAAAAATTTGACTCTCTCCTACTTGTGACCAATTTAAAGGGGTGCGACACTTTCTTCCGTATAGGAACTCAAATGGTGCCATTTGCAAACTAGCTTGATAACTATTGTTATATGAGAATTCTGCGAAAGGCAGACAATCTTCCCATTTTGATCCGTACTCCAACACACAAGCTCTCAACATATCTTCTAAGATTTGGTTAACTCTCTCAGTCTGTCTATCAGTTTGTGGGTGATAAGCGGTACTGAAGTTCAACTTGGTTCCTAATCCTTCCTGGACTTTCTGCCAGAATCTCGAGGTAAACTGGGTTCCTCGATCTGATACTATGGTCTTGGGGGTTCCATGTAGACTAACAATCCTAGCAATATACATCTCTGCTAGCTTCGAACTCTGCTAGGTTGTCTTGACTGGTATAAAGTGGGCTACCTTGGATAGTCTATCAACAATGACCCAGATTGAGTCATTTCCCCTACTAGAAGTAGGCAAACCGGTGATAAAGTCCATTTCGACAGAATCCCATTTCCATTCCAGAATCTGCAATGGTTGCAACAGTCCTGCGGGTCTCTGATGGCTCAATGCACGGCGCCCAGCAAAATGCTTGATGGCGATGTTGATGTAGAGCTCGTTGGGAATCCCAAGAGGAAGGTATGATGAGCACATCAGCAAGTTTCCCTCAGTTATGAAACCAAGGTTAAATCGAACCAGTAGGAGCAAGGAAGGTGTTACTAGCTGAGCGATGGCAGGGCGCACTACCGGTGCTAGTAGAAACATGAAGACCTACACAACACAACCACAGAACTTTGTCCCCAACTTGCGATGAGGTTGTCAATCTCACCGTGTTTTGCGGAAAACAAAGGATTAAACGTATCGAATGGAAAGAAGTAATAGTTTGCAGAAAGTAAACACAAAGGAGTAAACAGTTTATAGATTGTATGTAAAAGACAAGGACCGGGATCCATAGTTCACTAGAGGTAGCTCTCCTTAGATAGATAACATGCTGGGTGAACAAATTACAGCGGGGCAATTAACAAACATCGAGAAAGCAATAAATGCATATACTAATCATTTTGACTCTTTTGAGACTTGATTGGGCATTACAACATTATACATAGACCGCCATCCAACCGCATCTATGACTAATAATCCACCTTCAGGTTATCATCCGAACCCCGTCCAATATTAAGTTGCAAGCAACAGATTATTGCTTTACGAATTGCGTGTAAAGTAAACAATACGATTGTTCTATGAAAAAAGGATTGTTGTTTTCTCCCTAGTAGCAATACCAAATCTAGTAGCTTAGATATTTCTGTCACTTCCCCAGATTACCAGAGGCATGAACCCACTATCGAGCATAAATACTAACTCTTGGAGTTGCTAACATCTACTTGGCCAAGATAGCTACTAACAACGGAAAGCATGCAAGATCACAAATAACAAAGACATGATAGAATCAATAATCAATCTGAAATAGCATCTCAATATCCATCGGATCCATGCAAACACAACATGCAAAATTACAAATACATGATCTTGATCATGAACGGAGCTCACAAGATCTAAACATGAAAGCACAAAGGAGGAGAACCAGCCATCTAGCTACTACATGGATCCGTAGTCCAAGGATGAACTACTCATGCATCACACCAGAGGCTTTCATGGTGATGAAGAAGGCCTCCAAGGTGAATTCCCCTCTCCGGCAGGGTGCCTGGAAGAGCTTCAGATCCCTCTCGATCTAGGGATGGAGATGACGGTGGCTACAGACTCTTTCGTGGATTTTTGATCAGGCACTTAGGGTTTTCGTCTTGAGAGCAATATATAGGCCGAAAGAGAGGCCGAGGGGGTGTCGGGAGCGGCCACACCACCCCCTGGCGCAGGCCAGGCCTGGCCGCGCGGCTAGGTGGTGTGGTGGCCCCCTGGCCCCTCCCTGTCTCGTATTCTGGCACTTGATGACATCCGGAAAAATAGGCACTTTGGCTTTTGTCCCGTCCAATTCGGAGAATATTCATTTTCTGACTTTCCTGGAACCAAAAACAGCAGAAAACAGATAGCTGGCACTGTGGCTCTTGTTAATAGGTTAGTCCAAGAAATCATAAGAAAAATACTCCAAAGTTGGAACAAAACACAAGAAAGTGGATAAAACTAAGCATGGAACATAAAAAATTATAGATACATTTGCAATGTATCAACATCCCCAAGCTTAACTCCTGCTTGTCCTCAAGTAGGTAAGTGATAAAAAGAAAGAATAATTTTTGAGGTGACATGCACCATCAAAGACTTGATCAAAGTATTTATAACACATTCAAAGCTGGGATCGTAGTACTTCAATCATAACATGAAAGACAAAGTTCTAGCAATAAGACAAAGAAACTATGATGCAACATGAAAAGGCACAAATAAAAGATTCATGAATAACAATGCTTTGCAAGATGTTTGTTTGTTTCACATAGAGAAAACATAGCATAAAAGTATTCAGCTTGTCCCTCAATAGAGTAGCAAATATAAATGCATAGGACACCTTCAAAGTTCATAAGAGTGACTAGATACAATAGTTCAAAACAAGCAATAACAAGTTATGCATCAATCAACTAGTCTTGGGACAATGCACATAGAACTAAGAATGGCCGCTATGCTCTCAAAGTAGGTGCATAAAGATAGAAGGTGGAGACTCAATATAATGGTGGAAGAAAGGCCTTTTGTAAAAGGAAGCAGGGATTCAAGTCTCATAAAGAGCTTCCAAAAAATTATGGTACTTATAGCTTTCAGCTCTCATTGCCCCTATCATAAGCATCTTGAAGTGATTAAGGTTAAAGTGAACAAACTATGGTGTACATGCTTGACGAAGTATAAGTCAGAAATCTCATGTCCCTTGTATACGAGGGCCACTCCTCATGCTACTCAAGTTTAGTCACCGGTAAGTTCTTGTCATCGTAAGTATATGTGTATCATAGAGAACCGCCAACGGGGTACCCCTTGCCCGATGATATGGAAGAATACCCATATCAAAATGACAAGGCAAACAGACAACGAGCATCTCAACATTCTTCTTATTTACCATGGGAATATGGTGCTTTTTTCTCTCTTTCCTCTTTTCATAATATCTCTTTTTTTATTTTTCTCTTTTTTTTTCTCAAGATAGGACTCTTTTTTTATAAGAAGAATGCTTCATAGACAGCTCATTATGGTTACGCTGCAGGTTTCCACCATGTCAGGATGGATTAGACCAACAACCCAGGCGTTTCTCCAACACATATACATAACTCCATGGACTTACAAGCTCCCCTTTCATTTCACACCGACGACATCCATATACAAAAGAGCATGATATCAACTACGTACAAGTACCAAGTGCAATGTTGAAAGCGTTCCCCATGAAAGCATCGTTCTTCTAATTCCCAACAAATAAGTGCAAGCGTACACAACATAGGAGACACAATGGTTCAAGTTTATTAAGGGCAATTAAAATAAAGTGTGCCATCAAGTTCGTGAGAGCTTTGATCACTAGTTTTCTCATAACAAGTTTAATTTGGAAGGTAAACAAAAGAATGAATATACTTGGAATAGCATAAGCTAGTAGGTAGGTATGGTGGACTCTTTGGAATAACTTGTTTTAGGGAGTTGGATGCATGAGTGGAACTCATACTTTGTTGTGGAGGCTAGCAAAAGACTGGGAGCGACAAACTAAGAGAGCAATAATGGCCATAATCATGCAGAGCGACAAAACATCATTGATCAAAGCATAAAGTGATACTACAACTTGAAAACTAAAGGATCATAAAGGCTATGGTGACTTGAGATAGTCATAACTTGGTGTGAGCATGCGCCAAGTCAACCCAAATAAAGCATCAAAGGAGAATACCACTATACTATGCTTTAATATGCTAAAACAACGCATGATTCATCCAAGGCACATTAAGCAATCTCAAATGTTTATAACAAGTCATGCTAAATAAAAGAATACTAAGCATAAAGCCAAAACAATACCAAGCATGGCATGACAGAGCATAGGCCACAGTCAAAACAAGCTCTTTTTACCACATGAGTATGAACTTTCCTACTCTTTTCCAAACCAAACCAAACTATTTGAAAACCAATGTATTGAAGAGGGGTTCCAACCAATTTATTCAGAAAACTAAGAAAACAAAAGCAAATGAAAACGAAAACGAAAACGAAAACGAAGACGCTCCAAGAAAAACACAACTATGCATGAAACAATAAAAATGAAGCGTTTGGAAAAAAACCTGGGATTTTTATTGATGATGAAGGGGATGCCTTGGGCATCCCCAAGATTTGATGCTTGTACTTCTTGGATATTTCTTGGGGTGACACGCGTGGCATCCCCAAGCTTGAGCTTTAGTCCATCCTTCATCTCATTACTCATTCCTTCCATACACCTGAAATTTTTCCTTCATACAAAACTTCACGCAATCTTTATTAGCAACATTAGTGCACTCAAGATAAATAAGTCTTAAGGTTCAGTTATAAAACCAAATAAACTTCCATTAGAACACTATCTACTGTAGCACTTTCCTCAGAAAGCTCAATTCGCCAAAAGAACTCTAAAAGGAACCAACAAAAAGCAAATGCAGAAAATGGCAGAAATCTGTCAAAACAGACCATTAGGTATAGACGAATTTTTTTGAAGACCTTCTGTTGCTCAAATCAAAACGTGTTGAACTAACGAAAGTTAGATAACAACCTGAGGCAGAAGCACAAAGAATTACAGCTCAATCCGACATACAGATATCTCTCACGAATTTTTACGGTGAAGCACAAAAATCTGTTTCGGGACAGCAACTTTCCCAATCATTACTTCTCTCTCATTAGAGGTTACTCTTGGCGCAAAAAAGCAAATAAAAGGATAAGGAGAGGTTATTATTGAAGTAATAACTTCCAAGACTCATCTAAAACTTTTGTTTTATCTCCCAATAAGTACTTTTCTTTAACGCCTTTAAGTTAGGCATAAGAAGCAAAGAAAGAATCAAGTGTTCTCAAATGAAGAAGCATTAAGATCAATACCAGAAATATTTTCAACAAGGCAAGGTATATCATCCATATAAGTTCTAGAGGATCCTCTCTCAATGCTCTTAGGTTCACTATTCTCATCAAAACGGTTTGCAGGAACAATCCAATCAAGATTCTTTTCTATGGCATCATGTATTGCTACTAGTTTAAAAGGTATTGGTATCTTAGGTTCCTCCCCATTAGGTTCGGTTTTGTTCATCTTTTCTCGGGTACCAACAACATCTACACATGGGCCTAGAATATTGAAACGTTCAAAGACTTTCCTAACTTCCTTGGCAACATCATAGAACTCCTTAAACAAAGTTTCTAGAATAAACTCCCTCTTTTCAGGGTCTTCAATTTCTTTAAGCTTAAGAAACATTATTTGCATTAAGGGGTTGAGATTAACAAACCTAGATTCTAACATGTGGACTAAATAAGCTGCAGCAATCTCATAGTTTCGAGCAAGTTTTGCAAGGGATCTATCCTCAGTATCCTCATGTTTGCTAACATGATTAAAGAATTCTTCAATATTATCTTTCCCAATTATAGAACCACTACCAATTGAAAGGTCTTTCAGGGTGAAGGTAGGGATCAACACGGTGAGCTAAGGAAGAGGTGACAACTAAAGGAGACTTAATTTTTGTGTGTTTTCAAATAAGAAAGCAAACTAGTAAAACTAATTTTTTTGTGTTTTTTGACAAAGAAACAATCAAACAAAGAAAAAATAAACTAAGCAAAACAAAAACAACAAAGTAAAGAGATTGGTTATGAGGGACTCCCCTTGTGAAGATGTCCTTGACTCCCCGGCAATGGCGCTAGAAAAATGCTTGATGGCTCAATGCACGGCGCCCAGAAAAATGCTTGATGGCGGTGTTGATGTAGAGCTCGTTGGGAACCCCAAGAGGAAGGTATGATGAGCACATCAGCAAGTTTCCCTCAGTTATGAAACCAAGGTTTAATCGAACCAGTAGGAGCAAGGAAACACCCCAAAGGTGTTACTAGCTGAGTGATGGCAGGGCGCACTACCAGTGCTAGTACCAACATGGAGACCTGCACAACACAACCACAGAACTTTGTCCCCAACTTGCGATGAGGTTGTCAATCTCACCGTGTTTTGCGGAAAACAAAGGATTAAACGTATCGAATGGAAAGAAGTAATAGTTTGCCGAAACTAAACACAAAGCAGTAAACAGTTTATAGATTGTATGTAAAAGACAAGGACCGGGATCCATAGTTCACTAGAGGTAGCTCTCCTTAGATAGATAACATGCTGGGTGAACAAATTACAGCGGGGCAATTGACAAACATTGAGAAAGCAATACATGCATATACTAATCATTTTGACTCCTTTGAGACTTGACTGACATACAACATTATACATAGACCACCATCCAACTGCATCTATGACTAATAATCAACCTTCAGGTTATCATCCGAACCCCCTCCATTATTAAGTTGCAAGCAACAGATTATTGCTTTATGAACTGCGTGTAAAAGTAAACAATACGATTGTTCTATGAACAAAGGATTGTTGTTTTCTCCCTAGTAGCAACAACACATCTAGTACCTTAGAAATTTCTGTCACTTCCCCAGATTACCAGAGGCATGAACCCACTATCGAGCATAAATACTAACTCTTGGAGTTGCTAACATCTACTTGGCCAAGATAGCCACTAACAACGGAAAGCATGCAAGATCACAAATAACAAAGACATGATAGAATCAATAATCAATCTGAAATAGCATCTCAATATCCATTGGATCCATGCAAACACAACATGCAGAATTACAAATAGATGATCTTGATCATGAACGGAGCTCACAAGATCTAAACATGAAAGCACAAAGGAGGAGAACCAGCCATCTAGCTACTACATGGATCCGTAGTTCAAGGATGAACTACTCATGCATCACACCAGAGGCTTGCATGGTGATGAAGAAGGCCTCCAGGGTGAATTCCCCTCTCCGACAGGGTGCCAGGAAGAGCTTCAGATCCCTCTCGATCTAGGGATGGAGATGACGGCGGCTACAGACTCTTTCGTGGATTTTTGATTAGGCACTTAGGGTTTTCGTCTTGAGAGCAATATATAGGCCGAAAGAGAGGCTGAGGGGGTGTCGGGAGCAGCCACACCACCCCCTGGCGCGGGCCAGGCCTGGCCGCGCGGCTAGGTGGTGTGGTGGCCCCCTGGCCCCTCCCCGTCTCATATTCTGGCACTTGATGACATCCAGAAAAATAGGCACTTTGGCTTTTGTCCCGTCCAATTAGGAGAATATTCATTTTCTGACTTTCCTGGAACCAAAAACAGCAGAAAACAGGCAGCTGGCACTGTGGCTCTTGTTAATAGGTTAGTCCAAGAAATCATAAGAAAAGTACTCCAAAGTTGGAACAAAACACAAGAAAGTGGATAAAACTAAGCATGGAACATCAAAAATTATAGATACATTTGCAATGTATCAGTCTCTGATGCTCTCCTTTGACTCTTTGACAGATGTCACACTTGGCGATGTAGCTTCCGATTTTTCTCTTCATGTTGTGCCACTAAAATTGCTCTTTCACATCTTGATACATCTTCGTTCCTCTAGGGTGGATAGAATAAAGAGTATCATGAGCTTCCTGCATGATAACTTGCTTCAGTCCGAATCTGCTGGCACACATATACGTCCTTTGTACCACATAACTCCTTCGTCTTCGGTGAATCCAGGTACCTTTCCTGTACCAATATGATGTTGGATTCCGTCGATACTTTCATTTCCCTTCTGGGCTTCCTTGATTTGGCTAATCAAAGTGGGTTGAAGTTTAATGCTAGCTAAGAATCCGTTGCTAACCAGATCAGTTCTGAACTGCTCCAACTCCTCATACAAACTTGGCTCCTTCTCCTTGATCATGGTGTTTAGCCTACACGGCAATCTGCTAAGAGCATCCGCTACCACATTGGCTTTGCCGGGGTGATAGTGAATGTCAAGGTCATAATCCTTGATTAACTCAATCCATCTCCTTTGCCTCATATTCAGCTCCTTCTGAGTGAAAATATACTTCAAGCTCTTGTGATCTGAGTAAATCTCACAGCGATTACCCATCAGATAATGACGCCATGTCTTCAATGCCAAAACTACGACAACTAATTCAAGATCATGGGTCGGATAGTTCTGCTCATGCTGCTTCAATTGCCGAGATAGATAAGCGATGACTTTGCCTTCTTGCATCAATACACATCCTAAACCAATCTTGGATGCATAAAAATATACATCAAACGGCTTCTTGATGTCTGGCATGATCAATATTGGGGCTGATATCAATCTCTTCTTCAGCTCTTGAAAACTGGCTTCACATTTGTCGGTCCATTCAAACTTCTTGTCCTTCTTCAATAATTGGGTCATGGGTCTGGTGAGGCTAGAGAATCCTTCTACGAACTTGCGGTAGTATCCCACTAATTCGAGAAATGCATGGACCTGGGTTTGAGTTGTTGGGGCTTCCCATTCTTCGACATCTTTGATCTTGGCGGGATCAACAGAGACTCCTCCGACAGACACAATATGTCCTAGGAATCCTACTTCTTTCAGCCAAAACTCATACTTGCCGAACTTGGCATATAACCGATGCTCTCTCAGGGTTTCTAGGATGATTTTCAGATGTTGCTCATGTTCTTCTTCTGACTTGGAGTAGATAAGGATGTCATCGATAAACACAACTACAAACTTATCTAGGAAATTCATAAAGATCTTATTCATGAGATTCATGAAATAAGCGGGGGCATTGGTTAATCCAAAAGACATAACTGTATACTCTTATAAACCATAGCAAGTAGTAAAGGCGGTCTTCGGAATATCCATTGCATGAATCTTAAGTTGGTGATAACCAGTCCTAAGATCAATCTTTGAGAATACCTCGGCTCTAGTCAACTGATCAAATAGATCCTCTATCTTTGGCAAGGGGTACTTGTTCTTGATGGTGACATCATTTAGCTTTCTGTAATCTGTGCACAAGCGGTTGCCTCCATCTTTCTTGTCGACGAATAACACTAGTGATCTCCATGGGGATGCACTTGGTTGAAAGCCTGTTGCAAACATGGCATCCAACTGCTTCTTCAATTCCACTAACTATGAGGGGTTCATGCTATAGGGTCTCTGGGCTATGGGTCCGGTTCCGGGGATTAGTTCAATAATGAACTCAATATCCCTATCTAGGGGCATACCTGGCAATTCATCTAGGAATACGTCGGGGTATTCACAGACTACTCTGACTTGGTCTATGGTGGGTAGGGCTAGACTCTTGTTGCACTTGAATTGACGGGTAAGGTTTCAGAGATATGCTCTACTGTGACTCCAGAGCTACTAGTCATGGTGATGGCTTTCTTAGCACAGTCTATCAGTCCTTTATGCCTTGACATCTAGTCCATACCTAGTACTACTTCTAATCCTTTGGTTCCAAGTACAATTAGGTTGGCATAAAAATCTATCCCATGTATTCTGATAGGCACAACTTTACAAATTTTTCTAGCTTTTGTAGTTGAACTGGGGATTTGAACTATCATGACATGCTTCAAGTTGGTTGGGTGAATCTTACTAGTGCATGCAAATTCTTCGGTGACAAATGAATGCGATGCTCCCGAATCAAACAATACCCTTGCTAAAACTGAGTTGATAGAAAACATACCCAACACTACATCTGGCGCTTCTTGGGCTTCCTCTACGTTCATGTGGAAGAGACGGCCGTTGCGGTTGTGAGGGTTCCCTGGGGCAAATCTTCTCCCTGGTTGAACAAGACGCTGCTGTTGAGCTGGGGCATTCACATTGGCAGTGGCGGCAGTCTTCTTGGGACACTCATTGGAATAGTGGCCCTTCAGTCCACACTCGAAATAAGTTATCTGGGACTTGTCCTTTGCTGCGACAGGCACAACATTGCTACCAGTTCTGGGTGCAGTGTTGTTGTTGTTGCTCTTGGGGGGGCACGGTTGAAATTGTTGGTGTTGTGGAGTGGTTGTTGTTTCCTCCGGACTTCACATTGCCTCCGCTACGGTTGGGGTAGCTTGGGCAAGACATTGGAGGTCGGTTGTTTCTGGGTGCATATCCTGGTGAGGGGTTGGGACAGTACTTATGGATCCAGATTGCTGATCATACGATGTTTGTGGTTGTCGTTTGTTTGGTTAATCTTTCCTTCCATCTGAATGGTAGAGTCGACTAGCTCTTCGAGATCCTCGAAGCGGATGTTGACGAGGACAGTCTGCATCTCATCATGCAGTCCGTTCAGGAATCTCTCCTTCTTCTTGGCCTCCGTGTTGATCTCATCAGGGGCGTACCTTGCAAGCGACATGAATCTATCAGGGTACTCCACCATAGTCATTCTGCTTGCTTCAAGTCACAGAACTCATCCCTCAGTCTGGTGACTAGACCTCGCGGCACGTGGGTGCGGCCGAACTTGATTTTGAAGGCTTCCCATGTCATCACTTGACCATGGTTCATATTACGGATGCTAGTCCACCAAGCTCTTGCATCTCCTTCCAGGTAGTGGGTGGCGAAGAGAACTTTCTCGTTGTCATCAACTCCTGCTACTTCTAAGTTGTTTTCCATTGTCTGTAACCAGTCGTCAGCATCTAGTGGGTTTTCATCCTGGTTAAAGATTGGGGGATTGGTATTCTAAAAGTTTTTGTGTTTGGATCCATGATGATCCTGATTTCCATGCCCTTGGTTGTTTTGGGCCATCTGAGCTATCTGCTGCAATGTTGCTAAGTTGGCCTGGTGCTCTGCCCTTCTTGCTTCATAGTCTGCAACTAACATATGCATAATCTGTAGGATTGGGTCTTGCGATGAGCTGCTCCCTCCTGGGTTTCCACGAGTCATCTGAAGATTGAGGTAGATAAAGGGGTAAGAGGGAAAGTTCTAAGGTTCATGGTTTTGGTTTCAAAGCTAAAACTTTGAGTTTGAATCAGGTTTTGCAACTATCTCCATTTCATTCACTCAAACAAGCACACGATACAGACACACACACACCACAACAATGAAAACAGATGGTTTTAAGAACCATTCTGTAAGCTATGATACAGTGGGACCGATACATCTCATGCTACGACAGTGCTCTAGTGCATCTACTCATCGTCGATGAAGTCGGAGTCCTCATTGTTAGTGTAGAAGTCCACATCATCCTCCTCCAGAAAGTCATCGTCATTGCTGAGGTAAGAATCCATGTCTCCCTGGATGTCTTCACCCTCTTCTTCTTCCTCCTTTGCTGCAAGCTGAGCTTCTTGCTCCTTGATGGTCTTCTCGAGGTCGGCCAACTTCTTGCAAAGACGGGCGATGGTGCGATCCTTCTTCTCGCGCTGGAGGCGAAGAGACTGACGGTCCTTGACTAGCAGTGAGAAAGTTTGGGCCTTCTGGTCGGCAATGGCACAGTTGTGGTTGGCAAACTCCCTAGCATTGTCCAATTCCTTCTAGTGATCGTACAGTAGGAAGTCAAGGTTCTCCACCTGACGCTTCAGCTTCGGGTTACTTGGCATCTCCATCGGCATTCCCATGAAGTCACGTCTTGCATAGTGAGCAAAACGGGTTCCTTGGATTTGGTTGACGCTAAGGGCACATAGACGTGCGAGAGCTTCATGCATTGCCCTGGCTAATTCATCTAGCCAGTTGTTCTCTCTTACGAAGAATTAGATTCTCCCAAACGTTGGTGCTTCGATGCTTCCTCGAAGATCAGCGGTGACTAGCCACTGTAAATCTCCTCCTAGGGGTCCTGGAAGTTGAGCTCCAAGAAACTCCAGATGTGGGCGTCCCAGTAACTCCGATAGTGAATCTAGGTCCCTCTCGAAGATCAGTTGGCCTCCGTTGCCCAACTGGTAGAACTTGCTGAACTGAGTCTCCATCTACAAGAATTAAGGATGAGGAAGTTAGTGAAGTGATCAAGTGTGTCAAATTTTAAGTAGTAATGTAGGAATTTTGAGGAACATGAATTTTTGAGAACGAATGAATTCCCAAGGGTAAGAGAGGAAATAGTGTTTCATAAATACTTACTTGGTTTTGAAATTAAGTTTTTGTTCGGACGTCCATTCTAACTAGGGTCTCTTATGGCGAGGATGGCTCTGATACCAACTTGTCAACACCCGGATTTTTAATCCCAGATGCCTGTTATGTCATACATCGAAATCCCAGGATTACCATTTTTGCGAGACATAACAGATTGGATATCACAGTACATCATCCATTACAAACCATAAATAAGGTCTTACACAAATAAGGATCTCATGATCCAGTCTTAATACAACAAGCAGCGGAATAAATAATAAGCGTAGCGGGGGGTCCATCTTCAGGGGCACAGGCAATGCTGACGAAGGCAGATAGTCCTAGTTATCATAGCCGTCCTGCTGGCCATCCTCTTGGTAGTCTCCTACATAGTCTGGCCATGAGAATAGCCAGGGACAAAAGCCATGAGTACTCTTTAAGTACTCGCAAACTACCACTAACAAGGAGTATAGTTCTGGTGTAAAGTGCTAACTCTAGGTTTAACTATAAAGTTAAGTTTGAAACCTAAGCTGAGTTCAGAAACAAATAAAGATAAAGTAAAGTTCTAGAATCACTTAAGTTGGGAAGCTAGTATCATAGACACAACCCTGTTGTGGTCAAGTCAAGATTTATCATTCATTTCATAAGTCATTTTGAAAACATCTAACAACGAAACAGTATGGCCACTCCAACTGTCCATAACCGCGGACGCGGCTATTCGAATAGTTTGACACTCTGCAGAGGTGGTACACTTTCACAACAAGATTTGATACATCTGTCAGGGATAGCCCTGAATCATCATACTTAGTATGCAGATAATCAAACATAACCTTTCCTTTACACACTCTAGTATAAGCACCTCTCCTATGAGCATGGCCTCCCAACCATGACCATCTGTCATCTTGGGCACTTCATAGGTGGACAACATTGAGAGGTAGCCTCAGGTCAAACCTCTCCCGCGAGGGAATTAATACTAATGCATAAAAACTTCCGGCTAAGCCTTACCCAATTCAGGTATTGTGTTTGTACGGTAAAATTGGAATGGTATCGCATTCGAATCCAACCATCAGTTTTGTAAAAGGATTAAGGCTCATGCCTCAACATTTTCATCGTCATAAACCAATTGTGTTTCTCAACACATGTCAAAACATCTCAATAGAATGACTCATCATTCCAAGGTTTTGATAATTCATTTTCACCACATGTTCCCATCTAAAGTGACTCAAGTATTTATCTAACTCTAAGCTACTAAGTTAAGAGTGTTCACTAAGGTGAAAAGATAGGATCAATCTCATGCCATAGAATTACATCTAAGGTTGTCTAGAGAGGTCAAGTTTAATACTTTTTATGCTACCTTCAAAACAGGTAAAGGACTTTTGTAAAGTAAAGAAAGTAAAAGCTTGAAAGTAAACTTGGAATAGGTACTAGTAAAAGTGGTATAACCAAAGCATGCCTAATGCATCTTGCTTAGGTTGTCTAAATATTCTAGCTTGCTAACAATAGCTTGCCTTGGTTGGTGTAGTGGTTGAAGTTTTCTTCCTCTTCCTCTTGGTAGAACTCCTCCTCCTCGAAAGCTTGGTCGGTACTATCGTCTATAAATACATACGGAGTACACAATCACCATGCAATACTTAACTAGTCTACTTAGCACACTAAGGCACACATTTTATGATTTATTATCATCACAAGCATCACAAAGTTTTATTAACTATTTTCATTCTTTTTATTCTAGAAAAGTAATTTCTACTCATTGAAAATAACTAAGATTTAATATTCACCACTTAAAATATGGGATCATGTGTACACATGTCATCACCACATATTATAAGATGTGGGAATGTGATTTAAGGGTTGGATCACCTTTTAATAAGTTTAAGTTTAGAATTTAATTATTTAAGGTGACTAGAAATGCCTATATAGCATTACTTTGGTACTAGTCCAAAGTCACTGCATGTAAACCTTAATATTATTACATATTTAGATAGGTATGGCTAAATGTGCTTTTTGAGAGTTGGAATCAACTCAAAAGGTATTATGGTTGATTTTATAAAAATGTTTGAATGTGCAAATGCTTCTGTCTTGTTATTATTACTAGGAGAGATCTCTAAGTCTAAATGAATTAAATCCAACGGGCTTGGATATATCTTTTCAGTAGCTTTCTAACAAAATTTGAATCACTCAAATTGGTTCTGTAAATCTTCTGGAGTTCATTTTTAAACTAAGGGACATAAGTGAGTTCAAACTAAAATAGAAAAATCTATATTTGAATTCACGGGCTAGCACGGGAAAGGAAATGGGCCGGCCCAATGGCGCTCCGTGGCGCAAAGGGCGGCTGATAGGATGGTCCCGCGTGTCAGCGAGACTTAAAACCCGAAACGGTACGGGGCAATCTGGGCCCTACGATTAGAACAGAGATCGACGAGTCAAAGTCGTCGTCGACGGTGGACTCATCGCCGGCGAGACCGAACCCTAAACGGCCAGCGGGGGTCTACCGGGGAGGTACTAGGGCTCTAGCTACTGCGGCGAGGCGGGCAAATGAACTGGTGGACGACGGCGAGCTCAGGCGAGGTCACGACAGCTCCTGGGATGGACGAAATCAATGGCGCCTTCTCCTCCTCTACAGCGGGATTCTCTGGCGCAATTCCGGCGAACTATGGCTCGAGCGGCTCTGGCGAGAGGTGGGGAAGGATCAGTGATGAGAGGGGAGTTCAGTGGTGTGAGGAGTTTGTGCTGGACAGGGCTCCTTTTATAGGGCGACGAGGGGACCGAGCGGCATGACGGCGAGCTCGTCGGTGACGCTGATACAGGCGGCTAGAGGCATGGGCGGCGTAGGCGGACGGTGGCCTGCCTCCTGGCGATGCTCTACGGCGTTATTACACGGCTAGGGGCGGTGGCGTTTGGTCGGGAGCGTCTCGCGCTCTGTGAGACAGAGGCGGTGCTCGACACGGCGCACGGCGACTGTGGGTCGCGTGGCGGCGCATGACCATGCCTGGCGGGGTGCTGGGGTCGAGGCGGAGCGGCGTGAAGGATTTTGTGTCCAGTGGCGGTCTGCTGCGTGTTGGCGACGATCGCGCTCTGGCGCACACTGAGCACGACGCAGAGAGAATGAGCGGCGGTGCTAGGTTGTGGTCCAGGGCCTGCTGGGCTTGGGGAAGGGGTAGGGAGGTGTGGTAGGGTTAGACGGAGCTAGTGGTGGTGCTGGAACGGCGTGACATGGTCTGTGGCGCATTTCCCTCTTCTGGCCGGCGGTGACCAAAAAGGGGCAGCGCTCCACTACTGCTGCGGCTTAGGGGTAGGGCGGTGATCACTTGGTTGGACTCAGGGGGGACAAGGAAGAGTAAAGAGGGTAAAATGGGGGACAATCTTAAGTAGAAACAGTAATAGTTAGGCCATTTCATTTGTGCATGCCACCTGCTCGACATAATGGTTCTATCCTTGTACTCATTCTGGTAAAGTGCGCAGTCATTGATGCATGCGTGGTACTTCACGTATGGTACGTCTAGTGGGCAAACTACTTTCCTCGCCTCCTCGATACTTGTTGGCAATGTGTTGTCCTTGGGAAGACGAGCGTGCCAGAATTTCATGTGAGCGTTAAAGCTAGTGTCGGTCCATTTGTGCTCCGCCTTCATCTCCAGAGCCTTGAGCGTTACACTCAAGCGTGTATCCTCGGGCCGGCACCCAGGATACAATGGAGTCCTCCCATCTACCTCCATCTGTGTCAGCTTGGCTTTCTCTCTAGCTGCAGCTCTCGTGTTGGCCGTCTTCTTGAGGAGTATTTCTTGAAGATGAGGGTTCCGCAAGGCCGAAGTTAGCGGCGTGTCCATGCTCCCGTCTTCTCTGCCGCCACCACCACCATCTGCTCCGGCATTGTCTCCTTCATGATGATGGTGTCTGCCGGCATCTCCTTCTTCATGATGATCATGTTCGTCGGCCTCTCCTTCGTCATGATGACCATGTCCAGGAGACCCTTCGTCTTCTCCCTCGCCCCCGGCCTCTTCTTCATCATGGTCACTGCCATCAACCGGTGGCTCCTCATTCACTAAGAAGCCAGGCATGAAACCGCGCGTGAACAGGTGAGACTCCAGTTGTCTGGAATCAGGGTTGATCCACTTCCGGTGTTTGCACATTCAGCACAGACATCTTATCTTGGTCATGTTGTTCCGAACCATGTCGGCTACCGCGTCAGCCTTGTATCTAACCACCCAACGTTCGCTCATATGGATGACCATGGTCGTCTGCGCGCGAACATAGACCAAATTAAAGAGAGTATGTTAGAACCATGCACACACACGACGCACACACATACATGCATGCATGATCGCCGGGAAATTTCGGCATGACCTATCCTAAAAATAGGACGTATGGCTAGTGCAGAAATTTGCCGAAATGGACGTGAATCAACATTTCGGCAAACCTCCATGCACCCGGCGCCGGCAACATGCATTCATGCACAACACAACCTCCCTCCACAAGCAAAATGTATTCAAGCACAACACAAAGCGAAGGAACATCATTTCTCGCCATCGCACACCGCCCGCGGGACCATCTTCACCTACAAAACATCCATACACACCGCGCCGAGGCCTGCCGGCCACACAAAACATGCATCACACAAGTACCCATGCACACACGCCTCACAAATCTACAAACCCCATATGCATAGTGTAGCAAGAGGGGGTATGGGATGTGTGGAGGAGGAAAGTATGAGTGGTTTACTACCTTTACAAGTAGGAGTAGCTTCCCCTCACAAGTACATGAACCAAAGTAGGTCTAGCTATCAACAATGGAGGTGAGTATGAGCAAAATGGAGTGGGAGGGAGGAGGGGGACGAGCTAGCTAGTTGGAGGTGGTGGGAACAAGGGAAAGGGGGGCTGCCACCTTTTGTAGATATGTTTCGCACATTCAGTGGCGCATATGGAAAATGCTCCACAGAATGTCAAAATTCTGTGGCGCATATAGCTACATGCGCCACAGAAAGTGATAATTCTGTGGCGCATATGCTATATGCGCCATAGAATTTTGACATTCTGTGGCGCATATATCCATATGCGCCACAGAATTCTGGCCTGCCCATGTGCTGGGGTCAGGCCCACATGGGCCCACAGGAATTCTGTGGCGCATGTGGCTATATGCGCCACAGAATTCTCACTTTTTGTGGCTCATATATCCATATGCGCCACAGAATTGCAGGAATTCTATGGCGCATTTGCTACATGCGCCACAGAATTAATTTTAGTGGAGCATTTTTTGCATATGCGCCACAGAATTAAAATCTACCTATAATCGTTTTCCTAGTAGTGTTTGTTTAATTATGCATTGTGTTGGAGTTAATGTGATGTATAATTTAAGGTGAAACGGTGTTTGGCTTAGAATAAGTATTTGATTGTATTTGAATAAAGATCTCTAAACCCAAGAAAAAAAAGTAAATGTCAACATGTTGGCTACTTTCAAAAAGTTCAAGCCATTTGTGTATAGGTTGATAGTGTCATCAATTTTGTTAGGATTAATTTCTTAGGATTTACACAACTAGACAATCACGCCTACATCCCGCGACATTCTCATGTACTAATTGACATGTTGCAACTCTAATAAGCCCTCGTATGCAAATCTCGACAGCCGCACCACAATCCTTCCAGAAGGGTCTGGACTTTCCCAATCAATATCTCTGCTCATGTGGTTCGTCTAACTCTGAAGGAGGGTGACGTGGGGTTAACACGTCAATGCCCATGGTTGATGGACTTGGGTTTGAGGAAGAGGGGAGTGTTGGAAGCTTCGTTCGGCTAACATGCAAGAAAATAGGGGACACGAAGTTTACCCAGGTTCAGGCCTTCGGAGGGAAAACCTTACTCCTTGTATGTTCTTGATTATCGAGGGAACCGAAGGTTTATAGGGTACCTAGATGCAATCTAGCTGTGTGATGACCCACAAGTATAGGGGGTGTATCGCAGTATTTTCGATAAGTAAGAGTGTCGAACCCAACGGGGAGTAGAAGGTGCTGGCTAGTGGTATGGATCAGGAATTCTCTGGAAATACTTAACAAACGGATTTTTAGGGGTTTTTGAAAAAGCAAGTAAACAAAGTACGAGTAGATAAAAGACAGTAGGAATAAATGCAGCAAGTGGCCAATCCTTTATTCAGCAAAGGACAAGCTGGTTGTATTACTTAAGATGACCAAATGTTCTCGAGGATACATGGGAATACTGTCAAGTGCTTTCGCTTCATATAGTTGATTAATCTTCCTTAGCTTGCTAAGTGTTGTGTGCGTGAACCTGTGCTAATGTACCGACCTTCCTAGGACTAATACATACTTGTGATTATACCCCTTGCAAACATTCGTAAGTACAAGAAAGTAATTACGGTAGAAACCTAACCACAACTTTAAACTCTAAGACCCTTACATCCCTTGTGCAATGGTTTCCTAACGAGGGTTCAGGTTTCTGTCACTCCGGCAACCCCTACGATTAGTATCCAAATACACAATCATTCTCCTAGGCCCATATAGGTGAAGTGTCATGTAGTCGATGTTCACATGACACCACTAGGAGAAGTACACCACAACTTAAATATCAAACTATTGAATCTTCCTCACCACAACTCCACTACTAACAACATGACTTCTCCCATGTCCTCAAGAACAAAACGAACTACTCACAAGACATCATATGGATCATGATCAGAGATGGAATAATGATGTATAACAATCTGAACATAAACAGTAAATCAATGGTTCACTCAATAGCATCAACTACAAAGAGTAATCAACACCGGGAAAATTTCCCCTAAGAACTAATGCAAGATTCAACTCTATTGTTACAGCAATATGGTGATGGTGATGAGGGTGCTGATGGCGATGATGGTGGTGCTGCTGATGATGATGATCCCGATGAAGTCCAGCTTGATGGTGGTGTTGATGGCGACGATCTCCCCTCTCCGGGAAGTAATTCCCCCGGCAGAAATCTGTCTGCCAGAGAGATCTTTCTCTCTCGGTGTTTTCGACCCCGCAGAGGCGGCGGAATCTTTCTGTGGTCGCCCCCGAGTCTTAGGGTTTCGGGAGGAATATATACGCCAGAGGGGAGAGCTATAGGTAGGCCAGGCTGGCCACACCACCTGGTGGCGTGGCCTAGGGTAGCCCGCGCCAGGGGGTGGTGTGGGCCCCTTGTGGCCCATCTCCACTCCCTCTTCTGGCATCCTTCGTCTTCTGGAAAAATAGGATTTTCTGATCTTCGCGAATTTTGCCTCCAAACAGCACCTTTTCCATTAGAATCCTGACTACAGCGGTCCATGCTCCAAAAGTCATCAACCATGCAAAAACAGATGAAATTACATAAGTATCATCTCTTAATATGAAATATATCAATGAATAACAGTAAATTATGACATAGAATAGTGATGCAAAATGGACGTATCACTGTGTATGAACTAGGGTTTGGCGATGTCCTCATGACTTCTCCCTCCTGGTCTTTATATGGGGAGGCCAGGTCCTAGGATAGCAAAGCGAGTTGGTTACAGATTATGGTTTTTCCCTTTAAACTTTCTATTTATTCTTTGTCGTGTCCTCCAAGGAGTCGAGCCTCCACGGGCTTGGACCACCCGAATCTTCATGGGCATTGTTTACACTATAGGCTTCTCTTGGGCGGACCACATAGGCTAATCTTGGGTACCCGTAGGGCGGGCTTCTTCCTTTGGAGGCCCAAAGTTCGTGGGCGAGTGCATCATGGGGCCCAAGTTGCCTGAAATTGCCTCGTTTCGCAAACTTGGGCTGCCAACTATCGAGAGAGGCCATTTCGGGGCAAACTAATCTCACCCCTACCAAATTCAAACATTCCGTCAAACTGCCCCATGAAGTAGACGGTCGAGACCCCATGTCAGTAATATGTCTATGACGTGAGCGCCAACACGGCAAGCACGTAGGAAAAACGAGGGATTAAAGGGGCTTGGTGCATTGACCAAATTCACAAATCCACTCCCTCCTTTCGCATGAACCCTAGCACCGGTGGTGTCGAAATCCACCCTCCAACCAGGAAGATCCCTTCGGACATTTGACGTCCGGTGCCAAGTTGCTGCGGCTACTCGCTGATCCCGAGCTCCAATGCCGAATTTCGTGCCTGCCGTTGCGACGCTCTATGCCACCTCTTCCGCCGATGAGCTGAGCAGCACGAAGGATGGCCGATCCTATTACCGAGGAAGAAGTAGTTCTGGCTAATTTTGGGTGAGCTACTCTTCACTTTGCTATTCGCACTATCTATAACTTCTAGCTGGCTATTGGCATTACAGAGATAGATCAAACCATGAATTGTTTGCTAGCACTAGGATGACAAACAATTCTTATCTTTTGTCCCCAATTTTCTGTCTAGTAGGATCTCCGCTGAACCCAAATACACGGTTATAGTCATCCTCTATAGCTACCACATTAAATTAGGAGATGGAAAGAGCAAGTGGAATCAAACACGTAGTCTGAAGATGAAAGTAGCGCTTGCGTAGTTATGCACTATCCTTGGTATGGTTGCTGCTGTGCGTGAACATGCGGAAATGGGGCCAGAGCAGACTGCACGGTTCATCTTAATGGATGAACGAGGCTTCATGGTTCCTATAGCATGGGATAGTCAACTAATTGGGTTGATGAAATAGTTTGTTGGTTATGCTGATTTGTAAAATATTGTATGTGGAAGCTGCTTCTACTACGAGTCGCCTAGCTATTATTGCACAGGGTGGTCAAACTCGAACCCCTATTGGTTCTCGTCCACACCATGCTTCTGTCAGGCAACCTCCTCGTAGGAGTTCCTGTATTGCTGTTGTGCAGAACTCTGCTTTGGAATCTGCTAGTACTAGTCGTCCATGTGGTGTTGTTGCTCTAGCTCCTCCTCCTTGAAACCGTGATCAAGTTGTGCAAACCCTAGCTCTAGAATCTGTTGGTACTAGTCATCCCCGTGGTTTTGTTGCTCTGGCTGCTACTAACCCAATCCATGCCGCTGTTGAGCAAACTAAGGCTTTCGGAGGCTGCCCCGTTGTTGTTACCAAGACCTCTACCTTGTGTGCTGCTCCTCCTCAAAACCATTCTCAAGTTGTGTTAACCCCTGATCTCGAATCTGTTGGTACTGGTCATCCCCGTGTTGTTGTTGATCTGGCCGCTGTTGACCCAATCCCTCCTGATGTTGAGCAAACTAAGGCTTTCAGAGGCTGCCCCACCGTTATTGCCAATACTGCTGCCTTGTTTGCTGCCTCCTTGAAACTTTGCTCAAGTTCAACGGGCTACTGGTATGGAGCTAGCTCATGGTCTGGACTCTACAAGCACTCAAAACACTTCTATTGTGGGAACTGCTCCTGGTCGTCGATGTGGCGTGGCAGTAGCTGCTCCTATTGTGGCTGCCGTTAGCCGTGGCCCTGCCTGTTCACCAGGTATTGTAGCTCCCGCTGCTAAGGGCCCACGCCTTGATCCTCATCCTGATACTTCCACCAAGGTAGCTCTAGCTAACAATGATGCTGGTGATGGCGACAGTGGTGTTGTGGCTGGGTCTGATGGTGCCGCTCCACATCTCGAACCTCTCGGAGGTTTCGATCCTACAGAACCTGATGATGGCAAAGTAATCGTTCGTTGTGGTGTCGAGAAGTTCACTGCAAAATTAGATGATGGCATAGATTTTTTTATTACAAAACTGATGTAATCCTTGGTAGATACGATCCTGAAGTGGTAGAGTTATTTGACCTGATGGCATTGTTACGTGTGAAGGTGATGTTGGGGTCCTCCCATGTAGCACATTTGGTATATTTGGTTACAAGAGCAAGCTATAAAACTGAAAGAAACCAGTGATTTGGCCGTACCGTTTGCAAGGAAACATTATAGAGGTGAAGTGTACATCCACTTGATAGTGCAAATGGTTGGAGAGGAATTGGATTTCGATATAATAGAGATGATGGACTTGTAGAAGGCATGCATGACCTGATCCATGGCATCACTGAGGATTGTGCGACTGAGGTTAGCTTCGAATAGAGGAGAGTCTTAAAGAGGAGCGTCATAAAGAGGAGCAGGAAGAGCATCCCCATAAAGTGCACCCCGAAGAAGGACATCACCAAGGAGACCACTCCAGAGAAAAGGACGCCCAAGAGTCGCACGAAAAAAGGCACCACGCCAAAGAGTACGCCCCTGAGATCCAGTCAAAATGCCACACTGAACTGTAGTAGCAAAAACACTAAGAGGGCAAGCACGGTGGTGAACACACCTAGGAGTGGTAGCAAAAAGGATAAGATGGCCAGCACGGAGGATACCACACCCAGTGGTAACAGAAAAAAGCTAATTTGGAGCGGAAAATGCCGCCGAGGTCCGGCAATAATGCCAGCATGGAGGAGAACACTCCCAATAGTAGCAGCAAAAGGGGTAATTCGAAGAAGAACACACCGTATAGGTCAAGCAATAATGCCAGCACGCTGGAGCCAACACCCGTGAGGGGAAGCAGGAAGGATATGACACCCAAGAGCAACAGCAAAAATCCTAGTTCAATGGGGAACATAACGCAAATGTCAAGCCCTACTGATACCATCAGGAAAGATTACATCAGGAAGGAGGATGTACACAAGAAGGGCAAGAGGGTTCTGTACAGTCAAGATGAAATGGATTATGACTGTTATTTGTCTACTGAAGATCCTAGGATGCGTGCAAACATAAGACCACCCCATGTGGTTGCAGCATAACTAACAGAGTGTCCTGGAGAAAACAGGGTTGCCGGTGAGGTAGATTGGGCCAATGGTTCGGTCCATCCGGGTGGAGATGATGGTGCAGCCCCACCCCTAGGAGTCAATATAATGTGTGCAGTAATAGGCATTAGAGACGATGGCCAAGATTCTGAATCAGATGAAGAAGAGGGTACTGTAGAGGATCAAGAATCTAGTGATGATGAAATAGACAAGGAACTTACGATGAGGCTGGCATTCCAGTCGATGATTAGGGTGTCGAAGTAGATGAAATTAAACATGACACGAGATCCTATAATTTTGGTCGGCACCGAGTTCACGAGCATGCATGAGTTCAGGATGTCGTTCCGGCATTTTTGTATCAAGGGGGAGTTCAACATTCATCGACAGAGGTATGAGGTTGTTTGCAGGTTAGTGTGGAGGAATGGATGGGTTGTGGTACATTGTCCATGGAGGATCACAACAAGAGCCTTACCCGCGTCAAAGGAAATTAGGGTATTCGGGTAATGAATGCAGCAAACCATTCGAACTTTCTCTCTTTTCACTCTATAACTAGAATTGTTGTGGAAGATCTTTCTGGCAACTAGTCGACCCTTCTTATCTTGTAAATGAATCTATGTTGTAGGTGAACAAAATGGGTCCTCCCCACATGTGTCCAACAGGCAGCAAACTGAAATCCTCAATGGATGATACGGAGTGGGTGGCTATACAAGCTATGTCCATACTAAAGGATAACCCTAAGGAGACCGCGAAGAATATTCAGACTAGCCTCGGTTCTAAATTCAACATTTTCCTACCGTATTACATGGTCTGAAAGGTAAAGAGAAAGCTCTAAGGGTCTTGCATGGGGATTAGACCCATAGCTTCAGGATGTTCTACAACTTCAAGGCGAAGGTACAACCAAGGTGTCCGGGAGTGTTGTGGAGATTGACACCGAATTAGTACGCGGGAAAATTTACTCCAAAAGATTTTTCATGGCGCTTAAACCTTGCATCCAGGGATTCAAGGACGGCTGTAGGCCATATCTGAGTGTAGACAGCACTATCCTAACTGTCAAATGGAAAGACCGCCTAGCATCTGGCACAACACTTGATGGTCACAACTGGATGTTCCTAGTGGTATTCGGGCTGTTCGAAATAGAAACAGAGGAAAACTGGGTCTAGTTTCTGAGGCAGCTCAGGAGATCAATAGGCCACATGGATCCATTGGCTATATCCACGAATGCATGCAAAGGGCTGACGAATGCATTGAAGGATGTGTTCCCGCGAGCTACAGGTAGAGAATGCCATGCCCATATGATGCTCAGCTTGTACTCACACTATGCAGGCAGCGTATTTCGTTACATGTTTCCTGCTGCTAGAGCTTACAAAACTAGTAGCAGCGAATATTTCATGAGCAGGATCTTTGCAGAAGCCCCTGAACTTCCGCAGTACTTAGTTGTCCATCATTTGCAGCTATGGAAGAGGAGTCAATTTAACGCTGACATCAAAGTTGATTACATAAACAACAACCTTGTAGAATGCCTGAATAACTGGGTGAAGGACATAAAAGTGCGTCCTGTTCATATCTTGATGGACAACATACGTGGTATGATCATGAAGCTATTAAATATAAGGAGAGATATTAGTAGGAGACTTAGAGGACATATGCTACCGCCTGTTGTACATCAACTACATAAGAGAAGCTGAGGACTTGCTTATCTTAGGGTTCTCCCATCAACCACAGGCAGCTGTGAGGTGGTCGATATGTCTAAGAGTCGCAACAGGGATGTTGTGAACATCCAGCGGCGAGAATGCACCTACTTAGAGTGGCAGCATACCGGAAAATCATGTGACCACGCCTTGGCCTTCTTGGTAAAGAAAAGAACTCTACCACATTTGGATCAGTATTTGTCCGACTACTACTTTATGGAAAAGTTCAGAGCTGCGTACACCAGATCCATCGAGCCATGTACAAACCCATATAAGTGGCCTCAAGTCCAACTGAGTTTCGAGCTTTGCCAGCTAGTTACAAAAAGGGGCAGAGGAAGACCTTAGGTGAATAGGTTTAAGAATTTTCTCAAAAAGAAGGGTTTGGCTTTCTGTGCTAGCTAGAAGGGCAAAAAAGATGCAAGACCTGCCATCTTATAGGCCATAGAGAAGCGGGTTGTCCCCTTAATGCTCCCAAACCTAGGTATGAGAAGGTACATTCAATTGTTTTTGTTTATAATCTGTAGATATTAGGTAGTAATCCATGTACTGTTCTTTTATAGGAAGCGCAAGGTAAGAAACAAGACTGCCGACTCGGTGATTTTGCTGCAGGAAGAAAACCAAAACAGGTGGAGTGATGATGCTGGACACGATTTTGGTGCTGATTGGCCTGACTTCCCTTGACCCGGAGATGTAGGGTACGTGAAGGTAAGAAAATTGGCACCCAAGAAGAGGAAGAAGGCAGGAAATAAAGAAGCCAGTGGACGTGAAGGCAAGAGGAAGAAAGTTGGCACCTAGGCAGAGGAAGAAGGCTAGCAGTGTATGATGGGGATATGCCGAATAGGGTATGCTCAGCAGGACGTCCGATCGGGTCGAAGGCCTCGCGAGTGGGCATGCAGGACGTCGACGGGAACGTGACTGAAGAGAAGGCCCAGCAATTGGAGACTAGGGGCCCAGAAGAGTAGCTGAAGCCCAGTCGGACTAGGTCAAAAGCCTCCAAATCTGTAACTTGTTCGGCTTTATACTGTAAACCCTGGCAAGGTACCCTCTATATAAATGTCCCTAGGGTTCCTTGAGTACTTACGTTCCATCATACACCCCCTCTAGCGACTCGCTGCTTAGACGCCGAGCTCACCACCCCTATAACTTGCTCTCCACCAATACAATCTACCAGGAGTAGGTCTTTACCCTTCGGGGGCCGAACCTCGGTAAACTCATGTGCATCCGCCCCCATCTCGCACCGTAGATGGCCGCCAGCTCTCGCCCCCAATACTATCAATCGTTACCCCTGGTAGCGACTGTCGTGGCCATTCCCACGATAGTGGCGCCCACCGTGGGGCCTGGCCGGTCTGGCTTGAGTTCTGCGGCGAGACCCTACATGCCAATGGATCGGCCGATCGCCACCGGCCGCATGATCGCCACCGGCGAGATCCTGCAGATCCTGCCTAGCAACTACATCCTAGTGTCGTGCCCGATCACGCACAGCCCAGTGCTGCCGATCGGCACCATTAGCTTGTTCGTTGGCTTCACCGACGCAGTCGACCCGGCGGGGACGATGATCGTCGGTGGATCACCACCATGCTGCGATCTGCTCTTGGAGGATCAAGTCCGCTCCATCAGCCGCCTCGCCACCGAGTACGACTCGGTCGCCAGCAACGCGGTCGGGACTAACGCTGCCACAGATGACGCGACTCTCCATGACGACTCCGACTCCGCGACCCCTGCCTCGGTCGACGGATCCATCACCACAGCATCACGGGAGGACTCTATCATGCGGGTCTCCAACCCTGAGGAATTCGAGGATCCCTCCATCCTTGGGATCTTCGATTCCCACTCCGGCTCGGAGTCTCCTAAGGACTTCCGCACCATATCCAATCGCTTCAATGCGATCTACATGGCGGGTAGCATGGCCGCCCCGCCAGATCCATTTTCCACGCCGATCCCGCCAACCGCCATGGCCACGGAGGTGGAGGAAGCCCACATGCGACTGGAGGAGGCGTCGCACAGAGAGCTAGCCGAGCGCGAGAAATTCTGCCTCGAGCAGGAAACAGTGCAGGAGCTGTCACTCTACCATCAATGCCGCATCAGGACCCTCCTGAACTCCAACGTCCAGGGCCGCGTCCTGAACTTCAATGACCAAAGCGACCCCGCACGCGCAGCCGAGCGCGAATACTGCGAGAACGCGCTGCCAGGCGGCAAGAACCGACTACCACCCGGTGCACCGATGACTGGGGCCCCACCGCCAACAATTGGTCGCGCGCCCCTACCGGACCAGCCGCGAGTCATCATCTCGCCACAGGCCCATAATGCCAACGGGCTCCCACTGTACGCCACTCAAATGGACAACGTCATCGCGGCTGATGCCGCGGTCGCCCACCTCAACATCCATGGAGAGGGCGCGATGCAGATCCAGTACGCTAAGTCCCTACTCACCAGGGTCATCGAGCAGCAAGCCGCGGGAGTCGACCCGCGGGGGCGGATGTATTCCCGCTCATCGTCAAGCAGGGAACCCTCAAGCGGACCCCCAACTATCGCCAACGCCGTCACCTGCCCACCACCCCAGCACCTGGCGCACCAGCCACGAGCTGCCAACCCTGCGCTCTCCACCAACGAGCGGCAGCTGGTGAACAACACGGTCGCTTCCACCAGGCAACCCATCGATGCATGAACACACATCGTCAAAAACCCGGCCTGGCGGGCGCGCCAGCCCAATGACTTGAGGCACACCATCACCAACCGCAGTGACCCCGAACCCAGGGGCTCGCTCAGCCGAGTCGGTCCCCAGTGCTTTGGGCCAATGATCCGAGGCGAGAAGTACCCCGCCAACTTCAAGGCGCCCAAGGAGATAGAAAAGTATTACCACACGTACGACCCAGCGCTGTGGCTGGACACGTACCTCATGGCAATGGGAATCACCGGTCACACCGACCTGCTAGCTGCTCGCTACCTCCCGCTGATGATGGAGGGAACGACCATGCAATGGATCAACACCCTCCCTGCCGACAGCATTGACTCGTGGGAGGAGATGCAGGACGCCTTTGTCAGGCACTTCGAGGGCTCCTACACCCACGCCACCACCATTGAAGACCTGGAGCGATGCATCTAGGGGTAGCACGAGTTGACCTGCCACTAGATCCAGAGGTGGCAGGAACTATGGATCAACGCCTCCGACATTCACCCAGACACGGCGATCCACTCCTTCAAGAACACGTGCCGGTATGAACCCCTGGTCGCTAAGATCAAGAGGGTTTACCGGATGCTTGACAACATCCCTGACCTCCTCAAGATAGCCAAGCGGTACGTGGAAGAGGACCCCAGCCAGGACTCCGATGATGAGTCAGGAGGAAGACGCCGCACTAGCGACCACGACAATGGGCGACAGTGCGACATGCACTACAGCAACACTCGCCTCACCGGCAAGCGCCGCGGTGACGGGCGAGTCGACTTTGTCGATACCGCCAATTACGGCCATCGCGACCTGAAGAATTTCCGCCACGACGGAGGAAACTGCCGCGCCAACAATGCGTCGAGGCTAAAATTCGACCCCGCCGCCCTGCTCAACCAACCCTGTGTCTACCACAGCAGGGAGGGGAAACCTGCCACCCACAACAGCACGGACTGCCATTCTCTAAAGGAGAACGAAAAGGCAAGGCGAGCAAGGGAGGACCCCAACAACAACCCACCAAGGGACAACGGCAACGCCGGCAGTTTCAGAAACACCGTCGGCTCGCTACACACCTTCACCGGGCTCGGCACCAAGCACGAGAAGAAGGTGCTCACCTGTGTAGTCGATGTCAATGAGGTTACCCAAGTCGACATCCCCCGCTTCCTCAACTGGTACGAGCAAAGCATCACCTGGAGACGCCAGGATCACACACCCAGGATCGAGTACCCAGGGCAAGTCGCCCTGGTGGTCAGGCCCGAAGTGGCCGACTACTAGCTGCCCAAGACGCTGATGGACGGTGGAAGCTCCATCAGCATCATGTACTTGGACACATTCAAGAGGCTCCATCTCCCGGAGTCGGCGATCGAGCCGACACTCACCACTTTCCACGGCATCATCCCCGATCGGAAGGCGTATCCGATTGGCAAGGTGACACTGCCAGTCACCTTTGGCACACCAACAAACTTCCGCACCGAGCGGATCGTCTTCGACCTGGTTAACTTCTGCAGCCCCTACCACTGCATCCTAGGATGCCAGGCATTCGCCAAGTTCATGGTGACCCTGCATTACGCCTACAACATGATGAAGCTCCCAGGACCAAGTGGCATCATCAACGTCCACGGTGACCCTGACATGGCCATGGAGTGCGAAGACAAAGGTGCTCAGCTCGTCGACGCCGTCATCGCCATGGAAACAAACCAGGCAGACGAGATCGTGAAATACGCGAGCAACATCAGCAAGGACGACCCCACCATCCTGAAGAAGCCAACCGCCGCAAGTTCCACCTTCGAGGCGACCATGCACACCCGCACCGTCGAGCTTGTTCCAGGCGACTCCAGCCAGATGGTCACCATCGGGGCGCACATGAGCCCCGCATAGGAAAGCATGCTCATCGGGTTCCTACGTGAGAATCGCGACATCTTTGCATGGAAACCATCTAACATGCCTGGTGTCCCGAGGGAACTCGCTGAGCACAAACTCAATGCCGACCCCAAAGTGCGACCAGTGAAGCAGTCGTTGCGACCCTTCAATGAAGAGCGCCGCCGAGCAATCGCCAAAGAAGTACAGCGCCTACTAGCCGCAGGCTTCATTCGGCCCATCAAGTACTCCAAGTGGCTGGCAAACCTAGTCCTGATCCTGAAAAAGAACAACACCTGGAGAATGTGTATCGACTACACCAACCTCAACAGTGCCTACCCAAAGGAGGAGTTCATCCTACCGCGCATTGACCAGATCATTGATTCGACCACGGGATCAGAATCGATGTGCCTCCTCGACATGTATTCTGTCTACAACCAGATCAAAAAGGCGGTCGAGGATGAGGAGAAGACGGCGTTCATCATGCCATTCGGTGCCTTCTGCTACATGGCCATGACGTTCAGCTTCAAGAACGCCGGCGCCACCTACCAAAGGTGCATGCATGAGTGCCTCTTGGGCCAAATTGGCCACAACATCCACGTCTACATCAACGACATGGTGGTAAAATCCACCGCCAGGACGACCTGCTCGTCGACCTGGCTGAGACCTTTGCAAATCTGCGGAGGTACAACATCAAGCTCAACCCAGGGAAATGCACCTTCGGCGTCCCCACCGGATAGCTCATGGGGTACGTGGTCTCCAAGCGAGGCATCGAGTCCAACCCCACCAAAATCGACACCATTGTGTGGCTCGGGAAACCCGAGTGCCTACGCGACGTCCAGAAGTTGGTCGGGCGAGTTGCGGCTCTTAGTCGCTTCATCCCCCAGCTCGGCGAGAAGGCAATTCCCCTATACCACATGATGCGCAAGAACCCCACATTCCAATGGGACACAGAAGCAGACAACACGCTCAAGGCACTCAAAGAAGTGCTACTCGTGGATCCACTACTCGTCGCCCCAATCGACAAAGAGCCAATGCTCATCTACGTCACGGCCTCCACTCGAGTCATCGGCGCCATAATGGTCGTCGAACGGCCAGAAGAGTGCAAGGAGCTCCCCGTAAAGCGCCTCGTCTACTACATCAGCGAGGTCCTGACAGACTCAAGACAGCGCTACCCGTAGTACCAAAAATTGGTGTATGCGATCTTCAGGGCCCAGCGACGACTCCTGTATTACTTCCAGGAGCACCCCATCACGGGCATCTCCTCCACGCCACTAAAGGACATTATCCACAACCGCGAGGCGACTGACCGATTCGCTAAATGGGTCGTTGAGATCGGCATCCGCAACATCAAGTACGAGCCACGCAAAACGATAAAATCGCAGGCCCTGGCCGATTTCCTCACCGACTGGGAAGAAGCACAGCAGCCAGAGAAGCTCCCCTACCTCCATTATTGGTCGCTCCACTTCGACAGTTCCAAGAACGCCGATGGCGCCAGGGCCAGGGTCATACTAACCTCCCCTAAGGGAGACAAGCTCCGCTACGTGCTTCACGTCGACTTCAATCCCTGCACCAACAACATGGCCGAGTACAAGGCCCTCCTTCACGGCATGCGGGCCGCTAAGGAGATGAACGTTAATCGCCTACGGTGTTACGGCGACTCTGACCTAGTCGCCGGCCAAGTCGTGGGGACTTGTAATGCTGTCTCCCCGATAATGATAGTATACCGCCAAGCGGTAGACCAGCTGGGAGGGCACTTCACCGGCTCGGTCGAGTGGATCGACAGGCACAAAAACGAGGAGGAAGATGCCCTCTCCCACATCGGGTTGGCTCGGCAGACGCTGCCCGCAGGAGTCTTCCTCGACATCATCCACAAACCCTCGGTCTCCCCGCCCAAGGATATCGACATCGGGATACCACTACAGCCTGGGCCCACCCTAGTCACCATGGTCATTGAGCCCAGTGACTAGACCGCACCGTATGTCACCTTCCTCGAGCACAAGGTCCTGCCAAGAAACGAGACGGAAGCGCGAATGATCATGCGCCGTTGCAAATCCTTTGTCATCATAAACAGCGAGCTCCACAAACGCAGCGTGACCGGCATGTTCTAGCGCTGCGTACAGCCAGAAGAAGGATGCAAGATCCTCCAAGACATCCACGCCGGCGACTGCGGCCACCATGCCGGCGCCAGGTCGCTGGTTGCCAAAACCATGCGACACGGCTTCTACTGGCTCACCATGCATGCCGACGCCATCGACATTGTCCAATGATGTGTCGGGTGCCAGAAGTACGCCAACCAGACGCATCTCCCTGGTTCAGCACTCAAGACCATCCCCATCACTTGGCCATTCGCCGTATGGGGCATGGACATGGTCGGCCTATTGAATAAGGCTCCATCCGACTTCACCCACCTCCTGGTCGCGGTCGACAAGTTCACCATGTGGGTCAAAGCCAAACCGATCAAGAAGTGTGACGGCAAGACCACCACCAAGTTCCTCCCCGAGCTCATTTACTGGTACGGCTACCCACACAGCATCATAACTGACAACGCCACCAACTTCGCCAAGGGCGCCATGGTAGAATTCTGCAAGGAGCACAGCATATGACTCGACCTCGCCTTAGTCGCCCACCTGGAGTCGAAAGGACAAGCGGAACACGCTAATCAAAGTGTCCTCCATGGCCTCAAACCGCGACTCCAGGTGCCCCTCGAGCGAACCCCAGGATGCTGGGTCGAAGAGCTCCCCTCCGTAATATGGGGAATCCGCACCTCCGTCAACCACTCCACGGGGTTTACGCCCTTCCTCATGGTGTACGGCGCCGAGGCCATAATGCGAACCGACCTGGAGCACGACTCGCCTCGGGTCGCCAACTATGTTGAGGCGGCAAACGAGATCGCCCGTCAAGACGGAATTGACCACCTCGATGCGGCACACGACCTAGCTCGCTCTCGCACCGCCATCTATCAACAGGAACTCCGCCGCTACCACAGCCTCTGAGTCTGGACCCGCACCTTCTAGGAAGGCGACCTGGTCCTATGACTGGTCCAGGACAAGAAGGGCATGCACAAGCTTTCTCCCCCATGGGAGGGGCCATTCGACATAGGACGTGTCCTCGGCACGACGCCTACTACCTCATCGACATACGAGGCAATGGCCAGCTCGAGGTCGGGAGGCCATCGAATGTAAACCTCCTCCGGAAGTTCTATACATAGAACTCAAACTTGTACTCGGCTACTATATATGAAATACATTTGGATCTCACAAATTGTGCCGACTCGCCATCTCCATGTGCCACTCGCACTCGTATATTTAGCAATATGCTACCTACAGAAGTCAACCCTTGGTCGAGCGACCGGCATGGCTAAGTAGTGCGACCCAAGGGCACCAAAGATATTCTGGACTTATGTTGTCCACGAACATGTCACCCCGGAGCCACCGGATTCACCTTGCTCGACTGGCCTACCGGGCCAAGACGACCGATAAATGCTTCTCACAGGGACTTGTCCTCCCCATCCTCATGCAAAGCGACTCGAATGGTTAAGTACCACGCACGGGGACTTTGCAACAAGAAAATCTCACACGGCTGAGGAATACACCAAGTAAGAGAGCTGCCTTGGACTCGCCATGCGACTGGCTTTCCGAGCCAGGGGTAGAGACGCGTTACAAACAACGTATCAGATCCTACGATGGGCACGCGCCCAGAATGGCTAAGTACCACGGTCGGGGACTCGCCTAAACTGACCCTGCTTGCGCCCGGGAAAACAGCTAAGTACAGATCTCCCTCGGAGTACAAGGCGACTAGCCCTACGCGCCATGACAAATCAGCCCCAGCCAAAACAAAAACTCAAGGAAAACACACATGCACATAAACGAGTTATACCCCATTAAAGGGAGGATGCGCTCGGGGACTTGCTCAAATACAAATCAACATATAACATACTTCACCATGCATTGCGAGTCGATTAACTCCTCTTCCATACATATGTATTGTTCATATTACAAAAGTGGCCATTCGGCATAATTTACAAAAGCCTCCTAGGGCAGCGATCTATTTTTCAGGCTCCGATGAAGAAGCGCCGCCATCACCCTTGACCCGGATGAATGGCTCCCACAGATTCATCGGGTATGTCATCAGCGACTTCAACAACGCCGACCGGAAGGGATGCTCCGACTTCCGTTCGTGATGCTCCGGCTCGGGTTCACCTGGTGCTACCACCGTCTCCTGGTACGGCAACAAGTCCCCCATCGCCAGCACCCGATCGCCAGAACCTCCGACGTCTCCACCGAGCCAGTCGCCAAAGGGTAGCCACTGGTGACATCGTCGAGGTCAAAGACGTCGGGGAAATGTGCGAGCCCCAGGCTCAACACCGTAGTGGCCCCGCGTCTGAAGGCCGAACGCGCCATCCACTCCACGGTGGCGGTAACCTCCTCTAAATAGCGCCTTTTAGTCAGCCACCCAAGAATAACCTCGGCGGGGGACATCCCTTGAAGAACGGCCTGGACGCATAGCGCCGAGGCGTTGGCCGCGTTCACCACCGCAGTCACACATTGCGAGGCATTGTAGGTCTGCACCACCGAGTCGCTTTGAGCTATCAGATCTGCAATGTTAGGAACATAACGTCACTAAGTACCACCCCTCTCGGGGACTCACCGCATATAAGAAAGAGAAGAAGGGACACTTACCAAGGAGCTTACGGCAGTTCTCCGTCACATGCTTTTCAAGGGCACCAAGGTTACCCTGCAACCCAAGGATAACCGAATCGGCGGCCTTCCGTTCCTCCTCCACTGCAGCGACTGCGGCCTTGGCTCTCTCTTCAGAAGAGACCATCGACGCCTTCGCCTCCTCTAGTTCCTTCACTAGCGATTCGATCCGCCCCGTCGCTACATCCAGTTCAACAGTTGGGACATACCCTCATGGGCCTTGGCAATAGCAGCCGGAAGACCATCTACAAAGCAAGAGCAACACAACTCAGTCTCGTGTAAGCGCCAATGGCTCGAGCTTGCCAAACAGAACAACAACTCACCAGCAGTTTCCTAGAGTCATCGGTTGGCCTCCTGTGCCACGCGCAGGTCATGCTCCAGGCATTCCTTCGTGGCTTGCCGATCAGACGATTCCCTCTGTAGGCCCTGCAAATAGAACAAACATTCAGCGACCGGACGACTACAATTTTAAGTGCCTAGCCACTGAAATTCAGCAACTAGACACTCGAGGACTGGACGACGACAATTTTAAGTGCCTATCCGCTGAAATTCAGCGAGTAGACACTCGGGGACTGGCGACTAGAAGAGTTTCTATGAAAAACCGCTGAAATTCAGCGATCAGGCACTCGGGGACTGGGCACACCTGAATGGCGGCACCGTGCATGCCATGAAGTTCACTGGCGTCCGTTGAACGAACCACAAAGGACGTGTGCCCGCGATGAGGCCCAACGTCTTCATCAATGATCTCTGGAATCTGTGGAGACTGGTTCTCCGCCACGAACGGGAACCCCTTCACCATGAAGCATGGAAACAACGCAGCCGCCCTCATCGGAGCGCTGGTCGTTGGGGCCAGTATTTCTATCGACGGAGCCTCCTTGGCTGGATCCGATTGGATGGCCGTCACTTCCTCGGCATGGGCAGCAGGGTCATCCTCCCCCGTGTTGTCCTCTGTCGTAGCATCGGCGACATCTCCTTTCTTCTTCTTCTTCTTCGCGCCTTCAGCGGGCGTGACCTCCGTAACAGGCTTCCTCTTCCTAGAGGCGTCGGCCTCCTCCTCTACGGCGACGACTGGCGATATCTTAGCCACCGTAGGGCGACCTATCTACTTGGCACCAGACTGGGAAATCGCCAAGATCAGAAAAGGAATCATGCAAAGAAAACATCCAAGAACGAAAAATAGAACACTGGACTCACCTGGCAACCGGAAGAACACGCAGCCTCGTGCTGATGTGGGCACGCTTATCCAGCTCCGGGCCTAGCTTGCGCGAGAGCCCCTTCTCAAAGACACTTGCGACTCATGACACCGTGGGCTTCTTCGACGATGAAGCTGCGGCCACAGGAATCTCCGGCCCGGATGACGCGGTCATCCCCGCCTGTGGTGACCTTGACGCTGCAGTTTCAGTGGCACCTGGTTCCGATGCATCTAGGACTGTTGTCGCGATCGCCGTGAGCGGAACCTCCATCTCCACCACCACGTCCGCAACTTCCGGTCCCATCATCAGGGTCGTGCCCTTCGTGATCTCGGCCGAGGTCTTGGTCACATCGTCATCGGACTCATCATCTGACCCAAATGCCACCACCGACCTGGGTGGCGACACTGGCTTCGGATCCGGCTTCTTCATGGGCGACTTCTGTTTTTGCACGGGCTTCACTGGCGTGGCTGTTCACCGTGAACTATGCTCCTGCAAGATTTCGTCGTCTTCATCGCGTTCTTAAAGACTACGACTTGCCTTGATCTTGCATTGCTTCTGCATGCGAGTCTTGCGGGCCGTGGGCACTGGGGGAGGAACCTCCCTCTCTTCTCCTTCACTCTCAGAGGATTCCCCTTCGGTTCGCTCCTCAAATTCTTTGGGAACCTCTTCGTCGAGTGGGGGAAGCCAGCCTTTGAGGACCTGAAACAACTGAGAATGGGCTAGAAAGAGTGGTCCGATTAGGGGCCACGACTGAACATTACAAGCCGTGGTTGCAAATTTCCCCCTCGAAAGTTATGATTGAAGATGAAGGTAACGAGAGCGGCTTACTATAGGAGCCTTGTTCTTCTCAGGCACGTACAGGGCGAGCCCGGCTGACGTGGTGGTAAAATCCACTTCGGTGATCTTCTTGAAGGCGGCCTTGTAGTCCGTAGCGTCCCATGACTCCTTGCTGGTCTGGGAAGGATCATTTTTCCCGGTGTATTCATACATCCAGTGGGGCCGGGTCGCCAATGGGACCAAGCGACGCCCGACCCAGCAGTTGTACAGATTGATCATCAACAACCCATTGTCCTTCAATGCCTAGATCTGGTCCATCATCTCTGCAACGGCCATCCTCTGATCGTCAGGGAGCCTGCTCGCTATCAGCCGGGACGTTCGCTCCTTTCCGTGACATACTCGGGAAGCGCCACTTCACCGGAGGGGATGGTTTCCTTCACGTAGAACCAACTCTTCTTCCACTCGCTCACGGCCTTCTTCGGCAGCAGGAGATTGAAGAAATTTTCTTTCGGGTTCAGCTGGAATGTGACGTTGCCTGTCGCCAAGACAGGACCGCCGGATCCGTCGCGACCAATACGGCCGTGGAACAGCTCCAGCCACAGCGGGAAGTATGGCCTGTAGCCAAGGTAGCATTTGCAGAAGGCAACGAAGATCGCCAGCTGCACGATGTTGTGCGGGCCAAGGTCCGATGTCTTGATTGCGTAGTACGCACAGAACTACCGGAAGAAGACCAAGGTTGGGAATCCCAAGCCCCTCTCCAAATGGCTCGGGAAGCAGATGAATTCGCCTGCATGTGGCTTCGTCTCGGTCTCAGAGGGCACGGGAATTCGCCAATTCCCCTTGCAGAGGACCCCCATGTCCTCAAACGATTTGAGCTGCGCAGTGGTGCACTTGGATTTCCCCCATAGATCTTTCAGAGGCGCCATCGAGGGAAAAACAAGGTCGCTCGGTCCTAGGAATCTAGATCGTGAAGAGACAGAGAGACTGGGTTGCGCGAAAGTGAGGAATGCGGGAGAGGATCTATAGGAAATTTCCATCACTCTCCTTATAAAGAAGTGCTACCCGCCAATCTCGCGGTAGCCGTTACCCGCGGTGATTGTGCCGAAGTTACCGTTGGATTCCCCAACGGTTAGTTTGACTGAGCCGACGGTCCAACTTCTTCCACTCGACTCGCCTGCAGGTATGCCCTGCCCAATCGACAGGGGCACCGATTCAAGCGAGGATACGTTCGCCAAAGCCGTGACTGGAAACTGGGTGGAAAATTTCATCCATTCTCGCCAGAGTCCAAAACCAATTCGACCGGGCATCCAAATTGGACTCACCTACTCTGACTGTCAAATGAACGCCTGCATTGAATCAATGATGGCGTCGGGGACTACTGATGGGGATATGCCAAATAGGGTATGCTCAGCAGGACGTTCCGATCGGGTCGAAGGCCTCGTGAGTGGGCCTACAGGACAGCGAATGGAACGTGACTGAAGAGAAGGCCCGTCGAATGGAGACTAGGGGCCCAGAAGCGTAGCTGAAGCCCAGTCGGATTAGGTCAAAAGCCTCTGAATCCATAACTTGTTTGGTTGTATTCTATAAACCCTAGCGAGGTACCCTCTATAAAAACCACCCTAGGGTTCCTTGAGTACTTACGTTCCATCATACACCCCCTCTAGCGACTCGCTGCTTAGACGCCGAGCTCGCCACCCCTGTAACTTGCTCTCCGCCAATATAATCTAGCAGGAGTAGGTCTTTACCCTCCGGGGGGCGAACCTGGGTAAACTCATGTGCATCTGCCCCCATCTCACACCGCAGATGGCCGCCAGCTCTCGCCCCCAATACTATCAATCGCTACCCTTGGTAGCGACTGTCGTCGCCATTCCTGATAGTGTAGAAGCCTAATAATGTGTTGAACTTGAACCTTAAACTCTGGAGCTGTGTGCGTGGAACTTGTCAGGCGAAACAATCTTCCTCCCATACTTGGAGTAAAATGTATCACGACTTCAGGATTGGACACGGCTGAGGACACTAGTTGAATCTAAAATTGTGACCGTGCCACTACTATCTGAACAATCGCACCACCGGGACCGCGATAGCTGAGCGATTAAGGGGACTCCAAAATCGATGGATGTTAGTGGCATAGTCATGAATTATTTATAGGCACTTAATAAATCCCTGCTATTGGCATTACACTTATGATAAGGTTCAAAGCTGAAAAACAAGTTCAGAGCTGGCTGCTACACTCCACGAAGAAGCAACTTATTTCAGCTGCTGGACAACGACATGGCAACATAAACTGCAAAGGCAATAGATAATGCCCAGATAATGAGGAAATTGTTTCCACTATCTGGCCTAATCTTGAGCCCGTCTATCTCACCACCTCCCTGCTCCTGCCTCCACTACACCTGGCAAAGCTCTCGGATCTCTCGCTCCAACACACGAATCTCCTCTTTCTTGTCCCACACAGCATCACGTAGATCCTGAACAAGCTCTTTGTGAAAACCTATCAGGGGCTTTTCGATCCACACACCTTGTCACAGCCAGTTCCCCTCCCTTCTTGCAAAGCATATCAGAGGAAACAAAAAAAGAATTACATTATGCTTCCCGGATCCGGGTTACCATTGTACCTACCGTAGGAACTTACCGCTCTGATGTTGTAGTTGCTGAATTTTCCTGCAGTATTTTTGTCAGTCCATGACATCCATCTCGGCATCTTCTCACCACACAAACACGGCATCTCGGGGTAGTAATCATAGGGAGTCTCCCGGTACCTGAAGGGGGCACCCGCCTGACGGTGTTGTGCCGACCCTGATTCTGCCCGAGACGAACTGCATGAGCTACAAGCCATGAGCGAGGGGAGCGAGGGCAGAGGAAAGAGGAGCCTTTGGGTGTCAGAGTAGTGGCACGGTGAAGCGTGATTTATCTCCACTTAACTCGGGCAGAAGCCTACCGTCCACATTCGGCTGACATGTGGGGGACCTAGCGTGCAGACTTGTCAACCAAACCTCGCGCCTTCGTGGTTCAAAGGCCCTCTCGTGCGCATTGGCCAAAAATTTTGGCACCTTGCCCGCGTACATATCGCTGGGAGGCCTTGCTCAGCAACCAGACATGCCTTCCCACACTCTAACTCCCTCGGAACTTGTCATGGCTCGTGCTGGTAGATCCATCCACTCCACGGCTCACGATCGGGCTCGCTGCGGCGGGTCCACCCCAAGATCCTACTGTCGCAGTATCAAATAGCCATGGTTTCTTGAGCCGGACTACTACGCTACGTCTCCGAGCTTGGCCCCTCCTATCTGTAGAAGTATTATTGCGGTGTTGAGCTCAAGCAGGAGCCGCCAGGCGCGACGGGGCTCGGTCCATGCAACCCCCGTCCCCTTTGTCATTGTCGATTCCGATGTGGAGGATGACGGGGACAAAGCAATGCAGAACGCCATTGTTGCCAGCTTGGCAAATGGCAAGCCACGGGCGCGAGTGGATGTCGCTGGGAAGGGCACGACAGTGTCACCAATCGAGGTGGACTCCGACAATAGCGCTATGATGTGGGTTTAGATGTTGTTTAGGCTGGTTGCAATTTTGGTTGTTTTTAGTGCGAGTATAATTATTGTAATGGGTTTGGCGAGCTATATTGAGAAATATCTGCAATAGCAGCGTGCAAGTGCTTCCACTTTAGAAATTGTGTCTGTGCCATTTGCATGTTGCATGATCCACGTAGATTACATGTTAAACAAACCAACGAAATCAGATTACAACCATCAGACGATAGTGGCAGGATGGAAGAGAAGTGGGGATAGTGGCTTCAAGGGGAAGGAAGAGAAGTAAGGGGGACGTGACATTGGCAGGTGGGCCCACGGAACACATGACACTGATAGGCGGGAGCACGCGGTATTGCTAGTCTGTCCAGAGCAAGTGGACTTTGCAACATGACAACAATAACCTGATGGGACATATAACTTGTCGAATTACTAAGGAGTATGAAGAAACTACAACTGGGGTACATTCGCACAACACGTATGCTCTATGCACCGGAGAAGCATCGGTTAAGTCTAACAGTAATGATAGCATTAGTACTACATTTCCCTGTCGGTCTTCTCAATACAAATGTAGAAATGCATCTGCATGTACGGTCTAGCACCGACAAGGTACTGAGATGGCACACATAGGATCGACCTTAGGTCTGCATACTCCACCTCCCGCGGTGTCAGGCAACTCGGCACCTCGGCTAGCACAAGCATGCTATCAGACGATGGTAGCTGGGCATTCGCCCACATGCGCACCGTGTATAGGGGCCAGGCGCTCGAGACCGACCTGACGCATACCGCACACACAAAGGTGGGCCTAGCTCTGGTTCCCTGAACACCGACAGTGATGTTCAGGACGAAAACAGAGTCGTCATCCTCCTAGAAAATTAGCCGGCGGTGTGCCGAGTTAGTGAACGACACCTGCTCTTGAAGAAGTTGGGTGTGGCCATACGAGATCCTAATCACTTCGATCAAGTGCTCCTCTGCAATGTGGATGACAAGCTCTATCGGCGGGCCGGTGTAGTTGCAGCCTAGCTCCATGCAGGAGCACACGTTGTGCGGGCACGCGAGCTCATGGAGCGGGAGCTCATAGTAGGAGTAACAGCGAAAGCATACTGGGTGGGAGCACACAAGCGGGAATGTTGCTACGAAGTTGCACGCAAAGATCTCCAGATTCTTCGGCTGCATCAGCTCCCACATTTGAAGTTCGTCGAGAAATTGGATAAAAGATCCGCAGTTAGATCAAAAAATAGCAGGAATATGTAAGATAAATTCAAAAGCTTGTAAAATTATTTCTTAGCATGAAGGTAGCGACCCGAAAATCAGCGGCTGTCGTACTGGCATGGCGCACGAAAGACAGTGGCATCGTCCGGGCACGGTGATGTGTGGTGGAGGAGGGGGTGTGGAGGAGACGTGCTCACTCACGAGCTCTATGATATTACTAGTAGGCTATAGGGGAGTGGAAATAATAATAATATAAGTGAAAAGTAAGCGCGGCCAATCATTTCGCAGAACAGCCTACTCACGGATCGCTCTTATGAAGAACCATCTTATACGTCCACGCACCCCAATCGAACGGTCTACAACAATTGGATCAGACAACTAGTTCTTCATAGGGGCGGGCCTTCAAGAATAAGCGATCTAACGACCACCATTAGACGCGATCTAATGGCTTTCCTATGTGTTTTTTGTCTGTGTGACCAAGGTTTGACACACCGATCCACTGGATGTCATTGCATATGTGTGTTCTTTTCATAAACCACATTGATACACTAGATGGCATTGCATGTGTGTCATTTTCATAAACCACACTAATCCATTGGATGCCATTGCATATGTGGGTTCTTTTCCTAAACCACATGAATCTACTAGATGTCATAGCATGTGTGTGTATCAGTGTGCATCATTGTGGTTTTGGAAAAGAACACATGAAATGATGCCACTCTAGCAGGTGGTTTCCAACCATGTCCACGAACCCTAGCAGCATGCTGGGATTCAACTACAACATGCATTCTATCACTAGTTTGAAACATGCTGCATCACCACACCCATTGCATGTGTGTGTGTATCAGTTGGCATCATTGTGGTTTCAGAAAAGAACACATGAACTGATGCCACTCCAGCATGTGCTTTCCAACTATTTCCAGGAACCCTAGCAGCATGCTGGGATTCAACTGCAACATGCATTCTATCACCATTTTGAAAGATGGTGCATCACCACACCCACTTGGATGTGTGTGTGTATCAGTGTGCATCATTGTGGTTTGGAAAAGAGCACATGCAATGATGCCACTCCAGCATGTGTGTTCTTTTCATAAACCACATGTATCCATTGGATGTCATTGCATATGTGTGTTCTTTTCATAAACCACATGGATCCACTAGATGTCCTTACATGTGTGTTCTTTTAATAAACCACACGGATCCACTTGATGTCATTTTATATGTGTGTTATTTTCATAAACCACACTGATCCACTAGATGTCATCGCATATGTGTGTTCTTTTCCTAAACCACATTGATCCACTAGATGTCATTACATGTGTGTTCTTTTCATAAACCATACTTATCCACTAGATATCATTGTATATGTGTGTTCTTTTCCTAAACCACATGGATCCACTAGATGTCATTGCATATGTGTGTGTGTATTAGTGTGCATCATTGTGGTTTTGGAAAAGAACACATGCAATGATGCCACTCCAGCATGTGGTTTCCAACCATGTCCAGGAGCCCTAGCAGCATGCTAGGATTCAACTGCAGCATGCATTCTATCACCAGTTTAAAAGATGCTGCATCACCACACCCATTGCATGTGTGTATATCAGTGTGCATCATTGTGGTTTTGGAAAAGAACATATGCAATGATGCCACTCTAGCGTGTGGTTTCCAACCATGTCTAGGAACCCTAGCATCATGCTGGGATTCAACTACAGCATGCATTTTATCACCAGTTTGAAAAATGCTGCATCACCACACCCACTTGGATGTGTGTGTGTATCAGTGTGCATCATTGTGGTCCTAGAAAAGAACACATGCAATCATGCCAATCTAGCATGTGAGTTCTTTTCATAAACGACGTGGTTCCATTCGATGTCATTGCATATGTGTATTCTTTTCATAAACCACATGGATCCATTGGATGTCATTGCATATGTGTGTTATTTTCATAAACCACATGGATCCACTGGATGTCATTACACGTGTGTTCTTTTCTTAAACCACACTAATCCACTGGATGTCATTGCATATGTGTGTTCTTTTCATAAACCACATTGATCCACTGGATGTCATTGCATATGTGTGTTCTTTTCATAAACCACACTAATCCACTAGATGTCAATGCATGTGTGTTCTTTTCATAAACCACACTGAGCTACTAGATGGCATTGCATATTTGTGTTCTTTTCCTAAACCACATAGATCCACTAGATGTCATTGCATGTGTGTGCATGTGTATTACTGTGCATCATTGTGGTTTTGGAAAAGAACACATGCAATGATGCCACTCCAGCATGCGGTTTCCAACCATGTCTAGGAACCCTAGCAGCATGCTAGGATTCAACTACAGCATGGATTCTATCACCAGTTTGAAAGATGCTGCATCACCACACCCACTTGGATGTGTGCGTGTGTATTACTGTGCATCATTGTCGTTTTGGAAAAGAACACATGCAATTATGCCACTCCAGTATGTGATTTCCAACCATGTCCAGGAACCCTAGTAGCATGCTGGGATTCAACTGCTGCATGCATTCTATCACCAATTTGAAAGATGCAGCATGACCACACCCATTGCATGTGTGTGTATCAGTCATCATTGTGGTTTTGGAAAAGAACCCATGAAATTATGCCACTCCAGCATATGTGTTCCTTTCATAAACCACATGGATCCATTGGATGTCATTGCATATGTGTGTTCTTTTCATTAACCACATGGATCCACTGGATGTCATTGCATGTGTGTTCTTTTCATAAACCACATGGATCCACTAAATGTCATTGAATGTGTGTTCTTTTAATAAACCACATTGATCCACTTGATGTGATTGCATATGTGTGTTCTTTTCGTAAACCACACCGATCCACTGGATGTCATTGCATACGTGTGTTCTTTTCATAAACCACACTGATCCACCGGATGCCATTGCATATGTGTGTTCTTTTCATAAACCACATGGATCCACTGGATGTCATTGCATATGTGTGTTATTTTCATAAACCACATGGATCCACTAGATGTCATTGCATATGTGGGTTCTTTTCATAAACCACATGGATCCACTGGATGTCATTGCATGCGTGTTCTTTTCATAAACCAGACTGATCCACTGGATGTCATTGCATATGTGAGTTCTTTTACTAAACCACATGGATCCATTATATGTCATTGCATGTGTGTGTGTATCAGTGTGCATCATTGTGGTTTTGGAAATAACACATGCAAGTCGAAAAGATGCCCACCCATTCCCATTAAGAGGTTCGCTCCTAGCAAAGGAGAGATCGAATGAAGCGAACTCTGAATAAGGTTTTCAGATCGACCAAAAAAATATTATTTATTGTAAGTGAACAAAGAAAATATTGGTCGGGTGGGTGTTCACCCCAAAGTGTTCCCAGACTGCATGCATACATCCGTAAGTAACATAGTGCAACATGGCATATTTCATTGAGATGAATCAGCAAAGAAAAGAAATCTTAGTCCCAATGGTTACGTAATTTAGGAGTCTCCTAGGTTTAGGTGCACTTTGTGTGACAAAAGACATTAAGATTAGAAATGAATGACTAAGAAGCCTTCGGTATATTTGCCACTCTAGCATGTGGTTTCCAACCATGTCCAGGAACCCTAGCAGCATGCTGGGATTCAACTGCAGCATGCAGTCTATCACCAGTTTGAAAGATGATGCATCACCACACCCACTTGGATGTGTGTGTGTGTGTCAGTATGCATCATTATGGTTTTGGAAAAGAACACATGCAATGATGCCACTCCAGTATGTGTGTTCTTTTCATAATCCACATGGATCCATTGGATGTCATTACATATGTGTGTTCTTTTCATAAACCGCATGGATCCACTAGATGTCTTTGCATATGTGTGTTCTTTTCATAAACCACACTAATCCACTAGATGTCATTGCATATGTATGTTCTTTTCATAAACCACACCAAACCACTGGATGTCATTGCATATGTGTGTTCTTTTCATAAACCACACTAATCCACTAGATGTCATTGCATATGTGTGTTCTTCTCATAAACACACTGACCCATTAGATGTCATTGCATGTGTGTTCTTTTCATAAACCACAAAGATCCACTAGATGTCATTGCATATGTGTGTTCTTTTCCTAAACCACATGGATCCACTAGATGGCATTGCATGTGTGTGTGTGTATCAGTGTGCATCATTATGGTTTTGGAAAAGAACACATGCAATGATGCCACTGCAGCATATGGTTTCCAACCATGTCTAGGAACCCTAGCAGCATGCTAGGAGTCAACTACAACATGCATTCTATCACCAGTTTGAAAGATGGTGCATCACCACACCCACTGCATGTGTGTGTGTATCAGTGTGCATCATTGTGGTTTTGGAAAAGAACACATGCAATGATGCCACTCCAACATGTGTGTTATTTTCATAAACCACATGGATCCATTGGATGTCATTGAATATGTGTGTTTTTTTCATAACCCACATGGATCCACTAGATTTCATTGCATGTGTGTTGTTTACATAAACCACACTAATCCACTGTATGTCATTGCATATGTGCATTATTTTCATAAACCACACTAATCCATTGGATGTCATTGAATATGTGTGTTCTTTTTATAAACCACATGGATCCACTGGAAGTCATTGCATATGTGTGTTCTTTTCATAAACCACAAGGATCCACTAAATGTCATTGCATATGTGTGTTCTTTTCATAAACCGCATGGATCCACTAGATGTCATTGCATGTGTGTGTGTATCAGTGTGCATTATCGTGGTTTTGTAAAAGAACACATGAAATGATGCCACTCCAGCATATGGTGTCCAACCATGTTCAGGAATCCTAGCAGCACGCTAGGATTCAACTGCAGCATGCATTCTATCACCAATTTGAAAGATGCTGCATCACCACACCCACTTGGATGTGTGTGTATCAGTGTGCATCATTGTGGTTTTGTAAAAGAACAGATGCAATGATGCCACTCTAGTATGTGGTGTCCAACCATGTCCAGGAAACCTAGTAGCATGATGGGATTCAATTACAACATGCATTCTATCACCAGTTTGAAAGATGTTGCATCACCACACCCACTTGGATGTGTGTGTGTATTAGTGCGCATCATTGTGGTTTTGGAAAAGAACACATGCAATGATGCCACTCTAGCATGTGTGTTTTTTCATAAACCACATGGATCCATTGCATGTCATTACATATGTGTGTTCTTTTCATAAACCACATGGATCCACTGGAAGTCATTGCATGTGTGTTCTTTTCATTAATCACATGGATCCACTTGATGTCATTGCATTTGTGTTCTTTAAATAAACCACATGGATCCACTAGATGTAATTGCATGTGTGTTGTTTTCATAAACCACACTGATCCACTGGATGTCATTGTATATGTGTGTTCTTTTCCTAAACCACACTGATCCACTAATGTCATTGCATGTGTGTTCTTTTCATAAACGACATGGATCCACTAGATGTCATTGCATGTGTGTTCTTTGCACAAACCACACTGATCCAATGGATGTCATTGCATATGTGTGTTATTTTCCTAAACCACACTGATCCACTGATGTCATTTCATGTGTGTTCTTTTCATAAACTACATGGATTCACTAGATGTCATTGCATGTGTGTTCTTTGCACAAACCACACTAATCCATTAGATGTCATTGCATATGTGTGTTCTTTTCCTAAACCACAATGATCCACTAGATGTCATTGCATGTGTGTGTGTATTAGTGTGCAAAATTTTGGTTTTGGAAAAGAACACATGCAATGATGCCACTCCAGCATGTGGTTTCCAACCATGTCTAGGAACCCTAGTAGCATGCTTGGACTGAACTGCAACATGCATTCTATCACCAGTGTGAAAGATGATGCATCACCACACCCACATGATATCTATATAATATCATAGGTCTTTATACTTTTTTAGTTACAGATAATATGACATACGCCAGTATGTATTCCATTTTGAAAAAGGGAAACACAAATTTTCTGTCTTTAAAACTGCTTCTATTTTCTATTTGAATACCTTAGTCTGCCTTTCCCTTGGTGTTTTGATTCTACTCAGTTTTGCTCTCTCTCGTAGTCATAAACTCTCCCAAAAGCCCAAACATGTGCTCACTTTGCCTGCTATGCGCAGATTGGTTAACATAGTTCTCACGCGGATCGTTCGAGCCTACCGTTGATCCTCTCTGACCCAACGTGGATCGCTGCATGATGTCCTACCCTTCACACTACATCGTGAGAACACACGGAAGTCCGCTTGCCATCTGCCCCCCTATTTTATCCGTTGGGTTTTTGTAACATCCCAAAAATATTAATCAAGCTTATCAAGCTCTAATCACCCAAGTTTAGGGTTAACAAAAACTTTTATTATTAAACTTAATATGAGTGCATGTGTGATTTGCATTAGTGTATGAATTCTTGCAATTTCCATGTTTGATTGTTACTAATAATAAGGATTAGTTTAAAAAGGTTTACAACATCATCTACATCATTTCCAAGCAGAATCAAATGAAAAGAAAATCAAATATAAGTCATATGATCAAATGGTCATTTTGGCCGAACTTATCCAGTAGACCACTTTGAGTGTTCCTAGTAAAGGATTTCCAATAGAAACAATTCCAATTCTTTTCACCCCTTGCTAGACCAAGTAAAAGTGAATCCAAGAAAACTTTACAAAGTAGTATAAACTATTTTCAAATCTATTTAAGAGGCATTGCTAAATTGAATCAAGTTCATATGCCTAGATCATCATTTTTCAAAAACCATTCAAAGCAATTCCCCTTGACAAATCCCAGCAACCACAGACTACTAAGCAAGCAACAAGATCAATCACCAAAATTCATTCAAAAATTTGAAAACAAATTTTATGCAGCCATTTGATCGAACACCTGGCAGGCACAGTACATCTACCAACTATCTACTATTTGTGATCAATCATTTGATCATCTATTGTACCTCATTTCCACTGCACTACTTCTCCTTGATCATCCTTGGTACTTTGTTGTCCAGTGGAGAGCCTCCTCTCCACCGTTGCACCAGTGGCATGCCCGTATCGAGCCGACCATGCCGGTCGAGCACGATCCACTCATTGTGCACAGCGCCACCCTCTACCACGATGTCCAGCAAGTATCCATGACCTCATCGCCAGCCCCTGTCCATCCCTTGACCAACGGCGAGGCGAGAAGGAGCCAGACCAGCCACGCCCATTTAAGCCTCTTCCATGCCAAGAGCACGATGGAGCGCCATAGCTACCTCGCACGCACACGCCGCGCCTCGTTCTCTCCGCCTGTACCCGCGATCGCCGTAGCACCAGTGACCGCCCAGACATGACCGTTCGCTGTCGCGCGCCCCGTGACCACCGTACCGCGTGACGAACACCCGCGTACTAGAACAAAGCGTTGACATCTCCCGACCAACAGAGACTGCCCCTTGACGTGTTGTCACTCGCGTGATGATCGTCATAGTCCACTGCACCGACTCATGCCCTCCGCCATGACTAATGCGACCTATAGCAACGTCGCCGGAGAAGCCAGACCATGCCGCACTGCCTCCACCCCTGGGTGTAAATAGAGGCCACCCAGCCCTCATTCTCCACACCATTCCACTCCTCACTCACCAAGGAACCTCACTGAGGCTTCCCCAAAGCAAGGCGAGCCCCACGACGCCAGAATTTGGCCAGAGTCTGCCGCAGCAGTCGAGGAAGGAAGTCGTTGATTGCGGCCACCCCAGGAGCTGCCATGACTGCCAATCAAACCGCCGTCAACGACCACCCCTATTCGCCCCCATCACCGACCATAGCTGGAGCCCCGGTAAGTACCCAGGGACCCCCACCGCCGTTTTAGGGTTTGAGTCTCGCCTGAGCAGTTCGACGGAGACGACGAACCTCAGTCGTAGGATACTGTTCTAATTGTAGGGCTAGGATTGTTAGATATCGTTTCGATTAGAATTAGTCACTAACGCATGGGACCATTCTGTGAGCAGCGCGCTGTGCCAACGCTGTGCAGTTGGGCCGACCCATGTCGTTTCCCGCGCAAATCCCATTGATTCAAATAAGATTTTTCCATTTTAGTTAAAACCAGATTCTATCAGTAAATTCAAAATTAAATTCAAAGAGATTCACTAAACCAAAATGCATGATTCTAATTTTGTTGGAAAGGTATTGAAATGATCTAGTCACTCCCGTTGGATTCAAACCATTTAGAATTATAGATCACCTATACCAAAAATAACAAGACAGAGACTTTTGACACTTCAAACATTTTTCTAAAATAAACTATAAATGTTTTTTAGATGATTCTACCTCTCAAAAATCACATTTTCCATGCTCTACATGAATATGTAAAAATATTTGGTTTTACAAATATGAAACATGGCTTAGTATTAAAGGAGTGCTATATAGGCATTTCTAGTCACTTTAATATTATTAAATAGTAATATCAAATCTTGTAATATATGATCACCCTTTTTAAATCACATTCCCAAGTATTGGAATAGATGGTGATGACATGTGTCAACATGATCCACTATTTTAATTGGATAATATTAAATCTTAAGGATTTAAAATGAGTAGAAATTACTTTTCTAAAATAAGAAGAATAAGAGAAATGTTAATATTCCACATGATGATTAAGATGATGCTAGATCATCTAGTATGAGCCCGTGTGTGCTAAATAGAGGTAGTGAAGTGTTGTTTGGTGATTGTGTACATTGAATGCATTTATAGACGCTAGTACCGACCCGGGCTACAAAGAGGAGGAGTACTTCCAGGAAGAAGAAGATAACTTCAACGAAAGCAACAACTGCCCTGCTCAAGGCAAGCCCACTATGCAAGCTATCCATGCAAATTTATCTATGCAAGCTAACTTGTACAGATACCATATACACACTTTGAGACACAACTTTACCAATTCCCAGTTTTACTCCAAGCTTTATTTTCCCCTTTATTACAGTTTCTTACATAGTTAATGAATTGCTATTAGTGGAAGCTAGATTGGATCCTATCAAGAACATAGGATTAGTCTTGGATACTTACACTTTATTAGCACCCCCAGTGATACCCTCAATATTAGTGGCTAGTGCTAAGCTAAAACTGGATTACTTTAGATGGGAATACTTGGTGAAAAGGATTATGAAAACCTTAGAATGAAGATTCATTCTGTTGAAATATTTTGACATGTGTTGTGAAACACAATGGTTTGATGATGAAACTGATGAGGCATGAGCCTTGACTTTAATAAAAACTGATGGTTGGGTTCGGATGCGATACCATTCCAATTTTAGCATAGAACCACAATACCTGAGTTGGGTAGGGCTTGACTGGAAGTTTATATGTCTTAGTATGTGTTCCCTTGTGGAAGATGTTGAGCTAAGGCTACCACATGATGAATGTCCACCTATGCAGTACCCAGGATGGCAGATGGCCATGGCTGGGAGGCCAAACTCATAGGGGAGGTGCCTATACTAGGGTGTGTAATTGAAAGGTTAAGATTGATTATCCGCATACTAAGTACGATGATCCAGGGTTATTCCTGACGGATGTATCGAATTTTGTGGTGAAAGTGTACCACCTCTGTAGAGTGTCAAACTATTCGAATAGCCGCATCCACGGTTATGGACAGTTGGAGTGGCCATACTATTCCGTTGTCAGATGTTTTCAAAATGATTTATGACTTGAAGATGACCTTGACTTGACCACAACAGAGTTGTGGACATGAGATCTAAGTTACCACTTAAGTGATATAGAGAACTAAAGTTAGGTCTTTACTCTTAAATTTTTATGAAATAAACATGGCTTTTTGAAAACAAACCTAGAGCTTATGATTCCAACTAGCTTTACTTTTACTTATACTAGTGGTAGTTTGTGAGTACTTAAAGAGTACTCATGGCTTTGTCCCTGGCTATTCCCATGGACAGATTATGAGGAGGATTACCCGGAAGATGGACAGCAGGAGTTCTATGACAACTAGGATCATCTCCCATCGTCAGCATTGCATGTGACCCTGAAGATTAAGCCCGACTATGTTTACTTTCCGCTGCTTTGATTGTATTAAGACTCGATCATGAGATCCTTTATTTGTAAGACTTTTATGATGGTTTGTAATGGATGATGTATTGTGGTACCACTTCTGTTATGTCTCGCAAAAATGGTAATCATGGGATTGTGATGTACGGCATAACAGGCAACTGGGCGTAAAAATCCGGGTGTTGACAGTTTTTTAGGGTCTCGTATCTCTCAGGGACACTTCTACGAGAAGGAAAACTGAGCCATACATTAAACAATTACACGAGTGGTCATGTCATGTTTAATCTAGTCTGCAAAGGCTACTAGTCCACTACACAGCAACGGGTCATCCACATGCTATCCCATTTTTACGCAGCGCGCCTGCAATCTCACATCCCACAGGCCCCCATCGCATGAACCTTCCACGCGTCATCCGTAGCCCGAAGAGCTTCCTACCGGGGCCCCTCAAAGAGACCTAAATGTTTCCACATTAAAAACCCAGTCGTCTTCATCGGGTCCTCCACTTGCACTCATCCACTCCTCCCTCTCCCCGAACTAGCAAAACCCCACAATCCTCACCGTACAGCCATCGACCTTCTCCATGAAAATAGTGTGTGGGGGTGAGTCTATAGGCATTGCCGCCAGGGTGGTTGCTCCTGCTACGTGCGATGTGGTGCTTTCTACGGCAGATCTAGAGGAGCATCATGCAGCCCAAGGCGAGGAGACCGTGCAGTTCAACCCCTATGGGGACTATGTGCTCGCCGGTGCAGATGACTTCGCAAGCCCTGAAGAGGGCATGAAGTTCGACAAACACGCTCCGCTCGTGTACCTGGAGGTACATATATTTCTCCATGTTTCATATTTTCTGCTCGGTTGTAGATGTACCCTTTAATCTGTAGAAGAACTACTTAATCTGTTCATGAGCTACTTAATCTAGTCCTAAGGATTAGATGCACCGTACAAACCGGTGCATCTAGAGATTTATTCTGTTATGAATGATTACTCATTATTTCTTTATTAATAAGTTATCAAGAACACAAACAATCTTAATTTAGGAACGATCTAGGGAGACAGTCGTAATGAACTTATGAACTGCTAAACCTGTATAAATATGTTATTGTTTTCAAAGTAACTTGGAATGGTTGTTCGAATATCTATTCATTATTTTGCTCATTTCTGTTTGCATTTATACATTACAGGTAGATTCTAGTGAGGTGGACTCTGACAAGGAGGACAGGGACAACAAGAGCCGCCATGTCATGAAGAAGCTCAAGAGCGGGAGAATCGCTTTCCACACTCAAGTTGGGGAGCTTAGGTGCCCTTTCTATAAGAAAGGAGTTAACCCAAGGATTGACAGCTTGATTCCGCATGCAGTTGGCATCGGTAAAAGCCCGTCTAGGAAACACAAGCCAGTGACCAAGGCTACTCACGCTGCTTATGGCAAATTCCTGAGGGAGTATGTCAAAACTGGCCTGGTGTCCCCTTACCTAGGAATCGGGAACCTCTAGCCGACGAACCCGTGACTATGCTGCCACGGCCACAAATATTGTTTAATTCTCGTACTGTTTCTAGACCCTAAAACTATGTGGTGTGTTGAAACCTGATGATATGCTACTAACACGTGTGTTGCAAAGTTGCTTAATCATGCATGCTTACACTAGTGGTGGACCTAGAAACTTCTATAAGCTTGGTCAAACAAGTTTAAGTTGCCAAATTCTAGCCAAAATCACAAAAAAATAAAAAATTGCAAGCATTGGGCAATTGATAGGGCTGGGCGACTGCCCGGGGTGTAGGGATGCTAGGTCCGTCTATGATTACACTTCCCTTACACTTGCTGGGAATAATGATCACAAGTAGCTGTCCACTTTGTTCTATCTTGTCACATTACGACGTGTCAGCACCGCGCACCCGCTGCAGAGCGACAACGAGACAGTGGACTCTGTGACCGGTCTCTGCCACGCCAAAGCCACATCGCACAACCATCCCATTGCCTACCAGGAACGGCCGCCCAATTTAATCACTAGGATTGGAAACCAACGGTGCTCGCCCGGTCAAACTTGCTTCCGCTTGGGTATGACCGGAATAATGGTAAAGGCAATTTACGACGCACGCACCCCCCCTGTTTTACACATCGCCTTCCATCTCCACAACACAACACTGTGCAAAAATCCCCAACTCCTTCCACCACCGCCGCAGCCACCACAAGAACCATTGACACTGCCGCAGGCACTGCCTCCACCGCGCCATACCACCACAACAGATCTCTCCACCACCATGCCCATTCCCAGCAACCACTACCGATGCTAGGCCACCGCCGCCGCATTAGATGCTACCATGGACACAGAGTACGGCGTGTTCGGCGACGAGACCGACTTCACCAACGAGTACACCGTCACAGCCCATGGCACTACCGAGCTGACCGTCGTCCACATAAATGCGTCAGCGGAGGTGGCCAAGGTCATCGCAATGTATGAGCGGTGGCTACAGGAGCTGATGGACAGGTACAAGATCATCGGCCTTGACCTCGAGTATACCGGAGATAGGAAGAGGGCGGCGCTATTGCAACTCTCCATGCGTAACCACTACCTCCTATACCACGTATGCAGGGCCAAATGGGTATGCTCGGAGCTTTGTGAGTTCCTACGCGGGAGAGAGATCTACTTTGCCAGCATCAACATCAAGAACGACACTTCAAAGCTAGAGCGGGATCTCCTCGTTCATATCAGGAAGTCGTCGTGCAAGATTGTCCAGGCTAGGTTCAGTTACCGTGTAAATGCGTTCATGTCAAGAGGTTCCTCACTGGCTCACTCCCTACATGAACAACTGCCCCCTCCCTGATTCCATCCCCTCATGAAACCATCTGCCTCCTGATCGTACCGCTTCCATTAATCTGCCATATTCCAGACTCCATTTGCCACTATGGGTAGAACTTGGGGTAGCAACAGGCTGAAGCGTAAGGCAGGCGGCGACTACGGGGCTAGCCATGGTGACCGCCACCACGACGATTGGGGATGACAGAACCTCAGCACTGTGAACATGCACAGGATCTCCACGGGGTTGGACATCATCTCAGCCGGTCGCGTCACTCGCTGCATCCCTGGCTACCGAGTCCCAATCTAGGAAATGGATGAACTCCCGTTCAGCATGCCAGGACTACTTTCCCCCGATACCAGCGAATGGCCAAACGACCACGACAGCCATGTAAGTCATGTATCTTGCTTATTGATCTAGTCATATCGTTGATTCATATGTGCTGAACTTTCATCAGAATCCTATGTTCCTTCTGTCGAACGCGTTGTGTGCACGCGCGGTCTGAACAAATTGAACCATTTAAGACTATTATGTACAGTGGAAGCTCTCCTTGTACTTCATATTCTGGTATTTTCGTAGTGATACAGTCTTAATTTAGGTGATAGATGAGTTGCCAATTTTGGATTTGCAATGGAATGCCTGCTACGTGATACTCCGTTTTCTAAAAAATAAACAAATTAGACGATTTAAGACTATTATGTCCCTAGTTTTTTATGATCACCATCAGGAGTTTGTTCGGGGGACGCCCTGCTCGTACTTAATATTTTGGGTATTTTCGTAGTGACACGGGCACAATTGAGGCGAGAACTGAGGATACAATCGTAAATATTAATTTAATATGAAGGTCTAGTTGTCAAATTGTATTTGTAATGGAATCCATGCTAGGTGATTCTACCAAGTGACAACAAACTTTGCAGAATATTCATGCAAAACTGATGTTGCTGGATAGGTGGTCGCAATCAGTAGTGGTGAATATCAGGGAGGAAGACGAGATGGAATTTTGAGATGACCAGAACTGGGTGGGTGGCAACAACGAGTGACTAGTCCTTTTAACCCAGGGCGAGACTACTTGGTCTCTCAAAAATGCCTACAGATTGTTGAGATTTACACTACCATCATTCGAGGGTGTCAGCATTACTATATTCAACAACGGGTTGCCGCTGCCCAACTCCGAATTCACTTACAGGTTCAACATGGCAGAACTTGACGTCCTGAAGGTACAACTCCCACATAGACCTTGGCAGGGGTGGCAGCATTGGGAGTACGACCTCTTTGCGGCGTTTGACAAGGCAATCACATTTATTATCTGCCTAGATGACAAGAAATGGATAGTCTTGCGCAATGACTTCCTGTGGCCGGAGAAGTATGTCGATGCCGTCTTCACCTCCAGCTACCCACAATGCATTTACGCGGTCATTGAACCTAGCCTGGACAGTCTTGCGCGACGACTTCCTGCAGCGTGCGTGTTTAGGAGCCGTTTACCTGGGGTGAGTCATCGTTTCATATAGCATGTAAAATTCCGTTCAAAATTCTGCTTACTGACTTTAAGTAACATGACAGGTACACACACAACCCTACGTGTCATTCCACCTCCGGTGATCGAAGATGCAGTAGCAGATGATGATCTTGGATCACAACGCTGGTTGCTGGCACCTCTCGGAGGCGACATGGAACAGGATGTTGAACTCATGTGGATTCATATCAGGGGAGCAGTAAACAGCGTTGATGATACAATAGAACATATGGGGAGACAACTTTCTTCATACCCTCGCTGCATCGTCACGTTTTCTCAAGGTCTGCATGTGCATCCAAAGACCCAGTAGAACAGGTCTAGAGCAGAGTCGACAATATGAAGGGACAATCTTTGTTTCTTGGGATCAACTACCCTTTCTTCGTCGAAGCCCCTAGAGATGGTGTACTTGTAATTGCTCAGGCAGCCCCGGCTCCTGATGCTGCTGGTGCTGGTGTTGCTGGAGCTGGCCAAGAACTAGCTAATGCTGCTCCTATTGAAGCTAGCGAAATACTTGGTGATGATGCTGCTGGTAAAGCTGACGAAATACATGCTAATCCCGGTGCTGGTGAAGCTGACAAAATACTTGCTGAGGCTGCTGTCGGAGTCCATGAAGGACATGCTGCTGTTGTTGTTGAGGTGCCAGCACTTCCAGTGTTGACACCACATTGTGTGTTTGATGCACACTCACGCGCCTATTATGTTGACACTCCAGATCGGACCTGCACGTCGGGGGGAGGGGGCCTACCATTGGCTCATCAGTGGGGTCGTACAATTTGAAAGAGAATGAGAGATGGCCAAACGCAGCATTCTGGTTCGTTCCAAGCTAACGGTCGTCCACACAAATGCGTCAGCGGAGGTGGCCAAGGCCATCGCAATGTATGAGTGGTGGCTACAGGAGCCGATGGACATGTACAAGATCATCGGCCTTGACCTCGAGTATACTGGAGATAGGAAGAAGGCATCGCTTTTGCAGCTGTCCATGCTCAACCACTGCGTCCTATACCATGTATGCAGGGCCAAATGGGTATGCCCGGAGCTTCGTGAGTTCCTACGCTGGAGAGAGATCTACTTTGCTAGCGTCGACAGCAAGAATGACACTTTGAAGCTAGAGCGTGTGTGGAGGTACCCGGATGACGATACGGGGAAAGCCAGCATGGCTACTCGCTGCCGACATCAACGACCGCGAGTACGTCGAGATGAAGGTCGAATTCCTGAAGCACCTGCACGAGCGATGGGAGTGGAGGTACCTAAATTACGATGTGATCAAGTACGCAGCCAGGGACGCATATGTCTGCTACGAGATGCTCAACGGGATCTGGCGGATGGGTGAGTGTGTTGTTTACCACTACTAGTTTCGCATTCTGTTCCTAGTTTATCTCGCCTGTATTTTATCTCTCATGTATTTTCTAAGCATTCTATGTGTAAGAACTGAGCTCGTATGATCCCTGTGATATTAGGAAGTTTACCTGTATGAATTACATTTTCCCTTTTTGTATGCTCAACATTTATACTTAAATTTTTTGTTTGTGCCCTTTGCATGCGGCAGAGTCCAGAACTGCCATGCCTAAGGTGGGATCCATAAGCTCAGATGTCGTTGTCCACAAAAGGGCACAATTTCTGTTATAGCGAAGGATACAGTCATAAACAAACCCAGATTATAGTTCGACAAAGGTAATACACAACAGTTTGGAATTGCTCACAAATAGCTATCACACATAGTACTTCTGAAATAACATGTTTTTGTAAACATAATAAGCCCCATACAAACACAACAGTCATGCACTAAAAGTCTACATCCCAGCCTGTTGGAATGATTTGCGGAGAAGGCGACCGATCCTAGGATGCCTTCAGTCGCATGCCCCGGCTTGTAGATTCCTCTACACTCTGGCATCTAGGGCAAACAACTTGCCTTGGTGGTGGTTCAATCGTGCGATGCTTGGAACAAAACAATACGATCTTTCTTCAAACCGTAGCCAACTCTCGTATTTATTCAAAGTGTGCATCGTCGTACGAGAGTCGGTGGTGTAGACGACATTGATCTTCTTCCCGCCATGTGCTTCTATGTCGAAGTACGCAGTCGCTTGCCTGCCGTCGTTTCGGACATCCGACAAGTCCATGACTATAGGAAAGAGGGAAAAGACATAGTGGAAGAGGGTGATGTCGTGCCGGTGGACCAGCCTACAAACCGGAAAAGCTCTGTTTACTAACTCAGAATAGACTCGGTCGTGAAAATCGGGAAATCTAGTTTCAGATCTGGTCTACTGGCATTGGCGCCTGACCGTCTGGTGTGGGAGTCGGTGGGACCAAATTCATAGTCGCAATGAAATAGACTTTACGGAAAACACAATAACTTTTGCATCCGGACTCCGATTTCAATGATCTTGGGCTTGTTTTGATGAGGAAAACAAGCTCTACAAGATGGTGCATAAAAACATCATAGTCCAACAAACTAGGGTAGAAACAAATGAAGAAAGGTATGAAGCCTCCCTATGAGAAGAACCGATAAAACCTTCAAACTCGAAAACGCCATAGAAGATGCATACGAATTCCGTTTTCGATGAACTTGGGCTTGTTGAAGAGCTAGCAACAAGCTCAAGCACCTCACATGGAGAAACACTAAGAAGCAACAAAATAGGAAGACGCAAAGTATGCAAAGTATTGAGCTCCCTAACACAATGTGATCAAGTTACCCAACCGAAAGCCCCTCTTGAAAGTGCGGCTATCTATCCTATAACCCGGTCTCCTGATACATTGCAAATGTATCTATAATTGTTGATGTTCCATGCTTGGTTTTATCTACTTTCTTATGTTTTGTCCACACTTTGGAGTACTTTTCATATGATTTCTTGGACTAACCTATTAACAAGATGCCACAGTGCTAGTTGCCTGTTTTCTGCTGTTTTTGGTTCTAGGAAAGTCAGAAAATCAATATTCTCGGAATTGGACCGGACAAAAGCCAAAGTTGATATTTTCCCGGAAGATTCACGAAGCCAGAAGGAGAGCCGGAGAGGGGCCATAGGGTGGCCAGATCACCCCTAGGCGTGGGTCCACCTAGCTGCGCCAGGTCATGGTGTGGGCCCCCTGGCCAGCAACCGACCATGCCTCTTCGCCTATAAGAAGCCTCCCGATACCAAAACCCTAGATCATCAAGCCTCCAGCCACGAAAAGTTCTGTAGTGCCGCTGCCACCGAAGGGGAGATTCAGGGGATAGAAAGTCTCTATTCCGGCACCCTACCGGGACGGGAAGTGCCCCCGGAGCCATCTCCATCGACTCCACCGCCATCTCCATCACCATTGCTGATTCCCATGATGAGGAGGGAGTAGTTCTCTCTCGAGGCGTTCTATCGGTAGCTATGTGTTCATCTCTCTCTCTATGCATGATCATATTGTGATCATGAGCTTTGTAATCAAGTAGATCTACCTTGCTACTCAAGTTCTTTATTAGATCTCTGCTCTCCCCATGTGTGTGAAAGTGACAGCGTGCACACCATGGTGGCACTTAGGCTAGAGATTACAAATACTTGTTATGAGTTATATTTGGAGTTGGATGTCTCTATGAAATTGTGGTGTTTGTTGGTACCATCTCGAGCTCAAGGTGACAGTGTGGGGTTTTCTAGATGGGAAAGACTTACTTTGAGGTGTGTTGTTATAGCCCTACCATCAATTAGAGTGTTCAACCGGAGAGTAGTTAAGAGTAGTATCATAAAGAAGAATATATTTATAGGAGAGTGTTCACTAGTGAAAGTATGATCCCTAGGCCTTGTTTCTAAGCATTGAAACACCATTTGCAACTAGATATGGTACATGTTTGCTTGCTTCCATCTTTATTTGAGTTTGCCTTTAGTCTCTTCCACGCCATCAAAGTATTTTCTAGCACCGTTATCTTATATCCATACCACTTGTATTTCACTATCTCTTCGCTGAACTAGTGCACCTATACACCTGACAATTGTATTGGGTGTGTTGGGGACACAAGAGACTTCGTGTATCTTGATTGCAGGGTTGCTTGAGAGGGGATACCTTTGACCACTTCCGCCCTAAGTTCGATAAACCTTGGGTGATCCACTTAAGGGAAAACTTGATGCTGTTCTACAAACCTCTGCACTTGGAGGCCCAACAACTGTCTATAAGAATAGAAGTGCGTAGACATCAAGCTATTTTCTGGCGCCGTTGCCGGGGAGGTAACGTAAAAGGTATTCACACAGGAGGATTAAAGAATAAGAACCTCCCATGGCAAATGCCTATTTTCTGGCGCCGTTGCCGGGGAGGTAAGGTAAAAGGTACTCACATCCTCCGGTGTGAGTGCTCAAAGTTATTTCCTTTAGATTCTGCAATTTTGTGTTTTTGTTTCTTGTTTTCTCTAGTTAGGCTTAATGGAAAACAACAACAAAATTAGAGAGCTTTTTAGTATTTTTCCTAAGTTAGAACTTGAATTGTCTGAAAAGAAAATTAAAAAACCCATGGAACTTTCTTTGCATGCTAATAGCAATGTTATTAGTATGAATCTTTTGAACACCTTTGTTACTAATGCTATGGAAACGTCTAATCTTGGGGAAGTTGGTTCTTATGAAAATGATCTCTTTAGTTCCCTAGTTTTAAGGAAGAAATTTTGCTCTGATGATACTTTATCTCCCATATGTGGTAATTCTAATGATACTTGTGATATTTTAAATCCACATACTGAAAGCTTCCTTTTTAAAATAACTATAAAAATTATTGATCGTGTTATGGATAACTACTATTTTGGAGATGGAACTGTCCATCCTGGTGATCATTTGCTCTTTATACACGAATTATGCGGGTTGTTCAAGTGTGCAGGTATTACAACAGATCATGTCAAGAAGAAGTTATTCTCTTTTTCACTTAAGGGCAAAGCAAGGGAGTCGTATGAGCTACTGGATGATCCTCATCATTTGGAGTGGAAGGATCTTGAATCTCGCTTTTACTCTAAATTTTATCCTCCTCATGAAATTCATAAAGATAGGAATTACATTTATAATTTTCATCCTCATGATGGAGAAAGTATTGCCCAAGCATGGGGGAGATTGAAGTCACTAATGCTCAAATGTCCCATTCATGAGTTCCCCAGTAATATTGTTATTAATAATTCCTATGCAAGGCTTTCAGGACATTACAAGGACTATCTAGATACTTGTTTAGAGGGACCCTTCACAAGTAAGGAGGTCAAAGCTAAGTGGGATCTTCTTGAAAAAATTCAAAGCAATACCGAAGATTGGGATAACAACAAAGGTAAAGAACCAGGTATAAACTATGAGTATGATTGCATTAAGTATTTTGTTGAAACTGCTGATTTTCAAGAGCTTAGTGCTAAATATGGTCTTGATCCTCAAATTCTTATTGATTGTTTTAGAACCTTTGCTTCTCATATTAATGCTCCTAAAGAAAAATGGGACATGTATCATGAGCATTTTAAAGACACTTGCAGGGATAATGAAATTGTTATTAAGGATAGCAATGAACATGCTCAAACCTCTGAAAGTACTATTTCTTATAAGCATGTTAATTTTTGTGGAATACATAGACCTTGTGAGAATAATCAAATGGAAGAATAATATTGTATCACCCACGGGAATGAAAAAACTAGAATGTGGTATAGGGCTTTAAATGATGTTGGTAAAAAGGTTTGTGCCCTTTATCCTTTTATTTGTGAACTTTGCTTTGAAGTGGGTCATTTAAATTTTCAATGCTCGGGCCATAATAATAGCCCTTCTAATCCAATGAGTACTGCAAGTTTGTATTGTGATGACATGATCACTCCTAATCAGCATGATCAACTTACATTATTTTTGGGGTGTGGAGAGTTATCAAGAAAAACCTCTTTGGTAGATATGGGTGCTTTTGATATGAATAGTGTCATGCATGGTTGTCATCTTTATTGTGTTGATAATTGCCGCACAAATACTTACATACAAAATATTATAAAAGATGAGATCTTAAAAAAATATGACATGACTAATATGTGTTTTGGTCTTATTAATGAAAAGGAGGAATCCTCCACAGTTTCTTCTATTGTCTCTAACAATGAACCAGGGTATATGGAGAAGCTTCCTTTCAAGCCTCTCCCTCCTAAACAGAAGAAGAAAATGAAGAAAAGGAGGAGTAAAAGAAGAGAGGAAATGGTATTTTCCCCTAAGCATGTTGCTCCTATTATAGTGTTTGATGAGTCTGAACTCGATGATGTTCCTATGCCTATTACCTATAGTAGTGATCATGATTCGGAAAAGCACACTACTTTTGATATTGAAAATCTCTTCGGTACCAATTCTGAAAATGATGATATTAATAATTGCTATACTATTAGTGCTATCCATGATCCTTCCAATGATGATATCTTTACAAATGAACACACTTTGGAAGATAACTATTATATTGCTTATGATGATACTATACCTCCAATATATGATGATTGCAATGATGATTATGATATTTTAAGTCCACATACTATTGAGGAGGAAATTAATTATGATTACAATATGCCTCCTATATTTGATGATTATGGTGATGAAAATAATAATGATAGCTATTTTGTTGAATTTGCTCCCACTACAATCAATAAGAATGACTATGTTTATGTGGGGAGTATTAATTCTTTTATGCATGTGGCTCATGATAAGAATGTTTCTTGTGATAGTTATATTGTTACTTTTATCCATGATTCTATTGAAAGTTATTATGAGAGAGAGAAACATGGTTTTTTGTGTCTCAACAATATTAAGTTTCCCCTGTTTATGTTGAAAGTCTTGAAGTTGCACTTGTTTTGCTTTCCTATGCTTGTTGCTTTGTGCTTTCATGAATTGTTTCTTTACAAGATTCCTATGCATAGGAAGTGGGTTAGACTTAAATGTGTTTTGAATTTGCTTCTTGATGCTCTCTTTTACTTCAAGTAATATTTCCCATGTGAGCATCTTCTCAAACTATCATGCCTAACTTAAAGGCGTTAAACAAAACTACTTATTGGGAGATAACCCAAAAGTTTTAGATGAGTCTTGGAAGTTATTAACTCTGTAATAACCTCTTCTTATCCTTTTTATTTGCTTTTTGTGCCAAGAGTAACCTCTAATGAGAGAGAAGTAATGATTGGGAAAGTTGCTGTCCCCAAACAGATTTCTGTTCTTCCCCGAAAATATTCGTATAAATCTCTGTATGTCCTTTTGAGGCGTGAATTTTTGTGCTTCTGCCCCAGGTTGTTATCTAACTTTCGTTAGATCAACACTTTTTGATTTTAGCAACAAAAGGTCTTCTAAAAAATTCGTCTTTACCTGCTGGTCCGTTTTGATAGATTTCTGCCATTTTCTGCATTTGCTTCTTGTTCGTTCCTTTTTGAGTTCTTTTGGGGAATTGAGCTTTTTGAGGGAAGTGCTTCAGTAGCTAATGTTCTAATGGAAGTTTATTTGGTGTTAGAACTGAACCTTAAGACTAATTCATCTTGAGTGCACTAATGTTGCTAATAAAAATTGTGTGAAGTTTTGTATGAAGGAAAAATTTCAGGTGTATGGAAGGAATGAGTAATGAGATGAAGGATGGACTAAAGCTCAAGCTTGGGGATGCCACGCGTGTAACCCCAAGAAATATCCAAGAAGTACAAGCGTCAAAGCTTGGGGATGCCCAAGGCATCCTCTTCTTCATCAATAAAAATCCCAGGTTTCTTCCAAACGCTTCATTTTTATTGTTTCATGCACAATTGTGGATTTCTTGGAGCGTCTTCTTTTTCGTTTTCGTTTTGGTTTTTTGTTTGCTTGGTTTGCTTAGTTTTCTGAATAAATTGGTTGGACCCCCTCTTTCATACATTGGTTTGCAAATAGTTTTGTTTGGTTTCGAAAAGAGTATGAAAGTTCATACTTATGTGGTAAAAAGAGCTTGTTTTTTACGGTGGCATATGCTCTATCATGCCATGCTTGATATTGTTTTGGCTTTATGCTTAGTATTATTTTATGTAGCATGACTTGTTATAAACAATTGAGATTTTCTTAATGTGCCTTGGATGAATCATGCGTTGTTTTAGCATATTAAAGCATAGTATAGTGGTATTCTCCTTTGATGCTTTATTTGGGTTGACTTGGCGCATGCTCACACCATGTTATGACTATCCAAAGTCACCATAGCCTTTATGATCCTTTAGTTTTCAACTTGTAGTATCACTTTATGCTTTGAGCAATGATGTTTTGTCGCTCTGCATGATTATGGCCATTATTGCTCTGTTAGTTTGTCGCTCCCAGTCTTTTGCTAGCCTCCACCACCAAGTATGAGTTCCATTCATGCATCCAACTCCCTAAACCAAGTTATTCCAAAGAGTCCACCATACCTATCTACTAGCTTATGCTATTCCAAGTATATTCATGCTTTTTTTTACCTTCCAAATTAAACTTGTTATGAGAAAATTAGTGATTAAAGCTCTCACGAACTTGATGGCACACTTTACTTTTCTTGCCCTTAATAAACTTGAACCATTGTGTCGTCTATGTTGTATATGCTTGCACTTATTTGTTGGGAATTAGCAGAACCAAGCTTTCATGGGGAACGCTTTCAAAATTGCACTTGGTACTTGTACCTAGTTGATATCATTCTCTTTTGTATATGGATGTCGTCGGTGTGAAATGAAAGGGGAGCTTGTAAGTCCATGGAGTTATGTATATGTGTTAGAGAAATGTCTGGGCCGCTGGTCTAATCCATGCTGACATGGTGGAAACCTGCAGCGTAACCATAATGAGCTGTCTATGAAGCATTCTTCTTATAAAAAAAGAGTCCTATATTGAGAAAAAAAGAGAAAAGAGAAAAAAAGAGATTATGAAAAGAGGAAAGAGAGAAAAAAGCACCATATTCCCATGGTAAATAAGAAGATTGCTGAGATGCTCGTTGTCTGCTTGCCTTGTCATTTTGATATGGGGATTCTTCCATATCATCGGGCAAGGGGTACCCCGTTGGCGGTTCTCTATGATACACATGTACTTACGATGACAAGAACTTACCGGTGACTAAACTTGAGTAGCATGAGGAGCGGTCGTCGTATACAAGGGACATGAGATTTCTAACTTATACTGCGTCAAGCATGTACACCATAGTTTTTTCACTTTAACCTTAATCATTTCAAGATGCTTATGATAGGGGCAATGAGATCTGAAAGCTATAAGTACCATAATTTTTGGAAGCTCTTTATGAGACTTGAATCCCTACTTCCTTCTATGAAGGCCTTTTTCCACCATTATATTGAGTCTCCACCTTCTACCTTTATGCACCTACTTCGAGAGCATAGTGGCCATTCTTAGTTCTATGTGCATTGTCCCAAGACTAGTTGATTGATGCATAACTTGATATTGCTTGTTTTAAACTATTTGTATCTAGTCACTCTTATGAACTTTGAAGGTGTCCTATGCATTTATATTTGCTGCTTTATGAGGGACAAACTGAATACTATTATGCTATGTTTTCTTTATGTGAAACAAACAAACGTCTTGCAAAGCATTGTTATTCATAAATCTTTTATTTGTGCATTTTCATGTTGCATCATAGTTTCTTTGTCTTATTGCTAGAACTTTGTCTTTCATGTTTTGATTGAAGTACTATGATCCCAGCTTTGAATGTTTTACAAATACTTTGATCAAGTCTTTGATGGTGCATGTCACCTCAAAATTTATTCTTTCTTTTTATCACTTACCTACTCGAGGACGAGCAGGAGTTAAGCTTGGGGATGTTGATACATTGCAAATGTATCTATAATTTTTGATGTTCCATGCTTGGTTTTATCTACTTTCTTATGTTTTTTCCACACATTGGAGTACTTTTCATATGATTTCTTGGACTAACCTATTACCAAGATGCCATAGTGCCAGTTGCCTGTTTTCTGCTCTTTTTGGTTCCAGGAAAGTCAAAAAATCAATATTCTCGGAATTGGACCGGACAAAAGCCAAAGTTGATATTTTCCCGGAAGATTCACGGAGCCAGAATGAGAGCCGGAGAGGGGCCATAGGCTGGCCAGACCACCCCTAGGCGCGGGTCCACCTAGGCCGCGCCAGGGCATGGTGTGGGCCCCCTGGCCGGCCACCGACCTTGCCTCTTCGCCTATAAGGAGCCTCCCGATACCAAAACCCTAGATCGTCAAGCCTCCAACCACGAAAAGTTCCGCAGCACCGCCGCCACCAAAGGGGAGATTCGGGGGACAGAAAGTCTCTGTTTCTGCACCCTTCCGGGATGGGGAAGTGCCCCGGGAGCCATCTCCATCGACTCCACCGCCATCTCCATCACCATTGCTGATTCCCATGATGAGGAGGGAGTAGTTCTCTCTCGAGGCTAAGGGTTCGACCGGTAGCTATGTGTTCATCTCTCTCTCTATGCATGATCATATTGTGATCATGAGCTTTGTAATCAAGTAGATCTACCTTGCTACTCAAGTGCTTTAATAGATCTCTGCTCTCCCATGTGTGTGAAAGTGACAGCGTGCACACCATGATGTCACTTAGGCTAGAGATTACAAATACTTGTTATGACTTATATTTGGAGTTAGATGTCTCTATGAAATTGTGGTGTTTGTTGGAACCATCTGGAGCTCAAGGTGACAGTGTGGGGTTTTCTAGATGGGAAAGACTTACTTTGAGGTGTGTTGTTATAGCCCTACCATCAATTAGAGTGTTCAACCGGAGAGTAGTTAAGAGTAGTATCATAAAGAAGAATATATTTATAGGAGAGTGTTCACTAGTGAAAGTATGATCCCTAGGCCTTGTTTCTAAGCATTGAAACACCGTTTGCAACTAGATCTGTTACATGTTTGCTTGCTTCCATCTTTATTTCAGTTTGCCTTTAGTCTCTTCCACGCCATCAAAGTATTTTCTAGCACCGTTATCTTATATCCATATCACTTGTATTTCACTATCTCTTCGCCGAACTAGTGCACCTATACACCTGACAAGTGTATTGGGTGTGTTGGGGACACAAGAGACTTCTTGTATCTTGATTGCAGGGTTGCTTGAGAGGGGATACCTTTGACCGCTTCCTCCCTGAGTTCGATAAACCTTGGGTGATCCACTTAAGGGAAAACTAGCTGCTGTTCTAGAAACCTCTGCACTTGGAGGCCCAAAAACTATCTACAAGAATAGAAGTGCGTAGACATCATCTCCCAACAACAACCTTGAGACCGGTAAATGGAAAACCTAGCAACGCCATACCTTTGCCTTGCGCATCTCGCTTGATCTTGATGACAATGCTTCAGTCTCCATCCAAGCCGAAATGCATCACTTGATCATTGTTGCTTCGTGAAGACTCATAATTTGCGCCCCCATACACCACTAAGGGATAACTTCATTAAGACACGTCTTCACAGTCCATTATCACTAATATGGAAGGCAAGATTCAAGCAAATGATATTCTCGAGATGCTTATCTTGAACTTTCCCTTCTCAACCTTGATGACGATCATCACTTGATGTCATCCTCTCATGGGCTATATGAAATCTTCACTTTTGAAGCATGCCCATGGAAAGATACCACAAGATCCATGATACATTCTTTATGCTTCATGTGGTGACCAACTTGAAATCGCTCTTCACTCTTTTCATTGGTCAACCAAGTATCTTCTCATACTCTATCTCAATATCTGGAGGTACATAAAGAACTCTACATTTGATTACATGCTCTAAATCTTAGTCAACCATAGCTCAACTAATGAGGCTATCATAACACCTACTTAGAGACATATCTTGAATTCTTCTATTGAGATCACACTCTCAAGATCTTGACCATATCATATTCTTCTTCAACTCGATGATCTTGATGCAAATACTCAGGGTATATCCTTATCTTCATGGAATCAATACTTGAATCCAACACATGAACTATAAGCATGACCTATGGAATATTCCTTCATATAAAACTCAATTAAAACATTAGTCCATATGGATTGTCATTAATCACCAAAACCACACATAGGGGCAATTACCCTTTCAATCTCCCCCATTTTGGTAATTGATGACAATCACAACAAGAGGGTTTATATAATGAATATTAGAAACAAGTACGCAGCTTATCCGAGAATAAGTTGTATAAAGAGGTTGTATTTGATATGGTTAAGTAACACAAAGAAACTAGCCCATATCAAAACCGATTCTACTCACACAAACTAAAACTAATGCACGAGATGTGAGTAGAACAAACATATATAGAGCAAACTCCCCCACAATATATGCATGTGTGATGAACTTGAATTTCATTGCATACATTGTCAAGCATGACCTTTGGGAGAGTTTTCGCTATATATTCGATCATGCAAAACATAATAAATATGAAATGCATGAAAGGAAAAACTTAAGAACAAACCATTCTTAAGTATAAAACCATTTCCCGTAAAACCCTCTGAACTTCTCCCCCATTGACAACAAGTGCCAAAATGGATGACAAAGTTAGAAGGCTAATATAGTTCAAGTTCCTCTTAATGTGTGCATTTCTCAAAATATGAGTGAAAACAAATACACATATTAAATGACAAATACATGGAGGAAATCAAACTATATTGAGGATCAAGGATTGCTAAAAGGATAACAAGTGAAGGAACTTCAATGTATGAAACAAGCAATCAAAAAATCAAAATAATCAAATGGACAAATAGTGCTCTAAATGAAATAAGGAAGCTCCCCAAGGTTCGTGCATAAAGTAGTTGTTTCATTTGAATACAATATGCAAAAACATGAAATCCTCACTCCCTCTATATCATTTAGAACACAACCAAGATACAAGGAGTATAGACATAAATCAATTCACTTTTCAAGACAAGCTTAAGTCCAAAATAAACCAAATATGAGATATGAGTGTGTGAAGATGCAATAAAGGTAGACCGGGCACTCATAAATTAAGACCTTACCAATACCATTAAAAACCAATAGGATAAGTGAGATGGTCGGCAAAGAGCGAGGATACTAAGGCAAGAGATTAACACTTTCGTGTACATAAGTTTCTAAGTGGACAAAAAATGAGAGTAATCCACAAGGAAACATCCACACATAAGAGGTTAATAAAAATAAGAAAACATGATATCTAGGAGGAAGTCATAAGATATACCAAACATGATATTTTTGCTTAAGTGCATATATAACCCATGGCTCTATTTTCTCTCATGGTATATCAATGAACTTCACCAAAGAAAAAAAAACCTCAAAACAACACAACTAACACTAAGGGAACTAATGCTAGTTGGGATATTTTGAGAAAGGCAACAAGTATCAAAAAGAAGGATTCAATGCAATTTCAACAATATTGCACATGAGAGTACCTTGAGGAATTGATATGCAATAAATTGCTAGAAGGCATATTTGGAATTGGTGAATCATGAACATGATTTTATATACTCCCCATTATATGCATTATCTCAAATTACTCACATAATCAATAAGGATAGAGAAGTATTTCAAAGATCCTTGCAAGAATCGCAACATTTTCAAACAAATAAATGCATGCCAAGATGCAAACTACAAGAGTTTGTATGGAAGTATAGTATGCATGAATAAGATACTTATTATCGAGATAGCAATGGTATGATGTAGTAGATAAAAATTCTTCGATCATCCTAGCTCGGCTCCAATTATCATGTGGTGACAACACCTTCCTTATAGATGAGACAAGCATCCATTGCATATCCAATGTACCTAAAACAAAATTCAGGTACATCTTGGTCCCCAAACTTATTGGGTCCAAAGTGGTTGAACTAACCACAACACATAGGACACACTCCATAAAAATATGTGCATATTTAGAGATGAAATTTGAATTTCATGCACATCTTAGCCGTTTAGGGATTTGATGGAGTATACCCTATATATTGGATCAAAGAAAGAAAAGCATGATATAAGATAGACATTTAGTAACCATGCATGCGTGAGACTTTCAAGATGCAACAAAGATATAATTTGGACAAATTACAAAAATATTCAAGAAGGCATACAAGGTGTGACAAAACACATTTGTTGTCCAAACTATATCAAAGAATCAAATCAACACAATATTTGTTCAACAAAGTTCAACAAATGAACCAAGAAAAAAACTATTGAGCATAAAATATGAAATAAAATACAAATGCTAAAAGATTTATCTCATTTAAAGGAAATAAAATACAGAAGAAAGAATGAGATAACAAACTCCCAAAAGAGCAAGGTTTCAACAAATAAACCAAACCCTTAACACTTTTCACAATGGCACAAGGTTCTGAGAAAAAAAGGTTTGTCTTCCACTAGAACATATTTGATAGTAATAAAAAACATCATCAAAGAGATGTTGAAAATCCAAGGAAGACAATGGGACCCACAACAATTTTTGTAAAGAAAATAAGGCAATAAGAGGTGAAATACAAGGTGAAGATGATCCACAAATTCTACCACACACAAGTTTATGAATTTTCAAAGACAATGAGTGTATGGAATTGATTTCCGATGGTATATTGCATGGATATTTAAGATAAATCTTCACAATAAAAATCATAGGATAGGAATAAAAATATTAAGCACTATGCAAAGATAGAGATTCTTGATAGCTTCAACTAGTCACACAACCATGCAAATCAATGATTAGAATAACTTGAAGCAAATGGTCTCCCAAAAAAGATATAGAGATGTGTATTTCAAGAAGACCTCACCAAGAATTTCTTACTCAAACAAAGAACGAAAAGACGAGCAACAAAAGCTTCGTACAAAATAGGACCTTGTTCGAGCTAACATGCCACCTAGAAACAAGATAATCAACAATATCAACTCTAAGTGGCACCACCTTATATGTTCACATTTCCTAGGATTTTGATATTCAAGAGAAGCATATTACTCCCCCATAAAGTGATATTCATTTTTCTTAAAGAGGCAAACCAACCTCAACTAGAGATACTTAATGGACATTTAGAATTTTAATTTCTCATGAGTATGACACACCACATAGTGACTAGATAAGCTTGCAATATAAATACTAAGTGGTAGTACACACATTTTAAGGTTTGAGAGATGTGCGGGGCATATCACTCCCCCAAAATGGGATGTTCCATTAACCACTCGAAAAGAGCCAAAACAGATATCATTAAGATGCATTAGAGGCTCAAAACAAAACACACAAGTAAATGATGTGCCAAACACATAGACATACTTGAATACACAAAATAGGCAAGCATGAGGCACAACAAATACAAATTCATACTTGGTACAAAAACCAAAAATGTAAAGGGGAAATGTAACTTACAATATAAAAGAGTTGAGTTCGAGTTACCGCAAAGAGGCACATTGGGTATAAGGTAGGGAGATGATAACCCTTATAACTTGGCTTGATAAAATATAATATATGAAGATCCCTTAATTCTGCATGAGTTAGCCAAGTCTCCAATGCCCTCCAAAAACACCTATTGATCAAGTTTGAGCTTGTTGGTCCCCAACCAAGTTGGGTCCTAAGAGGTTAGTCACAATAGGCTTGGCAACCCAAATGGTTCTTTTCTTGACACCACTTTGAGTTCCAACAAACTTGGAAAACACATTTCCATCCTTATCCTTCCCAAGAGAATAATCATCATAAACAATGATAGGGTTAGATAAGGTATCGTTTGAACATGAAGAGGCAAAGTGCCCCTTCTCACGATATATGTAGCAACAAGTTGTCCCATTTCTCTTCTTCATTGATTTCTTGTCTTGGGGAGCGTTATCTTGATTCTTCTTGGGAAGTGTCCTATCTTCAACTTGAGGTTGAGGTTGGGCTTGACCTTGAACTTGTGGCCGCTTCCCTTGTTGCTTCTCACTCAAGTGCTTTTTCTTCAATGGACAAGATCTTACATGATGTCCTTTAACCTTGCACTTGAAGAAAATAATCTTGGCCGAATTCTTGACTTGGTCTTGGACCTTATTCTTGTTGCTGTTGGATTTTTTCTTGTTATTGGAGTTGAATCTAAGTACACTTTTATCATTGGGGTATTTTTGCACACTCAAAATATTATCGAGTGTGGATTTTCTTTCATGACTCTTTTCCAAGTCTTTCTTCAAAGAAGTGACTTGGGCCTTGAGCTCTTTGAGTTCCTCTACATGGTTAGTAGAAATAGAGGTATTAGAGGAAGTAGAAACTTCATTATTAGAGAAACAAGGCAAAGCAAGTAATCCAACACAAGGTTTATCAATAGTATGACAAGAAGGATCACTAGGACTAGCACATGGCAAAATAGCATTTTGAGTAGAAGTTGCGCTAATGTCCAAATGAGTCTTACAAGATGTTACCTTAGTGATACTTGCCTCACGATCTAACTTTATCCCATCATAGGAGATTAGAAGATCATTATGAGATCCCTAGAGCATTTCATGACTCTCTTCCAATTTCCAATATTTTCTAGTTAGCAACTCAAGTTGAGCCCTTGGCTCAACATTCTCCTTTAATATAGATGCTTTATAAGAAGTAGAGTTAGTAGCACTAGCATCATTAATAGATTTTTCCTTTTCAAGCTCATAAGATTCATTTTTTGTGTGAGGAGACAATTACTGTGCTTTTCCTCGGCAAGATCTTGCTTAAGGAGATTGAATCTCTGACTCCCATCATCAAGTTGGAAATCCAACTACTCTATGGTTTCCGTTTGTTTAGTTATGGTGTCCATAATGTGTTTGAGACAAGCAACAGCCATATTATTACCATGAAGAGAGGTACACAAAAAAGTCAACTCAAGCACAAGAGAACTAGTATCCTCATCAAGGTCATCATCACTATCATTATTATCATTGCTATTATCTAGAGAAGATATGTTGGGATCCAAAGTAGGAGATACATTTGATCCTCTTGCCAAAAGTCACATGTGAGCACGTGAGGATGAAGATGAGGATATTGTTGAATCCCCATTCATGATTGTGTCTTGCTCCATAGAATGTTTGATTTCCTTTACATTGCTAGATACACAACTATAGGAAATAGAAGCATTTTGCACATGGGAACATGACAAATCAAGCATATCATCTACATTAGTACTCAAATAGCTTCTAGACGATATGCAAGGACTAGCAACACAAGGGGATATAGAACTATTGTTGCAAGAAGTGTTTAAGTCCAAACTCTCTACACCATTATCATTTATAGAACAAGAATCATTGGTGTAAAGAGAAACACTACCATCATCACATATGATATTCCCACTCACCATGCCATTACCTTGTGACTTGTCACATGTAAGCGAAGTGGAAAGAATTGAAATCTCATCGCGGCCGAAGGTGGAAGCAACTTGGAGCTCTTCATGATGTGAAGGAGAAGAGAGCTCCTCGGAGATACCATCGACAATATGAGAAATGGAACCACCAAATATTTCGTTAAGCTTGGTCCACCTCTCATGAGACGACTTGCGCTTTACAATCGTCAAGAACAAATTAACTGTGGGGCTCAAGGAGAAGATAAGCTCATTAGATACTTGAACTTCGAGATGTAAATTTTTCTCATCCTCTAAAGATAGATTTTGAGGATCCAACGGAGGAGAAAAGCCTACATCTAGAAATCTCTCAACATTTGGACATAAGGTCCGAATATTACAAAGCAAGCAATTTCTCCATAAAGCATAATTTGTGCCATCAAAGTTAATTTTCTCATTGTGCACTATACTACTAGCTGACATCTTTACACTCTAGGCGCTGAAGCCTAAACAAGGAGAGACCTTGATCTGATACCAATTGAAAGGATAGAGATGTCGCCTAGAGGGGGTGAATAGCAAATTTCAAAACTATTATGGTTTTCGCTTGATAGAATGCGGAATTAAACTAAAGTTTAATGTACAAGCACAAAACCTAAATACACTAGGCTCAACTAAGTGCACCAACAACAAGTTAAGCTAAGCAAGATAGGACAAGATAAATATACCACAAGTGATAAGCAAGATATAAGTATTTCAAGCATGATGGCTATCATAAGGAAAGTAAGCTCAGGTATAGAGATAACCGAGGAATAAGGAGACGAAGATGTATTTCTGTGTTCTCTTACAAGAAGGTACGTCACGTTGGAGAGGTGTGGGATTCCACGAATGATTTCCCAACGCCACGAAGGCTCACCTTCTTCTCTGAGTCTATCCCATGAAGGATTATGCCCCTTCCTTATGGCTACCTTTTCCTCCACTCCGGAGATGGCAAGCTTCACAACCACTTCCACAAGCTCCATGAAGGAGAAGCCTGGGTCTCTTCACAATCTTCCACAAAGAGGACACCATGGCACAAACCGCCAAGCCAACTAGGAGGTCACCCTCCAAGAGTAACAAGCTCACGGTCGCTCACTCTAACAAATTGTAATGGAGAGTTCAACACTTATGCAAGAGTGCAAAGCAAGACCACCAAGGGTGCTCAAATCCTTCACTCTCAAATCCCACCAAAGCAACAAGTGCTAGGGAGGAATTAGAGAGGAAGAACAATGGTGGAAGTCAACCAATGACTCTAAGATCTAGATCCAAAGGGTTTCCCTCACTTAAAGGAGGAATTGATTGGTGGGGATTGTAGATCTAGATCTCCTCTTCCAAAGTCCTCAAAAAGATGCAAGAATCATAGGAGGGAAGGGAGAGGAAGCAAGCTCAAGAGGTTAAACAATGGAGGTCAATTTCGTGGTCAAGAACATCCAAAAATGTTGGGGGAAGAACCCCCTTTTATAGGGGAAAGCAAATATGGCTGTTGGGAGGAATCCTGCGAAAACTCGGTTTAAAAATCGGTTGGACCGGCCCCGGGACTGGGAAACTCGGTCCCTAGTCCGGTGGACTATCCTACAAACCGAAAAAGCTCTGTTTACCAACTCGGAATAGACTCGGTCGCGAAAATCGGGAAATCCGGTTTCAGATCCGGTCTACCGGGGCTGGCGCCGGACCGTCCGGTGTGGGAGACGGTTGGACCGGATCCACATCTGGGATGAAACAAACTTCACGGAAAACATAATAACTTTCACATCCGGACTCCGATTTTGATGATCTTGAGCTTGTTTTGACGAGGGCAACAAGCTCTACAAGATGATGCATAAAAACATCATAGTCCAACGAAGTAGCGTAGAACCAAATGAAGAAAGGTATTAAGCCTCCCTATGAGAAGAACCAGTAAAACCTCCAAACTCGAAAACGCCATAGAAGATGCATACGAATTCCGTTTTCAATGAACTTGGGCTTTTTGAAGAGCTATCAGAAAGCTCAAGAAACTCACATGGAGAAACACCAAGAAACAAAAAAAATAGGAAGATGCAAAGTATGCAAAGGATTGAGCTCCCTAAGACAATATGATCAAGTTACCCAACAAAAAGCTCCTCTTGACGGTGTGGCTATCTATCCTATAACCCGGTATCCCAACAACCACCTTGAGACCGGTAAAAGGAAAACCTAGGAAGGCCATACCTTTGCCTTGCGCATCCTGGTTGATCTTGATGACACGCTTCAAGCTCCATCCAAGCCGGAATGCATCACTTCATCATTGTTGCTTCACGAAGACTCATAATTTTCTCCCCCATACACCACTATGGGATAGCTTCATTAAGACATGTCTTCACAATCCATTATCACTAATATGGAAGGAAAGATTCAAGCAGATGATCTTTCCGAGATGCTTATCTTGAACTTGCCCTTCTCAACCTTGATGGCGATCACCACTTGATGTCATCCTCTCATGGGATATATGAAATATTCACTTTTGAAGCATGCCCATGGAAAGATACCACAAGATCCATGTGATACATTCTTTATGCTTCATGCGGTGACCAACTCAAAATCGCTCTTCACTCTTTGCATTGGTCAACCAAGTATATTCTCATACTCCATCTCAATATCTTGAGGTGCATAAATAACTATTCATTTGATTACATGCTCTAAATCTTAGTCAACCATAGCTCAACTAATGAGGCTATCATGACACTGACTTAGAGCCATATCTTGAATTCTTCTATTGCGATCACACTCTCAAGATCTTGATCATATCATATTCTTCTTCAACTCGATGATCTTGATGCAAATACTCAAGGTATATCTTTATCTTCATGGCATCCATACTTGAATCCAACACATGAACTACAATCATGACCTATGGAATATTCCTTCATATAAAACTCAATTAAAACATTAGTCCATAGGGATTTTCATTAATCACCAAAACCACACATAGGGTCAATTACCCTTTCACTTGGGTTTGAGGAAGGAAGGTGATGGAAGCCTCGTTCGGCTAACAGGCAAGAAAATCGGGGACACGAAGTTTATCCAGGTTCAAGCCCCCAGAGGGAAAACCTTACCACTGCTTGTCTGTTCTTGATTATCGAGGGAACTAAAGGTTTACAGGGTGCGTAGATGCAATCTACCGGTGTATGAACTAGGGTTTGGCGATGTCCTCCTGGCTACTCCCTCCTAGCCTTTATATGGGGAGGCCAGGTCTCACGCTAGCAAAGCGAGTCAGTTATAGATTAGAGTTTTTTCCTTTAAACTTTCTATCTATTCTTTGTCGTGTCCTCCAAGGAATCGCGCCTCCACGGGCATGGACCACCCGAATCTTCATGGGCTATGTTTACACGGTAGGCTTCGCTTGGGCCAGATCACATAGGCTAATCTTGGGTACCCATAGGGCATACCCATGTCAGAGGGCATGTTGAGTCGTGTGTCCGATGGATCTCCTAGGATTCGGTCCATTTTTGTATTCGTTGGTGTGGTTTTAGGTCAGTCTCTTACCACCTAGGGTTGTCATCATTATTTGATGATTTTTGTTCTAGCGCGCTGTTCCTTTGGTGTCTTAGCATGATGATTTAAAGTCTGTCTACTATAATAAACTATATTACGACAAGATTTTTCTAGTTCCGGTGATGGAGGTGTGAGGTCACCGGCGCACCTTCGACTTGCGCTAGTGTTCGTATCGTTGCTACATGGTTCAATGACCTATTTATAAGTTTTTTTTACTTTTGAGCATCTGTGTACTTTTGTTGATGATTATTAATATATGGTGGAATTTTAGTAAAAAATATATTCGGAGTCTAGGATAAAAGTGTCTCAAATATTTTCTTATCATGGATAGGGCGAAGGGTGCTCGGTGTATTTTTTGCGCGAATATGCCTATGAACAACCAGGAGTGTTTGAATATGAATCTGATAGATCCCCCCAACGGCAAAATATATAAATATGAGAGACTTTTTTGACAATGAAAATATATTAATATCATGGAGATTTCAAATACACCTAGTCTCTGCAACAACGCAATGCCCTAATAGCTTTACGAATGCACATAACCAAAAGATGAAGAATTGCCAAAAAATTCCTGATACAGTGATCCATTCCTTATAACAGTAGCAATAACACCACCAAGACAACACCAAAAGTTCAAATTCTCCAAAAGTGATGCCTCCAAGAAAGAAACAGTGCACAAGCACCATTGATGCCCGATCATAGATCATAGGTTTTCACCATGGAGAAAAGTCCTCGCTCAAAAAACAATGCCTTCAACAGGCCATTGATAACATAACCAATTGAGGCCAGATCTTGAATTTTCATCCTGAAAGGTAAGACTGTGAACTTCTCATGTCATGTCACATACACTTTCAATGTCGCTACTACGCGAGTCACGAAACACCAAGCCAGTTTCCCGTCGCCACAAAGACTCGAACCACCATTGGTAGTCCACCGATCTTGACCTTCATGACATTCTCCGCCTCAAACTTCACCATGGACCGAAAAACGTGTCCCATGATGATAACAGACAACAGAGCTTCGCAACGCTCCCACTGAAACCAAATGGTTAGAAAAACACAAGCACGCCCGAACGAATCGCATACGATCCACCAATCTCTAGCCATGATGCGCCCATGGGAGTTCGTCGGTGGAGCCTTCCAGAACTCGACACTCCGGCCAGGTCAGTGAGGACATGCATCAAGTAGATCTTCATCTTGAAGCTAGAGAAGCCTTGGGACCACCACCTTTATTAAGGCCGAACTAGTAGTCCCCACACCACTGGCTGGCTCCCGGAGAATGGATCGAGTGTGCCGACCTTGGGCGCAAACAATCCCAAGGTTGATAAGATCGGGCATGAGCGCCACCAAGTACGTAGATTTAGTGCTCTAGCCTGCAGCATCACGCCCATCACTTCCTCCATGCTACCTCACAGCCGCGTGCCGGCGAGCACCATGAATCGGTAGGCATTGCCGCCTCGCCACCCTGGCCACCACCTGTGAAGCCCTCTAGTTGACCCCCCCCCCCTCGCGCACGAGAGTGGAACCCTGCGGGGCGTGCTAATCCTGCCCACCCGACGGGACGAAATCAGGAGCAGATCTTCTAGGGTTTTGGTAGGGAGCTCCGGTGCTTGCCTCACACGAGCGACCTGGGAGCATTTCCATTAGATGTGTTTATGTCTACCTTTGTCCAGAAGAACTAGATCTCATGAATATGAGAGATGAAAGTGTTGGCCAGTCAAACGTAATAGTCAAGTCTTCGCCACAGCACGAAGGTGTTCAAAACTCCCTTCCGGGTTGCACGCACAGGCTATCCTGGGGGGCAAACCCTAGCAACAAGCCACCCCCTCTCTGAGCCCCCTAGTTGTCGCCATCGCCGGAGCCGGCGGTGGTGGCAGCACCCTTTCGTAAAAGGCGGCTAGTGTGACACCTCCGGGATTAAGGCTAGAAAAATCCCAGACCTCTGTCTAATATAAGCCTAACCTAAATCTCAGAAGCGTATAGAGAGAGAATCTGTAACATTACAGTGACCCTACGACACAAAAATTATTACAACAAGCTCATAACTGAGCAAAGAACCAAAATATTACAAGAAGAGGTCACTGAACACAAGCATCAAACAACGGAAGGCAAATTATGCTATTAAGTATAGCAAACTTAACAAATGGCCTAAGATGCCTGAAGCATAACGATGACGTCCCAATCCATAGATTACAGGCTGCCGAACGGGAACCCCAAGCTACTCATCGATGTCGATGTTGTAATGAACTCATCTTCTATGGAAATACTTACCTGCTGCAAAAGTATCAACAAAGCAAGGCTGAGTACACAGTGTACTCCACAAGACTTATGGCTGGTGGGGTTACTTTGCATAAAGCAATCTTTTTTGTAAAAGGGGTAGAAGTAGAAGCTCAACTAAATAGATCATTTCAAAAGGGGTAAGAGAGCGATATATCTAGCTTTGATCATCTTTGGATATCCACTGAAACTTTGTCAGCTGAGCCTACTATCTAGGATCACCCCCTCGATCCCCGAGGAAGCATCCTTAAGCACACCTCACATCTCTTGTCAAATTTTACGATTAGGTTATTCTTCTCTATGATCTTTGAATTCATTCCCAAGTCATCCATAACCGCGGACATGACTTTTCGAAAAGAATAATATCCTGTAGGGGTGCACAAATTTACCCACACGTACCAACCAATTCTTAATGCCACTTAAGATTAGCCCTGTTCCTTGGAAGGCCGGAAGAGAGTAGTTGACCATAACCTTTTACCTTGCTTTTGTCGAGACCATGAGTCACGCCCTAAGGAGATGCCGCTGTAACGGGTCAAGTCCCGAAGTAGGTCCCTAGAGATGTGAACAGGGTTTGAGATTACGGAGGTCATGCCTCTCCCATTTCCCGCCACGCTTACCTACCTATATGAATGCACCTCCTCCACCTACTTCGAGAAAAACCAGAATGCATATGTCGAATGGAATGCCCGAACTATGTGACTCATGGAATCTACTAGGCAAGTTAGTTGGTCGAGGGGGTTTCCAGGCCCCCGTGTGGTTGTACGCTAGTCTTAGTTCAACAGGCAAGAACTCAGGTCCAAGTGGTGGCAAGTATGAGACTGTAAAAACCACAACCCGACGTGGCCTCCCATACAAGCCTTAGCATGTTTAACTTTCATCTCTGATCATACCACGTCATCCTATCCAACTAGGTTCATTCGTAGCTCTGATTCATCAACCGGATGGACCCGCGGTAACAGCTAAGCATGGCTAAGCGCAATGGATATAACAGCTCTAGTGAAGCTCACAAAGCCAAACCCTAGTTATGCTAGGAGCGGTGGATCATGGAGTATAGACTACAAAGGAAACATGCATCATATAGGGTTACTCTATCTATCAATCCAAGATTTTGGAATCGTATGCACATGGCAAGAATGAAATACTTCGAAATCATAGGATTATATCATGTGTGGGGTTTTGCTTGCCTGTTGATACCCAGATATAGAACTTCAGGTTCATTTACTTGGTGCCATTCGTCGATAACCTTCGATGGTGTTGATCTCGGTCTTTAATGTTGGACTCGATCTCCTTGATCACATCAACTCTGAGGTCTACCGAGAAGAAGCAGAAACACCGGAAAGGAAAGCAATAATCAACACGTGGCATTGATGCAATGCTCAAGCAATGATGATGATGATATGACAAGTTAAATTATATTGGAAATGAAACCCTAAGGCATGCTTGGCAATTTAAGCGGGGTCCGAGGGGTACAAACCCTGATTCAGAGAAACCCCAGATGCATATGAGAGGGGTTATTTTGTTCTTCTAATTAAACTTGTCATGTAAGTTTCTTAACAATGCATGATTATGTGTCTATTGTGTAGATCTCATTTTTCTGGACATTTTGATATATTATACATATTTTTCTGATTTAAAACAAATTAATTATGAATTTTCCTAATTTTAATCCATTTTTAAATCATTATTAAAACAATTAAACATTTTTGGAATTTATTAAATTATTTTCTAGCTGGCCCCACATGTCAGACTTTTATTAATTTTAGAAATCATTTCCAAAAAGAATAAAACCATGACTTACTGGGTCCACATGTCATATTAATAATTACAGAAAACATTTAAATAAAAGAAAAAGGGGTTACTGCGCCAGCATGACATCACCACGGGGAGGGGTTGTTTTGCACAGGGGCTTTGTCTAGCCCTAGAGGCTGACGCCTAGGCCAGGTGCCATAGGGGCGCCACAGGGGCGCCACATCGACTCGTCGGCAACCATGCCAGACGACGGCGGGAACGGCGGCAGCGTGCGTGCAGGGTTGCGAGGATGCGTGCGTTAGACTGGGAGAGTGAGGTGATCCTAATAGGGGCGGCGCCACTATGAAATGGCTGTCAGAGCTTGGTCGGCGTCGAGGCCGAGCGGCGGCAACGACGGAGCAACGCCGAGGCAGCGATACAGAGAGGTAGGGAGACGATGGAGAGGTCTTTCCAGACCGTGAGCTCACCTAGATTGCAATGAAGGGGTCGGGGAGAGCAGGCGAGGTCGGAGGGCGCCAGAATCGATGAAGAACACGACGGCCAGAGTCAGGGAGGGAGATGCCGATTGGAGCACCTAGAGCTTCCCCGACTTGCGAGCTTGAACAAGGGAAATGAGTAGACGGTGGCGGTTCGAGCAGTGGTCTCACCGGGGCTCGGCGAGGTCGGAAACGAAGGCGATGACCAGCCCTGACCGGGGCTCAGGTTCAGCCAGAGAGGGGAACAAGAGGAAATCGCGGGGGAGGAGTGAGAGGATAAGGGGAGGGAGAGGGCGTCGTGGCGGTCTTATCCAGCTCCGGGTAGCGACGAGAAGGCGGGCATCGCGACAGAAGATCGACGGCGAGAATGCTGCCAGACAGCTGCTTCTCCGGTGGCTCAGGGAAGAAGAAAGGAGAAGCACGGGAAGGGGTATCGGGCCGACTGGGCTGAGGTGGGCCTGGCTGGGCTACAGACGGGCCGTGGAAAAGCGAAGGTAGCAGCTGCTAGCGGCTGCGCGCGAGCGGTAGATAGGGAAGGGAAGAGAGATGGGCTTCGGCCCAGGTTAGGGTTAGAACTCTGTTTTATTTCCATAAATCCTTTTTCTTTTTCTATTTTCATTTTCCTGTTGGTAATTTCAAATTTCTCTCTGTTTTAAATATTCCGAAAATACTAGAGGTTTTGTAAAACACGTGAAATAGTTGGGGGCCCCTTTATTCTATTTGGGCTCCATGTGTTTTTGAGTTTTCATAATACAAAAACCATTTTGAATTCATTTCAAAAAGAGGGAAAGGAAATTAGTGTTTAGGGTTTTACTTTATTTTTTTGCATGCAATTTTAAGGGATGATGCTCATGAATGCAAAAAACAAACCCTAATATAATATTAACTAAAACTAGGGTGTTACAGCTCTATCCCCCTTAACAGAATCTCGTCCCGGGATTACTAGGTAGGAAGATAGAACAAATAGGGTTACACTAGACTTCGATGATCTTCTCGAAGAGGTTGATCCATGCCACCATTATTGAATGAATGAAGCGCTTCATTTCTTCGAGGTAGTTGCACACACTAAAGAGTAGAGGGAAGGACAGAGAACCACAAAACAGAGTATCTCATGGCCAACTCATGGATATATGTTTTATAACATCACTAAAGCCAACGAGTATGAAACACGTCCAGGTAACAGAGGAAACAAAAGGAGATGGTTTCAAGTTGTGAGATAGCTAGTCTTCATAAGGACTGAGATCATGGAACTTCAGAAGAGTTTAGGTTTCTGAAAAGGGAAGAGCTTACAACGGAAAGAACATGACCACAGACTTCAAGAGATGAACCTCTACTAGACAACTTAAGTAGAGCTTCATTGATGCAAAGATAGATCGAAAGGACCAAGCTATTTAACTACTTTTGATACAGAAGGATCACTCTTCATTCAACAGAAGGTCAAGACAGAAAGATTGTTTTGTGGCGAGGACTCAAAAGAGTCACATGGAACATGTAACAAGAGTAACTTTTGAACCCGAATCATAGTCACTTTTCGAACATGTTAAAGGGACCAAATGAAACTCTGTATTCATCCAAGTATATCAAAATATTTTTCAAAGATCGTGATATCACTTTACACCACTAAGATGAATATATAATAAGATTCCTAATGACACGAAAAAAAAAGAAACTTCATTCTCAGACTTCAGTTACTTGGCACAACAAGATGTTTGCCAACATAAAAGGGTCCGGAGGATCGACCAAGAGACATTTAGCAACACTACTTTAAATGTTCTCCTTGATGTTCGAGAAGCGGACATCAAGTAAAGGTCAGACGTCGGATACAAAAGAAACCATGAGCACAAGTCCTATAACGAATCATAGAAGATGCCTCGTGAGGAGTGGTTGCTATTGCTGATTCAAGAGAATGTGGCAATAGGTCTTCTGACTAGTTGTGTCAACCATTACATCAATCTTGCCGGGTTTACAAAGAGACCTATGTCAAAAACCTTGATGAACACTAACCATCATATCTGCTTGAGATTGATATTTGGTTAAGTTAAGAGATACTTCAGACTCAGCATATCTGAACAGAAAGGTTGCAACATTTACCGTAGAGGTAAAGTTACTAGATTCTCAAGACATGGACTACATTGTAAAGCTCCAAAAGAATGAGCTAGGTTTCAAAACCCATGCATTAACGAGTATCAAAAGATAATTTCTCCTATATGAATTGATTGCAACAAAACACAGATGCATCCTTGTTGGTAAATATTTAGGACGATATTGATGTTTTAAGGCCTTCTTCTCTTCCGTGACAAATCAGTTAGTGGCTTTGAGTGCTTAAATAATCTTCTCGAAATGGGAAGCTTTCAACCTACCATATCAAGAATACTTCGCACATGCTTGACTGACTTGAAATGATTCCCGAGGAAACAAAGATAACTCTTCTCAAATCCATGACGACATCTTTCAGCAATTGCACGTGAACCGGAGAAGGTCACTTCTAACATCCAGAACACATACTTCGGGATAACTCAAAGAAGGTTCTCAAAAGTTTCCAACATTAATGCCAACTACTCCATATGAGTCTAGTATAGCATGGCGAAGATAAGGATGTCATCGATGGGCTCAATAACAAACTTACCATGATACTCCAAGAAGATAGACTCGCATGTGGTATGAACAAACAACAATAGTGGTTAGACCAAAGAACATGAAGATGTACCTAGGTGAAACATCACAAGTAGATACACCATCAGGATAGTCCCTGGAACTGAGTTTGATTTGACGATAACCCAAATCAAATCAAAGGCGGGGGAATATAACATACCCACGAAGGAAATACTATCTTTCTTCAACACGAACAAAACTAGATATCCCTTTAAGAGGAACAAGTTTGATAGAACTTTGTCTTACAACTCTCCAAGTTGTTGTTTAAGCTCAACCAACTAGTTCAGGGGTATCTAGTACAGATACTTGGAGAAGGGAGCAGTTCAAAGAACTAGCTTGCTCAAGAACTTGACTACACGGTCATGTGGAAACATGTTCATACTTCTATAAAGACATCTAGAATATCACGGACCACCGATATGTCACATAGTTCAAGAGAGAACATGCTTGGTAAGGCAACAAGACTTAGTCTCAGAGCTTCAACACAATCCCAACTCTTTGACCGAAGAGAGTGTACCAGAATAGCAGACTTGGTAACGCATTCATCCTTTGATTAGTGATAGGGTTAACCAATCATGCTAGGAATGACACAAATGTCCTTATTGAGGTCCAAAGCAATAATGATTGCTAAGAATCTCAGATGGCCACATTATTACGCACACGCATAATTCATGAGCACGGAAGCTCGGAAGAAGGGTGGTTAAATATGTGTGCGAGAATCACTTCATTAAGGGGTCATGAAACTCAATACGACCTCTTAGTATAAAGGAGTGTGATTCTTTGAGGTAGAACAGAACTAAAGCTAATCATTGCTTCTTGACCTACGGATTACAACACTTTGACCTGGTCCTAGATATGACAAGGTACTGGGGTTTGTTTCTCCTGACATCCCGAAATGGTTTGTCTTGACGGACCACAAGAGTATCTTGCATTGGAAGACACATATGCACATTTACTACTTGGCTACCTATTGGTAGACAATGGTCGGAAAACAACAAGGGAAAAGAGGAACATGCTCAGGATAGAATCCCAAGAGGTGGATGCATAAGTCAACAATTTTCCGAGGACCGATGTAGAAAAGGCAGGTGTGGCAGAGTCACGAATATAGAAGTGGGTCTCACGAGCAGATCTTTTGTCGTGATCTATTTGGTTCCATTAAAGAACATCTGCCATAACATGTGGTAGGGGAAGTCCTTTGTTTGTCATAATTTAATCACAACAATAACCACAGGCTTGAAGGATGTACTAGAAGGTACTAGCCATCCTGATGTAATGTTTGAACATTAACAATAGGGATCAACAAAATGGATCTTGGGTTAAAGGTCAGCTTCATGTACAAGATTCACAACACCAGAATCCAGCACAATCAAGGATCTTCGGTTCAAGTCCAAGGTTAAAACCCGAGAAAGAGGTAACTACTACTACTTGAGTGACATAGTGTACACTACAAGATAGTAATCATGAGGTAGCTTCCAAGCGAAGAAACAACTTCTAAAGTACCCAAACAAACAAAAAAGAGGCACACGAGGCGAAAGGAAACTTTGAAGCCTTGAACAGATCAGTGTGGAACCATCAACATGAAGTTGTGGACCCACAAAATAGAGAGATAATGTTGGAAAGGAATCTCTCAACTGAAGCAGAGCAAAGGGAAACAAGGAACACACACAACTGACTCTAGAGAACTCAACACTAGGTCAACTGGTTAAGAAACGGCATGCCTAAAATGCACCTAAGCTTTGAAAGACGAGACAAGATAGCAAAACCTTTTTCCAAATCAACATAAGATAAGGTGACCCAGAGTTAGAGCGAAACTGGATAAGGAGAAAAAGAAGCATACCAGAGTTTCCGCAAATACTTTTCAGCTTTAAAATAGTTTTCACAAGCACTAGACTCAACATCGACCAGTAGAAAGGTTTTGCTATAGTTGGTACTGCTCTGATACCAAAACCTGTGACACCTCCGGGATTATGGCTAGACAAATTCCAGACCTCTGTCTGATATAAGCCTAACCTAAATCTCAGAAGCGTACAGAGAGAGAATCGGTAACATTATAGTGATCCTACGTCACAAAATTATTACAACAAGCTCATAACTGAGCAAAGAACCAAAATGTTACAAGCAGAGGTCACTGACCACAAACATCAAATAACGGAAGGAAAATTATGCTATTAAGTATAGCAAACTTAACAAATGGCCTAAGAGGCCTGAAGCATAACAATGATGTCCCAATCCATAGATTCTAGGCTGCCGACCGGGAACCCAAGATACTTGTTGATGTCGATGCTGTAATGAACTCATCTTCTATGGAAACACTTACCTGTTGCAAAAGTATCAACAAAGCAAGGCTGAGTATAGGGTGTACTCCGCAAGACTTATGGCTGGTGGGGTTACTTTACATAAAGCTATATTTTTTTGTAAAAGAGGTAGAAGTAGAAGCTTGACTAAATAGATCATTTCAAAAGGGGTGAGAGAGCGATATATCTAGCTTTGATCATGTTTTGATATCCACCAAAACTTTGTCAGCTGAACCTACTATCTAGGATCACCCCCTCGATCCCCGAGGAAGCATCCTTAAGCACACCTCACATCTCTTGTCAAGTTTTACGATTAGGTTATTCTTCTATATGATCTTTGAATTCGTTCCCAAGTCGTCCATAACCGCGGATATGGCTTTTCGAAAAGATTAATACCCTACAGGGGTGCACAACTTTACCCACACGTACTAACCGATTTTTAATACCACTTAAGATTATCCCTCTTCATTGGAAGGCCGGCAGAGAGTGGTTGACCATGACCTTTACCTTGCTTTCGCTGAGACCATGAGTCACACCCTAAGGAGATGCCGCCGTAACGGGTCAAGTCTCGAAGTAGGTCCCTAGATATGTGAACAGGGTTTGAGATTATGGAGGCCGTGCCTCTCCCATTCCCTGCCACGCTTACCTACCTGTATGAATGTACCTCCTCCACCTCCTTCAAGAACAACCAGAATGCATATGTCGAATAGAACGCCCGAACTATGTAACTCATGGAATCTACTAGGAAAGTTAGTTGGTCGAGGGTGTTTCTAGGCCCCCGTGTGGTTATACGCTAGTCTTGGTTCAAGAGGCAAGAACTCAGGTCCTAGTGGTGGCAAGTATGGGACTGCAAAAACCATAACCCGACGTGGCCTCCCATACAAGCCTTAGCATGTTTAACTTTCATCTCTGATCATACCACGTCATCCTATCCAACTAGGTTCATTCGTAGCTCTGATTCATCAACCGGATGGACCAGCGGTAACAGCTAAGCATGGCTAAGCGCAACGGATATAAACCTCTAACGAAGCTCACAAAGACAAACCCTAGTTATGCTAGGAGCAGTGGATCAGGGAGTATAGGCTACAAAGGAAACATGCATCAGATAGGGTTACTCTATCTATCGATAAAGGACTTTGGAATCGTATGCACATGGCAAGAATGAAATACTTCGAAATCATAGGATTATATCATGTGTGGGGTTTTGCTTGCGTTTGCCTGTTGATACCCAGATATAGAACTTCAGGTTCATTTGCTTGGTGTCATTCGTTGATAACCTTCGATGGTGTTGATCTCGGTCTTCAATGTTGGACTTGATCTCGTTGCTCACATCAACTTCGAGGTCTACCAAGAAGAAGCAAAAACACCGGAAAGGAAAGCAACAATTAACACATGGCATCGATGCAATGCTCAAGCAATGGTGATGATGATATGACAAGTTAAATTGTATTGGAAATGAAACCCTAAGACATGCTTGGCAATTTAAGCAGGGTCCGAGGGGTACAAACCCTGATTCAGAGAAATCCCAGATGCATATGAGAGGGGTTATTTTGTTCTTCTAATTAAACTTGTCATGTAAGTTTCTTAAAAATGCATGATTATTAGTCAATTATGTAGATCTCATTTTTCTGAACATTTTGATATATTATACATATTTTTCTGATTTAAAACGAATTAATTATGAATTTTCCCAATTTTAATCCCTTTTTAAATCATTATTAAAACAATTGAACATTTTTAGAATTTATTAAATTATTTTCCAGCTGGCCCCACATGTCAAACTTTTATTAATTTCAGAAATTATTTCCAAAAAGAATAAAACCCTGACAGACTGGGTCCACATGTCATATTGGTATTTACAGAAAACATTTAAATAAAAGAAAAAGAGGTTTATTGCGCCAGCATGACATCACCACGGGGAGGGGTTGTTTTGCACTTGGGCTTTGTCTAGCCCTAGAGGCTGACGCCTAGGCCAGGCGCCACGTAGACGCCAAGGGGGGCCACGTCGACTCGCTGGCAACCATGCCAGACAACAGCGGGGACGGCGGCAGCGTGCGCGCGGGGCTGCGAGGACGCGTGTGTTAGAACTGGGAGAGTGAGGCGATCCTAATAGGGGCGGCGCCGCTACGAAATGGCCGTCGGAGCTTGGTCGGCGTCGAGGCCGAGCGGCGGCGACGGCGAAGCAACAGCGAGGCAGCGATACCGAGAGGAAGGGAGACGATGGAGAGGTATTTCCAGACCGTCAGCTCACCTAGATTGCAATGAAGGGGTCGGGGAGAGAAGGCGAGGTTAGAGGGCGCCGGAATCGATGAAGAATGCGGCGGCCAAAGTCAGGGAGGGAGATGCCGATTGGAGCACCTGGAGCTTCCCCAACTTGCGAGCTTGAATAAGGGAAACGAGTAGACGGTGGCGGTTCGAGCAGTGGTCTCACCCGGGCTCGGCGAGGTCGGAAACAATGTCGACGACCGGCTCTGACCAGGGCTCAGGTTCGGCTAGAGAGAGGAACGAGAGGAAATCGCGGGGGAGGAGTGAGAGGATAAGGTGAGGGAGAGGGCGCTGTGGCAGTCTTATCCAGCTCCAGGTAGCGACGAGAAGACGGGCATCGCGACGGAAGATCGGCGGCGAGAACGCTGCCAGGCAGCTGCTTCTCCGGCGGCTCGGGCAAGAAGAAACGAGAAGCACGGGGAAGGGGTATCGCCGACTGGGCTGAGGTGGACCTGGCTGGGCTGCAGACGGGCCGTGGAAAAGCGAGGGCAGCAGCTGCTAGTGGCTGTGCGCGAGCGGTAGATAGGGAAGAGAGATGGGCTTCAGCCCAGGTTATGGTTAGAACTCTGTTTTATTTCAAGAAATCCTTTTTCTTTTTCTGTTTTCATTTTCCTGTTGGTAACTTCAAATTTCTCTCTGTTTTAAATATTCCGAAAATACTAGAGGTTTTGTAAAACATGTGAAATAGTTGGGGGCCCCTTTATTCCATTTGGGCTCCACATGTTTTTGAGTTTTCAAAATTCAAAAACCATTTTGAATTCATTTCAAAAAGAGGGAAAGGAAATTAGGGTTTAGGGTTTTACTTTATTTCTTTTGCATGCACTTTTAAGGGATGATGCTCACGAATGCACAAAACAAACCCTAATTTAAGATTAACTAAAACTGGGGTGTTATAGCTGGGAGGAGAAAGCGTGCCCTGATGGGTATGCTACGCGCGGAGGAGGACGTCAGGGGCTGCGCACAACGATGGAGGGAGTGGCGGCGCATGTCGAGCTAGAGGCAAGGAGTGGTGGAGCAGCCATGGAGGCAGCGACGCGAGTTCCTGGAGGAGTCAGTGCGGAGGCGGCGATGCGGAACTTGGCATCGCACGGCCATGGAGGAGGCCTTGCACTGCTGCAAGGCCCTAAGCTTGGTCCTGGTGGTGACGGCCTGCTGTGGAGGCACTGGCCTGCCACAGAGGAGCAGCTCTAGCGGTACAGCTGGTGGTAGCGCGACCCAGCTGGGCCCATCTGGACCCGATCTGGGTCTGAGGGCTGGGGCATTGCACTGATGTTCGGAGGGACAGCGGCAGGGCAGCTGCTTCTCGACAGGGCTGGAGGTGGAAGAAAGGAGAGGCTACTGAGAGACAGGATGTTCTCGGGTGTGCGCGTCACGGAGGAACCATGGCACTCTGGCGATGACAATGAGATGCTGCGGAGGCGGCGATATGAGCAAGGACAGTTGCCCCGTTTCGGTGAGCTACGAGGGAGGTGTGCGGCAAACAAAAACGAAAGTCTTTCCCGTCTCCGGTCGGTGTCGGCGACGATGGCACCTGCGGGTGTTGTTTCCCTCCTTGGAGGCGTCGCCGAGGTGTGTCGGCTCCCTCTCGGTATCACTCGGTTTGGTAGGTGTCCCAGGGCAAAAGCCAAGGTCCAGAGTTGGGCCGACGCGATGGCGGCGTCCTTGACGTCGTAACTCTGTTGGGAGCTTCGCGTTTGGGGGACACAGCTTGGAGGTCCTCTGCGCTCCTCTGGTGTTCACCGCTGTCCAAGGTCAAGCTTCGAAGGCGCTATGCACACCATGGCCGGCTAGTCCAAGACGATGTCTTCTCGGGCCGATTAAGTTCCACCATTTATCTTTTTTAGATCATGCGTCGACAAGGAGAATCCTTCTGGAGTGTTTGTTCTTTTGGAGACTTCCGGTGCCGGTGGAGACGCGGCTTCGTGGTTTAGCTTAGGACATGCTCTTTCCTGTTTTAGTTCTTGTGTTTGTAGTGACGGTCTGCTGACTTGCTAGAGTGGAGCGTGTGCTACTCTCGTTGTTCGTAGCGGATGGTAATTTTCTTGTAATCAAAATTCTGCCTTCTATAAAGATAAGGCACGCCGTTGGCATGCTCTCAAAAAGAAAGTGTTGGCCAGTCCATGGAGCACGTCTCCATCTATTAGTTAGAACGATATGCAACATTAACGAACTGACACATACTCCCTCCAAAAGGAAAAAAAAATGACTAACTGACAGAAGAGAAGAGAGAGAGAGAGATTTTGTCAAGTCCAACAAATGCATCTTCTCCAATCTCCAGGCTATAGGTAAGCGCCCAAGCTCTCTCTATAAAAGAAACCCACGGCCTCCATAGAGGAACACGGACAAAAACAGGCGGAGCCAAGCAAATTAGAGGTTGTTTTGCTAAGTTGACTGACACACACATCGCAATGGGGAGCAACGAGGGTAGCGGTGGCGAAAGGAAGCAGACGGTGGTGGTGCCGGAGATCAAGTTCACCAAGCTCTTCATCAACGGCGAGTTCGTCAACGCCGCCTCGGGTAAGTTACGATTAATTTGCGCTTGTATACAAAGCATAACGAAAGGTTCATATATGAGTTCCAGCTATGCGCCAATATTTGCACTACTACTGTATGAGAGATCGAAAACTATGCGCCAATTTGGGGACACACATAGTATACACTAATAAGCTTCCCCCTGGGGTTGTCTTGGCCAACGTATCTTGTTTTGGTGGCTATAGTATCATATCATACGGAACATGCCTGTGTTAGTTTGAGTTCTAGCAATCAGTACGTTCCTAAAGAGGTATCCGAGAATTAGGTGGTCAAGTCCACACATCAGTTTTCCTTGTCCAATCAAACTTGGCTAGCATCATGCTTAGGTTCGGACCTCAGCAAAGTAGTACTCCCTCTGACCCAAATTAGTTGACTCAGATTTGTCTAGACTCAAATGTATCTAGACTTATTTTAGGTTACATACAATCGAATCTAGACAAAACCAAGTCAACTAATTTGGGTCGGAGGGAGTAGTACTATTTGCACTATTGTGACAGACTAAATGGATTTTAGCTTGTCTAGCCGCCTGCCATTTTGGAAGACTGGCTTCAAAGATTTTTGTTCTTTCTGAAACTGAATTGAAAGGATCAATATGACTACTCCAGCAAAGAAAGCTAGACAGTTTTTGTCCTCTCAAAGTAATAAAGGAAGAAAGAGGGGAAAAAGTTACTACTGCCCTGTGGCTCCACGTTACCGTGACGTTACTGTGAGGGAGGACGTGTTAGTTGACTTTCCAAAAAACAAAAAAAATCTGATTGATAGTAGTATGGACCAACTTGCAGCATATTGTTTGGATCAAATCTGGGAGATCCATGTTGTAGTCCTGATTTTTTTTTTTTTGCGGGTAGTTGTAGTCCTGATTTTGCTTGTGAAATACTACTATGTGCTCCATCGGTGGACCGAACTTAAGCTATACTTGTTGTCTCTGTCACGTTCACGAAATTCAACTCAACAGGAGGAATACGTATACGTCGCCCCATAACTTAGGGAACACCGCCACTGATGTTGCATGCTACCGGTCCATGTCGACAATGACTCACGGCTGCTATGGGCATGGGAGAATAATTTTATGGGACCTGGTCCATGGATTTGGAGGCGTGGACCAGTTTCAGCAAATGACACGTGTCCAAACAGTAAAAAAAATAGAAACTGTTTTCTAGATCTAAATTGCCACGTGTTAATCAGACAAGTTGGTCTATCTGTGGACCAGGTTCCATAGAATTTTTAGCATTGGTTTAGACGGCTGCCCGTCTATAGTTGCCTCCACGTCACTAGAAAAGAGTACTACAGCCAGTGTATACAGTAGGCTGTCCATTTGCCTATCTGTAATATAATTCGGGACTTGAGTTAACAAAAACCGAGTCTCCGGACCAATAGGAATGGACAATTTTTTTTCATCTAGACACCTTTCTGTACAGCGGGGTTTTGCCGTTGGTAGTGAGCGATTGTTTAGGGCTGCAGACCGTCTATATTTCTACCGACGGACTCCTTTTCTTTCTCCCCTCTCTTTGCTCCACGTAAGAGACAACTGATGGTGGACAATTGTACATGCCCTAAGAGCATCTCCAATCGTTCCATGTTTCGATGTTTCCAGGCCAAATGTCGGAACTAAATAGCACCGAACGAAGCGAGTTTTCGGTCAAGGAACGGTCAGTTTTACAGCCGTGTTCCCGAGTTCCTGAGTTTGGTGAAATTCAAGAGAACTCGGTAAATTTTAGCAAAATATAGGCGATTTTCATTAATAGCGGATGGATTTATAATATTACATCATCTAGGCTTAAAGAAAACTAAAAAAACTTAAAAACGGCCGATGTCGATGCCGATGCTGCCGGACGCAGCCTCACATACGAGTTGCGATGGAAGCTGGTGTGGTCCGGGTCCGCCTTGCCGTCGTCGTTGCTCGGCGTCTACGGGGGGCACGAGCTGCCTGGCTAGCGTCGCCATACCTCCACGGCTAGCTAGAAGGCCTGGCATCGTCGTCGTCGAGGACGACGAGAGGCGAGCCCTGGTAGGCGGGTCTGTGGCGCGCTCTGGCCTGGCGTTCGGCCTCCTCCTGCTGGCGCTGGACGCGGCGTGCCTCTTCCTGCTCCCAGTCCGCCCTGCACCAGCCGAGGATGTTCTGCTCCGGCATCGGCGGTGTGGGCGCGGCGTCGCGCAGAGAACGCTCAATCGCCATTTTGATGGCGAAGGAGTCCTCGTCGACAGCCACGCCCCAGTCCGCGGGCTCTAGCTTTGGCTGGCGCAGGCGAAGCCGGCCGATCGGTGGCGTCGCCGCGCGGGGCTCGTTAATGATGACCCCCCGCGAGTGCGTCCTCGGCAGCGAGACCACCGGCGTTTCGGCCTCCCGTTTGACGGGCCGATAAAACTCGCCGCTGCTACGCGGTGATTGCGCAGGCGCCGACTCAGACGAGCGCGATACGACGGAGGAGGAGGAGGTGAGGCTGCCCATCCTCCTAGGCAGCCACCTCGCCTGAGGTTGGCGCCTGGCCCTCGACGCCGGCGCCGGAGATCACGGGAAGCCGAGCCAGGGATTGTTGTTGGCGTGGATGTGCTCGAGGACGTAGGCGCGTGTGCACCCCGACGCACTCAACAACGACGGCGGCTCGCCGCGTTGTTGCGTTTCGGCGGCTCGCCGGGCGAACCTTGATGTGTGGCGAGCTCCTAGGCCCTCCACTCGGCGAAGAACTGCTCCCAGTACAGGAGGTTCCCCGGATCTTCGACGAGCTCTGGATCCGGCATCGCGATGGCGGCATGAATCTCCTCCACTATCTGGTCGTCCTCCGGCATCGGCGGCACCGGTATGCCGTCGACGCTGAGCTTCTAGCCGGGCGGACAGCGGAAGTCCAGCGGCGCCATGTACCCGGCGTGGTGGAGCATCCTCGCCTCCCACGGCTGGAGCGTCCGCCGGCCGAAGCCATTCGCCGCCGCGGGATCGCCAGGGTACCTCTCCGCCATGGATTTCGCCAGAGTTGGAGAATGCGGTGGAGTGGAGAGGAGAGGCTATGTGCGACTCGCCGACGGAGCCGGATTTTATAGGCCGAAGTGGGTGGCAAATACAGGAGGGGTGTAGATGCGTGGACGGGAAAAGGAGAACCAGCGGGAAGCCGAGGCGGCAGTGTCGCGCCATTACGGCGACGCATGGCCGACTAGGCGCGCCATTATTGTCCGGTGGTCCGTCTACTGCCCAGCGGTCCTTCGCGGGAGCCGAGGCGGAAGGATGAGGACGAATGGCCTTCGGTCGCTGAGTGGGCGGGTCCACGCGTGGAGATCATTTTTTTTCCCGCCGAATTCGCTTCGTCCAGCGTTCTCAGGGCTTCCCGCCGCCCCGGGATCGGGCTGGGGTCTCCGGACGAAGTTTGGGCCAAATTCGGATGAAAATGACGTCCTGGGAACACGACTGGATCTTCCAGAGAAAAAACGCGCGGAAAACGGTCCGTTGGAACCCAAGTGGAGATAATCTTAGAAGTAGTATTTATATTTGGATGAGATAATACAGCCACATATTCCTACTCGTGGCTGATGTGAGTGTGATTGCAAACATCCAAGGGAATTAATAATTATCGGGTATGATTTGTTTTCTTCGCGGATTCCATTTTATTTCACAGGCAAGACTTTTGAGACGAGGGACCCGCGGACAGGCGATGTGCTGGCCCACGTCGCGGAGGCAGACAAAGCCGACGTGGACCTCGCCATCGCAGCTCCAGGGAGGCCTTCGAGCATGGCCCATGGCCCCGCATGTCAGGCTACGTACGTCACACCTTGACCCGGTCAACTCACTCGCTGTAGCACTGTACTACTGTACTGGCTTGATCGTCTGACCAAGTGACAACGCCGCACGTGGCCGGCATCCATGCAGGCGAGGGGCAGGGCCATGAGCAAGCTGGCTGACCTCATGGAGCAGCACATCGAGGAGCTGGCGCTGCTTGACGGCGCCGACGCCGGGAAGCTGCTGCTGCTGGGCAAGATCATCGACATCCCCAGCGCGGTGCAGATGCTGCGCTACTACGCCGGCGCCGCCGACAAGATCCACGGCGACTCGCTGCGCGTGTCCGGAAAGTACCAGGGGTACACCCTCAAGGAGCCCATCGGCGTCGTAGGCGTCATCATCCCGTGGAACTTCCCCAGCCTCATGTTCTTCCTTAAGATCAGCCCGGCGCTCGCCGCGGGGTGCACCGTCGTCGTCAAGCCCGCGGAGCAGACGCCACTCTCGGCACTCTACTACGCGGACCTCGCAAGGCAGGCTGGCATTCCGGACGGAGTCATCAACGTCGTCCCAGGTTTTGGCCCAACAGCCGGTGCCGCCATCGCCTCCCACATGGACGTCGACAGTGTAAGTGCTAAATTTGATCGGCAATTTAGTCAGAATTCTCACTCACTCACTCACTAAATGTGCCATGCTAATCATGGATCTTGTGTTCTACGTAACAACAATTTCTCATGAAAACAACTGCCGTACGTATCACAGGTTGCCTTCACTGGCTCCGGAGAAGTCGGCCGCCTCGTCATGGAGGCATCTGCAAGAAGCAACCTGAAGACGGTTTCGCTTGAGCTCGGCGGCAAGTCGCCTCTGATAATCTTCGACGACGCCGACGTGGACATGGCGGTCGAGCTTTCAAGGCTTGCCATCTTCTTCAACAAGGTAATGCACGGCATTTTTTTTTGTTTACCGACCGTAGAACTATGTACCAAGGTTCAGTAAGTAAATTAATAATTCCACCGAGCAACAAACTGACTGACCATTTTTGAACTGCTATATATATATACATATATCTGAATGTGAACTACCAGGGGGAGGTTTGCGTCGCCGGTTCTCGTGTCTATGTTCAGGAAGGGATCTACGACGAGTTCGTGAAGAAGGCCGTCATGGCTGCACAGAACTGGAAAGTTGGAGACCCCTTCGATGTCGCCACCAACATGGGTCCCCAGGTAAATCATCCATCGAATTCATAGTGGCAAAGGAAGTGGTGAGTATTTAATTCGATCGTTGTTTTCCTTGGATCTAGGTTGACAAGGTCCAGTTCGAGAGGGTTCTAAAGTACATTGATCTTGGCAAGAGCGAGGGAGCGACTCTTCTCACGGGCGGCAAACCCGCCGGGGACAGAGGATACTACATTGAGCCTACAATATTTGCAGATGTCAAGGTAACTTCCATATGGCACAATAAAAAATGAGAATATAGTACACATCATTACTCAAGAAAGAAAGAAGTTGTGCACATCATTCCCTGACAATCGGAATTCCCCTGCATTTAGACAGAGTGACACTAATAATGTGGATTCTGCAGGAGGACATGAAGATTGCGCAAGATGAGATCTTTGGCCCCGTGATGTCCCTCATGAAGTTCAAGTATGAAAAAGTTTTCACAACGAAAATTAACCTGGTTCTGGAATTATGAACTGCGAGTCTCTGACCAAGTGCCATTTTTACGCCCTTCTGTGTCACTCTCCAGGACGGTAGATGAGGCGATAGAGAAGGCCAACTGCACCAAGTACGGACTGGCTGCCGGGATCATCACCAAGGATTTGAACATCGCCAACCGGGTGTCGAGGTCGGTGCGCGCCGGGACCGTGTGGGTGAACTGCTACTTCGCCTTCGACCCCGAGGCGCCCTTCGGAGGGTACAAGATGAGCGGCTTCGGCCGGGACCAGGGGATGATGGCCATCGACAAGTACATGCAGGTCAAGAGCGTCATCACCGCAGTGCCTGACTCGCCTTGGTATTAGAAACCGCAATGGTTCTTGTTTCGGTGCACGATTGATGAGTTGGTTGGTGCTTGCGTAGCAGTGTCCATCCTTGGTTTGTGCCTGGTATCGGTATGTATCATGTGTGCCAACTTGTTGGAGCTGTGATGGTGAAAGTAATTCGTTCTCATGTTTCTCTACATATTCCACAATGGATGTAACGTCTCCGTGCTGGAATTGATCTCGGCTCCTAATTAACTCAGAGCTCGAGAAGGGGCACGCCCAGCATCTTCAAGACAACCCCTGCGACAATCCTAAATGGTTTTGGGGTCTTCTGGCCAAAACACAACTCCTGAAAATTTGGCACCCAATTTTTGCCTCCGATACTATTATGATCCTATCCTACCCCTTTTTTTAAGATAAAAAAGGCCTCGTCCCTGTTTCAATTATTGAGACCACACGAGTTTATTACAAAAGTTTCAAGCTTCGGCCCAAATTTGCTGCGCGCAAAGGCCAGAACCCAACACACACGCCCACGCTACAGCCTGCAGAGACTACATCCATGACACACAGGCAACAACAAAGTTCCAGTTCAAACTATTAACTGCACAGACAGGCGACTACCAACAGGAGCTAGCTAGGCTACTGAGGCACCACCCTAAAATGCTCACCGTCACCAACTAGCACCAGCGCATTCGCATTCATCGTTCTTGCCAAATCTTCTGCAGTGATCCATGTATCCCCCGCCACGCGAGTGAGGTTTTTGATATCCACCATCTTGTGTTGTTCTTGTTTTTTCTACTGTTAGCCAAGATTCGGCCACAACAGCAGAGGTGGAGCAGCGCCAACACTTCCAGCTTGGACAATATTGTGTTCAATTTTCCTTTTCCTTCCTTCCCTAGCAAGATAGCCCACTGAGCAAGGTTGTAGGCGCATATCCTCTAGATTTCCTGCATCCCTGGACATACAGAACGATTGAAACATGTGTCATTTCACCCAATCCATATGACCCAAAGAGTTGCAGCATAAACCATATTTTCAACTCTATAGAGTTTATTATTTTTCCACTTACAAGTTATATCTTCAAAATACACTAGATTAACTACAAGGCCAGTTATACCAGCAATCTACCAAACAGCAGTAGCAACCACACAGTCAAAAAAGAGATGCTTGCGGGTTTCAGTTTCATTACAGAAAAGACAAGTCAAATCATCGACAGTTTACCTTTTAACCAGATTATCCCTAGTGAGAATTCTGTTGTGAGCCATGAGCCCAAGAAATAAGTGAATTTTTGTGGGGATTTCACACCCCACACATCTTGCACGTGTACAGGCAAAATCCCTTTAAAATTTAGCACTGCATATAAAGATTTCACACTATATACCCCACTAGGCTCTAACTTCCAAATAAGAGTCATCCTCTGCACTAATTTGCAAAGTTCTAGCAATTTCCACTAACTCGTACCACTGGACTATTAACTTATAGTCAAAACATCTCCTAAAGGTAAATTTTAAGGAAGAACCATCCCAGACATCAACTATACAAGTGTTCTGCTCATTCACTATGACATAAATGCCCCGGTATTGAATGGCCAGACTACAAGAGCCAAATTAGTGATCCTCCCAGAACTTAATCTTCTTCCCATTCCCCACCTTCCACTATATGTGCTACTCTAACAGCCCATAGGACTCCCTTCCAGAAAGGGGAAACCTCGTTATCAGAGCAAGAAAAAATGTTAGGATTATTAACCTCATACTTGTGGTCCATAATCTGTTTCTAGAGTTTATTCTCATCAATATTACACCTATTGACCCAAGAAGCTAAAAGGCATCTATTCATCATAGATAAATCTAGGATGCCTAGACCCCCAAACTCCTTCCTCTGAGACACCAACCCCCAGTTTGCTAAGTGATATTTATGGTGCCCTTCACAATCATCACATAGGGAATGTGTCATCTGGGAATTAATCAAAGTGATGTCCCATTTAGGAAATTTTATAACACTTAGAAAATACAAAGGGATGCTAGCTAAAACACTCCTAACAAGTTCTAGCTTAGCATTTATGGTTTAGTAACTTCCCTCTCCATCCTGCTGCTTTTTTAAGTTTTATCCACAATATGTTGTAGATCTTCCTTACTAAGTTTGGCATAGTGTAGAGGAACCCCCAAATACTTCAGAGGAAACTTCCCTATTCTATAGCTTAGGGTTTGAGCAACCTCCTCATCTACATTTATGGGAATAAGATCACATTTATGAAAATTAATACGCATCCAAGACATTTGTTCAAAGCAAGAGAGAAACCACTTTAAATTAATAGCAGTTGTAGGATTATCATCGAAGAAAAGCAAGGTGTCATCAGCATATAGCATGATGATCACACTTGTCTAATTAAAGGATTGCATCAGTCCAGTAATCTGGCTTGTTCAACAGCCTTCATCGACATCTTAGTAAATACATCAACCATGTAATTAAACAAAAGGGGGAAACTGGGGTCACCGTGACAAACCCCGCGCCTAGAAATAAAGAAGTCACTATTAACATCATTAATTCTAACACCTGCTGATCCCAAGTCCTTGATTCTCTTGGAGGGAGGGAACCTCACAAGGAATTTCTTGGCTGACAGTTGTCTAATCTTCCAATACCAATTAATCTTCCACATCGCATTGAAGTTTTGCTCCATCTCTGTCTCATTTAGTTACCCATCATTGACCACTACAATCCCCACATTATCCATGTTCTTCCATTTCACAGCAACTAGCCCTTCAACATCAAACGAAAAATCCAAGTCTAGGGTTAGCACTACCCTAGTACTGGGCCATGGGAAGGACCTTATACCACTCTGAACAGGAATCCATATGGTGCTCTGGTTGAAAGGATAGAGATGTCGCCTAGAGGGGCGTGAATAGGAAATTTCAAAACTATTACGGTTTTAGCTTGATAGAATGCGAAATTAAACTAACGTTAATTTTACAAGCACAAAAACTAAATACACTAGGCTCAACTAAGTGCACCAATGACAAGTTAAGCTAAGCAAGATAGCACAAGATATAGGCCACAAGTAATAAGAAATATATAAGTACTTCAAACTCGATGGCGATCACAAGCAAAATAAGCTCGGGTATAGAGATAACCGAGGCACGCGGAGATGAAGATGTATTCCCGTGTTCCCTTACAAGAAGGTACGTCACGTTAGAGAGGTGTGGGATTCCACGAAATATTTCCCAACGCCACGAAGGCTAACCTTCTTATCCGAGTCTATCCCACTAAGGAATAGGCCCTTTCCTTATGGATAGCTTTTCCTCCACTCCGGAGATGGGAAGCTCCACAACCACTTCACAAGCTCAATGAAGGAGAAGCCCGGGTCTCTTCACAATCTTCCACGAAGAGGACACCATGGCACCAACCGCCAAGACAACTAGGAGGTCACCCTCCAAGAGTAACAAGCTCACGTTCTCTCACTCGAACAAATCATAACGGAGAGTAAGCAAGATATAAGTACTTCAATATCGATGGCTATCACAAGGAAAGTAAGCTCGGGTATAGAGATAACCGAGGCACGCGGAAACGAAGATGTATTCCCGTGTTCCCTTACAAGAAGGTACGTCACGTTGGAGAGGTGTGGGATTCCACGAAGGATTTCCCAAAACCATGAAGGCTCATATTCTTCTCCGGGAATATCCCACGAAGGAATAGGCCCTTTCCTTATGGCTAGCTTTTCCTCCACTCTGGAGATGGCAAGCTCCACAACCACTTCAAAAGCTCCACGAAGGAGAAGCCCGGGTCTCTTCACAATCTTCCACGAAGAGGACATCGTGGAACCAACCGCCAAGCCAACTAGGAGGTCACCCTCCAAGACTAACAAGCTCATGGTCTCTCACTCGAACAAATCGTAATGGATAGCTCAACACTTATGCAAGAATGCAAAGCAAGAACACCAGGGGTTCTCAAATCATTCACTCTCAAATCCCACCAAAGCAACAAGTGCTAGGGAGGAATTAGAGAGGAAGAACAATAGTGGAAATCAACAAATGACTCCAAGATGTAGATCCAATGGGTTCCCCTCATTTAGAGGAGGAATTGATTGGTGGGTGTGGCGCCCCGCTAAAACCACTACTAGAAAATCGCTGTGTTTTTGTGTATTGCATCATCATGACCGCATGCTCATGTCATCATGTCACATTGCATTTGAGCATCGTCATCATCATGCATGGTTTTGTCGAAAACTATTTTCGAAAACCTATTTTTTTTTTCTAAATAAGCCCCGTCTTTATTCAAATACAAAACCCGGGCTTGGCCGGAATATTTTGTTTCGTCTACAAATAGATTACAAACGCCTCATTTTTCATAAATAAAATTTTGAAATTATTTTTAGGAGGCAGCCTGCCAGGCCCGAAAGCCCAGCCGGCCACCTCCAATAAAATTCTAACCCTAACCCTAAGCTATCCTAACCCATCCCTTATCCCCTGCCGCCGCCACCTGCTTGTGCCCCGCGCCACAACACCCTATCACCACCACGCCTGCTGCTGGGCCCCACCCCGTAGCTGGTCCCACTCCCGTGCACCGCACGCGGTGCAACGACACACAACAGCGCAGAGACGCGACTACCTACCCCGCGTATGCGTCACACTACCCCAGCCACAACCCGACCCGACACGCCTCTCCCTGCCCGCGTGACCGACAGCCCCTGGCCCCACCACCCTGCATCGCTCTGCCCCGCACCTGCAACCTCCGCTCCCCTGGGTTCTCATCTGCGCGAACCCCCTCTCTCTGCACACAATCCCCATCGGCCGCCGCCACCAGCGACTCCCCCCGCCACAGCACGGCTCGCCCGCAGCGCCGCCACTGCTCTAGGGTGGTCTCCTCCTGTGCGTGGCCACGCCGCCGGCGACCTTGCCGTGACCCTCTTCCGAGCTTCCTCTCGCCAGCACCTCGCCGGTCGCTGCATCTCTGCCGTCCTCGTCAACCAGAGTCCGAGCCACCTCTTCCTCTCTGCGCACCGGTGGCCGCCCTCCACAGCCACGGCCGCCCGAGCTCGCCCAAGCGCCTCCGTCTCCGCGCCCCTTCCTCTCCGTCTGCGCCTCGCCTGCGTCAAGCCGCCATCGCCAGGCGTCCTTGCCAGCAAGCTCTGCCACGGCCGGCGCCACTCCGCGTGGCCTCGACACCAGAGAGATCCCGCGAGCCCGCCTCGCCAACCTAGCGCCCAAGGTCCCCTTGCAGCCTTGCCCCGCGTCTCCGCCGCGCCATGGTCATCCCCGTGCGTGCCCGGATCCCTGCAACACCACCGCGCGCTGCTGTCTGCCTCTCCTCCGCAGTATCCCGCAGACGCTGCGAGCACCGTTGCCTCCCCGAGCACGTCCACGTGGTGTTTGTGCAAGTGCCTGAATCAAGCTGTGTCAACGTGTGGGTTTCCGTGTTTTGCGATATGGAGGAAGATACGGTCACTTGCAACCCATTCTAGTCAGATCCCCTTGTCCGTCTATTTTTGTGTGGTGATCTGTTGGTGAGGTAATGCTTCTGTGGTGTAGGAGTGATGAGGCATAGACGTGGTGGTACAGATAAGATGAAGCCGTGTGAAGGTTGTGTGGTTCCGCTCAAAGATCCCGACACCTAAACCCAAGTCCGTCATCGACGCCAAAGATAGGATCCAAGACCCCCTTGTCGGATTCGAACACTGTTTCCGTCGACCCCAAGACCCTCGGACCTGATGGCCGAGACCCCGAAGCCCGATCCCGGAGTCTGAAGACTGGCCCCGTCGAACCCCAAGACCATCGAAGCCAAACCCTAATGTGATCCCCTTTTCCGAGACCCATATTTTATAAATACCATATATACACTTGTTGCATATTAAATTATTCATGCTTGCATGCATGTTTGGTGGTTTGGGGGCATTATGCCGATTCACTCATAATTAAATATGGAGCCCATATGCGGACAAATATAGTCTTATATTGGCTCCATTTAAAAATTGCATAGCGAACCGGTGCCATGTTTTGCCTTGTTAATACAACATTTAAATTGCGGGGTATTTAAATAACTGGAACCTATTAATTAATTGTCGAGACCCTGGTTCCGCTTAATACTGCCTAATTGCACCGCATCTGCATCATAATCATGCCGGATCTTTTGCCGTAGTATTAAATATTGCATCCGGTGTTTCTTTAGTGCTTTGCTTCTTCATGGATTAGGCCGATGAGTTGATGCGAGTATCGGCAAGTTCTTCGGATAATGAACCTTCGGCTATGTTTTCCCAGGCGAGCATCTTCCCCTTTCTACCTATTTTGCATTTATAGTCTTTACTTCCTCATGTTGCTCTATTGCTATCCGTGTTACGATGCTTTAGTTTCCGTGCACCATTTATATTCCTTGCAGCCTCTATATTGCCTTGGACACATCCTATTGCCTGTTGATTGATAGACAGTCGGCCTTGCGAGTCGTAGTTGCTTGCTCAGGTGCTGCTTCGTGTCGTGTCGTTCCACCGTTGATAGAAGGTTGGCACATTCTTAATGGTGGAGAATCTTAACGGTGGAGATGATCATGGCTTACATTATAACTTGTTAATTAAAATGCTGGAAATAGATATAATGCAGAGGCACCGGTGGGTAATAGTCAATATTTGGTTTTAACTGCCCACTTGTGTCCACCTAAGACCCGAGTTCTTGACACCTGTTCCGAGATCGAGCGCACTAACCACATGTGGGTGTGTGGGCACCCCATCGGCTTACTACCTGATTTCAAAGTACTGTGTTGGGGGCCACAAGTAGTTTGGGGCTTTATTATTATCCTGTACGTATGCCATGCTTTACTGCTTTATTTATGATTGTGCGTGGATCACCTGTACTATTTAGGAATAAATGTGGAATGTTTTCGCGGTATCGACAAGCCCAGTCAGACTTTCGGGTTCCCAGTCGTTTACAGCCATTGACACAAACCCTGGGTCCGTCCCGGAGCCGGCTGACTTCGTTGCGGGTAGCTTAGTGGGGTGGCCCCATGTACTTACTTTGGGTCTGGGAAACGTCGTGTCCGAGGCCCCGTCGCAGACCGTTGGGTGTATGTTCAGGATCTTGCTCATATTCGGATCTGACAACAAGGGTTGAAGTGCGTGTGGATACTTTGGTGCACCCCTGTAGGGTTAAATCTTTTCGAAAAGCCGTGTCCGCGGTTATGGACGACTTGGAGCACATTTTATCGATCATAGACAACTATAACTAAATAATTGTTGTTATAATTTGACTTGTATCGGATATGACTAGTAAGTTGGACAACCACCATGGAATGAATGAATAAAACTGCCAACCGTGTGAGTTCCTCGGTTTGACTTCCTCGTTTGGTCTCGAGGGGGAAATTCCAGGATGGGTATGTTTGGTGTTAGTATCAGGTTGGATCCGAATAAGTCTTTCTTACCCCTCTCTAATAGCCGACAGATGTATCGAGTCTCTATAGGTTGTTTAGTGCATGTTGCGCTGCCGTTTCATTCCACCATACCTATGTAGGCGAGAGCCGCCGAATTCTAGCCTCGTCGTGTACTGGCCTCAGTACTAACGCTCCTCTTTTTCCTTTGCCCTTTATCAGCACCCCTTTTGTTTTAGCAGGTTTGAGATCGACGTCGTTAGCAGGGTTACCCTTCCGGCTTGGCCTGGGCAGGGTTATGGACGCCATTGGTTATTCTTCAGGGCTCTTAGCCCCATTTGCATCTTATCCATACTCGGGTGTTGTATCGTTTTCAAGGTGATTTGGATCTTTGTATTATATATCTGTATTCTTGACTCATGGAGTCGTTGCTATATATATATATATATATATATATATATATGTTCTGTGGGTTCCATCGTGGACTACTGTGTAATGTTATTACTTCGTTTTCCACCCGCACGCAAGTGCCTGTTGGGCATCTTTGAATCGTTTCTATGCGGGTTTGGCAGAAATCGCTAAAACTTGCATAGGGCCGATTCGAGGGTGTTACAGTGGGGATTGTAGATCTAGATCTTCTCTTCCAAATCCCTCAAAAAGATGCAAGAATCATAGGAGGGAAGGGGGAGGAAGCAACCTCAAGAGGTTCAACAATGGTGGTCAATTTTGTGGTCAAGGAACACCCAAAAATGTTGGGGAAGAACCCCCTTATATAGGGGAAAGCAAATATGGCCGTTGGGAGGATTCCAGTGAAAACCCAGTTTAAAAGTCGGTTGGACATGCCCTAGGACCGCGAAACCTGGTCCCTAGGCCAGTGGACCGGCCTACAAACCGGAATGGCTCTATTTACCAACTCAAAATAGACTCGGTCACGAAAATTGGAAAATCCGGTCTATGGTCCGGTCTACCGGCGCTAGCACCGGACCGTCCGGCGTGGGAACCGGTTGGACCGGATCCACAACCGGGAAGAAATAGACTTCACGAAAAACACAATAACTTTTGTAATCGGACTCCAATTTCGATGATCTGGGCTTGTTTTGACGAGGACAACAAGCTCTACAAGATTGTGCAAAGAAACATCATAGTCCAATGAAGGAGGAAATAACCAAATGAATAAAGGTATGAATCTTACCTATAAGAAGAACCGGTAAAACCTTCAAACTCGAAAACGCCATAGAAGATGCATACGAATTCTGTTTTTGATGAATTTTGGCTTATTGAAGAGCTAGAAACAAGTTCATGAACCTCACATGGAGAAACACCAAGAAGAAACAAAATAGGAAGATGCAAAGTATGCAAAGGATTGAGCTCCCTAAGACGATGTGATCAAGTTACCCAACCGAAAGCCCCTCTTGATAGTGCGGCTTTCTATCCTATAACCCGGTTTCCTAGAAACCACCTTGAGATCGGTAAAAGGAAAACCTAGAAAGGACATAACTTTCCCTTGCGCATCCTGCTTGATCTTGATGACAACTCTTGAAGCTCCATCCAAGCTAGAATGCATCACTTGATCATTATTGCTTCGTGAAGACTCGTAACTTGCTCCCCCATACACCACTATGGGATAGCTTCATTAAGACACGTATTCACATGTCCATTATCACCAATATGGACGGCAAGCTTCAAGCAAATGATCTTCTCGAGATGCTTATCTTGAACTTGCCCTTCTCAACCTTGATGATGATCACCACTTGATGTCACCCTATCATGGGCTATATGAGATCTTCACTTTTGAGCATGCCCATGGAAAGATACCTATCCCATATAGAAAATGCAAAGGCACATATATAATGGGTTAGTTCATGATGCATAATTGACAAGGCTTACCATACCACAAGATCCATGTGGTTGTTGCTGTTGTTGTCCACTTATCGTGCGAATTGTTTCGCTCCGTAAGAAACGGAGCGATCGCATCTGCCCCCAGCAACAACGCCGCCGCTGGTCCCTGCCTCCTCTGTCCGTCGCTCTGGCGACAGGAGGGTTTGAAGACCCTGGTGCTTCGACTCCTGTAGTTAGGGTTGGCCTAGTGTTTCCTTGAGGCGTTGTTTTCATGGAGGAGAAGGCGCCGCGTCGAAATAATTTGTCTCTGCTCTTCCTCCATCTCGATGTCCCTCTAACCGGTGGTGTTGGGGGGCAGGTGACCCGATCGTCTCGCAGATCTTTGGATCTGACGAGATTCATGTCTGGTGGTCGGCGGTTGGCACCCTCTCGGGTGGCGGTCTTGTCGGCTGCTCTAGTTGTGTTTCCTGTCTTGCAGTTGGGTGCGCGGATGACGACAGGCGGCAGCGTTCCTCTTCTTCGACTACATTGGATGAAGTTGATGGCGTCAGGATCTGGTGATCATGGAGAAGACCCCCAGCCGATGTGCCACAAATTCTCGGTGTCGTGGCTTGCAGTGGTCCGATTCATCGGGTCAAAAAGCATCGTTGTATGTGAAGGTGCTCTCCCAGATCTTGGTATGGTGGATTTTCACCCCTTTTTCCAGCGCGGCCATGGTGTCGGCGGAGGACGACGGTGCACAACATTTCGGCAAGGCACAAGTTTCTCCAAGGGTGGAGTTGTAGTTTTACTCCTTGTGCAAAGTTGCTTGACACGCATTTTTATTTCATATGTGTAATCTCTGTAAACATTTTGTTTAATGGAATATATGCTTACTTTAAAAAAGATCCATGTGGTACATTATTTATTCTTCATGTGTTGACCAACTTGAAATCACTCTTCACTATTTGTATCGGTCAACCAAGTATCTTCGCATGCTCTATCTCAATATCTTGAGGTACATAAGGAACTTTTCATTTGATTACATGCTCTAAATCTTAGTCAACCATAGCTCAACTAAGGAGGCTATCATGACACTGACTTAGAGCCATATCTTGAATTCTTCTATTGAGATCACACTCTCAAGATCTTGATCATATCATATTCTTATCTTCAACTCGATGATCTTGATGCCAATACTCAAGGTCTATATTTATCTTCATGGAATCCATACTTGAATCCAACACATGGACTACAAGCATGACCTATGGAATATTCCTTCATATAAAACTCAATGAAAACATTAGTCCATAGGGATTGTCATTAATCACCAAAACCACACATAGGGGCAATTACACTTTCAATCTCCTCCCTTTTGGTAATTGATGACAATCACAACAAGAGGGTTTATATAATGAATATTAGAAACAAATGCACATCTTATCCGAGAATAAGTTGTATACAAGAGGTTGTATTTGATATGGTTAAGTAACACAAAGATACTAGCACATATCAAAACCAATTCTACTCACACAAACTACAACTAATGTAGGAGATGTGAGTATCACCAACATATATAGAGCAAGCTCTCCCACAATATATGCACATGTGATGAACTTGAATTTCATTGCATACATTGTCAAGCATAACCTTTGGGAGAGTTTCCACTATATATTCAACCATGCCAAACATAATAAAGATGAAATGCATGAAAGACAAACACTGAAGAATAAACCAATCTTAAGTATAAAACCATTTCCCTTCAACCCTCCAAACTTCTCCCCCATTGACAACAAGTGCCAAAATGGATGACAAGGTTAGAAGGACAATGTAGTATGAGTTCCTACCCAAGGTGTGCATTACTCATAATATGAGTGAAATCATATGCACATATCTAATGACGAATACTTGGAGGAAATCAAACTATATTGAGGATCAAAGATTGCTAAATGGAGAACAAGGTGAAGAAACTTCAACAGATGAAGCAAGCAATCAAAAGATCCAAATAATCAAATGGACAAATAATGCTCTAAATGAAATAAGGAAGCTCCCCAAGGTTCGTGCATAAATTAGTTGTTTCATTTGAATACAATATGCACAAGCATGGAATCCTCCCTCCCTCTATATCATTTAGAACACCACGAAGATACAAGGAGTATAGATATAAATCAATACACACTACACACTTGTAAAGACAAGATTAAGTCCAAAAGAAACCAAATATGAGATATGAGTGCGTGAAGATGCAATAGAAGTAGACCGAGCACTCATAAATCAAGACCTTACCAATAGCATTAAAAACCAAGAGGATAAGAGAGATGGTCGGCGAAGAGCGAGCATATCAAGGCGAGATCTTAACACTCTCGTGTATATAAGTTTCTAAGTGGAAAAAACATGAGAATAATCCATAAAGAAACATCCACACATAAGAGGTTAATAAAAATAATAATACATGATATCGAAGAGGAAGTCATAAGATATACCAAACAGGATTTGTTTTTTGCTTTAAGTGCATATATAGCCCAAGGCTCTATTTTCTCTTATGGTATATCAATGAAATTCATGAAAGAAATAGAAAAACCTCAAAAACATCACAACTAACACTAAGGGAACTAATTCTAGTTGGGATATTTTGAGAAAGGCAACAAGTATCAAAAGGAAGGATTCAATGTAATTTCAATAATATTGCACATGAGAGTACCCTGAGGAATTGATATGCAATAAATTTCTAGAAGTCATATTTGGAATTGGTGAATCATGAACATGATTTTATATAATCCCCATTATAGGCATCATCTCAAATTACTCACATAAGCAATAAGGATAGAGAAGTATTTCAAAGATCCTTGCAATAATCGCAACATTTACAAACAAATAAAATCATGCCAAGATGCAACCTACAAGAGATTGGATGGAAGAATAGTATGCATGAATAAGATACTTGTTACCAAGGTAGCATTGGTATTATGTAGTAGATAAGAATTCTTCGATCATCCTAGCTTGGCTCCAATTATCATGTGGTGGCAACACCTTCCTTATAGATAAGACAAGCAGCCATTGCATCTCCAATGTACCTAAAACAACATTCAAGTACATCTTGGTCCCCAAACTTATTGGGTCCAAAGTGGTTAGAGTAACCACAATACACAGTACACACTCCATAAACATATGTGCATATTTAGAGATGAAATTTGAATTTCATGCACATCTTAGTCGTTTAAGGATTTGATGGAGTATACCCTATATATTGGATCAAAGAAAGCAAAACATGATATAAGATATACATTTAGTAAACATGCATGCATGAGACTTTCAAGATCCAACGAGGATATAATTGGACAAAACACCAAAAATTCAAGAAGGCATACAAGGTGTGACAAAACACATTTTCTGTCCAAACTATATCAAAGAATCAAATCAACACAAGATTTGTTCAACAAAGTTCAACAAATGAACCAAGCAAAAACTTTGAGCATAAAAGATGAAATAAAAATAGAAATGCTCAAAGAATTATCTCATTCCAGAGAATAAAATAGAGAAGAAAGAATGAGATAACAAACTCCCCAAAGAGCAAGGTTTCAAAAAATAAACCAAACCCTTAACACTTTTCACAATGGTACAAGGTTCCGAGAAGAAAAGGTTCATATTCAACTAAAACACATTTGATAGTAATCAAAAACATCACCAAAGAGATGTTCAAAAGCCAAGGAAGACAATGGGAGCCACAAAAAATTGGAAAGAAAATAAGGCAAAAAGAGGCGAAATCCAAGGTGAAGATGGTCCATAAATGCTACCACACACAAGTATATTGATTTCTGGTGGTATATTGCATGGATATTAAAGATAAATCTTTACAATAAAAAGCATAGAATAGGAATAAAAATATTAAGGACTATGCAAAGATAGAGATTCTTGATGGCTTCAACTAGTCACACAATCATGCAAAGGAATTATTAGAATAACTTGAAGAAAATGGTCTCCCAAATAAGATATAGAGATATGTATTTGAGGAATGACGCACCAAGAATTTCTTACTCAAACAAATACCAAAAAGACGAGCAATAAAAGCTTCTAACAAAAATAGGACCTTGTTTGAGCTAACATGCCACCTAGAAATAAGATAATCAACAATATCAACTCTAAGTGGTACTACCTCATATTTTCACATTTCCTAGGATTGTGATATGCAAAAGAAGCATATTACTCCCCATAATGTGATATTCAATTTTTATTCATAAGAGGCAAAACAACCTCAACTAGAGATAATTGATGGCCAATTTGAATTTCTCATGAGTATAACATACCACATAGTGACTAGATAAGATTGCAATATCAATACTAAGTGGTAGTACTCATGTACACACATTTTAAGGTTTGAGAGATGCGCGAGGCATATCACTCCCCCAAAATGGGATGTTCCATTAACCACTCGAAAAGAGCCAAATAAGATATCATCAAGATGCATTATAGGCTCAAAACAAAACACATGAGTAAATGATGTGCCAAACACCTAGACATACTTGAATACACAAAATAAGCAAGCATGAGGCACAACAAATACAAACACATAATTGGTAAAAACCAAAACATGTAAAGGGGCAAGTAACTTACAATATAAAAGAGTTGAGTTCGAGTTACCGCAAAGAGGTGCATTGGGTATATGGTAGGGAGATGATAATCCTTATAACTTGGCTTGATAAAATATAATATACGAAGATCCCTTAATTCTTAATGAGTTAGCAAGTCTCCAATGCCATCCACAAACACCTATTGATCAAGTTTGAGCTTGTTGGTCCCCAACCAAGTTGGGTCCTAAGAGGTTAGTCACAATAGGCTTGGCAACCCAAATGGTTCTTTTCTTAACACCACTTTGAGTTCCAACGAACTTGGCAAACACATTGTCATCCTTATCCTTCCCAAGATAATAATCATAATCAATAATGATAGGGCTAGATAAGGTACTATTTGAACAAGAAGAGGCAAAGTGCCCCTTCTCACGACATATGTAGCAACAAGTGCTCCCCTTTCTCTTCTTCATTAATTTGTTGGCTTGGGGAGACTTATCTTGATTCTTCTTGGGAAGTGGCCTATTCAACTTGAGGTTGAGATTCAGATTGACCTTGAACTTGTGGCTGCTTCCCTTGTTGCTTCACACTTAAGTGCTTTTTCTTTAATGAAGATCTTACATGATGTCCTACAACCTTGCACTTATAGAAAATAATCCTGCCTGAATTCTTGACTTGGTCTTGGCCCTTCTTATTGTTGCTCTTGGACTTGTTCTTGTTATTGGAGTTGAATCAAAGTCCATTTTTATCATTAGGGGATTTTTTCACACTCAAAATATTATGGAGTGTGGATTTCCCTTCATGACTCTTTTCCAAGTCTTTCTTCAAAGAAGTGACTTGGGCCTTGAGCTCTTTGATTTCCTCTACATGTTTAGTAGAAATAGAGGTACTAGAGGAAGTAGAAGCTTCATCGAAAGAGAAACAAGGCAAAACAAGTAATCCAACACAAGGTTTATCACTAGTATGACTAGAAGGATCACTAGGACTAGCACATGGAAAAATAGCATTTCAAGTAGAAGTTGTGCTAATGTCCAAAAGTGGCTCACAATATGTTACCTTGGTGATACTTGCCTCACGAGCTAACTTTAGCCCAACATTGGAGATTAGAAGATCATTATGAGAGGTGGAGAGCTTTTCATGAATTTCTTCCAATTTCCCATAATTGCTAGTTAGCAACTCAAGTTGAGCCCTTAGCTCAACATTATCCTTCAATATAGATGATTCACAAGAAGTAGAGTTAGTAGCATTGGCATCATTAATAGATTTTTCCTTTTTCAAGCTCATAATATTCAACTTTTTGTGTGAGAAGACAATTAGTGTGCTTCTCCCCGGCAAGCTCTTGCTTAAGGAGATTAAATCTCTGACTCCCATCATCAAGCTGGAAATCCAACTCCTCTATGGTTCCCGTTTGTTTAGTTATGGTGTCCATAACGTGTTTGAGACAAGCAACGGCCTTATTATTACCACGAAGAGAGGTACACAAAAAATTCAACTCAAGCACGAGAGCACTAGTATCCTCATCACTATCAGCATTAGCATTGCTATTATATTTAGAAGATATGTTGGGATCCAAAGTAGGAGATACCTTTGGTCCTCTTGCCATAAGGCACATGTGAGCACGGGAGGATGTAGATGAGGATATTCTTGAATCTTCATCCATGATCGTGTCTTGATCCATAGAATGTTTGATTTACTGTACATTCTTAGATAAACAACTAGAGAAAATAGAAGTATTTTATTCATGGGAACAAGGCAAATCAAGCATATCATCTACACTAGTACTCAAATAATTTCTAGACGATATGCAAGGACTAGCAACACAAGGGGATATAGCATCATTGTTGCAAGAAGTGTTTAAGTCCAAATAAGAAACATTGCAGTGGGATAGAGATGAAGGATCATCATTAGTGAGCATGATATCAACATTGCAATTTCCAACACCATATAATTAACTTGTGTCTTGCCACACGTTGGTGAAGTGGATGAAGATGAGAACTCATCACGACCGGAGGTGGAAGCAACTTGGAGATCTTCTTGATGTGAGGAGAAGAGATCTCCTCAGAGAGACCACCGACAATATAAGAAATGGAACCACCAAATATTTATTTAAGCTTGGTCCACTTCTCATGAGATGACTTGCACTTTACAATTGTCAAGAACAAATTAACTGTGTGGCTCAAAGAGAAAATAATCTCATTAGATACTTGAGCTTCGAGATGTAAATTTTTCTCATCCTCTAAAAATAGATTTTGAGGATCCATCAGAGGGGAAAAACCTACATCTAGAAATCTCTCAGTATTTGGACACAAGGTCCAAAGATTACAAAGCAAGCAATTTCTCCACAAAGCATAATTTGTGCCATCAGAGATAATTCTATCATTATGCACTATACTACTAGCCGACATCTTTACACTCTAGGCGGTGAAGCCTAAACAAGGAGAGACCTTGCTCTGATACCAATTTAAAGGATAGAGATGTTTCCTAGAGGGGGTGAATAGGCAATTTCAAAACTATTATGGTTTTGGCTTGATAGAATGCGAAATTAAACTAATGTTAATTTTACAAGTACAAAACCTAAATACATTAGGCTCAACTAAGTGCACCAACAACAAGTTAAGCTAAGCAAGATAGCACAAGATATAGGCCACAAGTAATAATAAATATATAAGTACTTCAAACTCGATGGCTATCACAAGCAAAATAAGCTCGGGTATAGAGATAACCGAGGCACGCGGAGATGAAGATGTATTCCCGTGTTCCCTTACAAGAAGGTACGTCACGTTAGAGAGGTGTGGGATTCCACAAAATATTTCCCAACGCCACGAAGGCTCACCTTCTTATCCGAGTCTATCCCACTAAGGAATAGGCCCTTTCCTTATGGATAGCTTTTCCTCCACTCCGGAGATGGGAAGCTCCACAACCACTTCACAAGCTCAATGAAGGAGAAGCCCAGGTCTCTTCACAATCTTCCACGAAGAGGATACCATGGCACCAACCGCCAAGACAACTAGGAGGTCACCCTCCAAGAGTAACAAGCTCACGTTCTCTCACTCGAACAAATCATAACGGAGAGCTCAGCACTTATGCAAGAATGCAAAAAAAGAACACCCAAGGTTCTCAAATCCATCACTCTCAAATCCCACCAAAGCAACAAGTGCTACAGAGTACCACGAAACAACATTGCAGTGGTTCAATGGCTTGTGCAGTGGGACAATCTGCCACCAAAAGATGCCACCTGGGAAGACGCAAACTTCATGAAGAACTCTTTCCCAACATTCTACAATGCTACAGTCCGTGGTTGGTTCCAGAATCAAGGTACGACTTGAGGACAAGTTCGTTCTCACGGAGGGGTATTGTCAGTATTACTGCCTAAACAGGGAGAGTGTCCACCTTCCTCCTTCAGATAAGGGACAGTTGTGATGAAGACGATGGCATCCAACGGTCACAATCAGTCACCACTAATTACTGTTACTTTTCTTGTTGTCGTTATTTTACTGTTGGTTAATTACTGTGTCGCTGGCTGGCCCTTATAAGCAGCAGCTCCACCCGTTATCTGGACATGAGAATTGATGTAATGGTCTGAGACCTAAATTGACATATATAGGCCAATACGTGTATCTGAGATAATAAAGCTAGATCTCGCTATACTAGGCCAAAATTCTCCAATTCACTAGTTCATCCCTGACTCTAAGATCTAGATCCAATGAGTTCCCCTCACTTAGAGGAGGAATTGATTGGTGGGGATTGTAGATCTAGATCTCCTCTTCCAAAGCCCTTAAAAACATGCAAGAATCATAGGAGGGAAGGGGGAGGAAGAAAGCTCAAGAGGTTCAACAATGGTGGTCAAGGAACGCCTAAAAACGTTGGGGAAGAACTCCCTTATATAGGGGAAAGAAAATATGGCCGTTGGGAGGATTCCAGCGAAAGCCCGGTTTAAAAGTCGGTTGGACCGGCCCTAGGACCGGGAAACTCGGTCTCCAGGCCGGTGGACCGGCCTACAAACCGGAACAGCTCTGTTTACCAACTCGGAATAGACTCGGTCGTGAAAACTGGAAAATCCGGTCTACGGTCCGGTCTACCGGCGCTGGCACCGGACCGTCTGGTGTGGGTACCGGTTGGACCGGATCCACAACCGAGATGAAATAGACTTCATGAAAAATGCAATAACTTTTGCATTTGGATTGCGATTTTGATGATCTTGGGATTGTTTTGATGAGGAAAACAAGCTCTAAAAGATGGTGCAGAGAAACATCATAGTCCAACAAAGTAGGATAGAACCAAAAGAAGAAATGTATGAAGCTTCCCTATAAGAACCGGTAAAACCTTCAAACTCAAAAATGCCATAGAAGATGCATACGAATTCCGTGTTCGATGAATATGGGCTTGTTTGAAGAGCTAGAAAAAAGCTCAAGAACCTCACATGGAGAAACACAAAGGAGAAACAAAATAGGAAGATGCAAAGTATGCAAAGGATTGAGCTCCCTAAGATGATGTGATCAAGTTACCCAACCAAAAGCCCCTCTTGATAGTGCGGCTATCTATCCTATAACCCGGTCTCCCAACAACAACCTTGAGACCGGTAAAAGGAAAACCTAGCAAGGCCATACCTTTGCCTTACGCATCCTGCTTGATCTTGATGACAATGCTTGAGGCTCCATCGAATCCGGAATGCATCACTTGATCATTATTGCCTCGTGCAGACTCATAATTTGCTCCCGCATACACCACTATGGGATAGCTTCATTCGAACACGTCTTCACATTTCCCTTATCACCAATATGGACAGCAAGATTCAAGCAAATGATCTTCTCAAGATGCTTATCTTGAACTTGCCCTTATCAACCTTGATGACGATCAACACTTGATGTCATCCTATCATGGGCTATATGAGATCTTCACTTTTGAAGCATGCCTATGGAAAGATATCTATCCCATATAGAAAACGCAAAGGCACATATATAATGGGTTTGTTCATGATGCATAATTGACAAGGCTTACTGACATAGATATGATTACTCGGATGCTTATGATTCGCTACCCTATACTGGGTAAAAGGCCTCCGGCCCATGGAGATTTCAGATGATGGCCCAAGGAAGCAACCGACAAAGACTTTGATTGTATTAGGAAAGAGTCTCTGAACCGACAATGTGTTGGTATTGTAATCACGCGTATGTAAAACCTATCCGCATACAGCTTTGAGACCCAGGCCATTATATATACAGGACGGAAGAAGCCCCAGCGAGGGTACCCAAAATCTCCTAGACAACTTGTAATAGTGTGATTTCCTAATATTCAGGTGACTTTGTCTCTATTGTTTTCTTGACATCTGACGAAATCTCCAGTGTTCTCTTTTCCGTGAAACCCTAAGTCCTTCACCATGGACATTGCGGAGGTTACCCCTAGTCAATTGGCGCCGTCTATGGGAAATCTGAATGCTGGAACCATGGATTCGGTGGACCGCTCTCCACCAATCATCAACCCGACAAAAGCAGATCCACACCCTTCCACCCTTGTATTGGCACCCGCCGATTTCAATGGCGGATCCGATCTAATCATCGGAAGCTTCCACTTCCAAGTAGAAGACCCGCAAGAATCACACCCTTCGGCCCTGATCTCATCAAAACCGTCGGTGGAAAAACCTACGCCTACGGCGGTACCAGCATCTTCCGTCGGTTCCTCCATGGACGCCACAACACAGATCAAAGCAGACGAAGAAAGCGAGCAAATCGATATGGATCTGGGGACCTTCATGGTCTTTACGACAATATCTCCTTTGAATCAGATCCACAACTAACCCCACCACGTGAAGCAAGCCCAGCAAATTCAGAACACGAAGAAAGCAGCGAAAGCATCAACTTCGGAATTCATATGGCAGAAATCTATCCAGAACAAAAATGATGGACTTCACTGGCTCACCCGATAGTGTCTCCCTCGGTCTAGACGATGAAGTCACCAGTCCATACATCACTCAGCACCAAGTATGCGTGATCATCAGAGACGCTTCGGGCCAGCAAGACTCCAGCGTAACCCAATTTTTAACCCTGATGATATTCTTTCAAGCCACAATGCAGGAGATCACGACAATGAAGGAAGCCAAGGAAACGGGGGAGACCCAACAGTTCACTACGTAAATCGATAAGAAGAAGAACCACGTGGAGGCGAGAGGCAAACTCTTCGACTACCAGCAGCGGCATGGCAAAAAGCAAGGGAAGCAATTTCGGGAGCAGTTCTGATGACAGCGGACGCTTCACACGAGGATCTATTAGCATACCAAAATATGCTTCATCGCAAAGAGACCTACTAAGTATGCAAAAGCAACTCGAAGAAAGGAAAAGGTTAGCCGATGAATCTAGCCTACGACGAGCGCAGTTTAGCTCCACTCGAGGATCAAGGAGCGTAATAGGAGGAGCACCGCCAAGGAGAGGCACATCTCGGTTGGAGAATATCCCTAAAGAAGAGAGGAGCAGACTAATCCGAGACCTTGATCTATCATTCATGTCAATAGACCAGGCTAGAAACATCAAGGCAAAAATATCCCAGGAAGCCATTGTGGCCGCACCAACATATCTAATCACAACACATCCCGCACCTAACGATCCTCGCGCGGCCCTTCACCGCTCCGCTCTGATGAATCTCGACACGGTAGGGGCATCTCTCGTGCAAGCAGATCAAGGAACCACGCGGCAACTCGACAGATCTCCGTGCTACCATAGCAGCCCTCGGCAAGGAGGTCACACCCGACAATCACGATTGCCACTTCGGGTCCACTTTTCAAAATCAGCGCCGTGAAACGACACAAGAAACGATATCGCACAACGAAGGATCGACCAATCCAGAGAAGAGCATAGCACCCGAAGATACCATGATGGCAAAAGCGAGGAAGAGCAGGAACTATGCGGAGCCAGTTGCTTTACCCGATAGGTTCGCAAGACTCTGGTGCCAAAAGACTTTAAATTACCCCAAGATCACCAAAATTACGATGGTCTCCAAGAACCCGAAGCTTGGCTGACAGATTATTTGGCAACCGTTAAATTACAAGGCGGCTCCAAAGCTACTGCACTGTAGAGCTTGCAGCTGCACCTAACTGGCGTGGCACGCTCCTGGCTAAGACAACTACCTGAAGATTCTATCAGCAGTTGGAATGATCTTGAGGACAAATTTATCAGGAAATTCCAGTCCACATTCAAGCAACCCGCGTCTTTGGAGAAATTGCGGGCCTGCAAGCAAAAGCCAGGAGAATCAATACGGGCTTTCGTACAACGTTGGAACATCATTAAAAATTCGGCTGAAGCCATATCCGATGAAAGAGAAATCGACACCTTCAACGATGGACTTCATCCGCAGGAGTTTATTGAAGAACTAGGACGAACCAAGCCAAAGAAAATTTCATAGCTGATGGACATAGCCAATCGTTGGGCTGATGGAGAGGATGCAGTACACAACAAAACAACTTGTTCACCCGAACACAACAGGGGCAGGCGCAAGAATGATCGAAGGCGACGAACCAACGATGGGTACCACACACGAAGTTACGTTGCAGCCAGTTTCTTTGGAGGGGACAACCGACGAAGTGACGATTACAACAGTGGATACTGTGGTAACAGGGACAACATCGGTGAAGTCCAAGCGCAGCAATGATACTAGCCGACGAATCGAGACCCACCTATGTTAGTAGGACAAATGTTTGAAGGACCCTACAATATGCACTATTACGTCAACACGATAGGGAAAAGGCGATTAAATCACCTCCTAAAGGACTGCCCAACATTCTTAAAAATGCAAGAGCTATGCAACGCAAGGGCAACAAAAGCAACAAACCGAGGCTACGCTACCACGCCCGGCGCTTTGGCTGTCGGCGTGCCACCGCCACCAGAGGGGCATCCGCTAGTAGGACAGCCGCAAAACACAATGCATCATGACGATGAATATCCCAGGTCAAAAGGAGCAATGTCAATGATCCAGAAGGGACCGCCCTCCAACAGAACACAAAATTTTATCACTAGGCAAGTAAACATGGCAGTAACAAAGCCACCTCCTATACCTGACTATCTCCACTGGTCAGAAAAATAAATTACCTTTACCAGAGCTGATCATCCACTATGGGTCCCTCGACCGGGATAGCCAGCACTAATAGTAGAAGCACAAATCAGTGGGTTCGACATGAGCAAGGGTTTCTTGGATGCAGGAAGCAGCATCAACCTGATTTACGCCAAAACTCTACGGGCTATGAATTGGTCCATGACAAATCTAGTATCTACAGACACAACTTTCCATGGGATAGTTCCAGGAAAGGCCGAAATTCCATTGGGCAAAGTCCACCTCGACGTAGTCTTTGGGCCAAAGAATAACTTCAGACGCGAAAAGCTAGAGTTTGAAGTCATGGACTGGCCATCTCAGTACCACGCGATCCTGGGATGACCAGCTTTCGCTAGGTTCATGGCAGTACCTCACTACGCATATCTAGTGTTAAAAATGACAGCCCCAACTGGGTCATAACAATAAAAGGAAGGTTCAATCACTCGGACAGTTGCGATCGAGAATTCAACAAAATATCACAATCTTTTGGGATGGAGACATAACTTGAACAACTGAAAATAACAGATGAGGAATCACTACACGAGGGGCACACCCACAAAAAACAAACATCAGGAGATCCATACCACAAGATCCTTCACCATGGACATTGCCGAGGTTACCCCTCGTCACTTACCATACCACAAGATCCATGTGGTACATTCTTTATGCTTCATGTGTTGACCAACTTGAAATCACTCTTCACTCTTTGTATTGGTCAAAAAAGTATCTTATCATGCTTCATCTCAATATCTTGAGGTACATAAGGAACTCTTCATTTGATTACATGCTCTAAATCTTAGTCAACCATAGCTCAACTAATCAGGCTATCATGACACCGACTTAGAACCATATCTTGAATTCCTCTATTGAGATCACACTCTCAAGATCTTGATCATATCATATTCTTCTCTTCAACTCGATGATCTTGATACTAATACTCAAGGTATATCTTTATCTTCATGGCATCCATACTTGAATCCAACACATGGACTACAAGCATTAGCTATGGAATATTCCTTCATATAAAACTCAATGAAAACATTAGTCCATAGGGATTGTCATTAATCACCAAAACCACACATAGGGGCAATTACACTTTCACTAGTCTATTGCATATAAAGTACAGCTTCTGCCTAGAACACAACCCAACATAGTGCCCTAGCTCCCCATAGTTGAAACAAATCAGGTTCCTGTATCTGGGATAAAACACAGGGCTAGTTGTAGATGCATCACCATTGTTACCTATTGTATGAAGGGTATGCATAATACTTCCCCCTCTTGATCATGCACATTAGCCACACACTTTTGTGGCTTCTTCTTGCTCTTGGAAGGCACTGGATGTTGCTGAGAATCCCCTTGTACACCAACACTACTTGTCTGACTAGTAGAAGTCCCCTGCTGCACACATTGATACTAGCTAGGACGAGTCATGTTCATCATATGATTCTGTAGCATAGCTTGTGGTGGAAAAAATTGCGGCCAGAGCTCCATGGGGAAGTTGAACATCCCTGGTTGCATCAGGGGAAACATTTGCCCCTGATTCCTCCAAATTGAGGCATCATACCTTGATTGAGAGGCACAGGTGGCGTTGTCTAGAATCCCCAGCATGGGCTTGGTCGCCAGATGGGGTAGTCGACGGGGAATGAGTAGTGCGGCCTCTGTTGCTGTACCGACCCCGACCACCACCGTATCTTCCATCACCTCGACTGTCGCTCGCCATCTTCACCACCTTAATGATGGTCACCTTCCCCTTCTCCATCCCCCACCAATCCTTGGAGAAACTAAATTTTCATGGGATAGGTAGCCTACCACTACCCACAGGGCGATAGTCTTCAGGATTGAACGTCCTCACTTTGAACAAATCTCTCCTAGTCCACACCAAATTTCCCTCAGTCGAAACCCTAGAACCACAAGTGATGGGGCTTGTTGCATAGAAAACAAAAAAAATCCTACGGTTGTAACCACCAAGATCATATCTAGGAGATACATGTAATGGTTTCCGATGGACTCACCCTTGAAGACCATAACGCGGGATAATGTTCCCGCAAACAAACATGGATGGTGTAGAATATACTCGATTGTCCTCAAGGATGCGTAGACGATCAGCACCACAAGAGGCAACACCTCCGTAATCGGTCACATGTATGGTGTGCCGATGACTCACGATCCCTTGATCTAGCCGGGCAGCGAAAGTAGCGGATCCCCAGGAACTCCAACAGTGCTACACCATGGTAGCGATGGTGGAAGGGAAGACCTCGAGCAAGGTTTCACGTAAGAACCTTTTCTAGTGGCAATATACAAGGCTAGCAAGAGGGAGAAGATGCTAACCAAAGGGCATATGAGAAATGGGAAAGTGGGAGTGTGGGAGAGGAGGAGGTCTCCGCCTCCTTTTATAGAGGGAGGGGCAGCCCCCACCCATGGCCGGCAGCCAAAGAGAGTGCCCCCTCTCCTCCTCATTCATGTGGGTGGACTCTCCACTCACATAATTTCAAATTCCATTTTCTCCCATTTATTCTCCACTAAAAAACCAAAGGTCTTTCCATTAACGCACTTTAATTTTCTTATTTTAATGTAACTCAATTTAATGAACACTTCATTTAATGAGTACTTCGTTTAATATTAACATTTTGATCCTTTGCTTTGTTTCGATACCCTGAAACTATTTTGGCAGATTCGACGGAACAAATTCCTGCGATGTCCATTGTGTTCCCATGTGTTCCCTATCTACTCAGATGTGTCGACTAACCTTAAGTGTGTCTCCCTACGGTTCGAGAACTATGTAGTCATGATCAAGACTTTCTCCGATCAATAATCATTAGCGAAATCTAGAGATCCATAATGACTCCCACTAGTTCCACGAAAATCCAATGATCGTCTGAACCTTTTTCGCTGTAATCAAATTCCTTTTGTCTCATGATATATTACTTGTCCGAGATTCGATCACTCGGTATCATCTATACCTTGTTTAATCTCGTTCCTGACAAGTACGTTTTTGCTTGTTCCTATGATATAACATTCTAGTGATCAAATCACTTGCTTGCAAGCTATGTCAACGTGATATCACCAAGAGGGCCCTGAGTATATCTCTTTGTCATTTGGATGGACAAATCCCATTCTTGGACCACGAGCATCAACTAACACTTTCCAAGTACCCAACGACACCTTTATAAATACCCACTTATGAAGTGATGTTTGATGTAATCAAAGTACCTTTCTAGTGAAAGTGATTGACGTGATCTCATAGTCTAAGGACACTGAGTTACAACAAATGTGATTGAAGGGTTCTGTAGCAGAAAACAAAAAATTTCCTACGTTGGAAGTCCCTAACGCCAAGATCTATCTATGTAGTAATGCAGTAACAACTGGAGCATATATAATACAGACCCTTGTAGACCGTATGCGGTTAACGTTCTGAGGAGAACGTGGTTGAAGTAGTCGAACTCGTAGCCGACCTCAAGGTCGCGAAGCTCCTTGCAGGTCACTCCTTGCTCCATCTTCATCGTGCAGCAACTCCGGCTCACGACATCTAAGGATCCCCAAGTGTGGCCCATCATGGTTTCGTACACATGCGGTGTATGATGACGACCTCCGACTCCTTGATCCCTGTCGGGAGTGTGGAAGTAGATCTCTGGCTTGGAATGCCTACAGCGCAACGGCGTGCTGTAGGTGTGCCGTCTCTTGCACGAACAATCCTTTCTTGGAACCGTGCCAATGCGTGGAGACAACTATGTAGAGAGAGGGGGAGGAATTCTCTAAGGAAAATGCCTTAGAGAACATTTCAAATTGTGTTGTGTTTATTCCCACCCATGGGCACCCCATTATATAGGCGGAGGGGGTGTGCCTTCCCCTTTGGGTTTCCCATGTAGGACTATTCAAGGGAGAGAGGGGGAGGCGCATGGGCCTCATGGGCCAGCTGGTCAGGGGTGGGCCCCACCCCACGCACAGCCCTAGACTGGTCGGGTGGGCCCCTTGTGGCGGCTAGGCCTTGGCCCTTCCATCTTGTGGTTTTCCCTCATGGGCCCTTTTTGCCTAGGAAGTTTGGCCCATTAGTGGAATACCCCCTCAAATTAGACTTTAATATTATATTTAATATTAATTACATTAATTAATATGTAAATACATATTACAAAATCCAATTTGACCGAAACACCTTTCGGTTCCCATTCGATTTCCTCCGAACGACTTCAGAACTTTCCCAGAATGATTCTGGTTCTCTCATGGAACTTTTCCGGTTTCCTTTTCTCTTTCATATGGTGATTCCAACTTATAAAGGATCTCTAGCTCATCGTACCCTTAAGTGTATTCCCCACGGCTCAGGAATGGCACAGACATGATCTCCATCAATGATCAATAGCAGGACCGGGATGCCCATAATGACCCATGTGCATTCCACGATGATAATGTCGTTTGAACCGTAAATGTCGTTTCCCATTCCCTTTGCCACTTGATACCTAGTTCACCCGATATTTGATCTACGGTATCTCCATACCTTCATTCAATCTCGTTACCAATGAACTTGTTTTATCGTTCCCATGTCGTTGCATTCCGTGACCCAATAACACGCTTGCAAGCTTTGTTAATGCAACGTCACTGAGATGGCCACAAATGTATCTGCCCGTAACATGGATGGGCAAATCCTGGTCTTGATATGTACTCCTCTACACGCCCCTTTAGGAAACCTGAGTGGCTCCTTTTGATCATCCAATCACGGAATGATACTTGATAACCATCTAAGCTCCCTCCAGAATGGTGATTTGCATTATCTCATAGCCTAAGGATTAGGTTGCGAGATTTCCTTAGTTTATCATTAATGGTGAACTTTGTAACTAGATCTCATTATGATACAACTTGTTAGGATGTTTGTCAATCACATCATTCAACTAATGACATGACCTCATTATCTATTGGCATAAATTCCCATGATCTCGAAACCCTAGATCATCCTCATGACCAATGAACTAGTTTGCTAGAGGTAACTAGAGACTTTGTTTGTTTACATACCACACGTGTATTAATGTTTCGTATTAATACAGTTATAACACAGTATGAAACTATTATGAACTAATTGAGATATGACAATAAAAACCTATTTATTATTTGCCTCTAGGGCATATCTCCTTCAATCTCCCACTTGCACTAGAGTACAAATAATCTAGCTCGCATTTTACTCATCATAAATCATATCATATATGCATTTTATTGATCATGCATGATTATGGAAAACGTCATGTCCATGTTCTGTTTTTCCAGATCATTATGTCTTTGCAAATCGTTAATGTTTTCCTAACTTTGACATTCATACCATTATCTCATAATGGGTTGAAGTATCCGTTTGGTGACAAAGTGAGACTTTGTTTCTAGTATTTACCGTGACGGTCACTTTCACTGTTGTCATGTAAAGTTTGAAACACAGTTTGCACTCCTTTGTGTGTATATATAGTAGTTATGGCAATAGAGTGAGGTCTGTATCTAGGAGCCAGTAGTGACGTTAGATCAGCCACAACGATCTTTCTCATGGGCACTGTGCCCTAGGACACACGCTTTGCATATCGAACTAGTCCCACCACAACAATAAACATCACGTCAGATGGAGCCCTTATACTTCTATATCTATCCTAGTGCATGAAATGCAACTATGCACCTTACTTTGCTTCTTGAAATTTAAGGACAAACTTAATTCTAGTTCAGTGATTAACTCAAGAATCACTCAAAGACATGTTCTTATAATTAAGAGCTTGTCCTTCCAACTAGAACCTCAGGTCACATTACATCGAGTATGCAATATGGTTGTATGGAAGAACCTATGACTGAGGCATAGGAGATGCAACACATCTCTTTCTTCTTTTAACCATGGTTGTAATACTAATACTAACTCAATGCTTCATACAAGTAAGAACCTCTTTATTTTCCTTGTTCCATTCTAAACTACTTCAGAATCTTATCTAGGATACTCTGAACATCTTCAGAATCAAGTCCAAGAAGCATTCGACTATGCTGTTTATTAAACTTACCAATCTATCTCGATAGATCTCATTGTTTAATAAATTGTTCAACTTCATTCATATTTACTAACTTAAATGTTATCAATACCAATCACATCATTCATATATGTTGTCCACATATCCCAGAATGATTTCACGCTCCCACTCAAATATGACATCCATATATGAGATCCAGGGATTTCACTTAGCCCCCACTCAAAATATGTCTACTATATATTAAGATTTGGCCAGCTACTTAGCTCCCACTCAAAATATGTCTCTTACATATTAAGATTTGGCCAAGCTAATTAGCTCCCACTCAAATGCAGGTCCTCTCGATAATATTGGACATTCCAAAATTCTTTGATCATCATCAAATTGATAATTCCAGCTACGAGATTCCAATATCCATATATTGCTGGTGTAAATCCAATAGACTCAAGCATCGCTACATTTGTAGTCAACTCCTTGAATTTGTCCATACTTTGTGACAAATCAGCTTTACGTCTCCATTAAGTTTCATTTCCATCTTATGACTTTGAAGTCATTTAGAAATATCAAGTAAACTTCTTTACTTAATAAGATCAAGTAACATATTACTTTGCAATATTAAATGTAACTTAATATAGCATTTCATGACTCCTAGTCATTTCTCGCACTTAGGTCCATCACGCTTCTTTGTAATTCATAGGTATGTCTTGTTTATAAACATGAAAAGTGAATCCATAATATAATTCCACAAACTTGCAACATATATCGTTCAATCCTAATTTCTTTAGTAAAAGCATTCATTGAAACTTAATGATCATTATCATTAGTTTCTCCTCTATTTGTAGAGTTCAGTTTCACTAAACAAATTTTGCTGCGCTACTCAACAATCAGGAGGTAAGGTTAAATATCGTGTTTTGATCTCTTACTTTCTTCCACATGTATCTTCATCAAGACACATCAACTTTGGACAACAGCAGGTTTGCCCCTTGTGGAACATGTATTCATAGTTGCCTAATAATACGCTACAAATACTTGTTTATTGGCCATGATTTTGAATTATCGAAACCTCTAGAAACTCGAACATGCCATAACTCTTATGGTGTTGTTTCCACGAATCTTTATATGTTCCTTTCTATTTCAACCGAGTGTTTGCTCATTTCGATCTCTAACTCTAAACGATAACTATAACCCCGATAACAGATAATATTATACCATACGTATCTAATACATAATGATTATGATATTTAGACATTTCAATACACTTTGAATTTGCCCTATTATCGTAATTTGTTGAACCTCTTTCACATGTCCTTTTATGCCAAAATTAACTTAAATACTTTAGTCATGTCGATCAAATTGAAGAGACTTTTGTATTCTTGTTAATTCAAGATCCTTGTTCACTTTGAAATCTTTTGAACAATTCAAAACAGTTTGAAACTTATGTTTCATTAAGTAAATACTCATATTCACTTCAATCCATAACGTAGTATGTAATGAATTCCACTATTTGTTGAAAATATGATACATCACTATGTATAAATTTCAACATGAAGTATAAATAATGATTTCCACTATTTGTTGAAAATATGATACATCATTATGTATAAAGGTCAACATTTCTTCGCATATCACCATTTTACCAGAATGTGGAGTTTTAGTCATTCTGCCCAACGAGGCATGGTTTTGCAAAGTCTCTAGATTAAGCATCTAAGACCCGATCTTCATTTATAATGAAAAACATGCAATAACCAAAATGACTTAAACTATAGTATCATGTCATCATTAAAATTTGGATATCTTTTAGCATTCTAATCCTTTATAAATGTTTAAACTATTATCATTAACATCGCGATGAGAATAACTCATTTATAATCGTAATGTGACCATAAAGGTATTATTCATAGGAACAGTACAACTGGCTTGTAACTTATTCATATGAACAATCGTCTCACCAAAAGGAGGACACACAAACAAGGATTACAAATTATATTCAAGTCACTAATCCAAATGATAAACCTTTGAGGAAAGGGGTGATGTCGGCCATCAACAGTTTTGCTTGCCATCATCAAGCCACATTGCCTCAATTCCAGCAATTCTCAAGTAGACCATATGTTTTCACAAAATGGGACAAGTATTGATTACTTATGTAAACTGCAATGAGTTTGGCAAGAATTACATTTATAACTTTGTATATCTAACATATACCATTTTTAATTCATGACCTCCATTGCAATCAAGTCCATCTGAGAGTTCATGACTCTAATGCAAGATTGCTAAGTGTTTCTCCAAATATTCCCTTTTTCATCCATCATGGAAGAAAACTCATCCAACGACTCATACTTTATGTGCATGATCTTGTAGGATACAAGATTGTAATCCAACTCTCCATCGAATGGAGAATGGCTTATTGGATTATTACGGAGAACAGACAAACATTGCGGAGTCATCGGATTATCTCCTAATTGTCATTGTATCAAGGAGAGAAGATCACCTTTTACGAGGATATCCCTCGGGCGTGGGTATTAATCTGTGAAGTTGGACCCTTTTGCTAAGTTACATATCAAGCAATGAATTTCCCATGGTCGCAAAGGACCTCAATGGGATAGGCCATGATCTACTAAGATATTTGCAAACAGACATCTAGACTAAGTTCATAATATGAGTTCAATCCTAATTGAGCTCCCACTAAAATTGTCATCCCCTGGACGAATTTAGTGATCACACGATCCTAGTCCTCTACACCACCCCCGATTGTCATGGCCGGCAATGCAGTTTTAAAGGTAGACATTCCCTAATGTCAATCACATCAACCATGTGACTCATGCTCGACCTTTCGGTCTCTTGTGTTCCAAGTCCCATGTACGACATGATAGGCTTGCCAAATCTAACTTGTGTGTATTCGCTATGCAACATGGCTTACACCCACTGTATACGAACGCATATATGTATGACACCCGATTGTCATGATCTACCTCATAACGGAGAAATTTCTTGGTGGTGCACACACAAGGGGAACACTATCATTGGAATTATTTAGGGATTATCTTATTTGCTACCATTGAGTATCAAATACTAGCATATAATAAGATATAAAATAGGTATCAACATCACATGTATATTGTGATATGATATGGTCCTTCTTGTGCCCTGATCTCCATCGAGCACTTCTGCATGATCTCCATCTTGCCCCTGGTGTGACTCCAAGTCCACGACGCCACCAGCAGGTCGTCCATCGGAACGATGGCTATTACTATACTACTTAGTAACATAAAAGTAAACTACTTTACCTTCATAACGACCAATACCATATCATAACACAAGCCCTCCTGCAAAATAAAGTTAGACGCCTCTACTTCATCTTTGCAAGTTTTACGTGGTTGTTAAAGCTTTCGCAATAGAACCGTTTCTAATCTACAAACTTCCCAACCACAACATTGATCTAAAAGTTGTCTCTACTACACCCCTTTCGGGGCCCTCTGTGGTAAATGCTATATCAACTATTGAATGAGAGACAGACACCCTCTAGCCACTTATACGGAACAAGCCGTATGTCGACCATGGAACCAGTCTCGCGTAAGAATACGCGTAAGGTCGGTCCGGGTCGCTTCATCAAACAATACCACGATATAAACAAGTACACGTTAGAGGGTAACAACTAATGGATCAATGCCCACACAATACTTGTGCGTACTGGCCGTACAACACTCCTATGCATAGATCAGCTCTGGTACCACTGAAGGGTTTTGTAGCAGAAAACAAAAAATTCCTATGTTGGAACTCCCTAACGCCGAGATCTATCTATGTAGTTATGCAATAATGACTGGGGCATATAGAATACATAGCCTTGTAGACCGTACGCGGTTAACGTTCCAAAGGGAACATGGTTGAACTAGTCAAACTCGTAGCCGACCTCAAGGTCATGAAGCTCCTCGTAGGTCACCCCTTGCTCCATCTTCATCGTGCAGCAACTCTGGCTCACGACATGCAAGGAGCCCCAAGTGTGGCCCATCATGGTTTCGTACACATACGATGTACGATGACAACCTTCGACTCCTTGATCCCTGCCAGGAGTGCGGAAGTAGATCTCCGGCTTGGAATGCCTACAGCGCAACGGTGTTGTAACATCCTAGGATTAGCACCTTGAAATAGACAGGACACATGTTTGTGTGTTGCATTCGTGCATAAGAAAATTGGGGAAAATTTCACGCAAAACTAAAGAAGCTATAGTTTGATCGAGATCTCTCTTGTTCTGATGAAATCATCCGAGCAAGTGCGATAGATTTCGACATGACCTCTCTTGTATCTTTGGTGTTCGAGGGGAAGACAATTCAAATTCGATTACTCCATTGATACAATTGAATATAAAAAAGAGAATTTGAAATGAAATAATTACAATAATAATATTTATTATTACAAATAAACATATAGTATTATTGTTCTTTTACAATAAAAGAATGAAAGTAAATTATAGGAAACAAATAGATAGAAATGAAATTACATAAATGAAATAACTAAAAGAATTCTATATTACCATAAAATATATATTACATTGTCTTTTACAAATGAAAGAGCAAATTACAAAAGAATAAAGTAAAACCTAAAACTAAATTCATCTTCACTTTCTTCGTTTTCTAAATCTTTTCTTTATATTTCTGATCCTATACTTGCAAACAAACAAAAAGAAAAGTAAGGTGTGAAGGGGTTATTTTGACTGCTCTCATAATTACAGTGTAATGCACTATTTGTCTCATCATTGAGCTTAAAATTGAAGGGACGAGTTTCACCAATGTGTAAATCTGTTCTTATCATCAAAAATGGCTTCATGCTTAGCATCATAAGCCAGGGGCAAGTTTCACCTTGGTTTAAAATAGTAAACAGATAAGATGTAAAAAAACACCAGGAAATATCAAGTTTTTACTTGATCTTATCCACCCAGGAGAGTTATGCACACTAGCAGCTTAGTCAGCAGCATGTAGTGGTGTGTTGTCAACACCACAGCCAGACTAGGAAATGCACAAGAGAGCTAGCCGCAACACAGCTATTAGTACACATCTGCAGTTACACACTTCAACTTCTCAACAGTAGTGCTTAGCCATAGTACCACCTGAAGAACACACTGTTCTTAGCACACCACCAAGAACTACCTTGTTTAGCACTCAAATGATCATACATATCAAATCCACCCTATATTCAGTCTTTGGTTGCTCCCTGGAGCCATCCAAGAGCTAGAACAATGGGAAAGTAAGGGTCAGGCAGCAGCTTCAGGAAAAGAAGGCCAGGCCACGGCTGTATCAGAAGCACAAGAATATAGAGGGAGCAGATAAGCAAAGAACATGAGAGGTAGCTATGAAGGGGAGATCAAGCTGTAGCTGATCAAGAAGCCACTGATGTATTTACTGCACTAGTTAGCCAATAGATCAAGAGTTCTTGTATTCCAATATATCTATCTGCAAAGATCAAATCACCATGAGATCATCCATTGCATCAATAAATAGAGGTTTGTCTACTTTATACAATAGGTTGATGACCAATATCATCTGTAGTATCTGTTCTTATTATTTTATTTAGAACATGGGGTTGGGAGAGAGAGAGCGAGAGAGAGAGAGAGCTCTCAGACTGGGTAGTAGTCCTACTCCAGTACCATCCTAGAGCTAAGAGAAAGCCAAGTGAAAGGATTTGTATTTCAGCCACCAAGCTAGGTTCAGCCTTTGCATCATAACCTAAGTTTCTCTCTTGTTGACACCAACATCAACTACACCACTATAGTTGTTCCCAGCAGCAAGTCATGCTACCTAGGCTACCATTGTGCACTCTCCAAGGTTGGAGGCACCACAGTAGCAGCCCAAAAATAACTGAAGCCACCAAAATAATTCTTCTATATTAGTTAGCTCTCAAGTTATTCAAAAAAAAAATTCAATCATTTTCCTAGAAAATAATCCAGGAATCAAATAGGAATATTAGTTCTCTGTCCAGATTAGCAGGAACTAAATCATTGCTCTCTATGTCAAGCCACTTGTAGATAACAAGAATCTACTTTGCATATTCCAATTTATACCTGTCTAAGATCATGCCTATGCATAATATGATCATCATCATCTTATTCAAAACCATGGATACCACCAATTCCAAATTGGAATACAAACCATCTTCCTAAGATAGGAAAGTGGGAATCATTTACCTTTAGAACAAAACTACTCAATAAGTGTTTTGTATCATGATTGATCAGAGGATCATCACATTAACATGACCAAAGAAGAAGAAATCATTAGAAGCACCTATTATTGCCCAAGATAGGACCTTAGACTTTATATCACTAGCTAGAGCTAATTTTTCCCAAACAGATTTATACTTGGACATTCAAAAATTGGATAATTTTTATCCAAGCCTCTCAAATGGCAAATCATGCTAAGTAAAGTACCATTAAGTACATTGTCATGTATACTATATTAAGTAGCAGGTAACATTGAGTACATGATTCAGTGAAGCACAAACCAAAACCATCAACACCAAGTTAGAGACTAGTCTGACTGTGTTCAAATTCAAAACCAACATTTGAATTTGTGGGTATCCATAGTAATAGAAGCTAAATAGCATATGAATAGTCTGAACCGTAGGAAGCATAGTAATACTTAACCAAGTCAAACCACACAAAAGAATGATCATAGGTATGTGATTAGCAGCACTATAGATAGAACCATTGAGCAATATTTTCTCAACATCTTTACCGGAACATTTTCATGTGAGACTCATATAAATCAAAGAATGGAAAGATCCTGAGTAAGGTGAGATCTGTGAGGCTAGAGTTAGTAATAGAGAAAGGAGGAGTATAAAGAGGGGGAATAGCCAGAAGTGGTACCTACCTTTTGCGAGTCACATCTCACCAGAGAGGAAGCCGAAGAAGTATCAGTGACAGCGGCAAAATAGAGCAATGTAGCATGGCAGCATCAGGAGCATCAAGATGCTCAGCTCGCGCCAAGCCACACCGCTACACCACGACCACCATAGCATCAGAGCAGCCAAGTAAGAATAGCAGAACACCATCGGTGGGACAGCAGCGCCGCGGGCATCAAAACCCTAGCACCAGAGAGGGATGGTTATGGCCTGGTACAAGACCTATTTACAAATCAAGTTGGAGGTTCAGGTCAGGCTAGAGGGGGTGAAGCTCCACCAACCATCAACGGCGACTACAAGGGCCTGCCTCGCCGGAATCAGGCAGGTGACGACGGCGGCGTCTCCTGCAACCAGAAGGGGAAAAACGAGAGTGTGAGATGTGAAATAAGAGGGGTGAGGGAGTTGGGTTGGGGCAGGGTTTGGCCCCAGGCCCAACTGGGCTGGGTTGGGCTTAACCAGCCCGTGGGCCAGAAGTAATTTTATAGGAGAGAGAAAAATAAATAGTGTAAAGAAATAATAAACAAAATATAAAATTACCAAAATACCCCTGAAATTGTTTAGCTCTAGAAAAATATAGAAGAATCCTAAAAGTTCATATAACATATTGAAATGAACACAAAAATAATATCTACCCAAGAAAAATATAATTTTACTTATTTAAGTTAAATAAAATACAAATAAATGTTAACATCACTAAAGTCTAAGTGATATTTTATAAATTGGAAAAGTCCTAAAAATGAATAAAAATCATTTTTGCATATGAAAATGAATCTACTATTTTGTAAAAATACTAACTTAATTTGTTTACAAATAAAACTTGAAGCAAATATTTAAAGATATATAATCCTTTGTGGAAATTTATAAAAATAAGAATAACACCTAAAATTAAATAAAATTCACTTCTAAGATCTTAAACATTTGTCCTTATTATATTATTCCAACACATTTTAAGGTTATTAAGAAATAAATCCTTATTTATTATCTAGTTAGTAAATTCTTTAAGAACATTCTTAAATAAGAAATAATCACAATTTTATATAAAACCCTAAATTATGTACATTTAAATACTACTTCCAAAACCATAACTTAAGTCTATAATAATACATAAAAGTAAACTATTAATATTTAGAAAACTCTTTAAAACCATAACTCCAAGATAAACCAACAATTTAAGTAAATTTTAATCACCATTCACTTATAATAAAAGTGAATGTTACTTATATCTTAACTATTCATGATTTCAAACTTTAATAAATTATTAAAAATCATCTAAATTTACTTTCCTTAAAGGATAACTTATATTCAAAATAACAAGTCATATTTAAACTCATCATTCACTTAAACTGAAAGTGAATGATCTCATACCCTTAAACATGCTTATTACAAGGTTTAAAACTTATTACTATTTTTAAACACATCACACCCAAGATCTACTTATGTTTTAAAGTTAAATTTGGTACACCAAATCATGCATAATGCCTAAAGAATATTTATGTTTTTATAGTTAACTTTTGTCTATTCCAAATTAAGTCATAAGACATCTCAAATCCACGCGTATCGGATAAGCGCAAACAATATCGATCACATTTTGATTCACCACAAAGGTTGTTTCAACTCTAACAAAGAAACCGTTTCTTCAAAAGGTATTCATTTTGCCACGTTAAACAACAACTTTATAGATAAACTCTTTCACTCTTAACAACCTATTACACCATCATCCATCATAACTACCAAGTAACAATTTATCTCAATCTTAGAATATTATTATACTTCACATTTATACTTTGTATGTTAAACACTTCTTTAAAAGCTCTAATTGATTAGTAATCTTGCTTAAGAAATCTTTTAAATACCATGCCCCATTTGAGTGCTTTAGTATTACATGCCACTTGTTATATTTACATATTGTTTCACACATTCTCACAAGCCTTAATAAGAAGCACGAATGTGAAGCTACTATAAAAGTGAAACACATTCTAAAGAAACCATTCCTAGTTTCCAAACCCTAGATTTGATACGGTTATTTCGGGAATTTGCGTTTAACAAATTGCATTAAATTACTTATGCATAATTGCATCTTGCTTCTTTAAACATTAGTCCTTACCAGACCAATGATGCCATTTCTAGCTTTTGGATCTTCTATTGTCTTGAAGACCGTGAGTGCATAATCTTGCAATCACAAAAGGCAAGTTCACTACTTGCTCATGTCCTTTGGTTATTTTCTATGAAATTCTTGTAACTCGAATGTTGTCATCACCTGCATTTCAAAACAGTTTAGAAAACACTATTTTCATAATAATTTGATTATGGATTATTTACCAAATGGTAATAATCTATTGATATAGTTCTAGTGGTAAAGGAACATAATATCTAGGACTTAACAACCAATGTCGCTAGTGATTCTAGCGCCGTATATTACGCATTAACCATGGGACTTGGAATGGGACGGAGAAGTCAGCTAAATCTTCTTCCTTTTGTATGTAGGCAAGATGACCTTAACGTGACGCTGTGATTCCTTGTGTGGATCCAACATCTGGGTGGGCACCCTTAGGCCCCACGATTTTGGTGTCTATATTATCTGTGAGCGGCTGCCGAAGGTATAGTCAGACCTTTATTGAGCTTGCTAGGGGCATAACCGGCTCATAGAGTCTTCTGGAACTCATCAGGGTTGTAGCTTGCCCGAAAGGGGGCTTAACAGAGATGTAGCTCGGCCCGAAGGATCATGTAGACATATGGGGTCACGAAGGGCGTAGTGATTGGCTTGGATCTTAGACTGGGCCCCACACCAAGGAAGTGCGGACGAGAATGCAACTCGGATGTGCAACAAAGCTAAGGTCTCTCATGTGTAAAGCAACGCACCTCTACAGAGTGTAAGAACTGTGACATGTTACTCCTTGTTCCGGGAAGGAGCTACGAACGCGGAAGGAAAGAAACCCCATGAAGGTTTTGGTCAACCTGTGAAGGCTGTCAGACATAGTTTTCAGAATAAAAGTAACCTTTGAAGAAATGTTTATGAAAACCTGCATTACCTACGACCTTTGGTCTGTGGTTGTAGAGATAGTGCATCATACACTCCTTTTTAGTGAACTTACTGAGTACGCTCGTACTCAACCGTACCTTCTTAACCCTTGCTAGGTTCTAAGCCGTTGAAGATGACGTCAACACCAACTTGTGCTCAAGAAACCATCATCGACAGCTCAAGTTCTTCAATTAAGTCAATAAAGTCAACATATACATCAGCTGAAGTGAAGACGAAGTTCTTGATTAGATAGAAGTAGATACTCTAGCCATAGAACCTACTTCTATAGAGCAATGCAATAGCAGCATTTGCAAGCCAGATAGTTTAGATATTAGTCCTTTTAGCCAAATAGTTCTGAGTTATTATTTCTGGTTCTTCTTTGTAAGAAGTTCTTTCTCTCTCTTTAACCTAGAGTGTTCTCTGGATCTTTTGTAAAGAGTCGAGTTGTAATCTATAGTCATGTCTTGGACCTGCTGTGTTTCTGTTGTACCACTCTGAGGGATGTAATACTAGTGAACGGTGTTTCATTGGTGTTATGTCCACGACTATAGTGTACTACATCATGCAGTGGTATGCTGGGTCACCGCAGCTGGTATCAGAGCATATGCTTTGACCTTAGGATTAAAACCCTTTTAGGAAGATGTGTAGGTTGGATAGTGACTATAGGAGCCATCTTATCTAAACCAAGACTTGTGATGGTATCCACTTGAGGATAAACCTTGTCACACTTAAGTTGGATGTTCTTGTCATCTTTCTTAAAGATTAGTTATCTATCTTCTCTAGAGAATTGTCATTTTAGAGTAGCTCTAAATAGGTAAAACACCACTAAGATATCTGTAGTAAGTTAAGATCTCAAAGAAGATTAGGACTAAGTGTAGGATATCATGTGGAGTAGTATTAATGATGGAGTATATATTTAGAATCCCTGTGAAGTAGCAAAATCTTACCACTAGTTGATACCATTATACCACATAAGGTAGACCATTAGAGTATGTATGGATACAATTGGAAGTAAATCATGTGGCATTCACTTGAGAATCCCATGTGATGCAGTAGTATTTTTTTTAAGAATCATTAATAGTAATCTAGGAAGAAGAGTCGTCATGGTGAGATTAGCTCTTCAATCATGATGACTAGGTAAATCTTAACAAGTTCGTGGGAGAATAGCTCTTAGACCATGATAAGTTGTAATTAGGACAAGTACTCTGTAATAAATTTGGTAACACTAGTAAGTAAAGAACAGTGTAGGTTTATGATAGAAGTCATAGGTATTATAACATTACGATAATTTTTGGATTAAGGTAGTAACTACAATTTTGTTAGTAGTTTTGAGAGATCATGTGAGGATAGTTTATGATAGAATGGAAAATTGGTAGTCTTTAGTAGTCCCACAAGAAAGAAAAGAGGTTAGTCAGAACCAAAGTGAGACTACTTTTCTCAAAATTATCCAACTACAATTGGGTAGTTTTTGGGTAAATATTGAGACAAAGAGTAGTTAAACCCGTAAGTGCTAAGTATCACGATGTAAACCTATACTAGGAGGTGTCATGTATTACACAGCTAAGCCTGAATTCTAGAGATGTTTTACTCAACTACTATATTCCGGGCTTAGAATAATGTGTGTTATATGTACCACATTTGGATTTCCTGGTTTTTTCTTGGATTTTCTTGATTGACTAGATCTGTGCATGAAGTTTGACTTGATGTGCAAATGCATGTTGCATCATCAAGTTATTACTTGATGTTATAGACCTAGATAGTAAGAATTCGTGTAAGGGAGTGACGAGTTTCGAAGATCAAGATGAAGACTTGCACAAAGAAGGAAGCTAAATATAAGGAGTAGCAACACTATTTTGAAGGATGGATCAATCCCAACTCACTATGAGCTGGCAATAAGAAGAAATATCAGTGCAGAAAAGGTGTGGAGCAACATGAAGGAATGAACTTAAGTTCACTTAAAGTAGGTGATATTGCTCAAAAGCTAATAAAGTAGTTGTACCAAGTTCATGGATATAACTTGAAAATGGTGCAAAGGAGAAGTCTTGTAAGAAAACTGGTATTCAAACTCTAACAACTGAGAGAGAATGCCAGTGGTAAAACGAAAAACCGTAGGATAATTCATACACCAAGGAGGATCCATAGCCGGTATCCGTAGTTGGTATTCGTAGCTGGTATCCTAGCAGTTTAGCTAATTAGGTCATCTTTGTGTAATTTAAAGACTATAAAACTTGTCCTAAGTTAAGTTAGACCTAAGGAAGTATAAAATTCGTCTTTCGAGATGCTTCAGGAAATCGGGCTTACCAAAGAGAGAGTGTCCAAAAGGTTAGAAGTAAGACAAATAGTGTCGGAAGATTCATTTGGGAGATCCACAATTATGTGGATATACCGCAAATTCTTTCGTGAGACCTTCCAGAGGTAAAGTATAAGCTGACAGAGACCGATATCCTAACTATTGAGTTAATGGGTATTATACATGAAGTTTAGAGACCATTAGGAAACCCAAGGGGGAGAGTAAACGATAAACACTGAAGTGTTGGTGTCTAACTTTGTGACTAAAGGTTGGAAATAAGTACTAAGTAATGATAAGATCAAGCCTTATTCTCATAAGGTTATAAGAATCCATCATTATAAAGTATTTCCAAGGGTATGTTCGGATGAATGATCGAAGTAGACATAACAACTTAAACCCAGTGGACTAGTTTAAGGAGAAAACAACTCGTAAGTTGTCCTTTAGAGTAAAGAGAGTATTCCAAAATAGACCGGTGTAGTGTAATAGGAAAACCAGATTGAAATGGACAAAGTGTAACAACAGCCAATCCTAAATAAGACTATGAAGACATGACCAAGAGATTGTAGTAGAAGGAGTTATACTATATATTGGAAACAACAGTTGGAAGTTGCCAAGTATGAAGAGAATTCAAGGAAAAAGATCTGGATATGCGATACCACAACTATCCCCAATTGTGATCACGATAAAGTTGGGTAATGTCGTGATCAGTACAAGCCAATACCTCATTCCGAAACGTAAGAGAGTACGAACTTCAGGGACGGAGTTTATTTTAAGGGGGAGAGTCTGTAACATCCCAGGATTAGCACCTCGAAATAGACAAGACACATGTTTGTGCATTGCATTCATGCATAAGAAAATCCGGGAAATTTTCGCGCAAAACTAAAGAAGCTGTAGGTTGATCGAGATCTCACTTGTTCTGATGAAACCATCCGAGCAAGTGCGACAGATTTCAGCATGACCTCTCTTGCATCTGTGGTGTTCGAGGGGAAGACAATTCAAATTCGATTATTCCATTGATACAATTGAATCTAAAAAAGAGAATTTGAAATGAATTAATTACAATAATAATCTTTATTATTACAAATAAACATATAGTATTATTGTTCTTTTACAATAAAAGAATGAAAGTAAATTATAGGAAACAAATAGATAGATATGGAATTACATAAATGAAATAACTAAAAGAATTCTTTATTACCAGAAAATATATATTACATTGTCTTTTACAAATGAAAGAGCAAATTACAAAAGAATAAAGTAAAACCTAAAAATAAATTCATCTTCACTTTTTTCATTTTCTAAATCTTTTCTTTATATTTCTAATCTTATACCTGCAAACAAACAGAAAGAAAAGTAAGGTGTGAAGGGGTTAGTTTGACTGCTCTCAGAATTACAGTGTAATGCACTGTTTGGCTCATCATTGAGATTAAAATTGAAGAGGCAAGTTTCACCAATATGTAAATCTGTTCTTATCATCAAAAATTGCTTCAGGCTTAGCATCATAAGCCAGGGGCAAGTTTCACCTTGGTTTAAAATAGTAAATAGATAAGAAGTAAAAAACCACCAGGAAATGTCAAGTTTTTACTTGATCTGATCCACCCAGGAGAGGTATGCACACTAGCAGCTCAGTCAGCAACATGTAGTGGTTTGTAGTCAACACCACAGCCAGACTAGGAAATGCACAAGAGAGACAGCCGCAGCACAGCTATTAGTACACATCTGCAGTTACACACTTCAACTTCTCAACAGTAGTGCTTAGCCATAGTACCACCTCAAGAACACACTTTTCTTAGCACACCACCAAGAACTACCTTGTTTAGCACCCAAATGATCATATAGATCAAATCCACCATATATTCAGTCTCTAGTTGCTCCCTGGAGCCATCCAAGAGCTAGAACAAGGGGAAAGTAAGAGTCAGGCAGTAGATTCAGGAAAAGTGTGCCAGGCCACGGCTGTATCAGGAGCACAAGAATATAGAGGGAGCAGACAAGCAAAGAATAGGAGAGGTAGCTATGAAGGAGAGAGCAAGATGTAGTTGATCAAGAAGCCACTGGTGTATTTACTACACCAGTTAGCCAATAGATCAAGAGCTCTTGTATTCCAATATATCTATCTGCAAAGATCAACTCACCATCAGATCATCCATTGCATCAATAAATAGAGGTTTGTCTACTTTATAGAATAGGTTGATGACCAATATCACCAGTAGTATCTATTCTTATTATTTTGTTTAGAACATGGGGTTGGGAGAGAGAGAGCTCTTAGACTGGGTAGTAGTGCTACTCTAGTATCATCCTAAGATAAGATAAAGCCAAGTGAAAGGATCTGTATTTCATCCACCAAGCTAGCTTCAGCCTTTTGCATCATAAGCTAAGTTTCTCTCTTGTTGACACCAACATCAACTACACCACTGTAGTTGTTCCCAGTAGCAAGTCATGCTACCTGGGCTACCATTGTGCACTCTTGTAGCACCCCGCTAAAACCACTACTAGAAAATCGTTGTGTTTTTGTGCATTGCATCATCATGACCGCATGCTCATGTCATCATGCCACCTTGCATTTGAGCATCGTCATCATCATGCATGGTCTGTTTGAAAACTATTTTCGAAAAGCCTGGTTTTGTTTTCTAAACGCTCCGTCTTTTATTCAAACTATAAAACCCGGGCTTGTCCGGAATATTTCGTTTTGTCTACAAATGGTTTGGAAGAGCCTTGTTTTAATAAATAAAATGTTTAGATTATTTTTTGGGAGGCAGCCAGCCAGGCCCGAAAGCCCAGCTGGCCACCTCCAGATAAAAACCCTAGACTACCCTGAAGCCCTAACCCCTGGTTCCTACCTACCTATTCGCTGCCGCCGCCAACCTTTTTTTCCCTAGACCAAAACTGCACACGCACACAAGCAGACACGCATAGCGCGCTTGCAGCTGCCGCCTGGCCCCACCTGCCGCCAGCCACTCCACCCAGCCGCCGCCACCTCACTCCATCCACTCACATCACGCCACCTCACCCCACTCACCAATCCCAGCCCGCCACCTCACCACTCCCCTACCGATCACCACCTTATCCTCCCCATCGCTACCCCGCGCCAGCCAACTCCCTCCACACCACCTGCCGCCTCAACCAACCCCACCCTGCTTTTCAATCTCCAACAACCACGCAGGCCCCACCTCTCCCGGGATGGACAGCCACCTTGTGCACCATGCCTGTAACCCTCCCCGACCGCACACTTCCTAGGCCTGCCCGCGCTCGACCCTTCCCCAACTTCCTCGCGACCACGTCTCCCTCCTGCTGCATCCCTGCCGCCTCCTCCGCAGATAGCGCGCCCCGCCTCCGACCACCTCTCCCTTCCGCCGCCTCCCTTGGGCCACGTCCCTGTTACCGCCGGCCGCACTCTCTCCTCTCCAGCGCCACCTCCGACGGCTCTCCACCGCCGCCTCTCTCCTCTGCCTCCGCTCGCCCGCCTCGGCCCACGGCGGCCGCCCTCTGGCTGAGCCCCCTCCCTGCCAGATGCGGGGTTCCTCTCCCGCCGACCCCGCCGCCATCTCCTCCTCCCTACGCCTCTCCCCGAGCTCCCCGGCGCTGGCGTCTCCCCAACGCAGAGCCCTCCATCCGCTCCCGGCCGCCTCCTCCTTCCGCTCTCCTTCCCTGCAGGGAACCGCCGCCGCCTGGATGCGCCCCTCCCCGCATCCCCAGGTAGAGCTCCGGCCGCCCCGGTTCTCCTCCCGTCTGCGCCGTTCGCCGCCTCCCTAGAGCTCGCCTTCGCCTTGGCCCTTCCTGCCTCCGTCCTCTCCCGAGCCACTGACCTCCTCCTAGATGCGTCCGTGCCCACAGCCTCAAGTCGGAGTCCCTCCCGGTCGGTTTGGCCTAGTATTGCATGCGGTCTTCAAGGTCTAGGTAGAACAATATCGTGTCACGCCAAGAGCTACACCGACAATATGTCCAACCCAAGAGATGCCATGTTCTGTGATCCCGGGACAAGTGAACAAGGTTCCCGATGCATTACAACGGCAAGATCTACCCCGACGAACAAGTGGCATTGACCCTGCAAGTTTGACACCGACAAAAGACGGACGACAAGACTCCAACCAGAGATCGGAGGTAATGGTACCGGATCGACAAGATCGGCTTCCCGGATCCGAATACGTCGAGATCTCCGGACGCCAAGGTCGCCGACACGGAACGCCAAGTTCTTCATCCCGGACGCCATGACCGTCTACACGGACCCGAAGACCACCGGTACCCGATCCACTCAAGTTCGCCATCAACGACAAGATCGACCGCGTGGAACCCAAGTTCTCCATCTTGTATCCGAACCTCGCCGTCCCGTCAAACCCTGATACCCAGACCTAGACCCCCGGAACCCAAGATCTTCCGAACCCAGATGTGTGAACCTAAGCCCCTATTTTTATAATATGACATTATCAACTGTCGCATATTAAATTGTTCATTCATGCATATCTGTTTGTGGGTTGGGGACATTATGCCGATTCACCTCATAATTAAATATGGAGCGTTTACGGGATATCTTTGTCTTATTCCGGACTCCATTTAAATTTGTGTAGAGAACCGATGCCATCTTTTGCCTTGTTAATACAACATTTTACTTGCGAGGTATCTAAATAACTCGAACCGTCTAATTAAATCGTCGGGACCCCGGTTCCGCTAAATATTGCCTAGTCGCATCGCATATGTGCCATGTCATGCATCATATCATAAGCATGCCGGATCTTCTAGCGTAGTATTAAATATTGCATCCGGTGTTTCTTCTAGTGTTTGGTTCTTCGCGGATTAAGCCGATGAGATGATGCGAGTATCGACAAGTTCTCCGTATATGATCCGTCGGCAGTGTTTCCCAGGCGAGCATCTTCCCTTTTCTACCTATTTTTATTTTATAGTCTTTATTTCCTCATGTTGATCTATTGCTATCCGTGTCGTGATGCTTTATTTTCCGTGCACCAGTTATATTCCGTGCAGCCTCTATATTGCCATGGACACCTCCTAATACCTGTTGTTTGGTAGATAGCTGGCCTTGCGAGTCGTAGTTGCTTGCTCAGGTGCGATCTCGTGTTGTCGAGTACCACAGTTGTTGGTATGCTAGCAGATGTTTATGGTGGAGATGATCATGTCTTTAATTACAACTATTAAATTGCTAGGACAACTAATAAAAGAGGCACCGGTGGGCAATATATGATATTTGGTTTTTATGCCCACTTGTGTCCTGTAGGACCCTGAGTACTTGATACCTGTTCCTTGATTTTTTGCACTATCCACATCCGGGAGGCCTTATGGACCCCCCTGAGCCAGAGCTTGATTCATTTCTATTTCTTGGGGCCACAAACTAGTTTGGGGTTTTATTTACTATCTTGTACTTATGCCATGCTTTACTGCTTTATTTACGATTGTGCGTGGAGCACCTGTACTGTTTAGGAACTGCGGAGTGTTTTCGCGGTATCGACAAGCCCAGTCACACTTTCGGGTTCCCAGTCGTTTACAGCCATTGGCGCAAACCTTGGGTCCGTCTCGGAGCCGGCCATCTTCGTTGCGGGTAGCTTAATGGGGTGGCCCCCTGAAATATTTATGAATCCCGTGATTGCTTTGTCGTGAAAGCCTCGTTGGGTTTTGATTTGGTTTTTCCGAGGTTGATCGTGTGTGTGTTGCTATTTGTGCACCCCTGCAGGGTAAATCTTTCTGAAAGCTGTGTCCGCGGTTATGGACGACTTGGAGCACAGTATCTCGATCATAGACAAGCATAACTAAAGTAGTGCTATAAATTTGACTTAATATGTGACTAGTAATCAGCTTCACTACAATGGAATGGATATTTAAAATGCCAACAACTGGTGGATCTGGGGTTGTTTTGTGACATGCTGTACCTGCCTAGTAAGTATTGCAACTCCAATGGAATGTGATAAAAGTGCCAACAACTGCTAGGTTTTTAGGATTCCTCAGGACAATTATATATGACTAGTAAATGTTCCAACTACAACGGATGGTGATTAAAACTGCCCACTACTTATGCTATCAGGATGACTCAAGCTCTATAACTGATTAGTAAGTGTTGCAACTATAACGGAATGAGTAAAATTGCCAACTGTGTGACTTCCTTGGTCTGACTTCCTCGTTTGGTCTCGAGGGGGAAATACCAGGATGGGTATGTTTGGTGTTAGTATCAGGTTGGAACCGAATAGGTCTTTCTTACCCCTCTCTAATAGCCGATAGATAATCGAGTCTCTATAGGTTGTTTAGTGCCGTTGCGCTACCGCTTCATCCCACCATACCTGTGTAGGCGAGGACCGCCGAATTCTAGCCTCGCCGTGTACTGGCCTCAGTACTGACGCTCCTCTTTTTCCTTTGCCCTTTGTCGGCACCCCTTTTGATTTAGCAGGTTTGTGATCGACGTCATTAGCAGGGTTACCCTTCCGGCTTGGCCTGGGCAGGGTTATGGATGCCATTGGTTATTCTTCAGGGCTCTTAGCCCCATTTGCATCTTGTCCGTACTCAGACGTTGTATCGTTTTCAAGGTGATTTGGATCTTTGTATTGTATATCTGTATTCTTGACTCGTTGAGTCGTTGTTGTATTTATATCTGTTCTGTGGGGCCCATCGAGGACCGTTGTGTAATGGTATTACTTCGTTTTCCACCCGCACGGAAGTGCCTGGTGGGCGTCCTTGAATCGTTTCTATGCGGGTTTGGTGGAAAGGGCTAAAACTTGCATAGGGCCGATTTGAGGGTGTTACAACTCTCCAAGGTTGGAGGAACCTCAGTAGCAGCCCAAAAATAGCTGAAGCCACCAAAATAATTCTTCTAATTAGCTAGCTCTCAAGTTATTCAAACATAATAAATTCTATCATTTTCCTAGAAAATAATCCATGAATCAAATAGGAATATTAGTTCTCTGTCCAGATTAGGAGGAACTCAATCATTCCTCTCTATGTGAAGCCACTTAGTAGATAAAGAGAATCTACTTTGCATATTCCAATTTATATCTGTCCAAGATCATGCATGTGCATAATATGATCATCATCAGCTTATTCAAAACCATGGATACCACCAATTCCAAATTGGAATACAAATCATCTTCCTAAGACAGGAAAGTGGGAATCATTTACCTTTAGAACAAAACTACTCAATAAGTGTTTTGTATCATGATTGATCAGAGGATCATCACATTAACATGACCAAAGAAGAAGAAATCATTAGAAGCACCTATTCTTGCCCAAGATAGGACCTTAGACTTTATATCACTAGCTAGAGCTAATTTTTCCCAAACAACTTTATACTTGGACATTCAAAAATTGGATAATTTTTTATCCAAGCCATGCAAATGGCGAATCATGCTAAGTAAAGTACCATTAAGTACACTGTCATGTATAGTGTATTAAGTACTAGGTAACATTAAGTACATGATTCAGTGAAGCACAAACCAAAACCATCAACACCAAGTCAGAGACTAGTCTGACTGTGTTCAAATTCAAAACCAACATTTGAATTTGTGGGTATTCATAGTAATAGCAGCTAAATAGCATATGAATAGTCTGAACTGTAGGAAGCACAGTAATACTAAACCAAGTCAAACCACACAAAAGAATGATCATAGGTATGTGATTAGCAGCACTATACATAGAACCATTGAGCAATATTTGCTCAACATCTTTATAGGAACATTTGACTCATATAAATCAAAGAATGGAAAGATCCTGAGTAAGGTGAGATCTGTGAGGCTAGAGTTAGTAACAGAGAAAGGAGGAGTATAAAGAGGGGGAATAGCTAGAAGTGGTACCTACCTTTGGCGAGTCACATCTCACCAGAGAGGAAGCCGAAGAAGTATCAGTGACAGCGGCAAAATAGAGCGATGTAGCATGGCAGCATCAGGAGCATCATGATGCTCAGCTCTCGCTGAGTCACACCGCTACACCGCGGGTACCATAGAATCAAAGCAGCCAAGTAAGAAGATCAGCACACCATCGGTGGGACGGTGGCGCCACGGGCATCAAAACCCTACCACCATAGAGGGATGGTTGTGGCCTGGTACAAGACCTATTTCCAAATCATATTGGAGGTCTAGGTCAGGCTAGAGGGGGTGAAGCTCTGGCAACCATCGGTGGTGACTGCAACGGCTACCTCGCCGGAATCGGGCATGCAACAACAGCGGTGTCGCCAGCAACCAGAAGGGGAAAAACGAGAGTGTGAGATGTGAGATAAGAGGGGTGAGGGAGTTGGGCTGGGGCAGGGTTTGGCCCCAGGCCCAACTGGGCCCGGTTAGGCTTAACAAGCCCGCGGGCCAGAAGTAATTTTATAGGAGAGAGAAAAATAAATAGTGTAAAAGAAATAATAAACAAAATGTAAAATTACCAAAATACCCTTGAAATTGTTTTAGCTCTAAAAAAATATAGAAGAATCCTAAAAGTTCATATAACATATTGAAATGAACACAATAATAATATCTACCCAAGAAAAATATAATTTTACTTATTTAAGTTAAATAAAATACAAATAAATGTTAACATCATAAAAGTCTAAGTGATATTTCATAAATTAAGGAAAAGTCCTAAAAATCAATAAAAATCATTTTTCATATGAAAATGAATCTACTATTTTGTAAAAATACTAACTTAATTTGTTTACCAATAAAACTTTAAGAAAATACTTAAAGATATGTAATACTTTGTGGAAATTTATAAAAATAAGAATAACACCTAAAATTAAATAAAATTCACTTCTAAGATCTTAAGTAAGTATGTTTTACTAGAAAAATACTAATTATATTATTCCAACACATTTTAAGGTTATTAAGAAATAAATCCTTATTTATTATCTAGTTAGTAAATTCATTAAGAACATTCTTAAATAAGAAATAATCACAATTTTATATAAAACCCTAAATCATGTACATTTAAATACTACTTCCAAAACCATAACATAAGTCTATAATAATACTTAAAAGTAAACTATTAACATTTAGAAAACTCTTTAAAACCATAACTCGAAGATAAACCAACAATTTAAGTAAATTTTAATCACCATTCACTTATAATAGAAGTGAATGTTACTTATCTCTTAACTATTCATGATTTCAAACTTTAATAGATTATTAAAAATTATCTAAATTTACTTTCCTTAAAGGATAACTTATATTCAAAATAACAAGTCATATTTGAACTCATCATTCACTTAAACTTAAAGTGAATGATCTCATACCCTTAAACATGCTTATTACAAGGTTTAAAACTTATTACTATTTTTTAAACACATCACACCCTTGATCTACTTATGTTTTAAAGTTAAATTTGGTACACCAAATCATGCATAATGCCTAAAGAATATTTATGTTTTTATAGTTAACTTTTGTCTATTCCAAATTAAGTCATAAGGCATCTCAAATCCACGCTTATCGGATAAGCGCAAACAATATCGATCACATTTTGATTCACCACAAAGGTTGTTTCAACTCTAACAAAGAAATCTTTTCTTCAAAAGTTATTCGTTTTGCCACGTTAAACAACATCTTTATAGATAAACTCTTTCACTCTTAACAACCTATTACACCATCATCCATCATAACTACCAAGTAACAATTTATCTCAATCTTAGAATATTATTATACTTCACCTTTATACTTTGCATTTTAAACACTTCTTTAAAAGCTCTAATTGATTAGTAATCTTGCTTAAAAAATCTTTTAAATACCATGCCCCATTTGAGTGCTTTAGTATTACATGCCACTTGTTATATTTACATATTGTTTCACACACTCTCACAAGCCTTAATAAGAAGCACGAATGTGAAGCTAGTATAAAAGTGAAACACATTCTAAAGAAACCATTCCTAGTTTCCAAACCCTAGATTTGATACGGTTACTTTGGGAATTTGTGTTTATCAAATTGCATTACATTACTTATGCATAATTGCATCTTGCTTCTTTAAACATTAGTCCTTACTAGACCAATGATGCTATTTCCAGATTTTGGATCATCTATTGTCTTGAAGACCGTGAGTGCATAATCTTGTAATCACAAAAGGCAAGTTCACAACTTACTCATGTCCTTTAGTTATTTTCTATCAAATGCTTGTAACTCAAATGTTGCCAGCACCTGCATTTCAAAAAGGTCAGAAAACACTATTTTCATAATAATTTGATTATGGATTATCTACCAAATGGTAATAATCTATTGATATAGTTCTAGTGGTAAAGGAACATAATATTTAGGACTTAACAACCAATGTCGCCAGTGATTCTAGCACCGTATATTACGCGTTAACCATTAGATTTGGAATGGGACAGAGAAGTCAGCTATATCTTCTTCCTCTTGTATGTAGGCAAGACGACCTTAACGTGACGTTGTGATTCGTTGTGCGGATCCAACATATGGGTGGGCACTCTTAGGACCCATGATTTTGGTGTCTAGATTATCTGTGAGCGGCTGCTGGAGGTATAGTCAGACCTTTATGGAGTTTTCCAGGGGCGGCTCATAGAGTCTTCGGGAACTCATCAGGGTTGTAGCTTGCCCGAAAGGGGGCTTAACGGAAATGTAGCTTGGCCCGAAGGATCATGCAGACATATGGGGTCGCGAAGGGGGCAGTGATTGGCTTGATCTTAGACTGGGCCCCACACCAAGGAAGTGTGGACGGGAATGCAACTCGGATGTGCAACAAAGCTAAGGTCTCTCATGGGTAAAGCAACGCACCTCTGCAGAGTGTAAGAACTATGACATGTTACTCCCTGTTCCGGGAAGGAGCTACGAACGTGGCAGGAAAGGAACCCCGCGAAGGTTTTGGTCAACCTGTGAAGGCCGTCGGACATAGTTTTCAGAATAAAAGTAACCTTTGAAGAAATGTTTACGAAAACCTGCATTGCCTACGACCTTTGGTCTGTGACTGTAGAGAGAGTGCATCATACACTCCTTTTTAGTGAACTTGCTGAGTACGCTCGTACTCAACCGTACCTTCTTAACCCTTGCTAGGTTCTAAGCTATTGAAGATGACGTCAACACCAACTTGTGCTCAAGAAACAATCATCAACAGCTCAAGTTCTTCAATTAAGTCAATAAAGTCAACATATACATCAGCTGAAGTGAAGACAAAGTTCCTGATTAGATAGAAGTAGATACTCTATCCATATAACCTACTTCTGTAGAGCAATGCAATAGCAGCATTTGCAAGCCAGATAGTTTAGATATTAGTCCATTTAGCCAAATAGTTCTGAGTTATTATTTCTGGTTCTTCTTTGTAAGAAGTTCTTTCTCTCTCTTTAACCTAGAGTGTTCTCTGGATCTTTTGTAAAGAGTCGAGTTGTAATCTATAGTCATGTCTTGGACCTGCTATGTTTCTGTTGTACAACTCTGAGGGATGTAATACTGGTGAACGGTGTTTCATTGGTGTTATGTCCACGACTATAGTGTACTACATCATGCAGTGGTATGCTGGGTCACCGCAGGCGTGCTGAAGGTGTGATGTCTCTTGCATGAACAATCCTTTCTTGGGACTGTGACAACGTGTGGAGACAACTATGTAGAGAGAGAGGGGGGAGGAATTCTCTAAGGAAAATGCCTTAGAGAACATCTCAAATTGTGTTGTGTTTATTCCCACCCATGGGCACCCCTTTATATAGGCGAAGGGGGTGTGCCCTCCCCTTTGGGTTTCCCATGTGGGACTATTTAAGGGAGAGAGGGGGGCGCATGGGCCTCATGGGCCAGCCAGCCAGGGGTGGGCCCCACCCCGTGCATAGCCCTAGGCTGGCCGGGTGGTCCCCCTTGTGGTGGCTAGGCCTTGGCCCTTCCCTCTTGTGCTTTTCCCTCATGGGCCCTTTTCCCTAGGAAGCTTGGCCCATTAGTGGAATACCCCTTCAAATAGATTTTAATATTATATTTAATATTAATTACATTAATTAATATTTAAATACATATTACAAAATCTGATTTGACCTGAAACACCTTTCGGTTCACTTTCAATTTCCTCTGAACGACTTCGGGACTTTCCCGGAACGATTCCGGTTCTCTCATGGAACTTTTCTGGTTTCATTTTCTCTTTCATCTGGTGATTCCAACTTACAGAGGATCTCTAGCTCATCATACCCTTAAGTGTATTTCCCCACGACTCGGGAATGGCACAGACATGATCTCCATCAATGATCAATAGCGGGACCGGGATGCCCATAATGATCCATGTGCATTCCACGATGATAATGTTGTTTGAACTGTAAATGTCGTTTCCCATTCCCTTTGGCACTTGATACCTAGTTCACCTAAGATTTGATCTATGGTATCTCCATACCTTCGTTCAATCTCGTTACCGATGAACTTGTTTTCTCGTTCCCATGTCGTTGCATTCCATGACCCAGTCACACGCTTGCAAGCTTCGTTAATGCAACGTCACTGAGATGACACAAATGTATTTGTCTGTTACATGGATGGGCAAATCCTGGTCTTGATATGTACTCCTTTACACGCCCCTTTGGGAAACCTGAGTGGCACCTTTTTGATCATCCAGTCATAGAATGATACTTGATAATCATCTAAGCTCCCTCCAGAACGGTGATTTGTATTATCTCACAGTCTAAGGATTAGGTTGCGAGATTTCCTTAGTTTTATCATTAATGGCAAACTTTGTAACTAGATCTCATTATGATACAACTTGTTGGGTTGTTTGTCTATCACATCATTCAACTAATGACATGACCTCATTGTCAATTGGCATAAATGCCCATGATCTCGAAACCCTAGATCATCCTCATGGCCAATGAACTAGTTCGCTAGAGGTAACTACAGACTTGGTTTGTTTACATACCATACGTGTATTAACGTTTCATATTAATATAGGTATAGCACAATATGAAACTATTATGAACTAATTAAGATATGACAATAAAAACCTATTTATTATTTGCCTCTAGGGCATATCTCCTTCAGTGATAACAATATAAACTTGAGGAAATAATCATATTGTTACATCTACTTCGGGTGACTGTTCATCCTATCATTTTCCAATGATATCACCCTATTATTAACAACATCCAATGTTCATGATCAGGAAACCTGTGATCATTAGTTAATCAACAAGCTAGTATAAAGAGAGGCTTTACAAGGAACCTTTTTAGTTTATAAATCACACATGTATTAATGTTTCCTATTAACACAATTATAGCATGAAAAATAAACATCTATTATAAATCTGGAATAGCATAATAACCACTTTATTATTGCTTCTCGGGCATATTCCTTTCAATCTCCAACTTGCACTAGAGTCAATAATCTGGTTTACATAGTCATGAATCTTACACCCATAGAGTTCTGGTGTTGATCATGTTTTGCCCTTGGGAGAGCTTTAGTCAATGGGTCTGCCACATTCAGATCCATGTCTACTTTGCAAATCTCTACATCGCCATCCTGAACATGTTCCCAGATGGAGTTAAGCCGGTGTTTTATATGCTTGGAATTCTTGCGAGACCTTGGTTCCCTTTCATTGGCTATGGCACCATTGTTGTCACAATAGATTAGCGTTGGATCCAAAGCACTTGGAACCACAACCAGTTCAGAAATGAACTCCTTCATCCAAACTGCTTCTGCCACTGCTTCTAAAGCAGAGATATATTTCGCCTCCATTGTATATCTCACTATTACTGGTTCCTTGGAGCTCCTCCAACTCACCGTTGCACCATTCATTAAAAATACTATCCAAATTATGACTTAGAGTCATCCGGATCAGTGTCGAAGCTAGCATCGGTGTAACACCTTGCGTGAGCTCTTCTTCACCGCCATATATGAGAAACATGTCTTTAGTTCTTCTTAAGTACTTAAATACATCATTTACTGCTTTCCAGTGTTCCAAACCTGGATCATATTGGTACTTTCTAGTCAAAGTTATAGCATAGGCACATCTAGTCTTGTACATAGCATAGCATACATAAGAGAACCTATGGAAGAGGCATAGGGGACACAGTCCATCAATTCTCTATCTATTGTTGTAGCCGGTCTTACTCAAAACAGTGCCTTGCAACATAGGTAAGAACCCTTTCTTAATTTTGTCCATTCTAAACTTCTTCAAAATCTTGTCAAGGTATGTACTTTGTGAAAATCCTATTAAGCGTCTTGATCTATCTCTCCAGCTCTTGATCCCTAATATGTACGCGGCTTCACCAAGATCTTTCATCGAAAACTTACTATTTAAGTAATCATTTACACTTTTCAAGAGTTCTATATCATTTCCAATCAATAATATGTCATCCACATATAATATTAGAAATGCTATAGAGCTCCCACTCACTTTCTTGTAAATACAAGCTTCTCCGACGATTTGGAAAAATCCAAAATCTTTGATTACTTCATCAAATTGGAGATTCCAACTTCAGGATGCTTGCTTCAGTCCATAAATGGATCGCTGAAGTTTGCATAGCTTGTTAGCATCCTTAGGCTCGACAAAACCTTTAGGTTGCATCATATACAACTCTTCGTCAATGGTTCCATTAAGGAACGCTATCTTGTCATCCATCTGCCAGATTTCATAATTGAAAAATGCAGCAATTGCTAACATAATCCTAATAGACTTTAGCATTGCTAACGGTGAGAAAGTCTCATCATAGTCAATTCCTTGAATTTGTCGGAACCCCTTCGCGATAAGTCATTCTTTATAGACAGTCACATTACCGTTAGCGTCCGTCTTCCTTTTGAAAATCCATTTATTCTCAACGGTGTTTCGATCGTGAGGTAAGTCCACCAAAGTCTAAACTTGGTTTTCGTACATGGATTCCATCTCATATTGCATGGCTTCAAGCCATTTGTTGGAATCCGGGCTCATCATTGCTTCATCATACATCATAGGGTCATCGCTTCCATCTACCATGAAATTTAGGATTGGATTACCGTATAGTTTAGGAGTTGCACGAACCATACCCGACCTGCGAGGTTTGGTAGCACTCTCTATCGGAGTTTCATGAGGAGGGGGAGGTACCTCATCATCATTTCCTTATTCCATTGGTGGAGTCAACACTGGAATAGATTCTGGCGCTGTGCTACTCGCCACTTCAAGAAGAGAAGGTTCAATAACCTCATTGAGTTCTACCTTGCTACTACTCACACCTTTCGAGAGAAACTCTTTTTCTAGAAAGGATCCATTCTTGGCAACAAAAACCTTGCCTTCAGATCGGTGATAGAAGGTGTACCCAATTATTTATTTTGGGTATCCTATGATGATGCATTTTTCCGCTTTGGGTTCGAGCTTATCAAGCTTCTTCACATAAGCATCGCAGTCCCAAACTTTTAGAAATGACATCTTAGGTTTGTTTCCAAACCATAATTCATACGCTGTCATTTCAACGGATTTTTATGGTGCCCTATTTAAAGTAAATGCAGCTGTCTCTAATGCATGACCCCAAAATGACAGTGGCAAATCGGTAAGGGACATCATAGATCGTACCATATCTAATAAAGTTCGATTATTATGCTCCGATACACCATGTAGAAACTATTCCACATTGTCTCATGTGTGTGCCAAACTCGTAACTAAGATATTCTCCTCCATGATCGGATCGTAGAAACTTGATCTTTCTATTACAATGATTTTCTACTTTACTCTGAAATTCTTTGAACTTTTCAAATGTTTCAGACTTGTGTTTCATTAAGTAGTTATACCCGTATCTACTTAAATCATCCGTGAAGGTTACAAAATAACCATATCCGCCACATGCGGACACACTCATTGGACCACATAAATCGATATGTATTATTTCCAATAAGTCAATCGCTTGTTCTGTTGTTCCAAAGAATGGAGTTCTAGTCATCTTTCCCATAAGGCATAGCTCACATGTCTCAAATGATTCATAATCAAGTGATTCTAGTAGTCCATCAGAATGGAGCTTCTTCATGCGTTTAACACCAATATGACCTAAATGACAATGCCACATATATGCAGCAATATCATCATTCAACTTGATTCTTTTGGCATTCACGTTATGAATATGTGTATCACTAATATCAAGATTCAAAAAAATAAACCATTCAACATAGGTGCATGACCATAAAAGATATTATTCATATGAAAGGAACAACCATTATTCTCGGATACAAATGAATAACCGTCTTACATTAAACATGATCCAGACATGATCTTCATGCTTAATGCAGGCACATAATAACAATTATTTAGGTTTATTGTCAATCCTGATGGTAGATGAAGTGGTATCGTCCCGACAGCGATCACATCAACCTTCGATCCATTGCCTACATGCATCATCACTTCATCCTTCCCTAGTGGTCGACTATTCCTTAGCTCCTGTTTCGAGTTACATATATTAGCAACCGAACCAGTATAAAATACCCAGGTACTACTTCGACTACTAGTTAGGTACACATCAATAACATGTATATCATATATACCTTTGTTCACTTTCCCAGCCTTCTTATATGCCAAGTACTTCGGGCAATTCTGCTTCAAGTGACCAGCCCCTTTGTAGTAATAGCACTTAGTATTGGGCTTAGGGCCTCCTTTGGTCTTCTTCTCAAGTGCAACAACAGATTTGTTGTCCTTCTTGAAGTTACCTTTAGGCTTGCCTTTCTTGCCTCTTTTCTTGAAACTAGTGTTTTATAAACCATCAACACTTGATGTTCTTTTTTATGTCTACCACGGTAGTGTTAAGCATAGCTACGAGTTCAGTGAGCAACTTGTTCGTGCCATTCATCTTGTAATTAATTACAAACCCTTTGTAACTTGGTGGGAGCGATTGCAGAACCCTGTATGTCGTGAGATCGCTGGAATCTCACATCCCAGTGTCTCAGGTGTTGAGCGTAGCCCGTCATCTTAATGACATGCTCATTCACAGAGTTGTGCTCCTCCATCTTAGCGTTAAAGAACTTATCGGAGATCTCATATCTCTCAGCATGGATTTGGTCCCCAAACATAGTTTTGAGTTCCTCCACCATGACATCATCATTAGTAAGTTCAAAGCGCTTTTGGACTTCGGGCTCCAGCAACTGAAGGATCGCACACTACACAAGAGTGTAGTCATCAAATTTCACGTCATACGTGTCACGCTCTTCTTGAGTTTCACTAGATGCTGGTGCGTCACCTAATGGATCGTACAATACATAGGACTTCTTCATGCCCATGAGGATAATTCTCACATTGCGGTGCTAGTTGGTGAAGTTAGACCCATTGTCTAGCAGTTTTTCTTTCTCAAGGAATGTATTAAAATTGAATGCAGGGGGTGCCATGATCTACAATATATTTGCAAAGACTATTTAGACAAGGTTTAAACAAATAGAGTTCAAGTAAATTCTAAAATTTCTTATAATAACTCCCACTCAATATGACATCCCTCTAGTCATTTTAGTGATTACACGAACCAAATTCACTATGCCACGGCCGATCATGGTGGTGTAGCTCCAATGGCGAGCATCGTATGGGCATCATATCTTCCATACGACTTGTGCTTTACCTTTCGGTTCATGTTCCGTGGCCATGTCTATACATGCTAGGCTAGTCAAGTAAGAACCTTAGTACTCGCGTGTGTAAAACTGTCTTACACCCATTGTATGCGACCGTAGAATCTATCACACCCGATCATCACGTGGTGCTTTGAGACGATGAACTTTATTAATGGTGCATACTAAGGAAGAATATGTTATTATCTTGATATTTAGTGGGAGGGGTCATCTTATAATGCTACCAAGGCAATCAAATACTACCTAGGCGATCGAATCAACACAAAATAAGATGCATCAAAGGATAAACAGCATATGCATATATAATGTGATACGATATGGTCCTTCTCGCATTCGATCTCCATCTTGTGCATCTTGGTATGATCTCCATCATTCCAGCGGTGTGCCACCAAGGTCCATGGGCCACCACCATGGTTGTTCTCCACTAATCTAATTACATGGATTTTTATTTTCCGGCACGCAGGCCATAAAATAAAATAACAAACATATGGCTCCTACCGGTTGTTTTACAATAAAACACATTGCATACAATAATATTTGTATCATAGACCATATCACATCACATGCCCTACAAAAACAAGTTAGACTCCTCTATTCTATTTTTGCATATTTTACGCGGCTTTGGGATTTCTAGGAGAGAACTGCTCTACCCACAAATTTTAGCCACAATGTTGACAATCAAGTTATTTCCAAACTGTTGTAAATTAGATCACGATTATGTTGGGATAGACAGACACCCGCTGAGCAACTTATGCAATACAAGTTGCATGCCAAGCATAGATAGGTCTCATGTGCGAGGACATGTAAAGTTAGTCCAGGCCGCTTCATCCCAACATGCCACCATGATCAAAATTTACGCAAGTATGAAACAACAATACTATCAACTCCCACATCTCTATGTGTTCTAACTGTACAAAGCATCTACGCATAGATACAGCTCTGATACAATTGATGGGGTTCGTTGCATAGAAAATAAAAAATTCTACAGTTGCAACCACCAAGATCATATCTAGGAGATACATGTAACGGTTTTAGATGGACTCACCCTCAAAGACCGTAATGCGGAATAATATTCCTGCAAACAAACATGGATGGTGTAGAATGTACTCGGCCGTCCTCAAAGACGCGCAGACGATCAACACCACAAGAGTCAGCGCCTCCGTAACGGTGTGCCGACGTCTCCCGATTCCTTGCTCCAGCCGGGCAGCGGAAGTAGTGGATCCCCAGGAACTCCAGTAGTGCTACACCATGGTAGAGATGGTGGAAGGGAAGATCTCGAGCATGGCTTCGTCTAAGCACCTTTTCTAGTGGCAATAGGCAAGGCTAGCAAGAGGGAGAAGATGCCAACCAAAGGGCATATGAGAGAATGGGCAAGTGAGAGTGTGTGAGAGGAGGAGGTCTCCACCTCCTTTTATAGGGGGAGGGAGGACAGCCCCCACCCATGTCCAGTGCCCCCTATCCTCCCTCATTCATGTGGTGGACTCTCCACTCATATAATTTCAAATTCCACTTTCTCACATTTATTCTCTACTCAAAAACCAAAGGTCTTTCCATTAAAGAAAAAGAACGTTAATTATCTTGTTTTAATGCAACTCAATTTAATGAACACTTTATTTAATGAGTACTTCATTTAATGAACACTTCATTTAATATTAAAATTTTGATCCTTTGCTTTGTTTCGATATCCCGAAACTATTTCGGCAGATTCTATGGAAAAATTCATGTGATGTCCATTGTCTTCCCATGTGTTCCCTATCCGCTCAAATGCATTGACTAACCTTAAGTTTTTTCTCCCTATGGGTTCGAGACTTTCTCCGATCCATAATCATCAGTGGGATCTGGAGATCCATAATGACTCCCACTAGTTCCACGAAAATCCAATGATTGTCTGAACCTTTTTCGCTATAATCAAATTCTTTTAGTCTCGCGATATATTACTTGTCCGAGATTCAATCACTCAGTATCATCTATACCTTGTTTAATCTCGTTCCCGACAAGTACTCTTTTTCTCGTTCCTGTGATATAGCATTCTAGTGATCAAATCACTTGCTTGCAAGCTATATCAATGTGATATCACCGAGAGGGCCCTGAGTATATCTCTCCATCATATGGATGGACAAATCACATTCTTGATCCACGAGCCTCAACTAACACTTTCTAAGTACCCGACGACACCTTTATATCAAAGTGCCCAGTTACGAAGTGACGTTGATGTAATCAAAGTGCCTTTCCGGTGAACGTGATTGACGTGATCTCATGGTCTAAGGACATTGAGTTACTACGAATGTGATAACAATATAAACTTGAGGACATGATCATATTGTTACATCTACTTCGGGTGACTATTCATCATATCATTCTCCAATGATATGACCCTATTATTAACAACATCCAATGTTCATGATTAGAAAACCTATGATCATCAGTTAATCAACAAGCTAGTATAAAGAGAGGCTTTACTAGGAACCTTTTTGTTTATAAATCACACATGTATTAATGTTTTCTATTAACACAATTATAGCATAAAAAATAAACATCTTTTATAAACCTGGAATAGCATAATAACCACTTTATTATTGCCCCTCGGGCATATTCCTTTCAGGACGCCATGCTTGGTCTCGTCGAAGATCTCCAGATCTCACCGATATATGCCATGGAGACGTATTTCCTGGATCTACCACGTTCGTCCCCCAGCTCCCTGGATCTTGCCAGGTGTCGAGAATCCACGATCAATGTGCGTAGGTGATGGTGTCATTGCCGAGTGGGGCATGGCGTTGCTGATTCAAACCTCCTCCTCTAACTCAATCGAGATTCCTTCGCGACGGAGATCCCGCACACCTCGTCGACGACGGGCCTCTCAACCGCAATTGCTCGACCTGATCAACCAGTTGCGTCCCTCTCAGAGCTCCCTCCACCACCACCTTCGCATAGCTCTTTCGCGTAGTCGCGTATGGGGCCACCGGCGTGGGGAGACAGTCTTAGTATGGAGATGACCGGATTGGACGAGGGATCGCTGACGCAAAGGCGCGCATTGGTGTCGTGAGAGCTCATCCCATGGGTTATTCCATCAGATTTTTATAGAGCAAGCCAAATCTACCTCCTTACTAATGGCAGTTTTTTGTAGAGCAAGACAAATACAAACAATACCATTTGTTTTCTATCCTACTCTTTCCGATGATGTTTGGTCAGTGGGTACCATGATACTTGATAGAGAAGGAAGATGCCCTAGGCACGTGGTCTTCCTAGGGTATCCAGGGAGGAGCGGTCAAATAAATAAATGGGTGCGTGTAGCTTGTTTTTCGATGGTTAATTTTTTAAGGATTTTCCCTGATCCGTGACTTGTAAACTATCAAAATTTAAAAATAGATATTAAAGATTTTGTGCATCTATTAATATGGAGGTCGGGTTCTTGATCCCTAGTGTTTCTATTCCCACACACGACAGACCGGTCACCCCAAAATATTTGCAGTATATGTAGACATTAGTCGTTGTATTGGAAACAGCTGTGCTTAAGAAGGCTAGATAGAGGTGTGGGCAAACGGCAGAAAAGCTCTCGACGGTGTCCATGGGCGGGATTGGGTACAAGCAAGCGTAGCGTGACACAATAAGTACCTAGGTTCAGGGCCCTCGTGTGGAGGTAACACCCCTACTCATGCAATCTGAGTACATATAGGCTGGGGGAGCGATCTTACTGGCCAGTATAAACTATCTAGCTACTCAAATGCCAACCGATGCTACGAGAGCTTTGCCCCACCTTATATAGGCTGGGGGAGCGATCTTACTGGCCAGTCCGGCTGGCGGGTCCCACAGGCGGGCCCCATTCGGCTGGTCATCTACAGTACAGAGTAGTGGCAGGTCTCGTCGAGAGTACGGGCCGTGCTGCCATCGTGGGTACAGTGAACACCGTGCAAGGCTGTTGTCAACAACCGGCCAATGTGCCTCCGTCAGCCACAAAGTCTTTGGTATGGTCTCGTAGTGGTGTGTCTTGTCGTTGTACCAGGGAGTACCATGCACTGTGCAACACGTCGCCATGCCTCTGTCTTGATTGCGCCCGCCTACGTCTGTGTAGCCGGATCCGTGTCTTGCCGCCCTTCCTTGTTCCGGCTACTGGCTGGTAGCCGGGACAATGCGCCTACGTCCGGCTACGATCTACTTAGCCGGATGTGAGCCGGCTGCCTTTGTTCTTGTCTGGCCAGGCCACCCGGGGGTCATCCCCTGACACTAGCCCTCGAGCATGTGTGGATTTTGTCCTTAGGTGAAATGTGCGCGCTCCTTCTTGTTTTTTAATTTTTATCAGGCTCACGGTTGCGCTGCCCATGATGTCAGTGCTAACGCCAGCCACGTGCGCACACGCCATCATTGTGCTGCCGCACATAGCGTCGCGTACCAATCGCACGTTGCGTGCATCACCTAGGGAACCGCCGCCTGCCTCTTCGGTTTCTGCCCCGAGATGTTCTGCGTGTGCGGTGCCATCACATGGGATCCGGAGACGTTAGCGGGGATGTGGCGCGGCCCAGCGGGCGCCACGCGGCGACCCAGATGGTTGCCCTCCCCCGGGGTTAAATACCGCCCGGGGGAGCGATTCTCCCCACCCCCGCATTATGCCTTCACCATCTTCATCCCCACGCGCTCTGCTTGCCCTTCTCTGCCTTCGCTTGCTCGCTGTCGAGAATGCCGCGTCGCCCGGGTAAGTCCTCTGCCTTTCCTTTGCCTACTGTTTCTTGCTTTGCGCGCTCATCCGGCTAATGCTCCATCTTTTCCGTTGCGACAGAACTTTCCTTGCATCCTCCGAGAGGAGGGCGAGACTCCCCTCTAGGTCTTCACGGCTGACCTTCCTGAGCCGCGCACACGATGATCCGACGAGGAATCCGACGGCGACGCCGATGTCTTCCCTAACCGGAACGACGAGCCGGTGAATGACCCCCACGTGCCGGTTGTAGAGGAGGAGGAGGCCGCTCCGGCTACCGAACCTAACCGGCATTGGACGGCGGAGGGCGACTCCAGCCGGTCCACCGCCGGAGGAAGCGGGTCCAGCTGGACCGCGGTGGAGGAACTAGCCACCAAGAGGAGTCAGACAAGCATGCTGCCCCTGGGCCGAGATGGCCGCAAGAAGGCGGCGCCCCCCCGTTGTCCAAGGGTAAGGCATGTTTCCTTCCCCGATGGATTTTTGCTTGTCTTTTCTACTCTTTTCTTTTCGGTTATTCTAGCCTGCTTATTTTTCTTTTTATTACTGGCCATGTCTTTGCTCTTGTAGCACGCTGATCTCCGTCAACGCTGCCAGTCCTGCGCGCACGCCCCTCCTGCTGATCCGACCTCCACCGCCGCTACCACCCCTTCACCACCGCCCAAGGACTTCGCCGCTGCCCCGCGCGGATCTGGCTACGGGAACCAGGGTCGATGATGCCCCACCGACTACCGTAGCCCAGCCGGGCACCGCCACGCCGAGTCCGAGCAGCGGCAGAGGCTCCCCTGTGGTGGCAAGGGCGTCCGCAGCCTGCAAGGAGTTGGTGGTGGTGGCCGACGACAACTCTGACGGTGAACCCAGGGAGGGGTGGCACGTGGTGCTCCACGAGGCAAAGGAGTCTCTGACCGTCAACGTCACTAGCGACTCCACCTCCTCCTCCGCATCCTTGGCCGCTCTAGCCTCTACCTTGGAGGTGGCGGTGAAGGAGGTTAAGCTTCTCGAGACCTCGCTCGGGGATAGCCGGACGCTAGAGCAGAAGCTCGTGGCGGTGAACGGCACCTCCCAGAGTAAGTCCCCTTATCCGGTTACAGTTTCCTCTTTTGTCTTTCCGCCTTTTTTATTGACATTCGGCTGTGCCTTTAGCCGTCATGGTATGCACCCAGCGGGAGATCGACCGGCTGACCAAGGCGAACGACCGCCTCAGCCGGTCCAAGTCCTCCCTCCACCTCCAGAACAAGGAATGGCACTCCAAGGCAGATAAGCTAGGGGTTGTCATCAAGGAGCACGACAACACCCTTGCCAGCCAGGCCCAGGCCTTCGAGCTCTTTGACACCCAGTGCAAGGACCAGGAGAAGGAGGTCAAGCGGCTCGTGGAGCGGGAGAAGGCCCTTCTAGAGGAGCTGATGCAGGTTGGCTGCACTGCCAAAGGTAAACCTTCTTGCCGACTCACCTTTCCTTGTCCGGATTTAGTAGCCAGACCTGACTTTCTTTTCTAATATCTTACTATCTCAGCGTAGACCTGCTAGCTTACAACCGGCTCCAGGAGAACTGGTCGGGCAAGTAGCCCACCTCCTAGGAGCTCGTCGCCCTTCTTGGTGAGGAGGCCACAGAGCTGCGGAAGGCTGCCCACGCCATCTTTGACTTCTTGTGGCCAGATGCGGTCATGCCAGACACCATCGCCTAGCTGGCAGGAAGGTTGCGGAGGTTCCGGCTGCCCTCGACCGGCTAAGGGACCTAGCAGTGCGAGTCGGAGCGAAGATGGCGTTGGCGCTGATGCTCTCCTAGTACAAGGACGCGCGCGTCAAGAAGATCAACGAGGCTTCCGCGCTGGCGCAAACCTCGCTGCTGTCCGCCAGGCTCACCCTGAACTCTGTGCTTCCACCATCAAGGTTGCCGGCTACACCGACATCAACGAAGTCCTCACCGACTCGGAGTCTGCCGGGACGTCGGAGACGGAGGTCGAGCCGACACCACGGCCGGAAGGTGGAGACATCAGAGCTGAAATGTCTAGCGCACCTCCTCCTCCGCCAGAAGCCACGGCCAGCTAGGACCAGCCACATGGCAAAGGCCCCGCCGCCTAGATCTAATCCCCGGGATGCCGTGTGGAATTGTAGTAGTTTTCTGTTTTTGTTGAACCTTTGTCTGTGCATCGGTGAACTTGTGGGAGCTTCGACTCCCCTTATCTTTATATATTTGAACATGTTTGCATTTTGATCTTCCTTCTGATTTTCTGTACTTTGTGTTTATTTCCTCTTTTACCGATTAGGCTTGCCCGAGTATCCTTGTCCGGCTAAACTCCTTTAGTCGTATGACTACCGATTCCAGTGGGGGTGCGCCAGCGCACCCACTGGGTGTAGCCCCCGAGATTCGGAGTTCTTGGCAAAGATAAGGACTTCGAATCTTCTCTCCTTTCTTTCCCGCGGCCTTTTATTATATTCTGGATAAACACCTTTAGCTGGACAACCTGGCCTTTCTTGACCATCCAGACAACCACAACCAACAGCGGGGGGCGCCAACGCACCCACTGGGTGTACCCCCAGAGATTCGGAGTAGTTGGCGAAGCCAAGTGCTTCGAACCTTCTCATCTTTTCTTGCCCTAGCCCTCACCTAGGCCCGATCATCCGGCTAAACTCCTTTAGCCGGTTGGAACTACATGATTCCACTGGGGGCGTGCGAGCGCACCCAGTGGGTGTAGCTCCCGAGATTCGGAGCACTTGGCGAAGGCAAGGACTTCGAATCTTCTCTTATTTGCTCTTGATAGCTGACTCGGTGTAGTCGTGCAAAACAAACATATAGATAGATTTGTTTAATACATTAGTCGGTCAGTACGCGCTTTTTAACCGGCATATGGACTTTGGTTTGTTTCAGAAACTAGCTTGCGCTTCTCTGGACACTTAGTCATTTTCTCGTGCGCTCTGTTGTTTATGTTGCGTCCTTGCCAGGCAGTTGGGTTGCGGTCTTGAGCCGGAATCAAAGGGAGCTGACAACACAATGTGCACGGTACTGGTGGCTCAGTAGCCGGAAAATCCCAAACTAGGCACAAGACCGGAACATCCAATATGTCGCATCTTTTCGCTGTTTTTCATGTGGGCTGCCTCGGGCCTTTTCTCTTGCTAGCCGGATAGTCGAGTTGCAGTCTATAGTTGAGACGAAGAGTGGGCCTAAAACACCATCGTACACTACTCAGTCGGTTTATAGAATTAGAAGGTCGGGCCAACTGGCAAGCCCCCGGGTAGGGGTTCCCGGAGCCGGAAAAACTGAGTCAAATAAGGAGGAACATGAAAATTTCTAGCAAGGAGCCCCCAAGTGTCTCTCGAGGTTCCACATTTTTCATTCATAGGGTTCGTGGGATACATACACTATCAGACGACTAGGTGTAAAATGAATAGAGTAGGGCCGCGTTCCAGGGGCGTTCTGTCTCCTCGTCCGACTTGTTCGTCTTGTTCTTGCATGGCTGCTACACGTCAATGAGGTAGTAGCAGTTGTTGTGCAGCGCCTGGCTGATGATGAAGGGGCCCTCCCAAGGCGGCGACAACTTGTGCATGCCCTTCGTGTCTTGTACTAGTCGGAGAACTAGATCGCCCTCGTGGAATGCGACAGGTCGTATTTGGATCGAATGGTAGCGATGCAGGCTTTGCTGGTACAGCGCCGATCTAGACAGTGCCAGCTCGCGGGCTTCCTCGAGGAGGTCCACGCCATCCTCCCTTTACTCTTGGTTGGCCTTCTCAACATAGAGGATCTTGCAGGGCGAGTCGAACTCGATGTCCGCAGACAGGACGGCTTCCAAGTCGTAGACGAGGAAGAACATGGTGAAGCCGGTTGATTAGTTCGGGGTGGTGCAGAGGGGCTTCTTCGTCTGTGGTACCAAAGTTAGCAGGCTAGTGCATGGCGGTACCTAAGTTGCCTGAAATTACCGTGTTCCGAAAAGTTGGGCCGCCAACTACTGAGAGGGTCCATTTCGAGGCAAACTCATCTCACCCCTGCCAAATTCAAACATTCTGTTAAACTGCCCCGTGAAGTAGACGGCCGGGACCCTCATATCGGTCATCTGTCCATGATGCGGGCGCCAACGTGGCAACCTCTTAGGCAAATCGAGAAGCTAAGTGGATTGGATGCGTTGACCAATTTCACAAATCCATTCCCAGCTTTCCCCTAGCACCGGCGGTGTCGGAATCCACCCTCCAGGCAGGACGATCCCTTCGGACATTTGACTTCCGGTGCCAAGTTTCTGCGCCTAGTCGCTGATCCCGAGCTCCAATGGCGCATGCTGTAGCCGTCGTTGCGAGGCTCTAGCCTGCCTCCACCGCCGACGAGCCAAGCAGCTCGGAGGATGGCAGATCCTACTATCAAGAAAGAAGAAGTTAAGTCTACAAGCGGGTGATCTACCCTTCTATTTTCTATTCGCACTAGTTACAACTGCTAGCTGGCTACTGAACCTCAAATTGTTTGTTAGCCCAACACTGACAAACATATTTTGTCCACAGTTTTCTGTCAAGTGGGATCTGCGTGGACCCCCCTTACCTGGTTACGGTAGTCCTCTATAGGTACGACTCTAAGTGCAAGAAGTATGGACACCATTGTTTCACGATGGAAGAAGCGCATGCGCAGATCTACACTATATCTGGTATGGTTGCTGCTCTGCGTAATCATGTTGAATTATGGCCGAAGCAGACTACAAAGTTCAGCTTCATGGATGAACGTGGCATCATGGTTCCTATAACGTGTGACAGTTAGCTAATTGGGTTGATGAAAAGGTATGCTTCGCTGCCATGTTTGAGCTGAAATGTGATGTACTAGATGTGGAAGCTGTTGTAACTGGGAGTCGCCCTTCTGTTCTTGGATAGGGTGGTTGCTTGAACCCAATTAGCTCCTGTTAAGCAAAGGTCTCTTGGGGTTCGCATGTTTGTGCTGAATTGTAATTTTTGTTTTATTTACTCTATAGATATTGGGCAGTTATGCAACAGTCTTTTTTCTTTGACAGGAAGCACCTCAAGGTTAGAAACATGACTGCCGGGTCAGTCATTTTGCTGCCCGAAGAAATTAAAAATGAGTGGAAAGATGTCATTTTGCTGCCCGAAGAAATTAAAAACGAGTGGAAAGATGATGCTGGAAACGATTCTGGTGCCCATTGTCCCGGTGATGCAGAATACGTGAAGCTAAGAAAATTGGCACCGAGGAAGAGGAAGAAGGCAGGAAATGAAGAAGCCATTGGACGTGAAGGCTTGGCACCTAGGCTGCGAAAGAAGGCTGCTGGCAATGAAGATGCATAGTAATGTGTTGAACCTGAACCTATATATGTAATTCTGTTAAATTCTGATTGCTCTATGTGTGGCATGTTGCTGGGTGAAACAATCTACCCACGTTCTCTGAGTAAAATGTACCGCGACTTAGGGTTTGGAAATGCCTGAGTCAGTAGTTGAATCCGAAATTGTGATTGTGCCACTACTATCTGAAAACAAGGATCCATTGGTTCCACGATTGCTGAGGGGCAGGAGGTCTTCAAATACGACGGAATGTAAGTGGCACAGAAATAAATTATTTAAGCTGCCACACTCCACGAAGCAGCAACTTATTTCAGATGCTGCACAACGACGTGGCAACATAAACAGCAATGTTCTCACCGATAATGCCCAGATGAGGAGGAAATGGGTACCACTTTCTGGCCTAATCTTGAGCCCGTCTATCTCACCGCCTCTCTGCTCCTGCATCCCCTACATCTGGCGAAGCTCCTGGATCTCTAGTAACCAGGTGTACGTGCTTCCACTTTATAAATTGTGGTTGTGCCATTTGCATGCGGCACAATCCACATAGATTACATTTAAACAAACCACCAATGTCAGAATACACTAGTAGAAAAGGTGTCTTTGGTCCATGGTCACGTTCCCAATCTGGGACAGAGATCTAAATCGAGGCAGAAATCTATCTAAATCACAAATTCTTCCACAAATTAATCGAGACAGAGATCTAAATCGAGGCATTTCATTACTTCAACCACAAATTCTTCTAAACAAAGGTGCGATTGCACATCCTACATTAATTCAACCACTAGTCAACAATTTCACTTCCGCTGCCACTGTCCTCTGAGCCGCCGGCTTCCTCATCGCTGTCGGACGGAACCTCCACGATGTCCGCATTGTTCGCGAGACGGAGCACCTCTTCGCGTCAAGCAGCGGCGATGACGGTGTACTTGGTCCCTCCAGGGACGGACCAGAACCTCTCCCGCCCTTCTCGGTTGCTGAGATCTCGGTGCGCCATCTGCCCGTCAACGATGTGGTTGCCAATCTTGGCCTTCCGCTCCTTCTTGAATAGCGCCAGCCAATACGGGCTGGCCGCCGCGTACCGGGGCAGCGCCCTCTTCTACGCGGGCATCTGGCAGCTGCGCGCCGCGATTTCGCTCAACAACTCGGCTCGGCTAGGTAGCGGAGCCACCGGCACCCCCGCAGAGCTGATGCGCCATCCGTGGGGCACCTTCGCGGCTGGCGGCACGAGGATGTCGAAGTTCGCGAACATCACTGCCTCGTACAAGTTCAGATCGGGCATCTCCATGGCGGCACGGTGGAGATTGGAGAGGATGAGGGGATGGACTTTGAAGCGACGTGCTGTGGCGCCTCCTATTTGTACACGAGGACGACGAAGCAATGATCAGACAAAAGAAGTAATGCGGGGTCAGACAAAAGAAGTAATGCGGGGTCAGAGCAATTTTTTTCCTCCCTGGAATCCGGGACCAATAGTTCAGACCGCTAGGTCAACAAGTACAAATATTACAACTTAAAAAGGCACGGAGATTAAGCTAAATAGAACTAGTCATCACACATCTCCTTGATCTTCCTAATCTTGGCCCGATGCGCATCTTCCTGCGAGAGCAAGGATCAAATTGTATGCTCCTTCCTTTTAGCATCTTCCTTGCACAGCTTCAATTGTTTCTCTGCATTTTTCCTCATGCACTTATCAATACTCGTAGTTGTGTACTGCAGGATTTTGGCCTGGTGGAGATCATTCCTTGCTTGAGTCAGTTCTTGCTCTGCTTTAGCCTTCAGGGCTAACGCCGCATCCCTTTCCTTCTCGACTTTGATAACCTTGTCTTGCACCCACCTGAGATCTCGCTTATGCTTGGTCGTGTCAACTGGTTCCCATAGCTTCTTCTCAACACTGTCAAGAAGTGAGCTGAATACGGATTCTTTCAACTCGACAGTCATTTCCCATAGTTTGTCCAGCGTTTTCTGCATCGATTTGGGCCACTCTGGATCTACCCATTTGACAACACCGCAACTTCCACCTTGCATCATTGCACGATGTCCTTGACACCGTAGAAACCTCCTGCCTATGTTTCGTCCTTCGAACGCTACAATAGCGGGCACATATCCATGTTTACATACCAGAGGACTGTCTTCATCCTCTAAACCGTGATAGTCGGAGTCATACATCGTCTGGTTGGCCTAACACATCATACGCTCATGAGTAAACAGATTAGATCTAGCTCAAAAAATAGATAACTGGCCATAGATGATAGAAATAGAGATGAGACGACTCACATCGAAATCACCGTCCCTGTTTTCACGACGCGTTTCCTCGCCGTCTCCCCTTGAACCCATGGCGAGAGGGGAGGGGGGTGGCTACCGGAGAGGGGATTGGGATGGAGGCACCGTCGGCTTGCGGCTACGGCAGGATGGGAGTGAAGTGGGGAAAGTGGCTTCGAGGGTAAGGAAGAGAAGTACAGGGAGGAAGAGAAGTAATGGGGACGTGACACTGGGATGTGGCCCACTGAACTCGTGAGAAGTGACACTCGCAATAGGGGAGCGCCCGGTGTTGCCAGTTTGTCCAGAGCAAGCGTGGCCAATCATGCCGCAGAACAGCCTACTCGCGGAACGCTCTCACGAAGACCATCCCAATCGTCCAAGCGCCCCAATCGAATTGTATGTAACAATCGTCAAGCAGAACAACTGTGTTAGGGCATCCCTTCTAGAAGACTTGGTCTAACGGCTACCCATGCAATGACACAGTTGTATCCATGTGTGGTTTGTGAAAAGAACAGACATGCAATCACACTAGGTGGATCCATATGTGGTTTATGGAAGTAACAGACATGCAATGACTCTGGTTGTGATTCATGAAAAGAACAGACATGCAATGACACTGGTGGATCCATGTGTGGTTCATGGGAAGAACACACATCCAATGACACTGGTGGACTCTAGCTATGGTTCTTGAAAATAACAGACATGCAATGACACTGGTGGATCCATATGTGGTTTGTTTAGAAGAACACACATCCACTGACACTGGGTGTGGTTCATGAAAAGAACAGACATGCAATGACACTGGTGGATCCTTATGTGGTTTGTTTAGAGGAACAGACATGTAATGACACTGGTGGATCCACGTGTGGTTCATGAGAAGAACTGGCATGCAATGACACTAGGTGTGGTTCATGAAAAGAACAGACATGCAATGACACTGGGTGTGGTTCATGAAAAGAACAGACATGCAATGACACCGGTGGATCCATGTGTGGTTTATGGAAGTAATAGACATGCAATGACTCTAGCTATGGTTCATGAAAAGAACTGACATGCAGTGACACCGGCTGTGGTTCATGAAAAGAACAGACATGCAATGACACTGGGTGTGGTTCATGAAAAGAACATACATGCAATGACTCTAGTTGTGGTTCATGAAAGGAACACACATGCAATGACACTGGGTGTGGTTCATGAAAAGAACAGACATGCAATGACACTGTTGGATCCTTATGTGTGGTTCATGAAAAGAAAAGACATTCAATGACACTGGTGGATCCACGTGTGGTTCATGAGAAGAACACACATCCAATGACACTGGTGGATCCATATGTGGTTCATGAAAAGAACTTACATGCAGTGACACCGGGTGTGGTTCATGAAAATAACAGATATGCAATGACACTGGGTGTGGTTTATGAAAAGAACAGACATGCAATGACTCTAGCTGTGGTTCATGAAAAGAACACACATGCAATGACACTGGGTGTGGTTCATGAAAAGAATAGACATGTGAAAGGGTAATTGCCCCTATGTGTGGTTTTGGTGATTAATGACAATCCCTATGGACTAATGTTTTCATTGAGTTTATATGAAGGAATATTCCATAGGTCATGCTTGCAGTCCATATGTTGGATTCAAGTATGGGTGCCATGAAGATAAAGATATACCTTGAGTTTTGGCATCAAGATCATCAAATTGAAGAGAAGAATATGATATGTTCAAGATCTTGAGAGTGTGATCTCAGTAGAAGAATTCAAGATAGGGCTCTAAGCCGTTGTCATGATAGCCTCATTAGTTGAGCTATGGTTGACTAAGATTTAGAGCATGTAATCAAATGAAGAATTCTTTATGTACCTTAAGATATTGAGATGGAGCATGAGAAGATACTTGGTTGACCAATACAAAGAGTGAAGAGTGATTTCAAGTTGGTCAACACATGAAGCATAAAGAATGTACCACATGGATCTTGTGGTATGGGTTGAGAAGGGCAAGTTCAAGATAAGCATCTCGAGAAGATCATTTGCTTGAAGCTTGCCGTCCATATTGGTGATAATGGACATGTTAAGATGTGTCCTAGTGAAGCTATCCCATAGTGGTGTATGGGGGAACAAATTATGAGTCTTCACGAAGCAACAATGATCAAGTGATGCATTCCGGCTTGGATGGAGCTTGAAGCGTTGTCATCAAGATCAAGCGCGATGCGCAAGGCAAAGTTATGTCCTTGCTAGGTTTTCCTTTTACTGGTCTCAAGGTGGTTGTTGGGAGACCGGGTTATAGGATAGATAGCCACACTATCAAGAGGGGCTTTCGGTTGGGTAACTTGATCACATCATCATAGGGATCTCAATCCTTTGCATACTTTGCATCTTCCTATTTTGTTGCTTCTTGGTATTTTTTCTATGTGAGGTTCTTGAGCTTGTTGCTAGCTCTTCAACAAGCCCAAGTTCATCGAAAACGGAATTCGTATGCATCTTATATGGCGTTTTCGAGTTTGAAGGTTTTACCGGTTCTTCTTATAGGGAGGCTCCATACCTTTCCTCATTTTGTTCTATCTTCCTTTGTTGTACTATGATTTTTTCATGCACCATATTGTAGATCTTGTTGTCCTCGTCAAAACAAGCCCAAGATCATCGAAATCGGAGTCTGGATGCAAAAGTTATTGCGTTTTTCGTGAAGTCAGTTTCATCCCGGTTGTGGATCCGGTTCATTCGAGCCCCACACCGGACGGTCCGGTAGACCGGATCTCAGACCGGATTTTCCGGTTTTCGCAACCGAGTCTATTCCAGGTTGGCAAACAGAGGTATTTCGGTTTGTAGGTCGGTCCTCCGGCCTGGGGACCGAGTTTCCCGGTTCTAGGGCCGGTCCAGCCGACTTTGAAACCGAGTTTTCGTTGTTTTCTGTCCAACGGTCATATTTGCTTTTCCCTATAAAAGGGGGTTCTTCCCCCAACGTTTTTGGGTGTTCTTGACCATGAAATTGACCTCCATTGTTGAACCCCTTGAGCTTGCTTCCTCTCCCTTCCCTCTGATGATTCTTGCATCTTTTTGAGGGCTTTGGAAGAGGAGATCTAGATATACAATCCGCACCAATCAATTCCTCCTCTAAGTGAGGGGAACCCATTGGATCTAGATCTTGGAGTCATTGGTTGACTTCCACCATTGTTCTTCCTCTCTAATTCCTCCCTAGCACTTGTTGCTTTGGTGGGATTTGAGAGTGAGTGATTTGAATGCCCTTGGTGTTCTTGCTTTGCATTCTTGCTTAAGTGTTGAGCTCTCCACTACGATTTGTTCGAGTGAGAGACCGTGAGCTTGTTGCTCTTGGAGGGTGACCTCCTAGTTGGCTTGGCGGTTGGTGCCGCGGTGTCCTCTTCGTGGAAGATTGTGAAGAGACCCAGGCTTCTCCTTTGTGGAGCTTGTGAAGTGGTTGTGGAGCTTGCCATCTCCGGAGGAGGAAAATCTAGCCACAAGGAAAGGGCCTATTCCTTCGTGGGATAGACTCAGAGAAGAAGGTGAGCCTTCGTGGCGTTGGGAAATCCTTTGTGGAATCCCACACCTCTCCAACGTGACGTACCTTACTTGTAAGGGAACACGGGAATACATCTTCATCTCCGCGTGTCTCGGTTATCTCTATACCCGAGCTTACTTTCCTTGTGATAGCCATCGAGCTTGAAGTACTTATATCTTGCTTATCACTTATGGTATATTTATCGTGTGCTATCTTGCTTAGCTTATCTTGTTATTGGTTCACTTAGTTGAGCCTAGTGTATTTAGGTTTTGTGCTTCTAAAATAAACGTTAGTTTAATTCCGCATTCTATCAAGCCAAAACCGTAATAATTTTGAAATTGCCTATTCACCCCCCTCTAGGCGACATCTCTATCCTTTCAACATGCAATGACACTGGTGGATCCTTATGTGGTTCATGAAAAGAACAGACATGCAATGACACTTGTGGATCCTTATGAGGTTTGTTTAGAAGAACACACATGCAATGATACTGGGTGTGGTTCATGAAAAGAATACACATGCAATAACACTAGTGGATCCTTATGTGGTTTGTTTAGAGCAACAGACATGCAATGACACCGGCGTATCCACGTGTGGTTCATGAGAAGAACACACATCCAATGACACTGGTAGATCCTTATGTGGTTCATGAAAAGAACTAACATGCAGTGACACTAGGTGTGGTTCATGAAAAGAACAGACATGCACTGACACTGGGTGTGGTCCATGAAAAGAACAGACAGGCAATGACACTGGTGGATCCTTATGTGGTTTGTTTAGAAGAACACACATGCAATGACACTGGGTGTGGTTCATGAAAAGAAAAGACATGCAATGACACTGGTGGATCCATATGTGGTTTGTTTAGAGGAACAGACATGCAATGACACCGGTGGATCCACGTGTGGTTCATGAGAAGAACACACATCCAATGACACTGGGTGGATCCTTATGTGGTTCATGAAAAGAACTGGCATGCAGTGACACTGGTTGTGGTTCATAAAAAGAACAGACATGCAATGGCATCGGTGGATCCATGTGTGGTTTATGGAAGTAACACACATGCAATGACTCTAGCTGTGGTTAATGAAAAGAACACGCATGCAATGACACTAGGCGTGGTTCATGAAAAGAACAGACATGCAATGACACTAGTGGATCCTTATTTGGTTTGTTTAGAAGAACACACATGCAATGACACTGGGTGTGGTTCATGAAAAGAACAGACATGCAATGACACTTGTGGATCCTTATGTGGTTTGTTTAGAGGAGCAGACATGCAATGACACCGGTGGATCCATGTGTGGTTCATGAGAAGAACTGACATGCAATGACACTGGGTGTGGTTCATGAAAAGAATAGACATGCAATGACACTGGGTGTGGTTCATGAAAAGAATAGACATGCAATGACACCGGTGGATCCATGTGTGGGTTATGGAAGTAACAGACATGCAATGACTCTAGCTATGGTTCATGAAAAGACCTGACATGTAGTGACACCAGGTGTGGTTCATGAAAAGAATAGACATGCAATGAAACTGGGTGTGGTTCATGAAAAGAACATATATGCAATGACTCTAGTTGTGGTTCATGAAAAGAACACACATGCAATGACACTGGGTGTGGTTCACGAAAAGAACAGACATGCAATGACACTGGTGGATCCTTATGTGTGGTTCATGAAAAGAACAGACATGCAATGACACTGGTGGATCCTTATGTGGTTTGTTTAGAGGAACAGACATGCAATGACACCGGTGGATCCACGTGTGGTTCATGAGAAGAACACACATCCAATGACACGGGTAGATCCTTATGTGGTTCATGAAAATAACTGACATGTAGTGACACTAGGTGTGGTTCATGAAAAGAATAGACATGCACTGACACTGGCTGTGGTCCATGAAAAGAACAGACAGGCAATGACACTGGTGGATCCTTATGTGGTTTGTTTAGAAGAACACACATGCAATGACACTTGGTGTGGTTCATGAAAAGAACAGACATGCAATGACACTGGTGGATCCTTATGTTGTTTGTTTAGAGGAGCAGACATGCAATGACACCGGTAGATCCATGTGTGGTTCATGAGAAGAACACACATCCAATGACACTGGTGGATCCTTATGTGGTTCATGAAAAGAACTTACATGCAGTGACACTGGGTGTGGTTCATGAAAAGAACAGACATGCAATGACACTGGGTGTGTTTCATGAAAATAATAGACATGCAATGACTCTAGTTGTGGTTCATGAGAAGAACACACATGCAATGACACTGGGTGTGGTTCATCAAAAGAACAGACATGCAATGACATTGGTTGTGGTTCATGAAAAGAACAGACATGCAATGACTCTAGTTGTGGTTCATGAAAAGAACACACATGCAATGACACTGGGTGTGGTTCATGAAAAAATGATACTGGTGGATCCTTATGTGGTTCATGAAAAGAACAGACATGCAATATCACTGGTGAATCCTTATGTGGTTTGTTTAGAAGAACACACATGCAATAACACTGGGTGTGGTTCATGAAAAGAACAGACACGCAATAACACTAGTGGATCCTTATGTGGTTTGTTTAGAGGAACACACATACAATGACACTGCTGGATCCACGTGTGGTTCATGAGAAGAACTGACATGCAATGACACTAGGTGTGATTCATGAAAAGAACTAACATCCAATGACACTTGGTGTGGTTCATGAAAAGAATAGACATGCAATGACACCGGTGGATCCATGTGTGGTTTATGGAAGTAATAGACATGCAATGACTCTAGCTATCGTTCATGAAAAGAACTAACATGCAGTGACACTGGGTGTGGTTCATGAAAAGAACAAACATGCAATGACACTGGGTGTGGTTCATGAAAAGAACAAACATGCAATGACACTGGGTGTGGTTCATGAAAAGAACGGACATGCAATGGCACTGGGTGTGGTTCATGAAAAGAACAGACATGCAAATACTCTAGTTGTGGTTCATGAAAAGAACACACATGCAATGACACTGGTGGATCCTTATGTGTGGTTCATGAAAAGAACAGACATGCAATGACACCGGTGGATCCACGTGTGGTTCATGAGAAGAACACACATCCAATGACACTAGTGGATCCTTATGTGGTTCATGAAAAGAACTTACATGTAGTGCAACCAGGTGTGGTTCATGAAAAGAACAGACATTCAATAACACTGGGTGTGGTTATTGAAAAGAACAGACATGCAATGACTCTAGCTGTGGTTAATGAAAAAAACACGCATGCAATGACACTAGGTGTGGTTCATGAAAAGAACAGACATGCAATGACACTGGTGGATCCTTATGTGGTTTGTTTAGAAGAACACACATGCAATGACACTAGGTGTGGTTCATGAAAAGAATAGACATGCAATGACACTGGTGGATCCTTATGTGGTTTATTTAGAGGAGTAGACTTGCAATGACACTGGTGGATCCACGTGTGGTTCATGAGAAGAACTGACATGCAATGACACTAGGTGTGGTTCATGAAAAGAACAGACATGCAATGACACTGGGTGTGGTTCATGAAAAGAACAGACATGCAATGACATCGGTGGATCCATGTGTGGTTTATGGAAGTAACAGACATGCAATGACTCTAGCTATGGTTCATGAAAAGAACTGACATGCAGTGACACCGGGTGTGGTTCATGAAAAGATCAGACATGCAATGACACTGGGTGTGGTTCATGAAACGAACAGACATGCAATGACACTGGTGGATCCTTATGTGGTTTGTTTAGAAGAACACACTTGCAATGATACTGGGTGTGGTTTATGAAAAAAACAGACATGCAATGACACCGGTGGATCCTTATGTGGTTTGTTTAGAGGAATAGACATGCAATGACACCGGTGGATCCACGTGTGGTTCATGAGAAGAACACACATCCAATGACACTGGTAGATCCTAATGTGGTTCATGAAAAGAACTAACATGGAGTGACACTGGGTGTGGTTCATGAAAATAACAGACATGCACTGACACTAGGTGTGGTCCATGAAAAGAACAGACAGGCAATGACACTGGTAGATCCTTATGTGGTTTGTTTAGAAGAACACACTTGTAATGACACTGGGTGTGGTTCATGAAAATAACAGACATGCAATGGCACTGGTGGATCCTTATCTGGTTTCTTTAGAGGAACATACATGCAATGACACCGGTGGATCCACGTGTGGTTCATGAGAAGAACACACATCCAATGACACTGGATGGATCCTTATGTGGTTCATGAAAATAACTAACATGCAGTGACACTATGTGGTTCATAAAAAGAACAGACATGCAATGACATGCAATGACTCTAGCTGTGGTTTATGGAAGTAACAGACATGCAATGACTCTAGCTGTGGTTCATGAATAGAACTAACATGCAATGACACTGGTGGATCCTTATGTGGTTTGTTTAGAAGAACACACATGCAATGACACTAGGTGTGGTTCATGAAAAGAACAGACACGCAATGACACTGGTGGATCCTTATGTGGTTTGTTTAGAGGAACAGAAATGCAATGACACCGGTGGATCCACGTGTGGTTGATTAGAAGAACACACATCCAATGACACTGGTGGATCCTTATGTGGTTTGTTTAGAGGAATAGACATGCAATCACACAGGTGGATCCATGTGTGGTTTATGAGAAGAACACACATCCAATGAACTCTAGTGGATCTATCTTGGCATAATTTGATGTATTCCACGATGTATTTCATTGTAAAGACACTTTCCATTTTTATACTACTCAGTTTTTCCCTTGGTTTTATGTGGTACTACTTAGTTTTCCCCCCCCCCCTCTCTCTATCTTTCGTAGAAGCTCAAACCTATGCTCACCCTGTCTGCTACTCCCTGATTGGTTGTCACAGTTGTCACGTGGATCGTGCGCACCAATCGTTGATTTTGTGCGATCCAACGATGATCGTTGCACATGTCGTTCCCTTCACAGTACAACGTGAGACAGCACGGACTTCTCCCTCCGTGAGACTTCTACAGGAAGGAACATGATGCCGTCCATGGAAAAAGTCTTCGTGCGGTCATGTCAAGTTTAATCAAGTATGAAAAGCCTACTACTGCTACTACAACTCATGCACAGGGCAACGGGTTCATCGAGTGCACGGTTGTCGACGGGGCGCTGCTATTTATTGCCACTTGATTTTAATCAGACATATCCCATTTTTACGCAGCGCTCTCAATCTCACTTCCAACTGGGCCCTACCGCTAGTAAATTCCATGAGTCAAGGGCCCCCCTCGAGTAGATTTAACGTTGCTAGAAATTAGTTCCGTGCCACTTGCATGTAGTGGAATCGAGGGGTGCCATGAGCATGTTTTCAATGCAGCTCTAAAGTGGAGACTGTGGTTGTTTCAAAAAAAAGGGAACCGAAAAAAAGGGTGGAGATCATGGTAGCCCCCCGCCCACCACACGTGTCCACTCGAGGACTACGAACGGTCTGGTGTTTATAACCCCCCTCGACCTTCTTCTTCCATGAGCTCGTGTCATTTCCCCCCCCCCAGTCCGTCTATTCCCAAGACCCCAATCTACACCTGCCGCGCGCGCCGAAGCTCCCTCGTTTGCACTACCTCCTTCCCTTGGTGCGCCATGAAGCGTACGCGTGGAGATGATCCGGAGGTGAAGCTAGTTGAAGGCGCAGCAGCAGATGGCTCGGTCGTTGCCAAGCAGGCAGAGGCATCTTCTCTAGGCACGAACGCCGCTCGTCGCCGCGCCGTCAAGGGTGCGAACTCATCCGTCTAGCCAGTAGCCGTCGCCGCCTAGCAGCAGGTGGTAGCCGTTGCCGCCGAGCAGCAGGTGGTAGCCATCGCCACCGAGCAGCAGGTGGTAGCCATCGCCGCCAAGCAGCAGGTAGTAGCTGTCGCCGCCGAGCAACAGGTGGCCGACAACGTCGTGGTGCCAGCGGCAGATCTAGATGGGGGGAAGGCGTCAGGCGGAGGCAATCCGGTGATCTACATCGACGACCCCATCGCCGTTCAAGAAATCTTTGACGCAGTCGCGGAGAATTATGAGTTCGAGGAGGAGGTCCCTGATGAGGAGTTCGAGGTACTACATTGCTAGCTTCTCTAGTCGCAGCCGCAGTTTTCATTGTTCATACATAGGATTTGCTCAATCGTGTACAGATTCTTTTGCTCTTGAAGTAGGGTAGAGTATATATGATTCGATCGGTTGATTGATGCATCTGCCATCTAGTCACAAAACCCCAATCTGTCTAGTCACAAAACCCCAATCTGCTCATATGTCATCTAGTTGAGTTTGCTAGTTGAGTGCTGATTTCGATACACAGCGGGCCTATAACATTATATTTCTATTCCTTACTGAGCCCAATGATTCAATTTTGCCCCAAAATAGTGCAAGGGCATCGATGGTCTCATTTTCTTAGGGATGGTTAGTGGCCCTGAGGCAGCAATGCACATAAACAATATAGGTTGTGTTGTTGGTATTTTGGTTCTCCGACTCCATCGCTGAAAAAAATGAGGCCCTAATTTTTTCTCTCATATGGAACCTAAATATATAATATTTGTATTGTTTCTGATCTATGAATGCATTGTATGATGCATTTGTATATCCCTGAATATTGTTTTGTATGATTACATTTCAATTTCTTATTGTGGCTAATGATTCAAATTTGCCCCAGAGAGAGGCAGACACATTGGTGTCAAATTTTTACAGGGATGAGTGAGCGAACCTAGGGCCATGTACAAGATCAATATAAGCTGTGCAATTGTTACTTGGTTCGCTTACGCCATCTCTGTATAAACTTATGAGGCTGCAATCTTTATTCTACATTCACAGAACTATGATATTTGAATTATCTATTCCATGCATTCATAGTGTATAAGAATTACATTTTAGTTTGTCACCGAGGCCGATGATTGAAATTTGCCCCAAAAGAGTTCAAGGGGAGACACGTATAATGGTGTCGTGTTTTAGGGATGGGTTGGTGAACCTGAGGCAGCAATGCACACAAACAATATATGTTGTGTTGTTGGTACTTTGGTTCTCCAACTCCATCTTTGAAACAAATTATGAGGCCCTTGATTTATTCTCATATGGAACTACATATATGATCCTTGAATTGTTTCTGATCTTTTAATGATTGGTATGATGCATATGTATATGAATGGTTTTGATCATAAGTATTTTTTAACATGTACCTGAAGATTAATTGTTTGGTTTTTTATTTATAATTAAAATATTTAGGCTTGTTTTTGTACCTGACTATGTATATCTCTGAATAATGTTTTGTACAATTACATTTCAATTTCTTATTGTGGCCAATGATTCAAATTTGCCCCGAAAGAGAGGCAGACACATTGGTGTCAGATTTTTTTAGGGATGAGTTAGTCAACCTGGGGCGATGTACAAGAACAATATAGGTTGTGCAATTGTTACTTGGTTCGCTCACGCCGTCCCTGAATAAACTTATGAGGCCACAATCTTTATTCTACATTCATAGAACTATGATATCCGAATTATCTATTCCATGCATTCATAGTGTATAAAAATTACATTTTAGTTTGTCACCGAGGCCGATGATTGAAATTTGCCCCAAAAGAGTTCAAGGGGAGACACATATGATGGTGTCGTGTTTTAGGGATGGGTTGGTGAACCTGAGACAGCAATGCACACAAACAATATAGGTTGTGCTGTTGGTACTTTGGTTCTCCAACTCCATCTCTGAAACAAATTATGAGGCCCTTGATTTATTCTCATATGGAACTACATATATGATCCTTGAATTGTTTCCGATCTTTTAATGATTGGTATGATGCATATGTATATGAATGGTTTTGATCATAAGTATTTTTAACATGTACCTGAAGATTAATTGTTTGGTTTTTTATTTATAATTACAATATTTAGGCTTGTTTTTGTACCTGACTATGTATATTCCTGAATAATGTTTTGTACGATTACATTTCAATTCCTTATTGTGGCTAATGATTCAAATTTGCCCCAAAAGAGAGGCAAACACATTGGTGTCAGATTTTTTCAGGGACGAGTTAGTGAACCTAGGGCGATGTACAAGAATAATATAGGTTGTGCAATTGTTACTTGGTTCACTCACGCCGTCCCTGAATAAACTTATGAGGCTGTAATCTTTATTCTACATTCATAGAACTATGATATTCGAATTATCTATTTCATGCATTCATAGTGTATAAGAATTACATTTTAGTTTGTCACCGAGGCCAATGATTGAAATTAGCCCCAAAAGATTTAAAGGAGAGACACGTATGATGGTGTCGTGTTTTAGGGATGGGTTGGTGAACCTAAGGCAGCAATGCATACAAACAATATAGGTTATGATGTTAGTACTTTGGTTCACCAACTCCATCTCTAAAACAAATTGTGAGGCCCTAGATTTATTTTCATATGGAACTACATATATGATTCTTGAATTGTTTCTGATCTTTTAATGATTGGTATGATGCATATGAATATGAATGGTTTTGATCATAAGTATTTTTAACATGCACCTAAATATTAATTATTTGGTTTTTTATTTATAATTACAATATTGAGGCTTGTTTTTGTACCTGACTATGTATATCCCTGAATAATGTTTTGTATGATTACATTTCAATTTCTTATTGTGGCCAATGATTCAAATTTGTCCCAAAAGAGAGGCAGACACATTGGTGTCAGATTTTTTCAGGGATGAGTTAGTGAACCTGGGGCGATGTACAAAAACATTACAGGTTGTGCAATTGTTACTTGGTTCGCTGACTCTGTCCCTGAAGAAACTTATGAGGCTGCAATCTTTATCCTACATTCACTCTGATGCAATTATTTGCCATTGTGTTGGGATGAAATGATATATGGACCGATCAAACTATTGTTGAGATGCTTTATCTTTGATATCCATGGATATATTGTCTTACATATACATGTTGTCAATTCTTGAGTTGTAATACAATTCAATCATATGTATGAGTTCTAAGTTATGTTCTTAAAAATCAACAGGAGGATGATGATGAAGTGGACGATAGAAAGGTATCCAGGGACAACAAGAGCCGCTACGTGCTGAGGCGGTTACGATGTGGGCTAATCCGTTTCCACCGTAGGGGAGACTGTTTTGCCCATTCTGTGGCAGAGCAATCAACGTGGACCTCAACAGCATGATCCAGCATGCGGAGGGCGTTGGCAGAGGCGGAGGCAGAAGCCATAGGCCGATTACCTTGGCACGGCACGCAGCCTACGGCAAATTCCTCTGGGAGTATGTCAAGACTGGCATGTATCCCATCGACTAGGCTGTCGCTGCCTCCTGCTGATAAACCCCTGCCCTACTAGGCGTCTCTATGCCCCGGCCTCCTGCTGCAGCCCCTGCTTTTATTTTGTTCTAGTTAATTATTACATGTGTGTGGCATGTAAGACAATATATCTGTGGTGTCTCTGTTGAACCTTCTATATTAATCTACTCCTTTATATGGAGTGCCTTAAAGTTTCTAGTGTTCAATTATATTTATTGATCATGCTCATGCACACTAAAAAACATTTCTAGTGCTCGGTTATATTATAATTTTCAAGAAATACATCAACAAGTTAAATTGGTCGAAATTTTGTATTGAAGTAACTAAATGTATCACACACATAATAAACTAGAAACTAAAATCTAGTTCAAACACATAATGTATCACCACCACTTGTTGTCGTCCTTGACTTGCTTCCCCTTCAGCCGCTTGATGTCGCCATCGTCCTAAGATCCCTGCTCGTCCTGAAACCACTTTCTGTCCTCCTCGCGCTTCTTCTCCTGGGGTAGCTTGCAACCAGGGTATAGCTCTCTCGCGAAAACCCCCACCTTAACCATCCCATCTTTCATGATAATGAGCTTATTGTACAACTCGTACGCCATGTAGGCGTCTCTGGCTGCATACTCGAGGCGCACCTGGCTCATCGGCTTCCACTCCCAGTAGTCGTGATCGAGTCGCTTTAATTTCTTCAGTTTTTCATAGGATTTATCGATGATTTCCGCTGCTAGATCACCCATGCCATCCTTCGCTGGGTATGATTTGATCTTGTACAGATTTTGGATGTCGATGTGGTGCCCCTCTTGGATTTTTATCAACGCACGAGAAAGCATAATTGTGTCATTTGTGATATCCACGCTAGCGAAAGTTATCCATTTCCTACACAAGAACTCGACCAGAGTCGGACAACGCATCTCAGTTGGTTTACCTCTGCACTTAGATGGTTCTAGGGATGTAAAGGGAACAAGGGATGCAGAAGTGGTGATCTCAAATTTAAATTTCACATACCTGCAGAAGTGGTAAACGAGGACCTCCTCATGTATGGTGATTTGCACGACAGCGATCTCTTGTGGAGGATTTTTTCGCTTATTTGCACGGGTGTACTCCAAGTCTAGCCCCAAACACTTGTGCTTCTCTTTCTCAAGCAATTTCTCAAACCTGGCGAGAGTTGTCTCCACAGTCGCTTCATCATTTGTGTACACCACTGTCAAAGTCGTGGTGCCATGGGCAGGGAGCAAGTGGGTCTCTGTTGTGTGTTTCCCATCGTCCATGCCTGCAAGGAAATGGGTGAAAGGAAATACCTGCAAGGAACTGCGTGCGAGATGAAGAAGAAGATGAACCGACGGTTCCAGAACAGAGGAAGAAGAAGCGCCCAGGAAAAACTGCAGAGGAATGACTGAGGAAGAGGAATGACTGTAGAAGAAACGTGGTAACTGCAACTTTTGGTTCGAGAACTCACTGTGGTTACATGGAGATCGTGGCAGTGCCGCCGGTTCAACAAGTGGGGCCAGTTCCTGCGAGAATATGAAATTAGCTATGCATTTTTCTATGCGAGAAATTGAGAGAAGTCATTTATATTTTGTCTTTCACAATTAAACACAATGAAGTTGGTACAACCCAAGAGATTTGAACAAAAGAGATTTGCTAGTTTAACATACAACAACACTTATAGGCCCAACATGGCAGAACTTGGAGAGCCCCAGAACTTGAGATACCATAGAGACCTCGGCAGAGGTGGCAGAATTGGTGCGGGTGCAACCATGGCGACAGCAAGCTCGGATTCTAGATGAGGAAAACAGAACCGAGCATGGTCGACAAGGTGATAGATCTCACCGGGAACGAATTCTCGTCCCCGACCGTGCCATGGGTGTGTCCATGGTGAGGGAGAGCTCCGACTCGGGATGGGGAGGAGAGCAGGGCCGAGCAGCTTCGTCACTTCCCAGCTCTGCACCATGGCCGCGACCACAGATTGCTGCTCCGGGGAAGAAGACGCATAATGGATGCAGGCGCCAACGCAGCAAGCCTACAGGAGGAGAGCTAGGCCGAGCAGGTTCATCCATGTCCCAGCTCCGCGCCATGGCTGCGACAGCCCACAGATTTCCGCTCCGGGGAAGAATAAGATGCGTAATGGATGCAGGCGCCAACGCTGCAAGCCTAATTGACACCTAAGTGACGGGAGCGACAGGAGCGACATAACGGCAAGAACTGACATGAGGGGCCCAACTTGACGGTCGTTAGCCTGATTTTTTGTATTGAAACGTAAAGTTGAATTCGTGCCGAAAAAGACCCTCTGAGTATTTGGCACACCAACTGTAGTCGTCGCGGATGATTTCAGGGAACTTGGGTACCGCGTTGCCTGGACACCCCAACTTTCGGGCCGCGAAATGATATTCTCGGTGCAGAGGCTCCACAGCACAGCCGGAAGCTCCTCGGTCCAGCATCCGGGAGACCACTCCAGAGGCTCGATGAGTCACAGCTTGATGCCGGCTAGCACTAGTCCATTTGACCTTTCGACTTGCCTGTTGGATTGCGGGTGTGCGACGGATGCGAGGTCCAGCAGGATCCCCTTATTGCTGCAGAACTAGGTGAAGGCCCCCTTGGCAAAGTTCGTGTTGTTATCCGTGATGATGATGTTGGGGTAGCCGAAACGGTTGATGATGTCCGCGAAAAAAGTGACGACTGTTGCCCCATCCAGCTTCCGAATAGGCTTGGCCTCTATCCACTTGGTGAACCTGTCCACCGCCACCAGCAGATGGGTCACGCTCGTGCGCGCCCTCTTGAAGGGGTCGACCATGTCCAGGCCCCAGACAACAAAGGGCCACGTGATCGGGATGTTCTTGAGCACCGCAGTCGGCACGTGCCTCAGTTGTCCAAAGCGCTGGCACCCGTTGCACGCGTGGACCAACTGCTCAGCATCCTCGAGGGCAGTGGGCCAATAGAAGTCATGGAAAAACGCTTTGGAGACTATTGCCCGAGATGAAGCGTGGTGTCCGCACTCACCTTGGTGGATGTCCTTCAATAGCCGGTAACCTGTGTCCACATCAACACACCGCTGGAATATGCCGGATATGATGTGCTTGTATAGTTCTTTGTTGATGATGGTGTACGTGTGCACACGTTGCCGGATTTGCCTAGCCTCCACCTCGTCATCTGGAAGCTCCCCATTGGCGATGTAGTTCATGAAGGGTTGTGCCCAGGGTGGTATCTCCCGGATGGTGAGGACGCTCTTGTGCTCCAGCTGGGGGATGTCAGGGGGTCGTCCAGGTGGGGTACGTAGAACAGCAACCCCCGAGCCACTTGACGACTCGGCAGCCCCTGGTCTTTCGAGCCAGAGGGTGCGAGTGCGCCTGAGGTGCGGGCCTTACTCTTCGCTGGCTCTGAAGGTTCTGGGTCTGTCGAGACATTAGCCCCCAGGCTTCCAGCCCATATGATGGAGTCCGACTCAGGAGACGGAGTGATGGAGGGCTTGCGCAGATGCTCCAGGGAGACCCCTGGCAGGATCGCTTGCTTGGTGGAGCCGAGTCGGACGAGTGAGTCGGCTGCCTCGTTGTTTAGGCGAGGGACGTGATGGAACTCACATCCGTTGAAGCAGGCGTTGAGCTTTTGCACATGGAAGCGGTAGAGGGCCATGTTTGCATCAAGGGCGTCCCATTCTCCAGATACTTGCTGCACTACCAGATCCGAATCGCCGAAGCAAAGGATCCGGGTATGGAAATCCCCCTGGAGAGCCGGAGGCCATGCACCAATGCCTCGTACTCGGTGACGTTGTTGGAGGCCTTGAAGTGGATCTAGAGAACGTATTCCAGCCGGTCCCCCTTGGGTGAGGTGAGGACAATGTCAGTGCCCAAGCCCCCAAGCATCTTTGAGCCGTCGAAGTGCATCTTCCAGTGATCCGAGTCGGGAACCTGCGGCAGGTACTAGGTCTCAGCCCAGTCGACCAAGAAATCCGCCAGATCCTGCGACTTGATCGTGAGCCTTGGCTCGTACTGGATGGAATAGGCAGTGAGCTCGATTGCCCACTTGGTGACTCGGCTGGTGGCGTCCTTGTTGCCAACAATTTCCAAAAGGGGTGCGGTGCACACCACCTTAATTGGATGCTCCTAGAAGTAGTGCTTGAGCGTCTTGCACGCCAGGTACACTTTGTAGCAGATCTTCTTGTAGTAGGGGTAGTTCTGTTTGGAGAGGGAGAGAACCTTGCTGGCGTAGTAGACGGGCCTCTGCACTGGCTGGGTCTTGCCTTCCTCGGGGTGCTCCACCACCAGGACGACGCTGACGACCCGGCTGATGGCTGCTATATAGAGCAACATCGACTCCTTGCTAGCTAGCGTGGCTAGAACCGGTGATGTGGATAGCATGTGCTTGAGGTCGTGAAATGCGACGTCGGCTTGTGAGGTCCAGGAGTACTTGTCCGTCTTCTTCATCAGCTGGTACAGAGGGAGTGCCTTCTCTCCTAGCCAGCTAATGAAACGGCTAAGAGAGGCGAGGCATCCGGTGAATTTCTGGACTCCGAGCAAGCTCTTGGGTGGCTGCATCCTCTCGACGGCTGCAATCTTCTCCGGATTTGCCTCGATTCCTCATTGCGGAACGAGAAACCCGAGGAGCTGGCCGGATAGTATGCTGAAAATGCATTTCTTTGGGTTCAGCTTCATCTGGTATCGGCGAAGGTTCCCGAATTTCTCCCCCAAGTCCTCGAGGAGGGTGCACTTTGTAGGGGTTCCGCGTATGAAAACAATAAATTTTTACCCTACGCCCCTGAACCCCTGATGTTACCAGGACCTATCTATTAGTAATACAGTAACAGGCGGGGCTTTTCGCGAACTTACCCTTGAAGACCGAAAAGCATTGTCAACACTCAGGAGAACGTTGTTGATGTAGACGAGCCGAAGCCGACCTCAAGGTCGTGATGAAGTCCTTGCGCTCTTGTGGCTCCAACGACTTGGGTGCCTCAAGTGTGACACCTCGCGGGGAGTTACACACGTCCGGTGCCTGACGATGACTCCCTCTTCCCTGATCCAGCAGCAGTTGTGGAAGTAGAGCTCCTGGATCCGAATCCCGCAGCGCGACGATACTCTATGGAGAAGATGTCTCTCATTCACGCAGTCCGAACTTGGGACCACGGTCACAAGAGAGAGAGAGAGAGAGAATCAACTGGAGGTTTCCCAAAAGTGAGAAGACCTTTATTGAATATTGTGTGTATTTATTTTGCCAAATACCCCCACTATATATAGGGGAAAAGGAGGTACTACCTCCCTCAAAGTCCCGGGGTGGGACTAAAGGAGAGGAGGGGGACGGGAGGCTGTCGGCCAGCCCTAGTGGGCCTCGCGCGGGGGGGGCTTGGCCCAGCTGGCCACCCCCTTGCCCTTCTCCCTCTCTCCTTTCCCTAATGGGCCCTCTCCCCTCCGGGAATTGGCCCATTAACCCTTTGACCTTTTAAATTGATTTTCTCTTTATTAAATAATTATGAATAAATGATTAAATCAATATTTAACATTCATCCACATATTATTCAACCTCTATGGTTATGGAACACTTTCACCTCCACTCTGGACATCCTCCGGACTTACCAAAACCCTTCCGATTTTCTCTGTACTATTCTTTAGCGATTCTTCCGATCCTATAAACACTCTCTAAGCATTATGCACTTAAGCGTGATACCCCACAGTTCGGGAACACTCCAGACATGGTCGGGACACTCCCGCACCAATGATCAACAGAGGGACCTAGATGGCCATGTGATACCTGGGCGTTCCACAAAGATCTTTCGTCGTTTGAACCGGGACAGTCGTGTATTATTCCCTTTGTCTCTCGATACTTGCATTGCCTGAGATCTGATCAATGACATCACCATGTCGTGTTCAATCTTGTTACCGAACAATCCTACTTGACTCGTTCCGACAAGTGATATCCCCGTTATCAAATCACACGCTGCGCAACTATTGTGTATAACCTCTCCAAGTGGGCCCTTGCATGGATGGACAAATCCTGCTCTTGACATATATTGCCTCTATGGTTTCCTCCGAGTACCTGAACACACCTTTATAACCACTGTATTACCAAGTGGCGCTTGATGCTATCTAAGCACTCTCGGGAGACAGTGATTGATATAGCCTCACGATCTAAGGAATAGTCTACAATGATCCATTTCTAATCATCGTAACTTGAACTTCGTGACATGATCGGGTCACGATGTTTAGGTTGGGTATTGGTTCATCATCTCATTGTCAGAATGAGTTGACTCCATTTCCAACAGGCATAAATGCCACATGATCAAGAAACATGATCATCTGTTGACCAATGAACCAGTGAATAGAGTTTCACTAGGAACCCCTGGTTGTTTGTATATCACACGTGTATTGATGTTTCCACTCAATACAGTTATAGCATGATATAAAACTTAATCATAAACTATATGAAATATGATAATAGTTCTTATAACTATTTGTCTCTAGGGCATATTTCCAACAGTCTCCCACTTGCACTAGAGTACAAATACACTAGATGCATTTGTTCTTAATCATTGGCACCATATCCGGTACCCTGAACATGCTTGCTTATGGAAGAGGTTGAGTCTTGGGTCTATACTTCACAGTCCCAAATCATTTGCAACTTACTAATGTCACCTTGATTGACATTAATACTTTATCATCACATGATAACATCTGTGTGTATGCATCATCGCTATGGCAACAGAACGTGGCCTGATTCCAGGAGCCCTCGAGGGCTTTCTCATGGGCATTGTGCCTTGGGACACATCATTCTATGTTAAAAGCGAACTCGCCCCGCCATAACATCATACAACACTTTTAGATGGTACCCTTATCTATTATTATAAATGTAATCACCGAAACACTAGTGCACTCTGTGCAACTTTCAATGTTTTGTTCACCTCGCTTCCTACTTGACTTCAATCAGTATTTATAGGAGTTTCCAACATATTCCCATATAACATAACCCTTTATGTTTTAAGATATGTCATCCTTTATGGACTTGGAAAATGTCTCTACAATTCTCTATTAGACACTGCGGACAAACTTAGCTCAATGTTCTGTGATTCAAACTTAATCACTTTCAAATGTTCCTTCTTGGATCAAATATTTTGTTCAGTTATCACCATGGTTTTCTAAAATAGAACCTATGTCTCAACATAGTGGATGATAATAATCCTTTTCTTTCTTTCAATCATTGATGTTAAACTTAATACTATTCCTAACTTGAGTTATCAAGGACTAGTTCCTTAATTAACTTCTATTCTGAAATCCTTTTCAGAATCCCTTAAGGAATACTACATAATATCATAATACACTTATTATCAACTTCTAAACCTCATAAATCATTATTTATTGGTACTCGCGCTTTTATTCTTAACACACTTAAGAATTACTCTATAAGCTCCCACTCAAAATATGTTCCTACCATATTTGGGTATGAGTCACTACTCTTACTCAAACTATGTTCCTACATATTTGAATTTGAGACTTATATTGCTCCCACTCAAAAATATGTCAATCACATATTGTTTTAGGAAGATTTTCATAGCTCCCACTCAATTTTATGCAAATTGCATATCTACTTACTATTTTGAACAATTTCAAAATCCTTTGATCAAATATCAAACTTGGATATTTACTTTGAGATACTAGTACTTTTACTAGTTTTAAATCCACTATACGTTAAGCACACTTGAATCAAATTCATTTGAATTCGTCCAATACTTGACAAATTGTGCTTTTGTCATTCACCCCCTTTTCCATTATGGCTTTGCAGTCATTTGGGAAAATTCAAGTAACCCCTTTTACTTGTGAGATTCAGCAACTAATTGCTATCTCAAGGGAATTTTGCTTTGGGATTTCTCATAATTTTAGTTTACCATTATTTCCTTAGTAGTTCGTAGGTATGTCATATTCCAAGAATCATGGCAAATGATTCATAAATGTTTCCATACAAGATATGGTTTACATTTTGAATCCTACTTCATGTAGTGAAAACACCAGTGGGGAAAATACAATGATCATTATCATTGATTCTTTCCTTTGTGAAGAGAATCGTTCAGGAACATTTTCGTTGCGCCTCTCAACACTCTGATGCATGGATTTGAATCCTCATCGTGTTTTTCACTATCTTTCATTTGCTTCATAATCGAGAAATATCACTTAAAGTGAGATTTCTCAAGAATGCACCAAATCCAAGCAATACCGTTTTTTCTTCTCTTTTGGTTTTAGCTATGGATTTCGTATTTAAAGTTTCCAATGAATACTCTACAAGGACTTATTCACTATTGTTTTGGTTATATCGAATAACCCCAAAACTTTCACGACGATCCATACCAGATATGGAGCCGCTTTCATGAATCCAGATGGTTCACTATGTGTTCAAATTGAGTGCTAACTATTTCTTAACTAATGGTCTCTACATCTACACTACAACGATTTATTTGGTGCCATTTATTTACCCACTTTGATATCTAATATCACATTGTGATGCTTTGCATTTTGACATTTCAAAACACTTTGCATTCCACAATTTCTTTTATGCCACTCTTTATAAAGTTGAATTTCATTACTATTGATCAAATCATAGTAATTATATTCTCTTTTATCTTTATACCCTTTGTTGATGAAACACTTTGATCAAATCAAATAGTTTCATATTCATGTTTCCTTTGGTAAACTTATTTACACATTTAAACAATCATATAATGATAATTACCATTTTCATTAAAACACAATACATCGACTATGTATTTACTTTTAACAATTCATTAAACACTTTGTATTCAAGTAATACACGATGTTCAAGTTATTTTTCCGAACTTAGGCATGATTTATATGCGATAATAATTCGAACGACTTTCACATATTATCACATAACTTTAAATTTTAAACAATGGTTCCATTCATTAATGAACATATCATTAAGTTGGGTATTATAAGGCATTTCAATATTTTACAAATGTTCATGCATTATCAGTTAGTTTCATAACAACCAGGATAACTCATATATAATCAAACAAGATATGAACACAAATAGAAATCATTCATAAAAGTAGAACAATTGTTTGTTACAAACTCATATGAATAACCGTCTCACAAAGTGTGAGACACACTAAAGAAGTTCATAATATTTTGATTACAATAACTATCCAAAACACAAACTAAGTGATAAATGTCGAGGGAGAGTGTCGTCAGCCATCATCGTCATGCTCGCCATCAACACGCAACGTCACCTCCTCTCCAGCAAGCACCTCTCATGTAGAAGGACCTGTTTTCAGCAAAACAAAACAAGTATCAAATATACTTTACACTCCAAATGTGTTTGCAAGATTATAACATTTATAAAATTGTATATCAAATATATACCTTTGTCATTGATGACCTCTCCGGTGATTGGTTCAACCTTTACATTCCTGAAACGTAATATGAACTCTTGAAAATCCAATGTTTCCGTATCACCACTCATGATGCTACTCCGGACATGTCCTTCGTAGCTGGGAGGCAACAATCAAAGCAGCACGCCTATCGCAAATGGATCATCCATCCAGTAATCCACGAAGTGAACCAGTCTCATGTGTGCATCAAGCATGCGCTCCAAGTGACCTTTCAGACATGTGTGCTCCTCCATCTGTATGGAAAGGAACTCTCCAAGCAGCTCGTGCTTCCAGATGCGCACATGGCTTATGAACTTTGCTCTCAGCTGATCCACCATCGAATATGGATCAAGATCACCCATGAGCGGGTGGAGTTCATCCACCATCCCGTAACACATTATTATCTAAATGTAGGTGGACATTTCTTGACGATAGTAGCGGTCTGCCAGCTCTTGTGGGGTCTCATAGTGGTCTGGCTCAGTCAAATCCATCATGCGGTGTATGTATTCTACCACATGATTCCTAGTAAGGAGATCATTCAGGCGTACTAGCCAACTAGGGAAGTTTGATCCATCAAGTTTCTCACCCTTTACCCATTCTTCAATGACAAAGTAAGCTTCACGGTGAGCCATCTCTACATTTATAATTGCAAAGAGGAATTTAGACTAAGTTTATAATTAAATGAGTTAATAATAACTCCACTCAGAAACACCTATCCCCAGAAGGGTTCCTAGTGATAACACGACCCCTATCAGCCACATCTCCCGTGATCATCATGGCCATCAATGTGGGTTCAAGGGTGGACGCTAAATGTCGGTCACATCATTCATGCGACTCGTGCTCGATCTTTCGACCATTCGTGTTCCGAGGCCATGTTTGTACATGCTAGGCTCGCCAACTCAACCCTAGTGTATTCGCAGTGCAACATGGCTTACACCCACTGTATGCGAATGTAGATATGTCTGACACCCGATCATCACGACCTGCCTCATACCGAAGAACTTTCTTGGTGGTGCACACTAAGGGGAACACAATCATTGGTAATTTTAACAGGGATCATCTTATTAGGCTACCGTTGAGTATCTAATACTAGCACACAATAAGATATACAAACAATAACATTGAATGTAAATGCGATGTGATATGGTCCTTCACGTCGTGATCTCCATCCGTCGTCACTGGATTCCGGCGCCAGGGTTCCGGCGCTGTAGACACTAGGGTACCGGTGTCCTTTCGGCGTGGTATTTTGTCATCTCTGGTGACTATCTACTACTACGTAACATAAGGTAATCACTTTACCTTTGCCACAACCATATCACAAAGAAACGCCCCCCCTGCAAAACAAAGGCAGACGCCTCTACTTTATCTTTGCATGTTTTACGTGGCTGAATGGGCTTTCACACAAGAACCGTTCTTACCTACGAACTTTCAGCACAACGTTGATCAAGTAGTTGTCTCTACTACAGCCCTTTCGGGGTCCTCCGTTCCAAATGGTATACCAACTAATGCGAGAGAGAGACAGACACCCCCCTAAGCCACTTTATACGATACAAGCCGTATGTCAAGCGTGGACCAGTCTCGCGAATGAACGCGTAAAGTCAGTTGGGGGCCGCTTCATCAAGCATTGCTGTGGTATACACAAGTGCATGTGGGAGGGTAACAACTAAAAGATCAACGCCCACACGCTACATCTCGTGTGTTCTACCCGTACTAGCATTACTATGCATAGATCTAGTTCTGATACCACTATAGGGGTTCCGCGTATGAAAACAATAAAATTTTACCCTACGCCCCTGAACCCCTGATGTTGCCAGGACCTATCTATTAGTAATACAGTAATGGGAGGGGCTTTTCGTGAACTTACCCTTGAAGACCGAAAAGTGTTGTCAATGCTCAGGAGAACTTGGTTGATGTAGACGAGCTGAAGCCGACCTCAAGGTCATGATGAAGTCCTTGCGCTCCTGTGGCTCCAACGACTTGAGTGCCTCAAGTGTGACACCTCGCGGGGAGTTACGCACGTCCGGTGCCTGATGATGACTCCCGCTTCCCTGATCCAGCAGCAGTTGTGGAAGTAGAGCTCCTGGATCCGAATCCCGCGGCGCGATGGCGCTCTGCGGTGAAGATGTCTCTCGTTCGTGTAGTCCGAACTTGGGACCACGGTCACGAGAGAGAGAGAGAGAGAGAGAATATCAACTGGAGGTTTCCCAAAAGTGAGAAGACCTTTATTGAATATTGTGTGTATTTATCTGGCCAAATACCCCCACTATACATAGGGGAAAAGGAGGTACTACCTCCCTCAATGTCCCGGGGTGAGACTAAAGGAGAGGAGGGGGAGGGGAGGCCGTCGGCCAGCCCTAGTGGGCCCCGCACGGGGGGGCTTGGCCCAGCTGGCCACCCCCTTGCCCCTTCTCCCTCTCTCCTTTACCTAATGGGCCCTCTCCCCTCCGGGAATTGGCCCATTAAGCCTTTTGACCTTTTAACTTGATTTTCTCTTTATTAAATAATTATGAATAAATGATTAAATCAATATTTAACATTCATTCACATATTATTCAACCTCTATGGTTATGGAACACTTCCACCTCCACTCCGGACATCCTTCAGACTTACTGAAACCCTTCAGGTTTTCTCTCTACTATTCTTCGGCGATTCTTCCGATCCTATAAACACTCTCTAAGCATCATCAAGCCCTTAAGAGTGATACCCCACGGTTCGGGAACACTCCAGACATGGTCGGGACACTCCCGCTCCAATGATCAACAGAGGGACCTAGATGGCCATGTGACCCATGTGTGTTCCACGAAGATCTTTCATCGTTTGAACCGGGACAGTCGTGTCTTATTCCCTTTGTCTATCAATACTTGCATTTCTCGAGATCTGATCAATGACATCACCATGTCGTGTTCAATCTCGTTATCGAACAATGCTACTTGACTCATTCCGACAAGTGATATCCCCGTGATCAAATCACAGGCTGCGCAGCTATTGGATATAACCTCTCCAAGTGGGCCCTTGAGTATCTTCCCGTCACATGGACGGACAAATCCCGCTCGTGACATATATTGCCTCTACGGTTTCCTCCGAGTACCTGAACACACATTTATAACCATTGTATTACTAAGTGGCACTTGATGCTATCTAAGCACTCTCGGGAGATAGTGATTGATATAGCCTCACGGTCTAAGGAATAGTCTACGAGGATCCATTTCTAATCATCGTAACTTGAACTTCGTGACATGATCGGGTCAGGATGTTTAGGTTGGGTATTGGTTCATCATCTCATTCTCAGAATGAGTTGACTCCATTTCCAACTGGCATAAATGCCACATGATCATCTGTTAACCAATGAACCAGTGACTAGAGTTTCACTGGGAACCCCTAGCTGTTTGTATATCACACATGTATTGTTGTTTCCACTGAATACAGTTATAGCATGATATAAAACTTAATCATAAACCATATGAAATATGTTAATAGTCCTTATAACTATTTGTCTCTAGGGCATATTTCCAACACACTTCTCCTTCGTCTTGATGACGATGTCGTCCACGTAGGCATGCACGTTCCGGCCGATCTTCGAGTGTAAGCATTTCTGCATGTAGCGCTGATAAGTAGCGCCTGCATTTCTCAGACCGAAAGGCATGGTTATGTAACAAAAAGCCCCGTACGGGGTGATAAACAATGCCTTTAACTGGTCAGCCAGATTCAACCGGATCTGATTATAGCCGGAATAACAGTCCAAGAAGGACAACAAGTCGCAGCCGGTCGTGGAATCGATAACTTGATCAGTACGGGGCAAAGTGAAAGGGTCTTTCGGGCACGCCTTGTTTGGGCTGGTGTAGTCGATACACATGTGCCAGGTCTTGTTTTTCTTCAACACCAGGACTGGGTTGGCCAGCCAGTCTGGGTGGTACACTTCCATTATGAATCTGGCTGCCAGGAGCCAGGTTATCTCATCGCCGATGATCTTCCTTTTCTCCTCCGTGAACTAGCGGAGGGGTTGCTTGACTGGCTTGGCATCCGGCCGCACATGCAGTGAGTGCTCGGCGAACTCCCTTGGAACACCCGACATGTCCTTGGGTGACCATGCGAAGATGTCCCGATTCTCACGGAGGAAGTCGATGAGCGCGCCTTCCTATTTGCTATCCAAGCTGGCACCGATGGTGACGAACTTGGTCGGTTCGATGGGGTCGAGCAGGATCTTCTTTGTCTCCTTGGCCGGCTAGAAGGCCGCATCTCTAGCCGGCTTCCTGTTAGTTGGCACTTCTTGTTGAGCCAATGCAACATTGTGCATGATCTCGTGCTTCTCCTTGGAGATGATGAGGGCCTCCGCTATCTTCGAGCCCGCCGACACGCACTCCATCGACCGCCTGAAGCAGCCGGCCACGATGATCACGCTGTTAGGCCCCGACATCTTCGTCTTGAGGTATGCGTAGTGGGGGACGGCCATGAACTTGGTGAGGACGGGACACCTAAGGAGAGCGTGGTAGGAGCTTGTCAGGTTCACCACTTCGAACCACACTAGCTCGATGTGGAAGTTCTCCTCGGTTCCAAACATGACGTCCAGCCGGATTTTCCCTATCAGAGCACAAGCCGGCCCTGGCAGTACGCCGTGGAACGCCGTGGTAGTCGGGCATAGGTCACATTCGCGGATACCCAACTTCTCTAGGGAAGACCGGTGGAGTAAGTTGAGGTTGTTGCCCCTGTTGATGAGGACGCGAGAGAAGCGGCAGGTGCGCTTGTTGGAGACGATGAGGGGTTCGAGCACCATTGCATAGCCCCGGGATTCGGTAGGCGATCCGGCTGGTCCTCCCGGCTCCATGTGATGGTGGTCTCCGACTAGTTCAGGTACTAGGGGACTAGGTAGATGATGGCGTTGACCTCCTTAGAGCGCTGCATGCGGCTATGCTTGTCATCCGGCTCGGTCTCGAAGATGTGGTAGGCGGCATGTGGCTGAGGGTAGCCTGAGCAACCATTGCTTTTCTTCCGCGGTTTCTTTAGTTTCTTCTTGGTTTGATTGAAGTTTAGGGAATTGGATGTACCGGTATATTTGGATATTATCCGTCCTACTTATGATCTCCCAATTGAACACACTAGTATTTTATGGATTCTTTCCCCGGTAGTGTAGTCATCTCCAGAAGGGATGATACATATTTCTCTGTGATAGCTATGGCTTAACAAGAATCAACTGTTCGCACAAGCGCTGGTATCTTTATGTGTCCCGTGAGAAAGAGAAATAATTGGATGGTCTCGATCGAGGCAAGTAATAAAACATGCTGGGAAAACTGGAACTGACAGATGTAAGAAATAAGTCGTGATGGACGATCTTGATGATCTACCTGCACGAGAACATAAAGATGTTGTTAGTTTATTGGCTTTAGGATAGAGTAAACATATGGAGTTGGTTCTTGAACTTCAATATAAATAATCATTTTTCAGAGCGTGCTAGAACTGGGCAGCGGGATTTTATCAGCTCTGGACTTGAATCGCGTCGATGACTCTAATCTTTAGAGACAGAAGCAGATGGGAGATTCCCTCCAAAGTAGACGTCATTGGGCCCATTATCAACCTAGCAATCTCTACTAAATAATCATCTAGACAACCAAGGATAGCATGCCACTCCTGGCTAGCACTTAGCAAGGTTAGTTTGCTTGGAGGGGGAGCATTCCAAATGCATAACTCGAAATGACACTAAATACTAAAGCTAGAACATCTATAGTGATAGACGAGGGTCTCCAAAACCCGATGTCGTAGGTTCAAATCCTACAGAGCATGATTCCATCTATCTTATGTTGAAGCAGAGTAAAATAATTTAACAAAACAAAATTGAATTGAAACTTGAATTTGACCAAAGCAAAAAAAGAAAGATGAATAAGCAAAGCGAAGGCCAAGCCTGATCTCCCTTTCCCTTGATATGGTAGACTCCTAAAATAGGCTTTCTTTGTTCATATGATTTTTAAGAATACTATAATAAGCCACTCCTTAAAAAATAATACTTGAACCAAATATTGAACTTGCTCTTTAGCATAGGTACACTAGTCCGTTTTATGAAATATCTGCTGAGAAAGAAAAAAAGCTGGAGAGGTTGTTTATCTTTCACCAAATAGAGATGAATATTATATTATAGCAATAGGAAATTCTTTGTCCTTGAATCAAGGTATTCAGGAGGAGCAGGTTTTTCTAGAGGGAATTACCAACATGGGTTCAGCATTTCGTTTAGTGAATGCGGAGATAAAAGCAGCTGCTATTGATGCAATTGGACCGCTCGTATCGCTCCTTGACATAAAGGCTATAAGAGGAAATATTGGGCGTGTTATTGTTGTTGTTGTTGTCGGCTCCCCTAGCCGGTGGTGGTGGCCCGTCGGGAGGGGGCGGTGGTAGATGGGGTAGGCCACCTTGCTCTTTCATCTGGTGGGTCCAACTACAGTTCCGGGTAGTATGAGTAGCCGGTTTGAAGGGTCCACTATGCCACTTGCACGGGCCATCGAACATTTGTTCGAAGGCGAACCGCGGCTTCTGTCTCCTTGTGTCGCCAGCCGGCGCATCGGGTGCTCCCTCCATAATGTTGACTTGCCTCGCATGATAGCGGGGCTTCTGCTGTCCGGCTTGGCGGTCGCCCTGGAAGCGGTTGTTGTTGTCATGCCGCCTGGAGGATTCGGCTTCTCCGCCCGGGTTACTTGGCCGGTCGCAACCCGAATCAATGGGGATCGGTCGATCGTTAGCATTCACCTAGAGGGGCTTCTTCATTGCAGCGTCAGCCGTGGCGTACTGGTCCACAACCGTCATGAGCTCTGCCATGGTTTTCGGCTCGTCACACAGTAGCCGGTGGCGGAGCATGGTGCCTTCTCGGCATCCCTCCATGAAGAACCCGGTCGCCTGGCTCTCCAGGATGCCCTCGCAAGTGTTGCGCAGCTCGGTCCACCTGGCGAGCTACTCACGATCCGACTCATGGTTGCCCTGGATGCATAGGGCCAGGTCGCGGGGGCGACCCGGATGCTTGTACATGTCGTTGAAGTTGTGGACGAACACCTTCTCAAAGTCTGGTCAGGCGTTGATGTTGTTGGGCGCGAGGCTATTGAGCCATGTCCTCGCTGACCCGATCAGCATGAGGGGGACGTAGCGCACCGCCACGCTCTTGTTCCCATGGGCGATACCGACCGCTGTGGCACAGTCGGTCAACCAATCTTCTAGCTTCATGTTGCTGTCGTACTTGGGGGTGTCCCTTGGCAGGGTGAACTTATCCGGAAACGGCTCGTTCCGGATGCGGGGTCTGAAACAAACTAGGACCATAGAATCTTCCTCCCCCATGATGTGTGCTTGAGCTAGGAGCTCGATGCGGTCATGGGCGTCTAGGGTATCTAGATTGGGCACTCCTACCCGGCCCAAAAGACGGGAACCAACGGGTCGTGGTGCTCCGGTTGGGGGAGGGGGTGGTGGTGGGTTGCTATTCACCGTTTGCCCCTGGCACGGCTAGCCCTTGTGGCCCGAGTTGTGGTGCTTGCTGTGGGATTTCCCAACCGGAGGAGAGGATGCCTGCTGGGTCTCGCGGGGTGCGCCCTTGCTGTTGCGGGCGACTTGCTTCCCCTGGAGCCGTTGGGGTTCTCGTGCATCTGCCGGATGGCATCAGCCTGCTCGTCCGCAATCCGGAGGAGCTCCTACACCCGGGCATGCTGCCGGTCTCGCTCCTCACCCTCCAGGTTAGGTAGCTCTTCTGCCGCGGCTCGCGTCACACACAAGTTCTTGATGGGCATGCTGCAGGTAGGCCGGACAAGGAGAGCCGTTGGATCCGACTCGCCATCCCTCTCCATCCGTTCGCCTAGCTCACCGCCCCGGCGTCGCACCTTCCCGCGCCGGCTAGGATCCTTGGTAGCTGGAGTGTGGCCGTGAGCACGGTCGTACTCGCGCATGGTGATGTCGACTTGCTTCTTGGTGGCGGCTAGGTCGATGGCCTCCCATAGGAGGAGCTCTCTCTCCATGGAGAAGTTCGCTTCGGCCTCCTCCGGGTTGTCCCCGAGGGTAACCGGAGTGAGGAGTCGGTCGATGGATCCTCCACCGGATCCTTCGGCCGTGGAGGGGCGGAAGTTCCGGCTTCGTCACTGCCCTGCTCCCAAGGACGGCGATGCTGGGTGCTGGAGCCGGCCATCATGACCTCAACACCGCGCGGAGCGATGAGAATGCCGCGGATGGGGAACAGCAGCTCCACGACGGAGACGATCTCCCTAGGGAAACGCTCCGGCACGGTGGTGGTGTAGAGGAGAAGGTCGTCGAACAGCAGGATAGAGCCGTCCACCAGGAAGGTGGATCCGGCGAAGCATGACGTGTTGTCGATGACACAGTCGAATTTGCCTAGCGTGAGCACGAGGCCAGACACCACGCGCTCACCGGCTAAAGTGCTGGGTCCCGTGCGGAATGTGACTCCGGTCGAAGCCATCTTTGCCCCACGGTGGGCGCCAACTGTCATTATATTTGAAACGGCAGTGCCTGATAAGGCTAGATAGAGGTGTGGGCAAATGGCAGGGAAGCTCTCGATGGTGTCCGCAGGCGCGATTGGGTACAAGCAAGCGTAGCATGACACAAGAAGTACCCAGGTTCAGGTCCCTCGTGTGGAGGTAACACACCTACTCCTGCAATCTGACTATGGGAGATATCGGGACTATAATTTGTTCCTCGAGCTGTATGAACTATCTAGCTACTCAAATGTCAATCCTTGCTACGAGAGCCTTGCGCCCCCCCCCCCTCCCTTATATAGGCTGGGGGAGCGATCTTACTGGCCAGTCCGGCTGGCGGGTCCCAGGGGCGGGCCCTAGCCGGCTGGTCATCTACAGTACAGAGTAGTGGCGGGTCTCGTCGAGAGTACGCGCCGTGCGGTCGTCGTGGGTACAGTGAACGCCGTGCGAGCCTGTCGTCAGCAACTGGCCACTGTGCCTCCGTCAGCCACAAAGTCTTTGGTATGATCTCGTAGTGGTGTGTCTTGTCGCTGTACTAGAGCGTACCGTGCACTGTGCAGCACGTCGCCCTGCCTCTGTCTTGATTGCGCTCGGCTATGTCCGTGTAGCCGGATCCGTATCTTGCCGTCCTTCCTTATTCCATCTACTGGCTGGTAGCCAGGACAATGCGCTTGCGTCGGGCTACGATCTGCTTAGCCAGACGTGAGCCGGCTGCCTTTGTTCTTGTCCGGCCAGGCTACCCGGTGTCTTTCCCCGACAACATTGGTTCATCCAAGTTCATGGGTACCATGGTGCTTTTTTTATAGATAATTTGGCGCCATTGAAGATTGCAAAAGTATCAAGCATTACATTCGTGAAAGAGGCATGCTCAGTTGTACCATAGTACCATGTAGGATGAGCAGTGTATCGTCCATGCATTGCAAAACCGGTAGAGGATTTTCTTGCTGCAACGAGACATTAATCCATTTTGGTATGCTTTGCACAACATCTGTTGCGGGACATCAAATACCATGATAAATAGGTACGGAGAAAACGGGTTTCCCTGTCGTACCTCCGCCGAAATTTTGAGTTTATTTTGCCGTGGGAGCCATTTATCAGGAGCTGAGCTTGCGATGTTGACAGCGGGTGTTTGACCTATGCAATCATTGAACAAGGAACTCGCTAACTGGCAGGGTGTGAAGAATAATCTCCTAGTGAACTGTATCAAATGCTTTGTTTGAAAACAATGATCGTCTTCTCACAGAATTGTTGTGATACTTACTTGTTACTCCCTCTGAATAAACTATATAAAAAAAAGAAAGTAATAGGAGGCTGAACTTCAGGACAAGTGGCTCAGTGGGAGCAATGACAAAGCAGTGCCGTAGCTTAGTGAGAGGACCGCAATAGAGACAAATTTGACCGAGTTTTAAAAAAATCAAAGAAAAATGAAAAACATTCGCATGGTGTGCTCTTTTTTTGCCGAAATTCCACCGATCTATTAATAATCATCAACAACAAAAGTACAAAATAATAGAAACTACAGATAGATCGCTGGACCACCTAGCGACGACTACAGACACTAGCACGAGCCGAAGGCGCGCTGTCTCGCCCCTCCATCACCGGAACCAGGTAAAGCTTGTCGAAGTTGAGCTTGTTGTAGTAGACAGATGGGAAGTCGTCGTGCTAAGGCTCCATAGGACTAGTGCAACAGAGCAGCAACCATCGCCGAAGATGACAACTATAGATCGGAAGAGACTGACCTCAAACCACACCGACGAATACGGAAAACGATCGGATCCCAAGAGATCCGCCGGATACACGACTCCACGTGCCCTCTGCCAGCGCTAGACACACCAACGAAGCGAGGATAGGGCGGGAGGGACCTTATTCTGACTTCAGGATGCGGTCGCCGCCTCAACTTCCCGCAGAAGACACTGAAAACAGGCTAAACAAAAATGAAAACCCTCCCGCCGGCGAGAGACCGTGATCCGCCACACCTCCAAGGTCCTAAGGCCACCGGAGACGGAGCTGACCAGCGGCGTCGCCGGCGAGGGGACGAAACCTTAGATGGGTTTAGTCGGTCGCTTGCACAATCGCCTGGCGGCTGCCTCGCTACATACCTGTTCGGCTACATATGGTATGCTCTTACATGTATTACTTACCATGAAAAATGTTAAGGATGAGTGTTGACAATTAAAAAACTGCTTCACAATATGGTCTATCATGTATAAACATTATTGGGTTTGATGACGAACGACCAAGATTATGGTCATATCAAAATCATAGTTCAAGGAAGTCACAATTTGGTAATTAGTAGCTCCCTTTCCACATAGGGCCATGCGAAGAAGGTACGCATGTTCTCTAGTTCGTCTAGCAATTTCCAATCTTTCACCCGAATGTTACCACACACGAGGGAGACAGCGTCTGCTGATACCCTTGGTATAGATAGCCAAAACTACCTCAAATGATACATGTTGCTTTCTCTTTTATTGTACTTTGTTTGAACCGAAGCTCAAATAGAAATAATTTATACTTTTGGCAACCATGTAACCTTTTTACCGATGATACTGGGCTTTCGCAGACAACGTGGTGCTTGATGCAAAACGGGAGAGTAAACTTTATAAAAAGGAAGAGAAAGTTATGGTACCTGGCTGAGGCATAGCCGTCAAGGAGAACAACGGTAATACTATGAGGCTAAGCTTGAGGACACGTGGCTCAGTGGGAGCAATGGCAAAACGTTGTCATAGCTTAGTGAGAGGGGGAAATGGCCCCCAGCTCTCGGGCTTGTCCTAATGAGAGTATCATAGCTAGTATCATACATATTATGTTCGTAAAAATCTAATGTGACACAATAATTAATGAAGAAAGAGATTGTTAGAGTATTATAGGTAGATACCGTATCATAGCACGTAAAACTAAAAAATCCTCATGCAAATAAATCTTGTACACAATTTTGTATTGAGATTTTACGAATTATTAAATATAGTACTAGTATGATACTATCATATGATACCATTCACTATGGAGATAGTATCATACACTAGTATCATATGCACGATACTAGTAGTATGATACTATCACTATGACCAGTCTTAGGCTGGTCATAGTGCAAGTAACTTTAAGAGTAACTAAGTGTCCAACTCAGCAAAATTGCTTATGTGGCAATGAGTTAACGAAGAGAGGATGATGGAGTAATATATTTGGTTACTGTAACATCACACATACCAATGCAATATGAGTCTATCATCTAATAAATGATAATTTGCATGACTTCACTTGTATGCTACTCTCCACTATGAATAGTAACATAGACTACTAACTTGTGCATGTTACTAGCCTATATGTTACTCTCCACTATGAAGGTAGTAACATAGACTAGTAACTTGTGCATGTTACTAGTCTATATGTTACTCTCCACTATGAGTAGCCTTAGAATTTTTCACCGATGACAATCACTCAGTCTAGCCATCGTCAAACCGGAAATCAGCTATCTAAAGAATACATGAACGTGGGAAAAGCTACAAGCATACATCAGATAAATCACAAATAAAATTAAGTCCCATTAAAAAAGTACGGAGTACTAAAGTATTTTGAAATAATGTAAAGTTGAAAATCATACTTCAAAAAAATACATCATAGATGGCCGACACCACGAACAACACGGTAATGCATCATGCATGATGACTGATCCACATGATACAAAGGCGCTGCTGCAAGCGCAACCTGAAGAGATCCTTACCGGCGCATTGTCGGCAGGCAGAGCTGCTGACGGCCACGGGTCGTTCCCGACTCAGGCGACGATGTCGACCAAGCAGAATTAAAAAGGGACTGGACAAGCCAGACTTGGAAGCGACATAGAGCGATAACCAGTTAATCACCATTTACTATATGCAAACGCAACAAGAAAAGAAGCTTAATTACAGATGCCCTGCCTAACAGGCAGGCGGAGCGGACGTGCGGCGCAGAACGAACGAGAGCGCGTCTGAGTTAGATAACCCCTCAGGCCTTGTTCGGTTGCAAGGGAGTAGATCCTCTAGTGGATCTAACCCCTGCAGGGATTAGGTGAACTCCACTCGCCATCCCAATTCCTACTAATCCCTCTCCCTATTCCCTATTTATCCATGATGCTAATTGCCATTCGGTTAATCCTAAACCCGGCAGCAGAGTGGTAAGCAGCAGCAAGCTCTAGACAGCAACCAGCATCACGCACCAAAGGGGAAAAATAAAATGCTACCTTGTATGAAAGTAATATCCATTTAAATATTAAATTGAACATGGCTAAAAGCTGTAATCAAACATGCTCGGAAAACAAGATAAAAAATGGAATACATTGTTGCAGACAGGATAAATGGAACATAAGTATCTCAAAGAAATCTCGATTTTTACAAGCTAGAGCCGACTCATTTCCAGAAATACACCGACGTAATAACTAACAAATATGTAGTATTTGCACCATAAAGCACACGGGAATTGGTCTCCATGGCACTCTTCCTTTCTTCTGGAGCATCCTCATGTAAAATTCTAATTCTCCACATCTGGCCATATATAGCAATAAGAAAACATCACAATTACAATTTGTTCAGTTCAACTGAAGCAAAGAAAACATAAAACAAGAATGGATGTGACATTGATGGTGATGTACTGTAGCATGTAGCTAATATTAACAAGCTCTGTCAACTGAGATACCACACAAGATATAACACAGCTGCTCCACTTTATCTTACATCAGGTCTAAACACAAATTCTCGAAATAATCATCTACAACACTTTCTTATGGTCAAGTTTTTTTTTGCACAACTGAAGCTCTACAAAATTCAAAATTTAGTTTATTTGAAGGAAGCTTGGTAACTGGCGGAAACAACACCCAAATTTGCACCAAAAACTACAGAACCGAAAGTAATATACACATAGACCAGAATTGTTCTACCCCTGCATTGCATTTGCACAGCAATCCATCATATCGATCAAGAGAAAGAGGAAGAACATGTAAAACAAGGTAGGGAGAAGAGGAGAGACTTACCAGTGTGGAGCAATAGATGCGCAGGAAATCCAGAGGTGGAGTCTCGCTGTCGCCCACGAGCTTTTTCACCTCCAGGTCGCCTCCGAGCTCACACCAAAAGCCACCGCCACTGCCTCTTCCCTCGATGAGAGAGGAGTAGGCTGCGCGTCCTCCGGTTCATCGAGCAAGTGTTGTTGCCTCCGGTACGGCAGGAACTCTATAATGACATAGTAGGAGCACCTCGACACAAGAAATATAGAACAGCAAGGCATCAAATTTGTCACATACATGCTACAGATGTTGGGATATGACTAAATATCAATCACACGAACACACCTGAACGAATCTCTTTACTATTTTTCTGCTCAGTGTCTCGGTACAACCGGTACAACTTGATACAAACCAACTATGACTCGAACTCAAACACCCATCCCTTAACAAACTAGGAACCAAACTAGCAAGTACCACGTACTGGACACGAACACATGACATATACTTGCACGGAAAGCTTGATCACTTATCTAATTAACTAGCACTAACGGACATGACCTACACTCACACAACTCTAAACTAATTATCCAAGATTATGTGAATAACAGAATCTACTTAGTATTATTAAATCACAGGGAACACTATGAACTGGATTAACCTGGCACAGTCCAGCCCTTTTTCTGTATGGTTGTTGGAAACAACTTAATCATCCAATTGCGGGGATGTTTGTACAGTCAAATGGGAATATAGTTACATCACGAGCAGGGTACCTTCTTACCACATGTTTTTAAATCTTGTTCAACATAAGCATTAGTCAAACAAGTACCAACAAAAGCTTCGCATATGTGCTACTGCTGCAACAGCCGAGAGCAGTTTAATCCCTAATATCTTTCCCTCTCGATCTCTCACTCATGATACATCTCCCCTCTTAATCTCAGCTCTCTCTCACCGCAACATGAAAAATCAAGAACTCATAGAACTCTCTCGCTCACCGCAACATGAAAAATCAAGAACTCATAGAATTCTACGGCATTTTTAGATCAAAGAGCCCTAGAAGATGTTAGTGTTGTGTTAACCTCGATGAACCTGAACTTTGTCAAGTTACAGTAGCATTTTTTTTAAATAAGCTACAGCCAGAGGCACGCTATGTTCATGCTGGGGTTGAATAGGTCTAGTCGTTTACTAGTTCTTTCTGCATTGTGTTGTAATCGTTGGCCAAGATCTGTCCGTGGGATGGCATGGGTAATACGGATCATGGGAGACATTCTAGGATAAAGGGGGATAAAAGTAAAAACAGGAAAGACGCAAGTAGCACGCGTCGCAAAAACCTGTATCTCTACTTTCTCTGTGTTCGTCAGAGTTTCAGAGGTGTGTGGCCACCATAGCGTTGTGTTGATCTGATCCAACATTTGGTATCAGAGCCTCGGGATTCTTGGTGGCAGTCTGCGGTGGCGGTGTGATTGGTGGCGTAGTGGCTGCGGTGTATGAAGATGGACGACAAGAACCCAGCGAAAAACGGACACGACAGCGGTGGAAAGAACACGTCGCCAAGCAAGCCGCTGGGCAGATGCCGCATCCAACGAGGGCATCGTCATGGTGCACTTGTCATCGTCGCGGGGTGGTGTGCCGATTCACTACCCGCAGCTCACTGACACCAATTAAGGTGTGTGGGCGGTCAAATATCATCCTTCGTTCCCTCAGGTGCTGGAGCGCCATCGAGGGAAAGGGTGATCACGAGGCATTGAAGGACGAGGACGCCTTCGCAGCGTTATCTCAGTCCATCCCTGACTCGATGGTGATGATGCTCGCGGAGTATGACACCGTGACGGAGGATTGGGAAGCGATCTGGCGCATGCGCGTCGGTGAGGATCGTGTGAAGAAAGCCCATGAAGCAGTTGAAGAGGCAGTTTGATTGGCTGGAGATGGATGACGGTGGCACCATCACTGCCTTCTCCTAGAATCTGACCAACCTCGTCGCTGAGATCCGCTCTGTAGGTGAGAAAATCTCTGACGAGTCTGTCATAGATCGCATGTTCAATGCAGTGCCTAGTAGGCTCGGCGATGTCGTGAACACGATCGAACAGTCGGGAGACCTGTCCACAATGTCAGTCTCCAAGGTTGTTGGTCGGCTGGCCTCTCATGAGGACAATCAGCGTGCACGCCACCGAAGCAGTGGCGGGAAAGATGAGCATCTCATGCTTGTCACGAAGGCACTGGAACAGATGATGAAAGGGAAGAAGAACAGTGACAGCACCAACTCTTCACAAGACCCCCTAGGCAAGAAGACAGGTGATCGCAATGACCGTGGGAAGGCTGAAAAGAATCAAAGCATTGCAAAAGTTAGGTCATATAACTGCAATGAAAAGGGCAATTTTCAGCCAGATTTCCCTAAGCCAAAGAGGGAGAAAGAAAATCTTGCAGAGAGGGAAGATGATGATCCCGCACTCCTCATGATGGAAGCATGTGAGCTGATCTTGACAGAACATGCAGCAGAGGAGCAAGTGTTCCTCAACAAGGAAAAGGTTGTGCCGAAAATCACCGGGAATCATGAGATGGCCTGGTACCTCGACTCGGGCGGCAATAACCATATGACTGGAAAGATCCAGAAATTTGCAGAGCTAGATCGAGCCGTGAAAGGGAGAGTTCGGTTTGGTGATGGATCAGTGGTAGAAATCTATGGGCGGGGTTCAGTCTTGATGCAGTGTGTCCGAGCATTTACTCCTATCAGATGTGTACTATATAAAGACTGAAAAATAATATAATCAGTCTTGGGCAGTTGGAGGTGATAGAATTAGAGGAGGAGAATGATTTGCCACGAGTTGTGGTCTTTCACGTATCTCATATATATAGGCATTTACACAGGATATACATGGATACCAATCCTAACCATAATGGCCCAAATATTAAGCACTAAATATGGTGGGATATAAACCGAATATGTTGGATATATTCGGTTTGCCTACCACCACCCCCCCCCCCCCTCCCGCAGTCGCAACGGGAGACTCTCGGACGCTGAGACTGGACCAGAAATCCAAAAATAGCGGTGAAGCTAGGCCTTTGGTGAAGATGTCCATGAATTGTCGAGGCGATGGCACATGAAGAACTCGAATGTGCCCCAACGCAACACGGTCTCGAACGAAGTGAAGGTCGATCTCGATGTGTTTGGTGCGTTGGTGCTGGACGGGATTCGTGGTCATGTACACGGCGCTCACATTGTCGCAAAAGACAATAGTGGCACTATGAAGTGGGCGATGAAGGTCCTGGAGGAGTTGGCGAAGCCAACTTGCCTCGGCGACGGCGTTGGCGACCGCCCGATACTCCGCTTCAGCACTAGAGCGAGACACCATGTGCTGACGCTTGGAAGACCAAGAGATCAAGTTGTCCGCACAGAAGACGCGGTACCCAGAGGTGGAGCGTCGGGTGTCTGGACAGCCAGCCTAGTCCACGTCGGTGTAGGAGACGAGGCGGTCCGTCGCGGAGGCGTGAGCTGGAGACCGTGACGAAGTGTGCCCTTGACATACCGAAGAACTCGTTTACCAAAGCCAAGTGTTGATCACGAGGGTCGTGCATGTGAAGACAAAACTGCTGCACGGCGTAGGCGATGTCCGGACGAGTGAATGCCAGGTACTGAAGAGCACCCGCCAAGCTACGGTAGGCGGAGGGATCGGTGACAGGACAACCAGCCTCGGCCACAAGCGTCGGCGAGGTGTCCACAGGCGTGGACGCGGGGTGGCAGGAGCTCATGCCGGCACGCTCGAGAATCTCGAGAGCGTACTGGGTCTAGGAGAGAAGCATCCCCTGGGAATCTCGTCAGACAGCAAGGCCGAGGAAGTGATGAAGCTCGCCCAGATCGGTCATGGCAAACTCAGCACTGAGGGCGGTGATGACGTGCTCGAGTAAGGCCGTGGACGAAGCCGTGAGGATGATGTCGTCGACGTAGAGGAGCAAGTATGCCGTGCCGTGTATGTCGTGAAGGATGAAGAGCGACGTATCCAACTTGGAGCAGGTGAAGCCGAAGGCGGTGACAAAAGTCGCGAACCGATGATACCAGGCGCGAGGGGCTTGCTTTAGCCCGTAGAGCGCCCGATTGAGGCGGCACACATGACCAGGGCGGGCAGAGTCAACGAATCCGGTGGGCTGATGACAAAAGACCACCTTGGAGAGCTTCCCATGGAGGAAGGCATTCGTCACATCTAGTTGACTAATCTTCTAGTTGGCGGAGAGGGCGATGGAGAGAATAGTCCGGATGGTGGCGGGTTTTACCACCAGACTAAAAGTCTCGTCGAAGTCGATGCCGTGCTCCTGTGAGAAGCCGCGAAGCACCCAACGCGCTTTGTAGCGGTCTAGCGAGCCATCGGGTTTGTACTTGTGCCGAAAGATCCACTTGCCAGACGATGTTGGCATTCGCAGGCGGGACGACAAGATCCCAAGTGTCGTTGGCGAGGAGAGCGCCATACTCGTCGGTCATGGCCGCTAGCCAGTTCGGGTCTTTGAGAGCATCGCGAACTGACTTAGGGACCGGCAAGGGAGAGGCGGCGGTGTCGACGTGGAGGTTGAGGCGGGGGCGCGGGCCGATGACCTTTCCGGCTTGACGGCGAGTCACCATGTGGTGAACTGGAGCGGTCGGGGCAGTAGGAGATGACGCGGCGTCAGGCGGTGCAGCCTCGTCATCGTCAGAGGCCGCAGGAGACGGACCAGCCGGTGAGGGGCCAGGTGCTGGTGAAGTCCAGGTGGGGGAGGCTGGTGTCGCGGGAGACGTCGAGGCAGGGGAGGCCACGGGAGACGACCCAGGAGCTGGCGAGGCCCATCTTGGAGAGGTCAGTGGTGAGGATGCTGGCGAGGGGGCCGGCGTGGAGGTCGACGTGTGCGAGGCCGAAGGCGTCGGCGCGTAGTCTGCTGGTGGAGAGGGAGGCCCAGCAGGCCGATGCACCTCTGCAGAGCGACGCGGCCCGACGTGCATGGGGGCACAAGCACCGAGACGGGGACGTCGATCGCTTCGACGTCGAGCGGTGGCGAGGCGGTGTGCTGCTGCAAGTTAGTAACCGAAAAACCGGGAGCAAAAGGGAACTGGTTCTCATCAAAAACCACATGCCGTGAGATGATGATGCGACTAGACTCTATATCCATGCAGCGATAGCCCCGATGGTTGGATGTGTAACCGAGGAAAACATAGGCGACCGAACGAGGAGACAGTTTGTGTGGCATAGTAGCAGCAGTGTTAGGATAACACAAACAGCCGAAAGTGCGGATATGAGAGTAAGTAGGAATCATGGAAAACAGAGCGAAAAAGGGGCATGGCGCGGAAATAGCTTTGGTGGGAATGCGGTTGAGGAGGTATGTGGCGGTGTCAAGAGATTCAACCCAAAAATTAGTCGGCATGTGAGCTTGAAAAAGCAAAGTGCGAACAATATCATTGACGGTGCGAATAATACGTTCAGCTTTACCGTTCTGTGGAGACGTGTATGGGCATGAGAAACGGAGGAGGATACCGTGTGCAGCGGTAAGGGTGTGAAGAGCATGATTGTCAAACTCTTTGCCATTGTCCATCTAAATTGCTTGGATGGAGAGGGAAAACTGAGTGGCAGCATAGTTGCGAAAATTAGACAACAATGAAAACACTTCAGATTTACGCTGTATAGGAAACGTCCACAAATAACGAGTAAAATCATCTAAGATGACAAGGAAATACTTATAGCCAGAAACACTCTCCACAAGTGATGTCCATAAATCACAATGTATTAATTCAAAAGCACGATGAGCTTGAGTGGTAGAAGCCGAAAAAGGTAACTGTACATGACATCCTAGTTGACAATCATGACAAGTACTAGGGGTGGGGGAAACTTTGGTGAATGGGAGGAACGTGGACGACACAAGGCGTTAGAGAGCACCATGACCAAGATGACCGAGACGTCGATGCCAAAGGGTGGAGTCTGGGGAGACGGTGGTGAGGGCGCATGGCGTTGAGGTGACCGGCTAGATGTCACCCGTGCTACTGCACCTGAGAATCACGGCCCCTGTCCTGAGATCCTTCACAGAAAAACCCCACGGGTCAAATTCAACGGAACAGAAATTATTAGTGGTAAATTGACGGACGGAAATAAGATTTTTAACAATGCGAGGAGTGACAAGAACATCACGAAGGGAAAGAGTGTGTGATGAAGTTGTAGAGAGAGACGCATGTCCGGATTGCGTGGCCGGTATAGAGGAACCATCTCCAACGAGAACACAAGAGTGTGGTGGAGATGAGGAGAGGGTGAGTAGGTTACCGGCGTCCGAAGACATGTGAGCGGACGCGCCCGTATCCATGTGCCAGTCGGTGGGATCCTGAAGACTCATGGTGTTGAAGTAGTTGGTGAGGGCGGAGGGATCCCAGGTTGGTGCAGGGGAGGCGCCATAAGGAGCGCCATACGGAGCCTAGCTGGGGTAGGAGAACGTCGCCGGCGGAGGGGGCGCAGGATAGGTGAGGTACCCCTGCGCGGTCGGTCGAGGCGGAGGCGCGTAGGCGGGGCGCGGAGGAGGCGCGCACAAGGGACGCGGGGCGGGCGCGAAGGGGCGAGGCCCGAGGACCCCGGGAGGCCCGACCATGGGGTACATGTGGATGGCGCCGGTCCATGGGTTCTGCACGGTGGGGACGGTTGCTGGTGCGGGGTACCCGGTCTTCCTCTTCTTCCCCCGGCCGCGGTGAGGAGCAGCGCGGGCACCCTGGCCCAAGGGAGCGTCGTAGCCCGGAGGGGCGCCGTAGGTGAGTGGTGCAGGTGGCGCCAGGTCGCGGTAGCCGCCAGGGGCAGGGGCGGAGTAGAAGACCCCCGGCGTGGACGAGCGCTTGGTGGAGGGCTTGAGCTCGTGGAGGAGCAGCAGGTTGCGGAACTGCAGAAAGTCCGGGAAGGGCGTCATGTATGGCGCCATATTGCCAACCTCCTTGAAGTCGTCGGAGAGACCCTTGATGGTGTTCCAGAAGAGGGCGTTGTCGGTGACCGGGGCACCATTGTCGGCCAGGGCGTCGGTGACCGATTTCTGCTCAAGGTAGTAGTCGATGATGCTCCTGTCACCCTGCTCGATGTTCCGGAACTTTTGCTCGAGGTAGCCTCTGCGCGCCTGTTGGTTGTCGCGGAAGAGGGCGGTGATGCGCAAGAGGATGGTGAAAGCGGTGGACGCCTCCGTCATCACCATGTCGACGATGTCGGTGTTGATGGAGCCGTACAGCCAGCGCAGGACTGTGGAGTCCATCCGCAGCCAGATCTCAGGGTCGATGGCGACGGGGACAGCGGAGATGAGGTGGTCAGCGAGGGCGTACTGGGTGATGGCAACCTGCAGAAAATTGCGCCACTTGGTGAAGTTGGAGGCCTTGAGGTCGAGGGTGACGGGGATGAGGGACTTGATGCTCTGGATCGCCGTGGTTTGAGCCCAGAGCGCGGCGTGGTGGTGTGTACCGGGGGAAGGGGGAGAGGTAGGGGGAGCTCAGCGGCGGCGGCCATGGGAGAGGTGGCGCGGCGGCGAGGTGGGGCGGAAACCCTAGGGCAGCGGCGGTAGAAGAAGGGGGCGGAGGCGTGAGATCTTTTGTGTGATACCATGATAGAATTAGAGGAGGAGAATGATTTGCCACGAGTTCTGGTCTTTCACGTATCTCATATATATAGGCATTTATACAGGATATACATGGATACCAATCTTAACCATAATAGCCCAAATATCAAGCACTAAATATGGTGGGATATAAACCGAATATGTTGGATATATTCGGTTTGCCTAACAGGAGGAAAATGGCCGTAAGTATACAGGAGAAGACGATGTAATAACCATCTAGGATGGACAGACAAAAGTGCTTCCTCAAGTCCCACGAACCCGCAACCGCATGTACATCCTGGAGATACTGCCGTCAGAACCAGTATGTCTGTTAGTACACACGAAGGAAGATGTTTGGCTCTGGAAAATGAGATTTGGGCACATAAATTTAAGATCATTAAGGGCACTAAAGACTGGCCACATGGTGGAAGGAATGCCACAGATCGAGAAAATGGACCAGATCTGCGATGGATGCATGATCGCAAAACAGCGACGTCTACCATTCCCTGCCCAGGCTAAGTTTAGAGTGCAACGGCAGTTGGAATTGTGGCACGGCGACCTCTGTGGGCCGATCACACTAGCGACACCGGGTGGCAAGAGCTATTTCTTGTTGCTAGTGGATGAATTCTCACGGTACATGTGGATCGTGTTGCTGCAAATCAAGGATGAATCCCTCCAAGCCATCAAGAATGTACTGACGGCGACAGACTCGAAAAGGATCTAAAACTGAAAGCACTGCGAACAGATAGAGGGGGTGAATTCAACTCGGAAGAATTCACTGAATTTTGTGAAAGCTGTGGCATTAGGCACTTTAGAACCACACCTTACACTCCTCAGCACAACTGTGTGGTTGAGCGAAGGAATCAGACAGTTGTGGGGATGTCCAGGAGCCTACTCAAGAGCATGGGGATGCTGGCAAAGTTTTGGGGTGAGGCAGTGACAACTGTTGTGTACTTGCTGAACCGTGCTCCGACCAAAAGTGTTGCAGGTGTTACTCCCTATGAAGCTTGGCACGGGAGGAAACTCTCAGTACAGCACCTGAGAACCTTTGGTTGCACAGCTCATGTGAAGAAAGTTGGGCCAGGGCAGACCAAGCTTGCTAACAAAAGTAAGAAGATGGTGTTCATCGGCTATGAAACTAGATCCAAGACGTACCGTATGTATGATCCAGAGACAAGGAAAATAGTTGTGACATGAGATGCAGTATTTGAGGAGAACATGTCATGGGATTGGACAACCTCGATATCAGAAATAGATGAAGATTGTGAGCCGTTTGTTGTCTTCTACCCGGATTATTCAGAAAAGGAGGTTGCAGCACCCATGGCAGAAAACCCTGCTGCAGCAGAGTTTCTGCCCAAGACTCCTGCCATGACAAAAGTTGCCAAGTGAGTGGGACAGTAGTTGCACCTCGTCAGAAAGCAAAAACTCGGGTTACTGGCAATGTGAATCCAATTCCACTACCATTGAAGCTGGGTACGCCCATCTCCTTGTCGTCGGTGTCGCAAGATAGTCCTCAAACCCCATATGCTGAACCATCATAGGGGTCGCAAAGCAAGCGATTACTGTCAGAGATTTATCAGGAAACTGAAGGATCAGAAGATGCTTGTGGTGGACTGTGTCTGTTCGGACTCTAGGAGCCAGCAAACCACATCGAGGCTTTGAGAGAGGTTTCCTGAAGAGAAGCAATGAAAGAGGAGCTGACGACCATTGAGGATAATAGAACCTGGGAGTTATGTGATCTTCCAAAAGGACATGGACCCATCGGTCTAAAATGGGTTTATAAAGTAAAGAAAAATCCAAATGGGGAGATTGCTGTCGGTTGCTAAGGGCTATGTTGTAACACCCTCGAATCGGCCCTATGCAGATTTCAGCGCTTCCCGCCAAACCCGTATAAAAACGATTCAAGGACGCCCACCAGGCACTTGCGTGCAGGTGGAAAACGAAGTAATACCATTACACAATAGTTTACGATGAAACCCACAATACATATATATATACAACAACGACTCATTGAGTCAAGAATACAGATATACAGTACAAAGATCCAATTCACCTTGAAAACGATACAACATCCGAGTACGGATAAGAAGCAAATTGGACTAAGAGCCCTGAAGAATAACCAATGGTGTCCATAACCCTGCCCAGGCCAAGCCGAAAGGGTAACCCTGCTAATGACGTCGAACTTATACCTGTTTAAACAAAAGGGGTGCCGACAAAGGGCAAAGGAAAAAGGGAGCGGTCAGTACCGAGGCCAGTACATGGCGAGGCTAGAATTCGGCGGCTCTCGTCTACATAGGTATGGTGGACTGAAGCGGCAGCAAAGCATACACTAAACAACTTATAGAGACTCGATGCAACTATCGGCTATTAGAGAGAGAGATAAGAAAGACCTATCCGGAACCAACCTTATACTAACACCAATCATACCCATCCTCGCATTTCCCCCTCGAGACCAAACGAGGAAGTCAAACCGAGGAATTCACACAGTTGGCAGTTTTATTCATTCCATTATAGTTGAAGCACTTACTAGTCAGATATAGATAGCATGGGTCATCCTGATAGCATAAGTAGTGGGTAGTTTTAGTTCACCATTCAGTTGTAGTTGCAGTACTTACTAGTCAAATACAATTAGCATGTGACATCCCAAACCCAGCAGTTGTTGGCACTTTTATTTCATTCTGTTATAGTTAAGCTGATTACTAGTCACATATTAAGTCAAATTTATAGCACTACTTTAGTTATGCTTGTCTATGATCGAGATACTATGCTCCAAGTCGTCCATAACCGCGGACACGGCTTTCAGAAAGATTTACCCTGCAGGGGTGCACAAATAGCAACACACACACAATCAACCTCGGAAAAACCAAATCAAAACCCAACGAGGCTTTCACGACAAAGCAATCACAAGATTCATAAAACATTTCAGGGGCCACCCCACTAAACTACCCGCAACGAAGTTGGCCAGCTCCGAGACGGACACAGGGTTTGTGTAGACGGCGGTAAACGACTGGGAACCCGAAAGTGTGACTGGGCTTGTCGATACAGCGAAAACATGTCACGATCCAAAACAGTAGAGGTGCTCCACGCACAATCGTAAATAAAGCAGTAAAGCATGGCATAGGTACAGGATAGTAATAAAGCCCCAAACTAGTTTGTGGCCCCAAGAAATAAGAAATGAATCAAGCTCTGGCTAAGGGGGATCCATAGGGTCTCCCGGATGTGGATAGTGCGAATAATCAAGGAACAGCTATCAAGTACTCGGGGCCAACGGGACACAAGTGGATATGAAAAACCAAATAGCATATATTACCCAATGGTGCCTCTTTCATTAGTTGTCTGAGCAATTTAATAGTTGTATTTAAAGTCATGATCCTCTCCACCGTAAAGCATATGACAACATTCCAACAACTGTGTGGTACTTCACGACACGGGATCGCACCTGAGCAAGCGACTACGACTCGCAAGACCATCTATCTACCAAATAACAGGTAATAGGAGGTGTCCAAGGCAATATAAAGGCTGCACGAAATATATCTGGTACGGAACACTAAATCATCGCGACACGGATAGCAGTAGATCAACAGGAAGGAAGTAAAGACTATAAATGCAAAATAGATAGAAAGGGGGAGATTCATTGCCTAGGAAACCCTGTCGAAGATTCACTGGAGATCGGGTCGACACTCGCATCAACCCATCGGCCTAATCCGTGAAGAAGCGAAACACTAGAAGAAACACCGGATGCACTATTTAATACTACGACAGAAGATCGGGCATGATGCAGGTATGGTGCATGACATGGCAAAGATGCGATGTAATTAGGCAATATTAAGCGGAACCAGGGTCCCGATAATTAATTAGATGGTTTATGTTGTTTAGCTACCACGCAATTTAAATATTGTCTTATCAAGGCAAAACATGTCATCGATTCGCTACACAAATTTAAATGAAGCCAATATAAGACTAGATTTGCCCACATATATTCTCCGTATTTAATTTAGGTGAGTCGACAAAATACCCCCAAACACATGAATATGTATGCCATCATGAACAAATGATATGCAACAGATATATAGCATTTATAAAATAGGGATAGGTAGGGGTCACACATCTAGGGTTGAAGATCTTGGGGTTCCGAAGACCTTGGGGTTCGACGGGGTTCGAGAGCTAGGATCGGTCTTTGGTGTTGGGTCCGAGAAGGTTCTTGAGTGGCACCATGTTCATCCCTCGGAACCATCAGCATTGAGCCGGCCTTGTCGGCAGGGAAGATCTTGTCAGAATCCTCGAGTTCATGCAGCTCCTAAAGGCGAACTTTTCGAGGGGTCGGGATCCAAGATCTTGTCGGTAGCCCTTGTACAACTTGTTCTTTGTCGATCTTGTTCGTCCAGAGACCTTTACGGGTACCACTGCATAGGAGATCGTTGGGGACGGTCTTGGATGGCGACACGCTCAGAAGTAGAACTTGGTGGCGACACGGTCCTCTTTGTCCAGCAGCCACAATAGTACCACAGCAACAAATTTTACACCGTATCACCAACAAACAGGTACAAAGCCAGGCGCATCCCACACGAGGTCAGGGGGTGACGGCATCTAGCAGAGACGAAACGACAGGGACAACACCACTTGAAGAAGGATACAGGGGCGTGGCTTCGTGGATACACAGCCACGAACGACGGGCGCGGCGCATGGGGCTTGTGGAATAAGGCGCTACAGGACCTGCCAACGCTACGTGGGGCGGCTAGGCGATGGGGAAACGCGTCGAGCGCGGAGCAGGGGCGTGCAAGGTCGATAGACGGGGTGGAGGCGACGCACGGCAATGCACGCGCTACGGCCGGGGAGAAGGCAGCGGCGAGCTTGGCGTGAGGTCTTCGCCTGGCAGGTTGAGGGAGCCGGGCCAGAGAGGAGAGGGCGCGTCGAGGAGGCAGGGTGCCTGGGCGAGCTCGGGCGGCCGTTGAGCGAGGAAGCGGCGGGGCCGGCGAGCGTGCAGAGGATGGAGACGTGGGCTGCTTGGGATCGACGAGGAGAAGCCCTAGAGGCGGGGATCCGAGGTGGTGACTCGCTGGTGGCGGAGGCGAGGCAGAGGGTCGCGTCGGCGACGAGGTCTCGCGGCGCTGGGCAGGGCTCCACAGAGAGGCGCGCGGGGCGGGACCGGTGGTCGACGGTCGGTGCAGGGCGCAGCAGCGAGGCAGCGAGGAGGGTGTCCGGCCAGGGATCGATTAGGGGAGAGGGCGAGCGAGGCGAGGGGAGGAGGAGAGCGACGCGGCGAGGAGGGAGAGAGCAGGGATTGCGGGTCAGGGGCGGGGTGTACGCGGGTGGGTCTGCACGGTTGGTGAGGTGGTGGGGGTCACGACGCGGGGCGGACGCGGTCTTGACGCATGGTGGGGCCAAGGAGCGTGCGTGACGCACACGCGGTCGCTGGTAGCGGCGACTGCCGTGGAGTTGGGTGGGGTGTGTTGGGGTATGACTAGGGTTAGGGTTTTTGACTAGTCTAGGATCTGGTTTAGATGGGCCGGGTAGTAGGTAGTCTGGCCCGGTTAGGCCTCTGGCCAGATCGGCTACACTGCCTCCCCGGTCAAAACTTTTGTTTTATTTTTATAAAATAAAACGTTTCAAAAATAGTTTTAGACAAATACAAGATCTGGACGGATCTAGGGTTTTGATTTGAAACAAGGGGAATATCTAGAAAACAAAAATAGGCTTTTAGAAAAATAGTTTTAGGCAAACAGATGCATGATGACATGACAATGCTCAAATGTAATATGGCATGATGACATGAGCATGCGGTGATGATGATGCACAAAATAGAAATAGCAAATGATTTTCTAGTAGTGATTTTATCGGGGTGCTACATATGTGCAGAGGCAGGGCATCGACTTTGAGAAGGTTTTTGCCCCGGTTGCTCGCCTAGAATCGGTGAGATTGCTTATTGCACTGGCAACTCAGTTTGGTTTGAAGATCCACCAAATGGATGTGAAGTCTACTTTTATCAATGGTGATTTAGCATAGGAGGTGTATGTCAGTCAACCTCCTGGCTGTGAAATTGAAGGACACAATAGCAAGGTTTACAAACTGAGAAAGGCTTTGTATGGCCTCCGACAGGTGCCCAGGGCCTGGAACTCCAAGCTCGACTCAACACTCATTCATCTAGGGTTTTAAAAATGTCCATCAAAATCAGGCTTATATAGGAAGAGGACGTGTGACTCTGTGATGCTCATTGGAGTATACGTTGATGACTTGGTCATTATAGAGGCAGCAATGAGGCTATCAATGATTTCAAGAACCAAATGAAATCAAGATTCAGTATGACAGACCTGGGATTGCTGAGCTATTATCTGGTTATATAGGTAAACCATAAAGAGGAGGAAATTACTCTATGTCAGTCTGGATATGCCAGTCGAATTCTTGAAGAAATGGGCACGACAAACTGCATTTCTTCAGTTACACCAATGGAACCCAGACTGTAAGAACAGTGAGGCAGAAGAAGTAAGCTCTACTAAATTCAGAAGTGTTGTGGGTAGCCTGAGATACTTACTGCACACTAGGCCGGATCTCAGCTACTCTGTTGGCTATGTCAGCAGATTTATGGAGAGGCCCACCAAAGAGCACATGATGGCAGCGAAGCATATACTAAGATACGTGAAAGGCACTATTGATCTGGGATGTAGTTACTGAAAAATCACAAGTGAGCCAGAGCTGCTTGGCCACAGTGATAATGATCATGTAGGGGATGTGGATGATAGGAAGAGTACTAGTGGGGTGTTGTACTAGGACACTGCCTTGTATCATGGACATCCCAAAAGCAGAAAATAGTGGTCCAATCATCGTCTGAAGCTGAATATGTGGTTGCAGCTTCTCAGGGAGTTTGGCTGTCAAGGCTAGTGGGAGAGCTACTAGGGAAGAAAGAGGCCAAGTTCACAATCAGAGTGGACAACCAAATTGCAATCTCCGTGTGCAAGAATCATGTATATCATGAGAGAAGTAGGCTAATTGACGTCTGATACCACTTCATCGGACACTATGGAGGAAGGCAGAATTGAGGTGGAACACGTCAGGACTGACGAGCGACATGCGGACATTCTCACAAAACCGCTTACCAAGTTTCGGTTTTAGGAGCTGAAGGAGAAGATCGGCATGAGGTCAGTGGATTTAGGTCATCAAGGTTAAGGGGGTGAACTATTGTGTTAACCTCGATGAACCTGAACTTTGTCACGTCACAGTAGCATCTTCTGAAAATAAGCTACAGCCAGAGGCACGCTGCGGTAGAATAGGTCTAGTCATTTAGTTCTTTCCGCATCGTGTTGTAATCATTGTCCACGATATGTCCGTGGGATGGCACGGGTAATACGGGTCATGGGCGACATTCTAGGATCAAGGGGAATAAAAGGAAAAATAGAAAATACGCAAGTAGCATGCATCGCAAAAACCTGTCTCTCTGCTCTCTATGTGTTCGTCTATGTTTGTCAGAGTTTCAGAGGTCTATGTCCACCATAGCGTTGTGTTGATCCAGGGGCTGATCCAACAGTTAGAGTGGACACAACAGAAATCTAGAAATTAAGAGCAGAATAGAGGAAGGAAATAGAGGGTGGATGGGGGTGGGGTGGGGTGGGGAGTGCTTACCGGCGACATGTCCGCCGAGCTCACGCATTGCACCTCCATGTCGGGGTCACCTCCGAATAGAACAGGGAAGGAGGAAGCAAGTCTCTTTCGTCGATCTCCTCCGGTTGGTTGTGCTGCTAGCCTCCCTGCCATCCCCATAGCAGCCGCCGCCGCTGTCACAGCCAATCACGAGAGAGATGGGAAGGTCCTCGATTGTTTTTGTCTTTTTCCTTCGAACCGGTTCGGGTTAGATTCCACGAGAAGAGATTCGATTTTTTTAAACCTGGTGGAATGGCTGGTTTTGGGAGGGATTTGACAGGGATATGATCCACGCCGGGTGTAACCGAACGTGCTAAACAGAGTAGGCGGGGAAACATCCTGGCTAGTATGATCCCGGACGATCCAGGAGGGGTTGGACTACTATCCTGACCAGGTGGGGGCTAGCCGAACAAAGCCTCAATGGGAGCTCGCTTCCTTGAACCTCAACTGGGAGCCGATTGTTGTGTGTGAGAGAGAAGTGTGTTAGTTCAATTTGCTCGACCACTTCGACACGGTTACTCAAACGGAAGCAAGTCTCACCTAGACGGAACCTTATCCCCTCACCATCCTTGCGCTATAGTACCCGCGAGCCTTCCTCCCTGTGTCACGCCGTCTCGAGGCCTCGCTCGCCGGCGCTACCGGTCGAGCTGGGCTGAGGGGGCGGCGCCCCTGTAGTGTAGATAGTAGGAGTTGTTTGAGGCTTAGTCCCCGCTGTTGTTGGTCGTGTGCTGCCGGTTTCTGCCCTCTTCTTGGTCAAGATGCGGCGGATGTGTGCTGTTGCTTGTGCTCCGCCTGGTGGTGCTCCGGTGGCTGGAGCTGGGGGTGGAGGGCAGCCTTAGCATCCCCATGAATAAGGCCTGGGGCCTCTTCCTTTTGGTGCGCCTCCTCCCTTTCTTCCCTCCTGTCGGCCGGCCGTGGCGACGAGGGGTGATACATTGCAAATGTATCGATAATTTTTGATGTTCCATGCTTGGTTTTATCTACTTTCTTATGTTTTGCCCACACTTTGGAGTACTTTCTATACACTTTCTTGGACTAACCTATTAACAAGATGCCATAGTGCCAGTTGCTTGTTTTTTGCTGTTTTTGGTTCCAGGAAGTCAGAAAATGAATATTCTCGGAATTGGACGGGACAAAAGCCAAAGTTACTATTTTCCCGGAAGACTCACGGAGCCAGAAAAAGAGTCGGAGAGGGGCCACAGGGTGGCCACACCCCCCCTTGGCGCGGGCCAGCCTAGGTCGCGCCAGGGCATGGTGTGGGCCCCCTAGCCGGCCACCGACCTTGCCTCCTTCGCCTATATATTCCTCCCGAGGCAAAAACCCTAGATCGTCAATCAGAAATCCACGAAAAGTTTCGCAGCGCCGCCGCCACCGAAGGGGAGATTCGGGGACAGAAAGTCTCTGTTCCGGCACCCTGCCGGGACGGGGAAGTGCCCCCGGAGCCATCTCCATCGATCTCCACCACCATCTCCATCACCATTGTGATTCCCATGATGAGGAAGGAGTAGTTCTCTCTCGAGGCTAAGGGTTCTACCGGTAGCTATGTGTTCATCTCTCTCTATATGCATGATCTTATTGAGATCATGAGCTTGTAATCTATAGATCTACCTTGTTACTCAAGTGCTTTAATAGATCTCTGCTCTCCCCATGTGTATGAAAGTGACAGCGTGCACACCATGGTGGCACTTAGGCTAGAGATTACAAATACTTGTTATGAGTTATATTTGGAGTTGGATGTTTCTATGAAATTGTGGTGTTTGTTGGAACCATCTAGAGCTCAGGGTGACAGTGTGGGGTTATCTAGATGGGAAAGGCTTACTTTGAGGTGTGCTTTTATAGCCCTACTGTTGATTAGAGTGTCCAACCGGAGAGTAGTTAAGAGTAGCATCATAAAGAGAATACATCTATATGAGAGTGTTCACTAGTGAAAGTATGATCCCTAGGCCTTGTTTCTAAGCACTGAAACACCGTTTGCTATTAGATTTGTTACATGTTTGCTTGCTTTCATCTTTATTTCAGTTTGCCTTTAGTCTTTTCCACGCCATCAAGTTATTTTCTATCACTATTACAACTTATAATTATCCATTGTATTTTACTATCTCTTCACTGAACTAGTGCACCTATACACCTGACAAGTGTATTGGGTGTGTTGGGGACACAAGAGACTTCTTGTATCTTGATTGCAGGATTGTTTGAGAGGGAATACCTTTGACCACTTCCTCCCTGAGTTCGATAAACCTTGGGTGATCCACTTAAGGGAAAACTTTCTGCTGTTCTACAAACCTCTGCACTTGGAGGCCCAACAACTGTCTACAAGAATATAAGTGCGTAGACATCAAGCTATTTTCTGGCGCCGTTGCCGGGGAGGTAAGGTAAAAGGTACTCACATCCTCCAGTGTGAGTGCTCAAAGTTATTTCCTTTAGATTCTGCAATTTTGTCTTTTCGTTTCTTGTTTTCACTAGTTAGGCTTAATGGAAAACAAAAAAAAAATTAGAGAGATTTTTATTATTTTTCCTAAGTTAGAACTTGAATTCTTTGAAAAGAAAATTAAAAAACCCTTGGAACCTACTTTGCATGCTAATAACAATGTTATTAGTATGAATCTTTTGAACACCTTTGTTACTAATGCTATGGAAACGCCTAAGCTTGGGGAAGTTAGTCTTTATGAAAATGATCTTTTTAGTTCCCTAGCTTTAAAGAAGAAAATTTTCTCTGATGATACTTTATCTCCCATATGTGGTAATTCTAATGATACTTGTGATATTTTAAATCCACATACTGAAAGCATCCCTTTTAAAATACCTATAAAAATTGTTGAACGTGTTATGAATAACTGCTATTTTGGAGATGGAACTGTCCATCTTGGTGATCATTTACTCTTTATACATGAATTATGCGAGTTGTTCAAGTGTGCAGGTATTTCAATGAACCAAGTTAAGAGGAAGCTATTCCCTATTTCACTTAAGGGCAAAGCAAGGGAGTGGTATGAGCTACTAGATGATCCTCATCATTTGGAGTGGAAGGAACTTGAATCTCTCTTTTACTCTAAATTTTATCCTCCTCATGAAATTCATAAAGATAGGAATTACATTTATAATTTTCATCCACATGATGGAGAAAGTATTGCCCAAGCATGGGGAGATTGAAGTCACTAATGCTCAAATGTCCCATTTATGAGCTCCCCAGTAATATTGTTATTAATAATTTCTATGCAAGGCTTTCAGGACATTACAAGGACTATCTAGATACTTGCTTAGAGGGATCCTTCACAAGTAAGGAGGTCAAAGCTAAGTGGGATCTTCTTGAAACAATTAAAAGCAATACCGAAGATTGGGATAACAACAAAGGTAAAGAACCAGGTATAAACTATGAGTATGATTGCATTAAGTCTTTCGCTGAAACTGCTGATTTTCAAGAGAAGTGCTAAATATGGTCTTGATCCTCAAATTCTCGTTGATTGTTATAGAACCTTTGCTTCTCATATTAATGCTCCTAAAGAAAAATGGGACATGTATCATGAGCCTTTTAAAGACACTTGCATGGAAAATGAAATTGTTATTAATGATAGCAATAAACATGCGCAAACCTCTGAAAGTACTATTTCTTATAAGCATGTTAATTTTTGTGGAATACATAGACCTTGTGAGAATAATCAAATTGAAGAAGAATATTGTATCACCCACAGGAATGAAAAAACTAGAACGTGGTATAGGGCTCTAAATGATCTTGGTAAAAAAGTTTGTGCCCTCTATCCTTTTATTTGTGAACTTTGCTTTGAAGTGGGTCATTTCAATTTTCAATGCTCAGGCCATAATAATAGCCCTTCTAATCCAATGAGTACTGCAAGTTTGTATTGTGATGACATGATCACTCGTAATCAGCATGATGAGCTTACATTATTTTTGGGGTGTGAAGAGTTATCAAGAAAAACCTCTTTGGTAGATATGGGTGCTTTTGATATGAATTGTGTCATGCATGGTTGTCATATTTATTGTGTTGATAATTTCCACACAAATACTTACATACAAAATATTATAAAAGATGAGATCTTACCAAAATATGACATAACTAATTTGTGTTTTGGTCTTATTAATGAAAAGGAATAATCCTCCAAAGTTTCTTCTATTGTCTCTAACAATGCACCCGGGTATATGGAGAAGCTTACTTTCAAACCTCTCCCTCCTAAAGAGAAGAAGAAAAAGAAGAAAAGGAGGAGTAAAAGGAGAGAGGAAACGGTATTTTCCCCTAAGCATGTTGCTCCTATTATAGTTTTTGATGAGTGTGAACTTGATGATGTTCCTATGTCTGTTACCTATAGTAGTGATCATGATTGGGAAAAGCACACCACTTTTGATATTGAAAATCTCTTCCGTACCAATTCTGAAAATGATGATATTAATAATTGCTATACTATTAGTGCTATCCATGATTCTTCCAATGATGATATGTTTACAAATGAACACACTTGGGAAGATAACTATTCTATTGCTTATGATGATGCTATACCTCCAATATATGATGATTGCAATGATGAATATGATATTTTCAGTCCACCTACTAATGAGGAGGAAATTAGTTATGATTACAATATGCCTCCTATATTTGATGATTATGGTGATGAGAATAATAATGGTAGCTATTTTATTGAATTTGCTCCCACTACAATCAATAAGAATGACTATGTTTATGTGGGGAGTATTAATTCTTTTATGCATGTGGCTCATGATAAGAATGTTTCGTGTGATAGTTATATTGTTAATTTTATTCATGATGCTACTGAAAGTTATTATGAGAGGGGGAAACATGGTTTTTTGTGTCTCAATAATATTAAGTTTCCCCTCTTTATGTTGAAAGTCTTGAAGTTGCACTTGTTTTGCTTTCCTATGCTTGTTGCTTTGTGCTTTCATGACTTGTTTCTTTACAAGATTCCTATGCATAGGAAGTGGGTTAGACTTAAATGTGCTTTGAATTTGCTTCTGGATGCTCTGTTTTACTCTCAATTCATATTTCCTATGTGAGCATCTTCTCAAACTATCATGCCTAACTTAAAGGCGTTAAAGAAAAGTACTTATTGGGAGATAACCCAAAAGTTTTAGATGAGTCTTGGCGGTTATTACTTCAGTAATAACCGCTCCTTATCCTTTTTATTTGTTTTTGTGCCAAGAGTAACCTCTAATGAGAGAGAAGTAATGATTGAGAAAGTTGCTGTCCCGAAACAGATTTATGTGCTTCACCGTAAAAATTCGTGCAAAATCTCTGTACGTTCTTTTGAGGCGTGAATTTGTGTGCTTCTGCCCCAGGTTGTTATCTAACTTGCGTTAGTTCAACACTTTTTGATTTGAGCAACACAAGGTCTTCGAAAAAATCCATCTTTACCTGCTGGTCTGTTTTGACAGATTTCTGCCATTTTCTGCATTTGCTTCTTGTTATTTCCTTTTTGAGTTCTTTTGGGGAATTGAGCTTTTTGAGGGAAGTAATACAGTAGCTAGTGTTCTAATGGAAATTTATTGGTGTTGGAACTGAACCTTAATACTTATTATCTTGAGTGCACTAATGTTGCTAATAAAGATTGAGTGAAGTTTTGTATGAAGGAAAAAAATTCAGGTGTATGGAAGGAATGAGTAATGAGATAAAGGATGGACTAAAGCTCAAGCTTGGGGATGCCACACGTGTCACCCCAAGAAATATCCAAGTAGTACAAGCGTCAAAGCTTGGGGATGCCCAAGGCATCCCCTTCTTCATCAATAAAAATCCCAGGTTTCTTCCAAACGCTTCATTTTTATTGTTTCATGCACAATTGTGTTGTTCTTGGAGCGTCTTCTTCTTCATTTTCGTTTTGGTTTTTCGTTTGCTTTGGTTTTCTTAGTTTTCTGAATAAATTGGTTGGACCCCCTCTTTCATACTTTGGTTTGCAAATAGTTTGGTTTGGTTTGGAAAAGAGTAGGAAAGTTCATGCTTATGTGGTAAAAAGAGCTCGTTTTTTACTGTGGCATATGCTTTGTGATGCCATGCTTGATATTGTTTTGTCTTTATACTTAGTATTCTTTGTTGTAGCATGACTTGTTATAAACAATTGAGATTGCTTAATGTGCCTTGGATGAATCATGCGTTGTTTTAGCATATTAAAGCATAGTATAGTGGTATTCTCCTTTGATGCTTTATTTGGGTTGACTTGGCGCATGCTCACACCATGTTATGACTATCTCAAATCACCATAGCCTTTCTGATCCTTTATTTTTCAACTTATAGTATCACTTTATGCTTTGATCAATGATGTTTTGTCGCTCTGCATGATTATGGCCATTATTGCTCTCTTAGTTTGTCGCTCCCAGTCTTTTGCTAGCCTCCACAACCAAGTATGAGTTCCACTCGTGCATCTAACTCCCTAAACCAAGTTATTCCAAAGAGTCCACCATACCTACCTATTAGCTTATGCTATTCCAAGTATATTCATGTTTTTGTTTACCTTCCAAATTAAACTTGTTATGAGAAAACTAGTGATTAAAGCTCTCACGAACTTGATGGCACACTTTACTTTTCTTGCCCTTAATAAACTTGAACCATTGTGTCGTCTATGTTGTATATGCTTGCACTTATTTGTTGGGGATTAGCAGAACCATGCTGTCATGGGGAACGCTTTCAACATTGCACGTGTACTTTGTACCTAGTTGATATCATGCTCTTTTGTCTATGGATGTCGTCGGTGTGAAATGAAAGGGGAGCTTGTAAGTCCATGGAGTTATGTATGTGTGTTAGAGAAACGCCTGGGCCGCTGGTCTAATCCATGCTGACATGGTGGAAACCTGCAGCGTAACCATAATGAGCTGTCTATGAAGCATTCTTCTTATAAAAAAAGAGTCAGATATTGAGAAAAAAGTGAAAAATAGATATATGAAAAGAGGAAAGAGAGAAAAAAGCACCATATTCCCATTGTAAATAAGAAGATTGCTGAGATGCTCGTTGTCTGCTTGCCTTGTCATTTTGATTATGGGTATTCTTCCGTATCATCGGGCAAGGGGTACCCTGTTGGCGGTTCTCTATGATACACATGTACTTACAATGACAAGAACTTACCGGTGACTAAACTTGAGTAGCCTGAGGAGCGACCCTCGTATTCAAGGGACATGAGATTTCTAACTTATACTTTGTCAAGCATGTACACCATAGTTTGTTCACTTTAACCTTAATCACTTCAAGATGCTTATGATAGGGGCAATGAGAGCTGAAAGCTATAAGTACCATAATTTTTGAAAGCTCTTTATGAAACTTGAATCTCTGCTTCCTTCTATGAAGGCCTTTCTTCCACCATTATATTGAGTCTCCACCTTCTATCTTTATGCACCTACTTTGAGAGCATAGTGGCCATTCTTAGTTCTATGTGCATTGTCCCAAGACTAGTTGATTGATGCATAACTTTGATAGTGCTTGTTTTAAACTATTTGTATCTAGTCACTCTTATGAACTTTGAAGGTGTCCTATGCATTCATATTTGCTACTCTATGAGGGACAAGCTGAATACTATTATGCTATGTTTTCTTTATGTGAAACAAACAAACGTCTTGCAAAGCATTGTTATTCATGAATATTTTGTTTGTACTTTTTCATGTTGCATCATAGTTTCTTTGTCTTATTGCTAGAACTTTGTCTTTCATGTTATGGTTGAAGTACTATGATCCCAGCTTTGAATGTTTTACAAATACTTTGATCAAGTCTTTGATGGTGCATGTCACCTCAAAATATATTCTTTCTTTTTATCACTTACCTACTCGAGGACGAGCAGGAGTTAAGCTTGGGGATGTTGATACATTGCAAATGTATCTATAATTTTTTATGTTCCATGCTTGGTTTTATCTACTTTCTTATGTTTTGCCCACACTTTGGAGTACTTTCTATACACTTTCTTGGACTAACCTATTAACAAGATGCCAAAGTGCCCGTTGCCTGTTTTCTACTGTTTTTGGTTCCAGGAAGTCAAAAAATGAATATTCTCGGAATTGGACGGGACAAAAGCCAAAGTTACTATTTTCCCGGAAGACTCACGGAGCCAGAAGGAGAGTCAAAGAGGGGCCACAGGGTGGCCACACCCCCCCTTGGCGCGGGCTAGCCCAGGCCGCGCCAGGGCATGGTGTGGGCCCCCTGGCCGGCCACCGACCTTGCCTCCTTCGCCTATATATTCCTCCCGAGGCAAAAACCCTAGATCGTCAATCAGAAATCCACGAAAAGTTCCGCAGCGCTGCTGCCACCGAAGGGGAGATTCGGGGAACAGAAAGTCTCTGTTCTGGCACCCTGTCGGGACGGGGAAGTGCCCCCGGAGCCATCTCCATCGATCTCCATCACCATTGCTGATTCCCATGATGAGGAGGGAGTAGTTCTCTCTCGAGGCTAAGGGTTCTACCGGTAGCTATGTGTTCATCTCTCTCTATGCATGATCTTATTGAGATCATGAGCTTTAATCTATAGATCTACCTTGCTACTCAAGTGCTTTAATAGATCTCTGCTCTCCCCATGTGTGTGAAAGTGACAGCATGCACACCATGGTGGCACTTAGGCTAGAGATTACAAATACTTGTTATGAGTTATATTTGGAGTTGGATGCTTCTATAAAATTGTGGTGTTTGTTGGAACCATCTAGAGCTCAAGGTGACAGTGTGGGGTTATCTAGATGGGAAAGGCTTACTTTGAGGTGTGCTGTTATAGCCCTACCGTTGATTAGAGTGTCCAACCGGAGAGTAGTTAAGAGTAGTATCATAAAGAGAATATATCTATATGAGAGTGTTCACTAGTGAAAGTATGATCCCTAGGCCTTGTTTCTAAGCACTGAAACACCGTTTGCTATTAGATTTGTTACATGTTTGTTTGCTTCTATCTTTATTTCAGTTTTCCTTTAGTCTTTTCCACGCCATCAAGTTATTTTCTATCACCATTACCACTTATAATTATCCATACCACTTGTATTTCACTATCTCTTTGCCGAACTAGTGCACCTATATACCTGAAAAGTGTATTGGGTGTGTTGGGGACACAAGAGATTTCTTGTATCTTGATTGCAGGATTGCTTGAGAGGGAATACCTTTGACCACTTCCTCCCTGAGTTCGATAAACCTTGGGTGATCCACTTAAAGGAAACTTGTTGTTGTTCTACAAACCTCTACACTTGGAGGCCCAACAACTGTCTACAAGAATAGAAGTGCGTAGACATCAAGGGGCTGGGGGTTGGGTATCGACGGGGTGGAGGCTGGGATTGCTTCCCAGAGGTGGTTCTTGGCCGCGGCGCCAGGGGGATGCTTTCGAGCTTTTGGTGTCGAGCCTCCCTGGTTGAGGACGACAACGTATTTCTCGGCGGCGAGCTTCTCGAATAAGCGCTTGCATCGCCTTCACTGATGCCTATTCATCGACTTTGCCCTCTTGGTCGACCGCGGTGGTGAGGGAGAGGGTGGATTTGTCAGTAGTGCGGCTAGCTTTTGGCGGTGGCTGATGCTGAGATACTCTTGGCATGCTGGAGCAGCGCTAGGAGGTTGCGACGCGGCCCTATTTCGACGGCCCTCTGTGGGTGGCGTCGTTGGTGGTGCGGTGTTTGCATCTCGGATGATCTGCTCGCGCTTCTCTATTGGAACATCAGATTCAGCTTATTTTCTTGGCTTGTGGCCGGTCATGGCGGCGAGGGCGAGCGGGGAAGAGATGATGCGTTGGTGGTTCTGCTCGGTGAAGTGGTTTGCCCGGTAGTGCCCCCCGGGCGATGTTGTTTTCTAGTTTTTGCCTAAGCGGTGTTATGGTGTTGTGTTGTTTTGGAGCTTCTCTTCGATGTGTCTTGGTGGCTTTGTTCCATCACCACGTCGGACTTAATGGCAGTAGGGTTGTTGCTCTTCCTCTGTGCTGGTGCTCGTCGCCTCCTCTTCACCAAGTGGTCCATCCCCGAAGATCTGGAGGTGGCCGAAAGCGGAGTTTCTTCTCGCCGGATGAGTTTGGTCGAGCCCTCTTCTCTGACTTTGACACTGGCTTTGCCTCCGAGGTCTCCGGCGATGGTGGCACAGACACCCAGGTTTTGATTGCGTTTTACTTTTGTGCTAGGGTGTTTTCCGTATTTGTGGAGGCCCTTTTCCTCGAATTTTAGGTCCTTTGTGCGAGTGTTGTATTGGGCCTCCTTGTATTTGTACCACTCGTTCCTTTGCAGCTTAAAAATTTGGGTGCTTTGCACCCTTGAACCATTCAAAAAAAGCACGGATACTCAAACCACCACCGTGCTTGGACATGAGTTTGATTTGTTGGATTATAGCTCATGTGTGTGATTTTACAGTGGATTCTAATTGGATGGCTTTATATATCTATATAGGTTGGTAACATTGTTGCACGGCATTCATTAGTCAAAGAAGATCCTAATAGTATATTGGTGCCAAATGTTTTGATGACTAAGAGCATCTCTAATGAAGCCCGTAAAGGGGCCAAACCCGTGAAATTCCGGCGAGAATACGGGTCGTGGGCCGTGAGGCCGAGCTAACCCAGCCCGTAAAGACCCCGACCCGTATTCATTTTTCCCAGGCCTCCGCGAACACCACCTCGCGGCCTCTACAAGTAGCGCTCGCACAGTCGGATACGGGTTCCAACTCGCCCAGCGCCGTCGCCTAGAAACCCTATCCCCTCGCCGTCGTCGCTACCTAGATAGCTCCTCCGGTGAGCGATTCAGACCACCCCGGTTGCGGATCGACGACCCCGCCATCGCCATGTCCACGCTGCATGGCGGAAGCGGGCAAGGAGGGGGCCATAGCGGCGGTGGAGGAGGTGGTGGCCGACGGCCGCTCCCGTGGGCGTCCCCGTATCCCTGCTCCGACGAGGCGGTCGCCAAACTCGTGCGGTACATCGAGACTAAGCACCGAGCGGCGCGCCGCTGGACCAACAGGGGCCTACGACCGCCCCCCTCGTTGGCGCCCTTTGTCGTCGGCCTTCCCGAGGTGGAGGCGTCGCGTCCTCTCCTTTCCAGCGAGGTGTCATCCTCGACCGCCTCATCGCGCCCGAAGCGGACGCGCCGCGGCGACGGGGAGGAAATGGAGGAGCTATTGCGCGCGCTCGTGGAGTCCAATGCGGAGGCAGAGGAGCAGGACCGTCGCGGGCGGGAGGAGGTGGAGGCGGCCATCGCCGCGGTGACCTTCGCCCAACGCGCGGAGGAAGTGGAGGCCGAGGCGGTCGCGGGCGGCGCGGAGGAGGTGGAGACTGACGAGATGGAGGTGGACATCGTCATCCTCGACGACTAGACGACCGCCGCGGAGCTGCGTGGCCGCACGGAGAGCTCGATTTTGGCCTGACGGCCGTCGGCGTTCCTGGCGAGCTCTGCCCCCCTAATTAAGTTTGTTTTAGGATTTTGATGTGTAATTATGTATGAACTGGTTGATCTGACGACGAATTTGCGTTCGCGCGAAAAATTTATCGCCGGAGTAGTTAAATGTCGAAAATACGGGTTTAACTAGAACCGTAAATCGCGAGATTTAAGGGTCAGGCTTTTACATGCTTTATTAGAGATGCTCTAAACATGCGTGGTTTAGATCATGTCGTATAGCCACCACCGCCACGAAGCCGCACCGCTTGGGGTGAGCCGTTGACGGTGAAAGAAGCCACGTCGCTGTCGTCGATGCCGCACACGGCGAACCGGAACACCTACGTGAAGATCCTATGACGTACGGGCGTACGGCACCCACCACCCAGACTTACGGTCACTGATATGTCCACGTGTCGTCGACCCTACTTTCACGACTGCCTATGTCAGAGGATCCCCGTTGCAAAAATCATAACTCTCCCACATAAATTCAGTTCATCATCGCCTGCAAGCGTTGGCGCTGAACATGACAGTCGTCTCTTGCAGTCATTAGAGTAGAACGCACCGTGGTTGCGTCTCGCATTAGGGCCATCGCCATGCGGTTACAGAGTTACTGATGGCCCGATCAAAAGAAGCAGCCCCAGATCAACTCCTTTCCCATTTAATAATCCCCCATAAATCTCTTTCATGTAACTCCCGTTAACGCCATAATAAGATTTACTCCTCTTGTTTCCACGGCCCGTGTTCTTCATTTCCTTGGAATTCCAGACCCGTTTTCTCGAAAAACAGAAACCTCGCTTGACTAGACAAGAGATGGAAGATAACAGGGAGAGAACCAAGCTGTGCAAATCCCTGCAGCTCTGCATCTCCAGGAAGCTCAAGAAGATCCCCCCGATTCACATCCCCAGCTCAGCCATTCCAGCAAGCATCGCCAGCAGGCGGCTCCTCTCCACCTGCAGGTTCCCGCGGACCCAGTCGGTGGACATCGACCAGGCCGCTGCCGCCGCCGACGACAACAGCAGAGGCAACGGCCACGCCGCGACGCTCTCCGACGTCGACCGCTTCCTCTTCGACAACTTCCGGTCTCTCTACATACATGACCGCGACGAGAACGTGCGCCTCTCGTCATCGCCAGGGACATCCAATTCCCTCGTTCAGCCAACTGCTGAAACATCATCGTCGTCGGATACAGTCGCACAAGACATTGCCGGCGCAGGAGATGACAGCGGCAACAATACGGCCATAGTGCTATTCTCCATGGACCCTTACGCAGACTTCCGGAGATCCATGCAGGACATGATAAGGATGCACCATGGTCAGGAATCTCAGTTATTGGACTGGGACTTCTTGGAGGAGCTACTCTTTTACTACCTCCAGCTCAACGATCGAAGCGTGCACAAGTACATTCTCAAGGCCTTCGCTGAACTCACTGCTGGAACCCACAAGGCCCCTGGAAAACCACACTGGGCTGACAAGAGCGCTAGGAGTAGGAAAGGTTAGGAGACACCTAGTAGATTCAAAATTATGTTGCTACTGTACCAGGCCATGTATTGTACTGTGACCTCATTTCACACAAAATGCAACAGAATGTAAAATTAGATGTAGTGCATGACCAAAACACGTCACGAGAGCTAGCTCTAGCTGCCTATGATAATTCGTTTGGTCACCCCACTCGTATATATTTTGCCGTTTGGCTAGCTGCTTTCAGTATAATGTGTCAAAATTAAGTCCAAAATCAATTCTTGCCTAAGAGAAAAACATGTACACACCATTGTGGAAAATATAGTATTTTAGATATTGGCATTTTTAAGATTTATAAGTACGTTATTGATAGTAATACAGAGTATATGGTTTGCCCAAAAAAAGGTGTTAACTTCTCAATTACTACTCTAGGTAAATTACAAAATAAGTTCAGCAGGCAAATTAAACCTATTACAGAAATCAGCATATAGTCTTAAGCCGGGAACTAAAGTACCGAGAATGTGTCATATATAATTCTATTTCGAACAAACACAATACAGGATAATTGCATTGTTTAATTTACAGTTGATGGTCCATACATATATTTCCATACTATGTGCAATGCACTTAACTGGCATGAAGAAACCTGTAGATTCAGATGTAGATCACCTTTCTTTTACCAAGCAATTAGACCAGTTAACAAAACCATCAGGGCATTCAACCTCTGTTTGTTTGGGCAAGAGCTGCTTTCCATGGGCTTCAAGAACTCTTTTTCCGAGAAAGCGGAAAAGCTTCGCTTCGGCAATGACAGATACCTTTAGAAGCTTACACTTAATCAACAATCCCATCAGATAATTGCATGAATACAGTGGAATTCTTCAGGCTTGCTGCTCCAGGGTAGTCTAAAACAGGAAGCACACACTGCATTTCACATGTTTAAGTTTTCCACAATTGCATCTGAGATGCAAAACATCGTCAGAAGCTCGAATAATCTTATCAACTAATGAAGGGTAATCAACAAAAGGGACCATTTAGGTCATAGATCTTGAGGAATTTACAGGAAATGCAAAAAGCATATTGATGTAAGCGCATATTCTAAACATATACCTGATTCTCATGCTATTCCTGATTTAGGGGGAAAAAAAGGTCTCTAACAAGAAAGGATTTAATTCTACTCTTTCTTGCTTGAGATATTAAACAAAAATCCTGTCTTAACTAGTGATACTTAGAGTGAAACAGAGGGGGTAACAACCAAACGAAATAAAGTGCAGACTCTGAAGATCTGTTGTCTATATTCAATAAACAAAAACTAGAGAAGCAGCAGATCTTATGTACCCTATCAACCAGCAGTGCTCACTTTAGTCTGACCATGAATAAACAAGTAGAAAACATGGGACATACTACTTAAAAACAATACAAAATAGATTTTAATGGAACGAACTTGATAGCCTTTATTCTTTCAGACAAATATAATAAGGGGAGAACTAAAACTTCATGTTGGCACAAGTTCATAGCGATATTACGACATCGAGAGCTTACAGAGTGTAACAAAAATATGGAAGGGTTGCAATTACTGGCAGACACGAAGATCATTTGTATTGAAAGTTCACCAGACCCTTACACTTAAGATTCTTTTTTTATTCTTCTGCCACAGATTTAACAAGCTTAACATCAAGTTCCACAATATCCTTTTTTTTTCCAGAAATCAGAAGCAACATTCTACCTATGTTCTTTTTACTTGTCAATTTGGACATGGTCTCGGAAACACACATGTGAGATGTGATTACTTTGTCTAATTATATGTTACAAAATTTTAGAGGAAAACAACAATATCAAAGTACTTTTGGTGATGAATCTACAAAGGCCATGTACAATAGAGGCGCTAAGAGCGGATGCTAGGACAAAATTCCTGGCCGTTATGTCAGAATCCCGTTCAATCCTGGGATTTGGCCTGGCATCGCTGCAAAAAGAGTCGCCGGGCGATTGCCATTTTTTCACACAAAACAACTCATCCAGGATAGGCGCTACCTCCGGCAGAAAGAAAATCGGTTTTAGCGTCGCTAACTAGTGTCATGTGCTGAAGTTCCAGATCCTTACCTTTATTCTTTACGATATTTTTTTTTGGCTGCTCAAGCTTCTACGTAAGAGCTTACGCTGTAGATGCCCTAATGCAATTTTCATGTGACAAATATAAAAAAGTTGCACATTAGTGGTCAGGGTTTTTTAAGTTTGATTGTGCATTCCAAAACAAGATCTATTGATCACAATACAAGACAAATGACATGCACCTAAAGAATAACAAAAATTGTGTTGGCAAATAGTTAGGCATAAATGGTAATCCACTCTGCAGCTATCGTCTAATAAACAACATCAGAATAATGGAGTGAAACATACCTTTAAATATGCAGCAGCTGATATCATTACATACTAGCCACACTATATCTTCGAACAAGCTGCTCATATAATGGGAGATGATTCTTGGATACAAAGACCCTGAACCTGTAAGCAGATGAAACAACAGTTCAGGCATATCATGTAATAGTTTCGCTATCTGTTACTCGAGAATACAATGGAATAATGAAGTTTCACAAATCCCCAGTGATGACAACAAATGTAATTTTACCCTTCAAGAAGTATGAGTCGCCCGGGAGAAGAAAACAGTTTCGCTATTGCTTCGAGTGAGTCTTTGATGTGCATGGTTTTCAACTTTAAGGCCTTCATAAATTCAACAAACTCTCCGTACTCTGCAATACTGAGCTTTTCTCGGGCCTAATAAGAATATCCAAAATGAATCACATACAGAGTGCAAAGATAAACATACTAACAAGATAGCACTTACTCACGAAAGCACAAAACAAAATCAAATTAGAGAGAGCAAGCACAAGCAGCATACCAGTTTCAAGAATGCTGGTCCAGTAATAGATCCCTGGCCTCCAGATCCTTCCTGAATAGCCTCATTCTTCTCACATGTTTGTCCAATAGTACTTCTCTTTGATGTAGGTGTAGATTGTTCACCTTGGTATCCAGGCAAAGCTCTCAATTCAACATTATGCTGCAGTTGCGGAGAGGCATTATCTGCTATTTTAGCCTTTTTAAGCCTCGGCGACTTTAAGGTCTGTTCCTTCAAATGCCCATGCATGGTCGCATTATCAGTCAAACCAGCAACTTGAGAACCCTGAGACAGTTGGTCTCTTGAGGATACCGGTTGTGAAGTAGATGAACAGCCATGTTTCATAGAAAGGGTAGCACGATTGGCAGGGGTAATCTGGGTAAACTTCATATAGTTATTTCTTCTGGTGTTTGCTTCTAATGGTAGAGCAGTTCCCCTGTGCTCATTTACTGCCGGAGCGGGCTAGCAAATAGAATAACGTCTACAAACTATAAGTATTGAACTGAATACTGACCATCAATGTGAATGCAAAGGATATAGACGTACCGAGTAAGATAGAATATCATGTGGCAAGCATTTGTCTGCAAGTTGTGCTATGCTATCTGCATGTAACAGCATTTGTGCAATAGTTAAGTGGCGAGTTAAATTATCAATAGAAAAGCAGATTAGCACAAACACAATGTAGAAATGAAACACACTTCATAGCATATAAACCAGAGGTGCAAGAAATGTCTTGTGGTCCATTTCCCTTGTTGCATTCTACGCAGACCAATCTATAATCAACATTCAACAGCCAGTTTAAATAGATATTTTAAGCACAGATTAGTGTTGTGCAGCTAGACCATGTCACCATATTCTATGAATTACAAATAGAAGCAGGTTACATAGAGGCTTTTGCAGCATCAAAGAAGAAAAGGTGATGATTTTACAGCAACACTGCAACAATGCAATGCATGACTTCGTATATAGTACCAAGCAATTGGCACCATATGTAGAGACTAGAATATGTAGGCACGAGAAGTATACAAATACTAATCTTCTAAAAAAAGATTATAGTCAGCAACTATTCAAGTTTGAGTACTCAACACCTTTGAGCTCAAATTGGTTTAGTTTATAGCCCAAGCTAACATACTGGTCCCACCACTATGTACTGCTGGCTTGACCACCTTAGCACTCTGACAAACATGAACTATGGCATACTACTCAGACACCAACACTGCAGGACTGGCATGTTATAGCTTAGGTGAGAACTGGTAAATGAAGGGTTGGATTTTCTGAGTTGAAATGACCAACCTTCTGAAATTTTACTCAAATATATCTACCTGGGTCCTTACTCTATTGTTTGGCAGGGTAATTAACTAATGAGTAAAATGCACTAGAGGTCCTAAAAGTTTGGAGGAAACCATATGCGGTCCTAAAAGTTTCAACTCGTGTACCGGAGATCCTAATTCTCAGTTAGTTGTGCACTGTAGGTCCTAATTCTCAGTTAGTTGTGCACTGCAGGTCCTAATTCTCAGCTACAACCCCGGCTAAAGTGCACATGGATCTGTGAATTAGGACATCTGGTACACGAGTTGAAACTTTTAGGACCTGCATACGGTTTCCTTCAAATTTTTAGGACCTCCGGTGCATTTTACTCTTAATTAATACAAAACTCTTACTGTTGTACACTGGATGAGAGTTTTCCACCAATTAATATCAAAAACAAATAGTTAGAACTCCAACATGGTGAGGCAATATGAAATATACATAAAGGTATCAGTCATCATTTAAGCCGCACCTTTAGCATGCTTCAAAGTTCAAACCAGACAAGTGTTGCCATAACAATCAATTTAAATACTTCAGCGTATACCAACTCGTGTTAAAAGGATGACAAAAGCAAACAAAGAGTTTCATCTCAAGATTCAAAACAGGATTCTTACCATTACAATCCATCTCTTTTGGCTCCAAAGGGTCCAAAGAAACTTTATCTCTGAAAAATCTTGTTAACGTCTGAACTACCTCCCCATACTTTGAGTAGCACTGCAGGGAAAACATTAGTAGAGATATCTCAAAGAAGCAGGATAGAATCAACAAGCATACCTTTATATACGGTTTGAGCCAATATGACATCTGGGATTGGTAATTTGACCACACAAACCTGCAAGTTATGTGCAAGAAGCTTACTTAATTCAAAAGGAAAGCTCTCAAAAGCATTGATTGAAAGAGCTTTCTGATCACATGAGAATAAAGATAAAAAGCCATTGGGTGTAACCATGTGATCCTTGAAAAAAATTATGTTAGGTTGACCTTAGATAATAGAAGCACAAAGAATATCTTGATATTTCTAGGTGTTGATCCTTTTTAAGCATTATCCGATGGATTATTTAGAGTGCTTTGCTAAGTTAGGTGGATTGTCCCCTTGCAAAGGGATATTTGGCTCGTTTCTCAGAGTTAAATGTTAGCTTAACCAACCTCTCCTTGAGTCGTTAAGCTTTCTTTAATGATGTAAGGTAAAAAGCCTAGCCCTTTGTATATATGTTGTAACTTTTAGATATAAAAAAATCTGCAGGGCATCCCCTACTGTTTCCCAGTGAAAAAAAAACTTACAAATGGCTAGGGTCTATCCCTTTGTAAATATGTTGTAACTTTCATATAAATTTTTTTTGCCATACGGGCTTTCCCTACGGTTTCCAGGCCAAAAAAAAGGAAAATACTTACAGAAAAGTCATCTAAACAGCATATATGTAAAACAAAGGAGATGCGGAGTAAACGCAGAATGATGAAAACAAAACATTTATTGTGGTGTTAATCCCATTGAGAGGTCTAGCAGAAATCTATCCATATACTCCTTGCAAGAATGTTGTGATTAGATTTCGACCTTTCGTCACAATAAATAATTGCTCCGTAGTCATGGCGATGTCTGATGACGCGTCCAACGGCCTGATTGACAGCCCTTGCTGCTTGTTGTACATACCACTCCTCTCCTGTCAAAACCTACAAAATGGTCAAAGCTCATTAAAAACAGTACGGAAGCAGAGGGATGGAATTGCATTGCATGCATAAAAATATTCCGACAAAAAAAATCAAAAGATTAGTGTCTTGATGTATTGAAAAGGTAGATAGGAAGGTTCAAGCCCAAGAGGGCTGAGTACAACGCAACACAAGAAAGCGTAGCTGGGACTTAAATTATTCATCATGGACAAGATTAGAGAAATTGATAACCTCTACTCGCCAATTTATTCGAAAGGTCCCATATCAAAGCAAAAGTTACAGGAAGCACGTTTGACCAGACATCGAGAATACTGAAGATGAACTTGAGCAAGCCCTTGAATATTCTCTTGATGTAGACTGCCTAAAACCACAGAGCAAGCTGTTTCAGGTGGCTTCTTCAGGCAGCCATGGTGGTATTTGTCAAGGACTCGAGGTCCCTTGCTCAGGGCCTCCCTTGCTATGGAGCTTGTAGAGATCCATAATAGATGAGGGACCTTCATCAGAAATGTTGAAGTGCTGAATGTGGCGTTGAACATGGATTTTGCCAATGAGACAACTGAAAAAAATGTGGCCTTTATAACTGTCTAGGAACTTGTGTTGGCTGGCATTGGAGAGAAAGGGAGATTCAAATCCAGAGTGTGCGCTTGACACCGTCTTCATGCATCAGCCAACCGATGTTGCTGCCCCACAAGAAAGGTGGAGAAACTGAAGAAGGGCATCTCCCCCAAGAAAAAACAAGTGCAAGTGGGATGCTAAGAGCTACATGGTTAGGCCAGAGAGGACTAGCCAGCCCTTGCCGGTGAGCACATCCCGGATCAAAACAGAGAACAAAAGAAAAAACAAAAGGATTGGAAGCATAAACTAAATACTACAACCCAAAAAGTGGAGAAGGCATTGAAACTTAATGTGGTTATAACAGGTACATACTCCTTATATCCCGAATTAGATGTCGTAGATTTATCTCACTTATCTATACGATAAAACACGCGTATCTAGACAAATCTGCAACGAGTAATTCAGGACAGAGGGAGTACTTAAAATAAGATTAAGAGAATCAACCATAAGTAGTTCAAAATCTTAACCTTTGGGTTCTTATTAGATGGTTTTGTCGGCTTACCAAAGAATCACGATTATCCAAATACTCACGCTTGAGCCGAACCTGAAATAACCACGAGTTGAAAATTGTAAGGCTTACTAAGTAATAAAGGATAATGGAACTACTCTTTATGAGTAACACAAACATGCTTGAGGTATATATTTCTGAAACTTTATAGAAAATTTGTCTCTTTGCACAGAAAAATGAAGGTTTTCGCATCATGTCAATGTGTTCGCAGGCTAGGAGATGAGTAGCTGATGAACAAATATTTATGTACGAGGTGTAAAAAGCTTGTACAGGTTGAGAAGTTGAGGATCATAACATATTTTGTCTACAAAAAAATGGGGAAACTATTTCCAGCGTAGCTACAGGACCAACTTAAATTTTCGAAAAACAACCGTATATTGCATTCACCCAGCCCAACATTAAAATCACCCAAGGTAACTCTCCTGGTAGAGAGTTGCCAGTGGGAAACGAAAAGACAAGGTTGTCAGATGACAAAAGGATGCATAGTAAATAATGTGGCTAATGCATGCCATGCTTTTTTTTTCAATAAAACAGGGTTCCACTTGTAACCCCTCTTACTATACTAGGATAAGGATCCCATCCCTGCAAAAAAAGGATATGCATGGGAAATAAAACAAAGAAAACCTTAGGATCAGTCGGGGTGGAGAAGGGCATTCCAGTAACTATTACAGCTCTGCCAGCACGGTCAGCAAAATCAAGGCCCTCGCTAACCTGCAAAAGTACAAAAGGCACAAATAATTGATGTGCAATCTTTAAGGTTTAGCAAAATAACTACACTTTCAAATGTGCACCCCTAATATAACTATACATCTGCCCTTCAGGTAACTGTTTGACTGCTTAACTATAGCACTACAGTTGAACGGCTTTCCCTGTCTAGTCATACTCATAGGGCCACAAATAAGTATTAACTATTCACAGTCATCATTCATAACACTGACCCTACAATCATACGGCTTCTATTAGCACTACAGCATCCTTTCTTTATAGTCATTGAACCCTTAAACAATTTTTGCTTTCTGACACACAGAAAATGACTAAGCATAAGAATTATAAATTTATAATAGATCAAATAGCACAGTCAGTCTACCCGCAGGAAAAAATAGCAGTCAGACTGGGTAAAAGATTATTTAACAAAAAGAAAATGAAGCTTTTGGCAAAGGAAGAAAACTGAAATCAAGATTTCACTGGAAGCTAAAATAGATAGCAACAGAAGATGTTAGAATGAAGAACAAACTTTGCCACGGCAAACTGCAAAAAAAATTGCCCCAGAAGTAGAAGAATCACGTAATTTGGCTGCATAGTCCTGCAAATCAAATGGTAGAGTTATCTGAGCCAAACAAAGAATTTGAAGTTCAAGTGGCAACTAATAAATGATCACATAACCTCAATTGCATTAGGGAAGTTTGATGACTGTCTAGGCTCTATAACTGGCTGCTTGTACTTGCACATTCTCTGCCAAATTGTGTTTTCATCCACTGAATGTTCATGCTTCTGCAACAAATTCAAAATGCTCAAGGACAAATACCGCAAATGGTTGGGAATAACTCATGGTAATTACAGACCCTGTTTTTCCAGAAGTCGATACACTTGTCCATCATAGAATATGAAGGAAAGAAAACAAGGAGTCCATCTGGCACAATACGGGCAAAATTAACTGCAAAACAAGCACATACATCAAATGCGTACAGCAGATAATTCAAAATAAAAACAGCTGCATACTGTTAGAACTGCCTACCTATAACAGTACCCAATTCTTGTTTGTATTTTTCAGTCTCACGTGTCCTATAAGAAGAATTAAGTGGATGCCCTGAAGGCCCCAGAGGCACAACTCCAACCCAGATTTGATCTGGAGAAATGACATGAGGATTCTCTAGCCTGACTGGAAACTCGCTGGGTTCACAGAAAACATATTGTTTTGGCATCAAATAGAGAATAAACATAAAAGCAAAGCTCCAAGTCGATAATAAGTAAAGCAGAATTAAACTGGAGTTTTACTTACAGGTTTAATTCCATGGCAAGTGACTCTAACGGAGATAATGTTCCAGATGTTAATATAATGGAGCGTACACCCAACCTGAGAAATTCTTCCATAGCAAGCCCTGGGTTAAAACACCACCAACTGAGAGTCCTTGAAGCCTTACCTGCAAATACATGAAAATGAAGATAGCTGAAAATACGACCAGTTAATTATTGAGGAGATTAATTGAAGTCAACATACTTAAGACTTCAGTGTACTTTTCTGTATTTTTAATGATTACAAAGAATTACAGAACTGTTTCTCCAATCAATGAAGTTATGCACGCAGCTTAGAACTAAGCGAGTGACAGAGAAAGACATGTGTGCTTAGTAGAACTTCATGGCAGATTCTGCTGCTTCCACCACCATTAATTAATTAGATAAAGGTATTATAATTATGTAAACGCTGCAGATATGATATAAGAAAGGAACAGCTAAGCGACAGCAAAAATAATCAGATAAATGTATTGAATACCAGATATGAAGCCATGCAAAATAAAACCAAATAAAAATAATGAATACACATGGCACAGAATTATAGGTACACTCTGTACTTACCGAAAACTTGCAACGAGTCACCAGATGTTTGTCGAGATTCGTTCACATGAAACTGGAAATGAAATATTTTAATCTGAATGTAAGAGTACACAATTTCCAATAAAGTACTCAAGCTCATACTGCAAAGCATGAAAAGAGGTTGGATGAAAAGACTAAGAGGGAAGTCATACTAGAAGACATGCATATATCATTATCGTACATATATTGGTTGTATGACTCACCGAGCAATAATAAAGACAAGTAAAGTAACACTCGTATAAGGTATAGAAACTTACACGGTAATACTTCGCATGGTTTTGACCACCACCCCTAAAAATTATGTCAAGCATGTCTCTAATTGTTTCCAATCTAGACACTGTGGACTTAGCCTTAACACCAGCTTTAGTTTCACCTGAATTTCCTGAATATGTAGGAATAAAACATTAGAGTTCAGCTACTTCTCATAACACAACAGGATTCTAGAAAGATTGGAAGATTTTAACTAAACCACCAAGAAGATTAAGTGCATTCAGAAGGAAAAAAGGAAACACAGAAAAGACAAATACCTTCCTCAAGTAGTAAAGAAGCGCTATCAATAGTCTCAATTAGCTTTTTGGATGTTTCAGATGTAATATTCAGTTCAGATAGGAACTCGTATATGTAAGTCCCAGGTTTTGTGTAACCCAGCTCCTTGGATGCAATTACCAACTCACTGATTTTTTTCTCAAGTGCCATTAAAAGAGCTGGAAAAAGGAGTTCCACTATAGACATGAGAAAACTCACTTTCACAGTCATCAAATTGAAAGGTAAATGATGTGAGAATTTTAGGTAACCTTTGAGGATAGCATAGTTTTCTGGGTCAAATTGTTTATCAGCAGAATTTTCAATGGACCTCTTGAATGAACACAGTTGGATGCATTCTTGAGCTTCCGCAATGCAAGAAGTGAGGCTATTGGGATGCAAGTCAAAAGAGGCAGCATCTGCACATATACTCTCCTGCATAAAAAGGTTAATGATAATTCAAAAAAAAAACAAGTATATACTACAAGAAATATATGTTGTTGCAGGTCAGTTCTTCAAACTTCAAGGCTTAAGTGCATAGAGAGAAAGTTCACTTATTGCAGGTCACTTCTTAAAGCTTCAAGGCTAAAGTGCATCCAGAAAGAGTTTAATTACAAAGTCAAAACGATATTCTGCTGTTATTTCCCAACCAGGTTGTGTGCTTCATCAAATATAAGTACTGCATTGTCCCATGGTATGCCAGTTAAGGAACGTCGATTTCCTGGATCAATAAGATAGTTATAAGGAGCAAATAAAATATCAACAGACTTGGAAAGTTCCCGGGAGATGTAATATGGGCACCTACATTGAAAATAATAATAATAGCAAATGTCAGTCTGGAAAAACGTGTACGCATGTTTGGTTCAGTGTCTGTTTAGTGCGAGTCAGGAAGAGTGAAAGCTAAAACTTACGGGCCCTTAGTTCTCCCAATATTAACCAAGTCTTCAATGTCAAAAGGCTCATTTCCAAGCTCATTGTTGCTTTTCATGTATTCTGTAAGAAATGGTGTTGATGTGTAAACATGTGGTTAGTTAACAAAAAATAATCATTTTATTAAAAAGGGCCATATCTAAGTTTGGAAGGGGGAGAAAGAGAGATAGCACAGAAATATCCGACCAACATAACATCTGCCTTGAAGGGCAGTTACATGGATCAAGCTATAGATTGGTAATTACATGCATCAAGATCAAGTTATAGACTGGCAATACAGCAACAGACCTTGTATAAATTATAAAGCTCAGAATCAGGGTTGCGAGGTTTCATCGCTGCTATTAATTTTCGTGTGTAGAGCCAATTTTAATGACGTATATAGCAAGAGTATGCAGTTGCACTTACCAGTGACAATGTTGTTATGACGGCACCTGCGCTTCTTACAGAGGAAGTGGCAACCATTGTTCTGTGCTTTTCCCCGGAGTTTGCTCACTTCTTCATGGATGCACATCTGCTCACGGGAGCCCAGCACAGCCATCTTCGGCCTGTGAAATGTTACACACCAAAAATAAATTACCAGCATCGAAGGGGCTATGAGATTCAGTCCAAACTGTAACTGCAGCTTTAGGGACATCTCCAGATGTCGACAATGAGAGGTTCATGATAAATTACTAAACAGCATACTTCTCGACACAGATTAGCCCTCCAATAAGAAAAAAGGGTCGGCAGATAAATGTAATTGCTAAGAAGTTACGGTATTGACCTGTAGCTGGTGGCCTTGAGCTCCTTGATGACCTGCCGGAGCTGGCTATGCGTCCGGGAGGCATAGATAATAACGGGATATGGCGACAACGGGGTCGCAGAGGCCCCAGACTGCTGGCTTCCTGATGGCTGGCTGCCGCCGCCACCCCCTACCCCGCCCCGCAGAAACTCCCCGAAGGTCCGCCGCCACGCGAGCGTAGAGCAGAGCAGGCAAAGGGTCTTGCCCGTCCCCGTCGGGCTCTCGAGGAGCGCGTTATTACCCTGTACATCGATCAGGCGATGCAGTCGAATCGAACCAAAAATGAAATGGAAGAGTCGGCGGCGCAGGGTAGGGTTTGATGCTGGGGGTTTGAGGGAGAGGGGATTGGGCAGTTACCTGCTGCAAGGACTGGAGGACACGGTCCATATAGGTGATCTGGCAGTCGTAGGCGTCGAAAGGGAAGTCGACGTCGACGCCGCGGATGCGGTAGACCGGCATTGCGGCGGCCGGAGTGGGAGACGGAGGAGTGGGCGGGAGTGTGTACGGTACGGGGAAATGGCTGCGGCGCCGCGAAAACAGGGTTTGGGGGGCGTGCAGACGGTTGTCAGACCCTGATTGCTGGCGCTCGACCCATCTATCTTTACTATATATATATATATATATATATATTTGGGGCATAAAAAATATTTCTTACATCCGGGTATAACTACACAAACGTCTCATATACTGTCTTACGGAAGTATTTGTAATACTTTATCTATTTGAGTATGTTCATATACTATATCTAAGATACTTTCGAGCAAGTTAGGTGAAAAAATTGCAAATACACCCATAGTTTGCACTATATATGTAAAATACTTGAACATACAAAGGGAGTATGTGAATAAAAATTACGTACTACCAAAAAGTAGTATATATACTGCCCAAATATTCTTATATACTTCATACTACGCGTACATACCTTTCGGTATAGTAGATACTGCCTATATAGTGTGAAACACGTGTGGGTGTAACTAACACCGGGTATAGTATGAATATGTCCTATATATATAACTAAACCCTAAACCCTCTAAAAAGGACAGGGTGTTCCGTTTTGTGCCGGAGCCTACTACTTCGTCCGCCTCGTCGTGTGCGGCATTTTCCTCTCCCGCATCTCTTTTTTGAATACCCTGCATCATTTTGTAACCCAAAAAAACGTATATTAGTTTCCTACAAAACCGCTTTCTGCACTCTCAATCAAGGCCATGAAAAACGCCCGCTCGACTCTAAGGGCTTGAACAATAGTCCAAGGAAGCTGTCTATAAGAGATGCCATATCAGATGTTTTGTGACGTGGAGGAGAGAAAAAGGGGAGAGAGAAGGAGGGCGTCTGCAAGCTTGAAGACGGTCGACTACCGTGATTATCGCTAACTATCGACGCCTCTTTTCCTATTGTACGATGGGCGTTGGTAAGTCATGCTCCACGATCTCAGTTTTTCTCCTGTTAGGAAACGGTAGGCAGTTTCTCTATAGACACTCAAAAATACAACCCCATTGTACATATTGTCTGTACTGCCGTTTATAGATTACGTGGATACCTTGTACAGACGGTAGGTGTCTGAACCATTGTTCATGCCCTAAACGAACCCCGTCGTGGTTGAGGGTGTCCTGACATCTTCGCCCCTTTGCTCACCGTCAGTCAGCCTGTGCGCGCAACCCGACCTGACGTTTCCTGCTCCATCCCGCCGCCCCCATCTTGCCATCTCCTCAACCCCCAAGACCCCGCCCGCCCGCCCGCCCACAGTAGGGTTCAATCCTTCCCAACCCGCCAGCAGGGATCGGTCCTGCCCAATCCGCCACGGTATCCACTCAGAGGCGTCGGCGGGGTCGTGTTCGCTGAGGGGACCCAGAAGATGGCGGGCGTATGCGCGTAGGGGAGCCTGCCTGCGGCGGGGGCGGGCGGGGGCGCGCAGGGAGACTGTTGGTGGGGGTTCTTTGTTGTGGATCGGCAGTGGCGAGGAACTGTTGGGCCACCGCCTTCATACTTCTCAGGTGCTGCGATGTGGGTTTTTTTTACCTTTTTTTAATTTGCTGCCACTAGAATACAGTCTGAAATTTTACTTGCCAAACTATTGGTAATAGTCTGTAGTTCTTAGCTCTACTTTACAATTTTGAAGTTTGGGATTGGAGCTTGATTTGATAGCGTTGGTTCCATGTCCGACTTTGATTTCAGTAACAGAACCCTATTGATTGGAACTTATCATCACGGGAATACTTGATATTTGCAGGAAAAAATCAGTAGGAAAGGTAGGTTCTCTCCATCTAAACTGACGGGGAAAGGGTGATTCAGTTAGGAGCTGGTTGTGGTCTTTCCGCTCAGTAAGTTGAATCTCATTATACTTTTGACTCGAAGGTATATAAATCTTGGAGGTTCTCTCCGGATGAAAAATAAGCTTTGTTTCTCATTTAGGAATATGTGCTACATGAATGAGCGGAGGCGACGGAGGAAGTTGCAGTTGGCGAACACTGGCGACGACGGAAGCACAAACCTACTATGGAGATGATGATTTGTTGTTTCATTCCTATATGTAAACCTTCCAGTAATGTTCATCAGTTTTGGTCGCTTAGAAGAAACATCCAAATGGTACGCTCTTTTTGCGGGTTGCTGCTCCTCTTCTCATGACTGCTGCGTATTCGTTGCATATGTCTACTCAAATTAGTTGCCCATCATCTAAATGAGATGTTTTATGAACGGCAGGAATGCCAAATTAGTCGCTTCGAAGAAACATCCAAATGATACGCTCTTTTTTGCGGCTTGCTGCTACTTTTCTTATGACTGTTGCGTATTTGTTGCATATGCCTACTCAAATTAGTTGCTCATCATCTAAATGAGATGTTTTATGAACTGCGGGAATGCCAATTGTTGTTTCTTTGCATCCAGAAAGAAGAGCTCTGAAAATCAACAAGTACGATACCAGTAGGCCATGAGTCTGATGAGTTCTACAACAGCCTTTTAAAGGGTGTCAGTGGAATAAGTGAGATAGAAACATTTTACTCCGATTGTTATAGTAGATAGCTCAAATATCCCTTACGGTTACACTGCTTGACATGATGTCTTTCTTACAGAGAATTGCAGGCGAGTTGAGATGCTTGCTGCAGTAGCAGGCGTGTGACAATGCACTGGGGGAGTGCAGCGAGGAAGAGGAGATGGGGACGGGTGGCGGTGCTAGCGATGCCCTTCAAAGGTCATTGTACAGGGAGGAATGTCCAAGTGGGGTCACCCGGATGGACGCAGACTCAGAGGCCTAGGCCATCACCGCTCAGTACTTCTCATTGTCAAAATTGCAACGATTCCCACGATTTCTCAAGTTCTTTTACTGTTTCATCCTAATATTGCAAAGGTGATTGTTGTTTAAGGGCCTAACCCACAATTTTTTGTTGGAACAGCTTGTTAGGAAATCACGGAGAAAGTTTTCAAGTCGAATCTGAATCTGATGCAAAAAAGATGAACTAAAGTAGCATCTGAACTACCTGCAATGGTTAGCAATCTTTTGGCTTTATAATTACACTCAGGTATTTTCTTGAAAGTAACAAAAAGTAAGCTACTGAGGTTCTTGTAGACTCTTTATGATACTAGGATTTTGAGATAAATTTGATGACTCGAAAATATCATGGGCACAATAAATTCTTGTGTCTAGGAAACTAGACAAAATTCTTAGACTAGCTAATTTATGCTCATTTGTTCTACTGTCTTGCAGGCAAGAAAGTCCGTGACGAATTTAGCTTGGAATGTGTTTCATTGGGTCTCAAAAGAAGCATGTGCGATGTTAGATCATGATATGAGATGCTTGGCAAAACGGTTTTACTACAGCTTATTTTATGTGTACAAATTGAGACATGGAACCAAGCAAGAGATCGCTATGTGATTCCTGGAAACATATAGGCTGTTTATAGAAGGAACTGAGTATGATTATGGAGACAGACGGAGGATCGTTAAGGTAACTTTCTGGGCCCAAGACGCAGGTATTATCCTTGACACGCCGATCCAGGAAGACATGGACGATTTCTGTGCATGGCAGTCTGATGCAAGAAACAGTGTAAATGCATGGAATAAACAGAGGAAGCTGGAAGCTGTATGTTTGCTGGTCAGGAAATGGGTTGCTGATTCAACAAAAATTTATCTGAAAGGGGTATCCACAAGTTCAAAACAGGAGACTAAATGGTGTCGACCAATTGGCGATACTCTGAAAATCAACATGGATGGGCCTTCTTTCTTGGGACTAACCAATGAAGGTTGGGGATTTATCATCCGAGATGTTGATGGCGATGTGCGAAGATCGTGTATGGGCATCTACATCACATTAGAGACCCCCTTTGTGTGGAGGCAGAGGCATGAAGGCTGCAGCAAAATGGGCATGTCCAATGTACACATGGAGACTGACTCTACCACTCTTTATAAAGCACTTCAGAGCTCGAACTATGACCGGATGACCAATGGTGTCATGTTTAAGGAGGCTAGGGATTTTATGCGTTTAAATTTCAATTCCTGTGTGAGTAGCTATTGCCCCAGGACCTGTAACAAAGCAGCACATGTTCTTGCTGCTATAGGTGATAGGTGTGAGCGTGATGATATGTTGATTATGGCTGAGGCCACATCTGACACTATAAAACTGTTCTACTTGAAAAAAAAGCTAGAGACATGTTTGGCAGAGTAAAATACGAGCTGCTCAACTAATCTATATTTCATTTGTGGTTAGTAGCAACAAAGGAGTGATACAAACTGAACTTTTCAGATTAAGGAGAGTTCACATCTTCCATGAATGTTCACATTTTATAATTTTTTCCAGTGATTTTTTTGTTATTGTTCGTCCAAGAACAAGAACACAAGAACAAGAACACAATGCATATTTCCATTTTTATGTGTTCAGACTATTCTTGGAAAATAGAAAAAAATGATCCAAAATCAAGAGCATTGGCAACAGATGGTCAAGGGTAGAAGAAAGGAATTCTGAAAATGTATTTCCATTTTTTATGTGTTCATGACTTCCTCGAAAAACTTCGGGTTTAATTACTGAAATTCCACGAACATTAACCTTTTTTTGTGTTTATGGATTTTTATCTCCCGTTGCAATGCACGGGCATGATTCCTAGTTAAAAGCAAACTTGCGGTGGTGTGTGGTGTCACACATCAGGATAATTACAGGAAAACTGTCGCCGCCAACAATCTGATTAACAACAATGCACGGCTAGGAAGGGAAAAAAATGATACACGTGCCATGCGGAGGGACTAACCAGAAACGGTGAGGAGGAGGAAAAAATGCCCATCCTATGCGGACAGCTCTAACAAGAATTCAAATTTCCCATACCATGTGGAGGGACTAACCAGTTCACTATAACAACCACGCACGGTGAGGAGCAGGAAAAAATGCCCATGCTATATGGACGACTCATACAATTGACTATAATTCAAATCTCCTCGAAAAATGCGTCTGTCCACATCCACAACTCATCAGACCTGCTCCTTACCAAATTTCCCTCCCATCTTCTAGCGGAGGAGATGATGCCGGAGTAGCACCAGGTACGTACAGTTAATTCACCCAGCTATCCCCTCCGGCAGCCTTACACAATGGCAGCTTCCTCAAACGCGGTTTCCTCCGGCCACAGCTCCATAGCTTCATGTCTAGAAAATACATCTGCCGGCGAGTAGGTTATCGGCGGAGACGATGTAGGTTGTCGGCGGCCACAACTCCATGTCTGGTTTCAATACATCTGCCACCTCCATCGCAAACTGTAGAGGCATCCAGGTTAATTAAAGTCTAACAGGTTTCATGTTTTCCACAAAAGGTTACCAGTTCAGACTTAATCTGGAAAACAGTAAGTGAAGCCTAATGTCCCTAATGCCAACACATTAGCATACCTCTATGATGTGAAGCCTACAATGTTTTCCTTTCTTGTATCAACAGCAACCAGCTAGCAAGCAAAATTATGGTCCAGCTCCCTTCTGAATAAAGCGAGAAATTCAGTAGTATCATACTTGAATGGAATAAACCTCTTTAGCACTCATATTTTTAGAGTTCTTTTTGAATCACTGGAGACTGCTCTATCCATTGCTTGTAGCACTAATATAACTTGGTACCGATCGTCAAAGAAAAAGCTAGACGGGACTTTTTATAGCAATGACAGTACCATCAGCTGCTCAGCCCAAACTATTCATAGAATATTTAATACGCAAGTATAAAATACCTTTTCTATAAACTGAATCGGTAAATTAAATCAAGTGCAGGGCAACTTTTTCTTATTGACTTAGTTAACCTCTAATATGTTCTTAGAGGCCAAGTGTTCACATTAATAAGATCCAACTATTCTGAGTATGTTGTGAACGTGTCCATGCTGTCCCATTGCAGAAAGAGGTGCCTACCAGGAGCATCTCCATTGGCTTGTAGACATATTTAGTTTGTCTCTAAGATGTCAGAAAATACGAGGAAACTTTCTAATAAAGGAAAAAAACGGTATGTACAATTTTTTTATCTTTACTATTAAAAGCAAAGTTGCGGTGGTGTGTGGTGTCACACATCAGGATAATTACAGGAAAACTGCCACCGCCAACAATCTGACTAACAACAATGCACGGCTAGGAAGAAAAAAATGACACACGTGCCATGCGGAGGGACTAACCAAAAACGGTGAGGAGGAGGAAAAAATGCCCATCCTATGCGGACAGCTCTAACAAGAATTCAAATATCCCATGCCATGTGGAGGGACTAACCAATTCACTATAACAACCACGCACGATGAGGAGCAGGAAAAAAATACCCATGCTACGTGGACGACTTATACAATTGACTACAATTCAAATCTCCTCAGAAAACGCGTCTGTCCACGTCCACAGTCCACAGCTCATCGACCTGCTCCTTACCAAATTTCCCTCCCATCTTCTGGCGGAGGAGATGCTGCCGGAGTAGCACCAGGTACGTACAGTTAATTCACCCAGCTATCCCCTTTGGCAGCCTTACACAGTGGCAGCTTCCTCAAACGCGGTTTCCTCCGGCCACAGCTCCATAGCTCCATGTCTAGAAAATACATATATCGACGAGTAGGTTGTCGGCGGAGACGATGTAGGTTGTCGGCGGCCAAACCTCCATGTCTGGTTTCAATACATCTGCCGCCTCCATCGCAAACTGTAGAGACATCCAGGTTAATTAAAGTCTAACAGGTTTCATGTTTTTCACAAAAGGTTACCAATTCAGACTTAATCTGGAAAACAGTAAGTGAAGCCTAATTTCCTTAATGCCAACACATTAGCATACCTCTATGATGTGAAGCCTACAATGTTTTCCTTTCTTGTATCAACAGCAACCAGCTAGCAAGCAAAATTATGGTCCAGCTCCCTTCTAAATAAAGCGAGAAATCCAGTAGTATCATATTGAATGGAATAAACCTCTTTAGCATTCATATTTTTAGAGTTCTTTTTGAATCACTGGAGACTACTCTATCCATTTCTTGTAGCACTAATATAACTTGGTACTGATCATCAAAGGAAAAGGTAGACGATACTTTTTATAGCAACGATAGTACCAGCAACTGCTCAGCCCAAACTGTTCATAGAATACTTAATACGCAAGTATAAAATACCTTTTCTATAAACTGAATCGGTAAATTAAAGCAAGTGCAGGGCAACTTTTTCTTATTGACTTAGTTAACCTTTAATATGTTCTTAGAGGCCAAGTGTTCACATTAATAAGATCCAACTATTCTGAGTATGTTGTGAACGTGTCCATGTTGTCCCATTGCAAAGAGAGGTGCCTACCAGGAGCATATCCATTGGCTTGTAGACAGGCTTAGTTTGTCTCTATGATGTCACAAAATACGAGGAAACTTTCTGATAAAGGAAAAAACGGTATGTGCATTTTTTTATACCAGCCTATGTGTGCATATGTTTAAAATAGTTTACAACATATTCGTTCCTAACTTTTTATATTTATGCAGTGATAACTAAAGATGACGACTCAAATTTATCTACTCCCATTTGTATGATACGTCCACAAACAGGTTTATTCATTCATGAACCAAACAACACCATTAACTACACTATTATGTCGTCTGACGACGATGATGACATGCATACACCACTGGTTGCAACCTTTGGTACTCAAAGTACCCTCGTAACAAGAGGTCTTGTAGAAAATGGAGAAAGCTCAAACGGTATGCCCTTGACCCGTCAATTGAACAATCTATCTATGTTTCTCTTTTACCAACATAAGGGTTAATACTAAAGATATGTTGCGGGCCTACAAGCTCAAAGGCGACAGGCATCACGTGATCGTCAAAGATCTCACCGTGAAAATTTGACAGTCGAACAGAGGGAGGAGCTCAACGCCCGTCGAAGAGAGAGTACGCGCAATTTGTCAAACGGTATGAACCTGACCTGGAATCTAGTTGTATCGTTACTTTTACCAATTTGTTGTGTGCATCTATGTATTTTGCTAACTACATTTGTTCGACATAGAATTACAAGCTCAAAGACAATAGACATCACGTGATCATGAACGAGCTCGTTGTCAAAATTTAACCCTCCAACAGAGGGAAGAGCTCAATGCCCGTCAAAGAGATAGCAGGCGCAATTTACCATCTGAGCAATCACAAGCTATCAATGCAACTTGAAGAACACGTACACAGATAATGCCCGAAGAAGAGAGGCATGCGCGGAGAGCTCAACGCAATGCAAACAACAGAGCTAGACGGAACACTCCATGTGCTGAATCCATCGCAATGTCGCACCCAGATGCATCTTTACCAATGACCAACACCGCATTGAGCCCACATTCATCGGACTCCGGATCTAGGTCATCGTCTGCCTACGCTTCAACAAGCACGCCAGCATACACCATCGGAACTGATGGTAATTCTCCTATCTTTTACTCCACTCATTATGTCCAGCCTAGGTGAAACATTGTTTACATCGATTGGCAATATTCCAGGAGACTTAGATGCATTCCTTAGCGGAATCATTGATGAGAATACCGTCCCCGATAACCTAATGGATGATGAGTACTACATGTTTGCCGGTGAAGGTATGTTTGACAGCCTTTCTAAGGGCGTGTCTATTACCCTGCCTATTACCCGTTAAAAATGTTAACATCCTTTGTGACACACTATGCATGTAGGTTCTCACATTGATGATGTGGAACTAGATGAGCCAACTGAATTGTCTGGTGTGGGCTCTGATGATCCTTTTGACTTTGTGTACTCAAACCTCCCAAAAACACATGTCTTGGAGCAAGTCCCAAATTGCAAAGAGTGCAATGCCAAGAGGTTTGAGCGTGAGCCCCCCGGTTTCTGTTGTCGTGGTGGAGGCATCAGGTTGAAGGAACAAGAACCTATCCCGGAGTTAATGAGGTTATGGTCGAGCACAGATGCTGACTATCGGCATTTCTGCGAGAGCACTCGATTCTTCAATGGCCACTTCTCGTTCACAATGCTTGGCGTCAATGATGGCCCAAAATATATCGAGCTCATTGGGGAACCCCAAGAGGAAGGCATGATGAGCACAATAGCAAGTTTTCCCTCAGTTATGAAACCAGGTCATCGAACCAGTAGGAGCAAGGAAACACCTCTAAGGTGTTGTTGCCAACTTGGAATCCTGCACAACACAACCATAGAACTTTGCCCCCAACTTACAGTGAGGTTGTCAATCTCACCGGTTTTGTTGAAAACAAAGGATTAAACGTAGTGTGTGGAAGAAAGTAAAAGCTTGCAGAAAGTAAACAGAAAACAGTAAATAGTTGTAGATTGATGGTAAAAGAAAGGACCGGAGTCTATAGTTCACTAGTGGTGGTTCTCCTTAAGATAGATGACATGTTGGGTGAACAAATTACAGCGGGGAAATTGACAAATATCAAGAAATCATACATGCATATACTAATCATGTTGACTCCTATGAGATTTGATTGGACATTACAATATTATACATAGACTGTAATCCAACCGCATCTATGACTAATAATCCACCTTCAGGTTATCATCCAAACCCCTTCCAGTATTAAGTTGCAAGCAACAGATAATTGCATTAAGCAAAGTGTGTAAAGTAAACAATACAATTGCCCCATGGACAAAGGATTGTTGTTTTCTCCCTAGTAGCAACATCACATCTATAACCTTAGATATTTCTGTCACTTCCCCAGATTACTAGAGGCATGAACCTACTATCGAGCATAAATACTCCCTCTTGGAATTGCAAGCATCTACTTGGCCAAGATAGATACTAGCAACGGAGAGCATGCAAGATCACAAATAACAAAAACATGATAGAATCAATAATGAATCTGAAATAGCATCTCAATATCCATCGGATCCCCGCAAACACAACATGTATAGATGATCTTGATCATGAACGGAGCTTAGAAGATCTAAACATGGTATCACAAAGGAGAAGAACCAACCATCTAGCTACTACATGGACCCGTAGTCCAAGGATGAACTACTCACGCATCACACCGGAGGCTTGCATGGTGATGAAGAAGGCCTCCAAGGTGAATTCTCCCCTCTAGCAGGGTGCCAGGAAGAGCTTCAGATCCCTCCCGATCTAGGGATGGAGATGACGGCAGCTACAGACTCTTTCGTGGAATTTTTATTGGGTACTTAGGGTTTCTGTATCGGAAGCATCTTATAGGCGAAAGGGGAGACCTAGGGGGTGCCCTAGGCAGCCACACCACCCCCTGGCATGGGCCAGGCCTGGCCGCACGGCCAGGTGGTGTGGCGGCCCTCTGGCCCCTCTCCGTCTCGTATTCTGGCTCCGTGTCCCCCTCGGTGAAAAACTAACTATGGCTTTTGTCCCGTCCAATTCCGAGAATATTCATTTTCTGACTTTCATGGAACCAAAAACACCAGAAAATAGGCAGCTGGCACTGTGGCATCTTGTTAATAGGCTAGTCCAAGAAAGTTTATAAAAAGTACTCCAAAGTGTGGACAAAACATAAGAAAGTAGATAAAAACCAAGCATGGAACATCAAAAATTATGGATACGTTAGCAATGTATCAACATCCCCCAGCTTAACTCCTGCTCGTCCTCGAGTAGGTAAGTGATAAAAAGAAAGAATAATTTTTGAGGTGACATGCACCATCATAAACTTGATCAAAGTATTTGTAAAACATTGATAGCTGGGATCATAGTACTTCAACGTAGCATGAAAGACAAAGTTGTAACAATAAGACATAGCAATTATGTTGCAACATGAAAAGGCACAAATAAAAGATTCATGAATAACAATGCTTTGCAAGACGTTTGTTTGTTTCACATAAATAAAACATAGCATAGTGGCATTCAGCTTGTCCCTCATAGAGTAGCAAACATAAATGCATCGGACACCTTCAAAGTTCATAAGAGTGACTAAATACAAATAGTTTAAGAACAAGCAATATCAAAGTTATGCATCAACCAACAAGTCTTGGGACAATGCACATAAAACTAAGAATGTCCACTATGCTCTCAAAGTAGGTGCATAAAGATAGAAGGTGGAGACTCAACATAAAAGTAAAAGAAAAGCCTTCATAGAAGGAAGTAGGGATTCAAGTTTCATAAAGAGCTTCCAAAAATTATGGTACTTATTAGCTTTCAGTTCTCATTGCCCCTATCATAAGCATCTTTAGGTGATTAAGGTTAAAGTGACACAACTAAGAGGATATGCTTGACAAGTTATAAGTTGAAATCTCATGCCCCTTACTTACGAAGACCGAACCTCATGCTACTCAACTTCAGTCACAAGTAAGATCTTGTCATTGTAAGTACATATGTATCATAGAGAACCGCCAACAGGGTACCCCTTGCACATGATACAGGAGCTATCCCATAATCAAAATGACAAGCCAAGCAGACAATGAGCATCTCAGTGATCTTTTTATTTGCTATTTGCATAGGTTTTTATTGAGGATGCTTCATAGAGTGCTCATTATGGTTATGCTGCAAGTTTCCACCATGATTAGGCATGGCTTAGGCTAGCGGCTCAGGCGTTTCTCTAACACACATACAAACTCCATGATCTTACAAGTTCCCCTTTTATTTCACACCGTCAGGATCCATAGGCAAAAGAACATGATATCAATGGGGTACAATGTACAAGTGCAATTTTGAAAGCGTTCCCCATGATACATGGTTCTGCTAACTTCAACTTATAAAGCGCAAGCATATACGCAACAAAGATGGATGCAATGGTTCAAGATTATTAACTGCAAAAAAGTAAAGTGTGCCATCAAGTTTGTGAGAGCTTTAATCACTAATTTTCACATAACAAGTTTAATTCGGAAGGTAGATAACAACATGAATATACTTGGAATAGCAAATGCTAATAGATAGGTGATGGCTCAATGCACGACGCCCAGAAAAGTGCTAGTGCGTGGTTGATGTAGAGCTCGTTGGGAACCCCAAGAGGAAGGTATGATGAGCACAGCAGCAAGTTTCCCTCAGTTATGAAACCAAGGTTTAATCGAACCAGTAGGAGCAATGAAACACCCCAAAGGTGTTACTAGCTGAGCTTTGGCAGGGCGCACTACCGGTGCTAGTAGCAACGTGGAGACCTGCACAACACAACCACAGAACTTTGTCCCCAACTTGCGATGAGGTTGTCAATCTCACCGTGTTTTGTGGAAAACAAAGGATTAAACGTATCGAATGGAAATAAGTAATAGTTTGCAGAAAGTAAACACAAAGCAGTAAAAGATTGTAGATTGTATGTAAAAGACAAGAACCGGGATCCATAGTTCACTAGAGGTGGCTCTCCTTAAGATAGATAACATGCTGGGTGAACAAATTACAGCAATTGACAAACATCGAGAAAGCAATACATGTAAACACTAATCATCTTGACTCCTTTGAGATTCGATTGGGCATTACAACATTATACATAGACCGCCATCCAACTACATCTATGACTAATAATCCACCTTCAGGTTATCATCTAAACCCCTCTAGTATTAAGTTGCAAGCAACAGATTATTGCTTTACGAACTGCGTGTAAAGTAAACAATACGATTGTTCTATGAACAAAGTATTGTTGTTTTCTCCCTAGTAGAAACAGCACATCTAGTACCTTAGAGATTTCTATCACTTCCCCAGATTACCACAGGCATGAACCCACTATCGAGCATAAATACTAACTCTTAGAGTTGCTAGCATCTACTTGGCCAAGATAGCTACTAACAACGGAAAGCATGCAAGATCACAAATAACAAAGACATGATAGAATCAATAATCAATCTGAAATAGCATCTCAATATCCATCGGATCCCCGCAAACACAACATGCAGAATTACAAATAGATGATCTTGATCATGAACGGAGCTCACAAGATCTAAACATGAAAGCACAAAGGATGAGAACCAGCCATCTAGCTACTACATGGATCCGTAGTCCAAGGATGAACTACTCACGCATCACACCAGAGGCTTGCATGGTGATGAAGAAGGCCTCCAGGGTGAATTCCCCTCTCCGGCAGGGTGCCGGGAAGAGCTTCAGATCCCTCCCGATATGGATGGAGATGACGGCGGCTACAGACTCTTTCGTGTATTTTTTGATCGGGCACTTAGGGTTTTCGTCCCGAGGGCAATATATAGGCGGAAGGAGAGGCCGAGGGGGTGCCGGGAGCGGCCACACCACCCCTTGGCGCGGCCAGGCCTGGCCGCGCAGCCTGGTGGTGTGGTGGCCCCCTGGCTCCTCCCCGTCTCGTATTCTGGCACTTGATGACTTCCGGAAAAATAGGCACTTTGGCTTTTGTCCCGTCCAATTCTGAGAATATTCATTTTCTGACTTTCCTGGAACCAAAAACAACAGAAAATAGGCAGTTGGCATTGTGGCTCTTGTTAATAGGTTAGTCCAAGAAATCATATGAAAAGTACTCCAAAGTTGGAACAAAACACAAGAAAGTGGATAAAACTAAGCATGGAACATCAAAAATTATAGATACATTTGCAATGTATCAACATCCCCAAGCTTAACTCCTGCTTGTCCTCGAGTAGGTAAGTGATAAAAAGAAAGAATAATTTTTGAGGTGACATGCACCATCAAAGACTCGATCAAAGTACTTCAATCATAACATGAAAGACAAAGTTCTAGCAATAAGCAAAGAAACTATGATGCAACATGAAAAGGCACAAACAAAAGATTCATGAATAACAATGCTTTGCAAGACGTTTGTTTGTTTCACATAAAGAAAACATAGCATAACAGTATTCAGCTTGTCCCTCAATAGAGTAGCAAATATAAATGCATAGGACACCTTCAAAGTTCATAAGAGTGACTAGATACAAATAGTTTAAAACAAGCAATAACAAGTTATGCATCAATCAACTAGTCTTGGGATAATGCACATAGAACTAAGAATGGCCACTGTGCTCTCAAAGTAGGTGCATAAAGATAGAAGGTGGAGACTCAATATAATGGTGGAAGAAAGGCCTTTGTAAAAGGAAGTAGGGATTCAAGTATCATAAAGAGCTTCCAAAAATTATGGTACTTATAGCTTTCAGCTCTCATTGCCCCTATCATAAGCATCTTTAAGGTGATTAAGGTTAAAGTGACACAACTAAGAGGATATGCTTGACAAGTTATAAAGCGAAATCTCATGCCCCTTACTTACGAAGACCGATCTTCATGCTACTCAACTTCAGTCACGAGTAAGCTCTTGTCATTGTAAGTACATGTGTATCATTAAGAACCGCCAACGGGGTACCCCTTGCACATGATACAAGAGCTTTACCATAATCAAAATGACAAGGCAAGCAGACAATGAGCATCTCGGCGATCTTTTTATTTGCTCATAGGTTTTTATTAAGGATGCTTCATAGAGTGCTTATTATGATGATGCTGCAAGTTTCCACCATGATTAGGCATGTGTTAGGCTAGCGGCCCAGGCGTTTCTCTAACACACATATAAACTCCATGATCTTACAAGTTCCACTTTTATTTCACACCGCCGAGATCCGTAAGCAAAAGAACATGATATCAACGGGGTACAAAGTACAAGTGCAATGTTGAAAGAGTTCCCCATGAAACATGGTTCTGCTAATTTCAACTTATAAAGCGCAAGCATATACGCAACAAAGAAGGACCCAATGGTTCAAGTTTATTAGATGCAAAAAAGGAGAGCTTTAATCATTAGTTTTCTCGTAACAAGTTTAATTTGGAAGGTAAACAAAAGCATGAATATACTTGGAATAGCATAAGCTAGTAGGTAGGTATGGTGGACTCTTCATAATAACTTGGTTTAGGGAGTTGGATGCATGAGTGGAACTCATACTTGGTTGTGGAGGCTAGCAAAAGATTGGGAGCGACAAACTAAGAGAGCAATAATGGCCATAATCATGCAGAGCGACAAAACATTATTGATCAAAGCATAAAGTGATACTACAAGTTGAAAACTAAAGGATCATAAAGGCTAATGGTGACTTGAGATAGTCATAACATGGTGTGAGCATGCGCCAAGTAACCCCCAAATAAAGCATCAAAGGAGAATACCACTATACTATGCTTTAATATGCTAAAACAACGCATGATTCATCCAAGGCACATTAAGCAATCTCAATTGTTTATAACAAGTCATGCTACAGCAAAGAATACTAAGCATAAAGCCAAAACAATATCAAGCACGGCATGACAAAGCATAGGCCACTGTCAAAAACAAGCTCTTTTCACCACATAAGTATGAACTTTCCTACTCTTTTCTAAACCAAACCAAACTATTTGCAAACCAATGTATGAAAGAGGGGGTCCAACCAATTTATTCGGAAAACTAAGCAAACCAAGCAAACGAAAACCAAAACGAAAATGAAAAAATAAGACGCTCCAAGAACAACACAACTGTGCATGAAACAATAAAAATGAAGCGCTTGGAAGAAACCTGGGATTTTTTATTGATGAAGGAGGGGATGTCTTGGGCATCCCCAAGCTTTGGAGCTTGTACTTCTTGGATATTTCTTGGGGTGACACGCGTGGCATCCCCAAGCTTGAGCTTTAGTCCATCCTTCATCTCATTACTCATTCCTTCCATACACCTGAAAATTTTCCTTCATACAAAACTTTAGACAATCTTTATTAGCAACATTAGTGCACTCAAGATAAATAAGTCTTAAGATTCAGTTATAACACCAAATAAACTTCCATTAGAACAATAGCTACTGTAGAACTTCCCTCAAAAAGCTCAATTCCCGAAAAGAACTCAAAAAGGAACCAACTAGAAGCAAATGGGAGAACTCTGTCAAAACAGACCAGCAGGTAAAGATGAATTTTTTTGAAGACCTTCTGTTGCTCAAATCAAAAAGTGTTGAACTAACAAAAGTTATATAACAACCTGGGGCAGAAGCACAAAAATGCACGCCTCAAAAAGTCGTTTGGAGATTTTACACGAATTTTTACGGTGAAGCATGGAAATCTGTTTCGGGACAGCAACTTTCCCAATCATTACTTCTCTCTCATTAGAGGTTACTCTTGACACAAAAAGCAAATAAAAAGGATAAGGAGAGGTTATTATAGAGGTAATAACTTCCAAGACTCATCTAAAACGTTTGGGTTATCTCCCAATAAGTACTTTTCTTTAACGCCTTTAAGTTAGGCATAAGAAGCAAGAAAGAATCAAGTGTTCTCAAATGAAGAAGCATTAAGATCAATACCAGAAATATTTTCAACAAGGCAAGGTATATCATCCAAATAAGTTCTAGAGGATCCTCTCTCAATGCTCTTAGGTTCACTATTCTCAGCAAAAGGGTTTGCAGGAACAATCCAATCAAGATTCTTCTCTATGGCATCATGTATTGCTACTAGTTTAAAGGGTATTGGTATCTTAGGTTCCTCCCCATTAGGTTCGGTTTTGTTCATCTTTTCTCGTGTACCAACAACATCTACACATGAGCCTAGCATATTTAAACGTTCAAAGACTTTCCTAGCTTCCTTGGCAACATCATAAAACTCCTTAAACAAAGTTTCTAGAATAAAATCCCTCTTTTCAGGGTCTTCAATTTCTTTAAGCTTAAGAAATATTACTTGCATTAAGGGGTTGAGTTAACAAACCTAGCTTCTAACATATGAATTAAAGAAGCTGCAGCAATCTCATAGTTTGGAGCAAGTTCTGCAAGGGATCTATCCTCAGTATCCTCATGTTTGCTAACATGATTAAAGAATTCTTCAATATTATCTTTCCCAAATATAGAACCACTACCAATTGAAAGGTCTTTCAGGGTGAAAGTAGGGATCAACATGGTGAGCTAAGGAAGAGGTGACAACTAAAGGAGACTTAATTTTTTTGTGTTTTTGGAATAAGAAAGCAAACAAGTAAAACTAATTTTTTTTGTGTTTTTGATAAAGAAACAAGCAAACAAAGCAAAAAAAAACTAAGCAAAACAAAAATAACAAAGTAAAGAGATTGGTTATGAGGGACTCCCCTTGTGAAGATGTCCTTGACTCCCCGACAACGGCGCCAGAAAAATGCTTGATGGCTCAATGCACGGCGCCCAGAAAAGTGCTGGTGCGTGGTTGATGTAGAGCTCGTTGGGAACCCCAAGAGGAAGGTATGATGAGCACAGCAGCAAGTTTCCCTCAGTTATGAAACCAAGGTTTAATCGAACCAGTAGGAGCAATGAAACACCCAAAGGTGTTACTAGCTGAGCTTTGGCAGCGCGCACTACCAGTGCTAGTAGCAACATGAAGACCTGCACAACACAACCACAGAACTTTGTCCCCAACTTGCGATGAGGTTGTCAATCTCACCGTGTTTTGTGGAAAACAAAGGATTAAATGTATCGAATGGAAAGAAGTAATAGTTTGCAGAAAATAAACACAAAGCGGTAAAAGATTATAGATTGTATGTAAAAGACAAGAACCGGGATCCATAGTTCAGTAGAGGTGGCTCTCCTTAAGATAGATAACATGCTGGGTGAACAAATTGCAGCAGGGCAATTGACAAACATCGAGAAAGCAATACATGTAAATACTAATCATCTTGACTCCTTTGAGATTCGATTGGGCATTACAACATTATACATAGACCGCCATCCAACTACATCTATGACTAATAATCCACCTTCTGGTTATCATCTGAACCCCCTCTAGTATTAAGTTGCAAGCAACAGATTATTGCTTTACGAACTTCGTGTAAAGTAAACAATACGATTGTTCTATGAACAAAGGATTGTTGTTTTCTCCCTAGTAGCAACAACACATCTAGTACCTTAGAGATTTCTGTCACTTCCCCAGATTACCAGAGGCATGAACCCACTATCGAGCATAAATACTAACTCTTGGAGTTGCTAGCATCTACTTGGCCAAGATAGCTACTAACAACGGAAAGCATGCAAGATCACAAATAACAAAGACATGATAGAATCAACAATCAATCTCAAATAGCATCTCAATATCCATCGGATCCCCGCAAACACAACATGCAGAATTACAAATAGATGATCTTGATCATGAACGGAGCTCACAAGATCTAAACATGAAAGCACAAAGGAGGAGAACCAGCCATCTAGCTACTACATGGATCCGTAGTCCAAGGATGAACTACTCACGCATCACACCGGAGGCTTGCATGGTGATGAAGAAGGCCTCCAGGGTGAATTCCCCTCTCCGGCAGGGTGTTGGGAAGAGCTTCAGATCCCTCCCGATCTAGGGATGGAGATGACGGTGGCTATAGACTCTTTCGTGGATTTTTGATCGGGCACTTAGGGTTTTCGTCCCGAGGGCAATATATAGGCGGAAGGAGAGGCCGAGGGGGTGCCGGGAGCGGCCACACCACCCCCTGGCGCGGGCCAGGCCTGGCCGCGCGGCCTGGTGGTGTGGTGGCCCCCTGGCTCCTCTCCGTCTCGTATTCTGGCACTTGATGACTTCCGGAAAAATAGGCACTTTGGCTTTTGTCCCGTCCAATTCCGAGAATATTCATTTTCTGACTTTCCCGAAACCAAAAACAGCAGAAAACAGGTAGCTGGCACTGTGGCTCTTGTTAATAGGTTAGTCCAAGAAATCATATGAAATGTACTCCAAAGTTGGAACAAAACACAAGAAAGTGGATAAAACTAAGCATAGAACATCAAAAATTGTAGATACATTTGCAATGTATCAATAGGTATGGTGGACTCTTTGGAATAACTTGGTTTTAGGAGTTGGATGCATGAGTAGAACTCACACTTGGTTATGGAGGCAAGCAAAAGACTGGGAGCGACCAACTAAGAGAGCAATAATGGCCATAATCATGCAAATTGACAAAACATCATTAATCAAAGCATAAAGTGATATTACAAATTCAAAACTAAAGGATAATAAAGGCTATGGTGACTTGAGATAGTCATAACATGGTGTGAGCATGCGCCAAGTCAACCCAAATAAAGCATCAAAGGTGAATACCACAATACTATGCTTTAATATGCTAAAACAACGCATGATTCTTCCAAGGCACATTAAGCAATCTCAATTTTTTATAACATGTCATGCTACAACAAAGATCACTAAGCATAAAGCCAAAACAATATCAAGCATGGCATGATAAAGCATAGGCCACAGTCAAAAACAAGCTCTCTTTTCCACTTAAGCATGAACTTTCCTACTCTTTTCCAATCCAAACCAAACTATTTGAAAACTAATGTATGAAAGAGGGGGTCCAAACAATTTATTCAGCAAACTAAGAAAACCAACCAAACGAAAACGAAAAACAAAAAACGAAGACGCTCCAAGAACAACAAAACTGTGCATGAAACAATAAAAATGAAGTGTTTGGAAGAAACCTGGGATTTTTATTGATAAAGAAGGGGATGCCTTGGGCATCCCCAAGCTTTGACGCTTGTACCTCTTGAATATTTCTTGGGATGAGACGGGGTGTCATCCCCAAGCTTGAGCTTTAGTCCATTCTTCATCTCATTACATCATTCTCTCCATACACCTAAAATTCTTCATACAAAACTTCACACAATGTTTATTAGCAACATTAGTGCAATCAAGATAATAAGTTTTTGAGTTCAGTTTCAACACCAATAAATCTTCTATTAAAACACAAGCTACTGTAGCACTTACCTCAAAAAGCTCAATTCCCCAAAGAGAGCTCAAAAAGGAACCAACAAGAAGCAAATGCAAATAATGGCTGAAATCTGTCAAAATAGACCAGCAGGTAAAACCCAATTTTTTAGAAGACCTTCTGTTGCTGAAAAAAAAAGTGTTGAACTAACGAAAGTTAGATAACAACCTGGGGCAGTATCACACAAATTTACGCCTCAAAATGACTTACAGAGATTTTACAAGAATGTTTACAGTGAAGCATAACAATCTGTTTCGGGACAGCAACTTTCCCAAGCATTACTTCTCTCTCATTGGAGGTTACTCTTGGCACAAAAAGCAAATAAAAAGTATAAGGAGCGGTTATTACTGAAGTAATAACTTCCAAGACTCATCTAAAACTTTTGGGTTATCTCCCAATAAGTACTTTTCTTTAACGCCTTTAAGTTAGGCATAAGAAGCAAGAAAAAGAATCAAGTGTTCTCAAATGAAGAAGCATTAAGAGAAAATTTTGTTTTCATAGGAAAGGCAAAAGAAATCTTCTCTCTCTTCTTAGGGAAGTGTTCTATACCTTTCTTGAGTGGGAGTTGATATTTAATGGTGTCTTCTTTCATATCAATAATTACACCAACAGTTCTAAGAAAAGGTCTTCCCAAAGTAATAGGACAAGAAGCATTCCATTCAACATCCAAAACATAGAAATCAATGGGGACATAAGCATTGTTAACCATAATAAGAACATCATTAATATTCCCCATGAGTTTCTTTTTAGCATTATCATCAAGTGGTATATTCAAATAACAATCTTCCAATGGTGGCAAATCAAGCATATCATAAATCTTTCTAGGCATAATAGAAACACTACTATTAAGATCACATAAAGCTTTAAAATCAAAATCATTCACTTTCATATTGATGATGGGTTCCCAACCATCTTCTTGTTTCATAGGGATGGAAGCTTTATGTTTCATCTTTTCTTCTTTAATTTTTATGAGAGCATCAGTAATGCGTTTTGTAAAGGCCATATTCATAGCACTAGCATTAGGACTTTTAGCAAGATTTTGTAGGAACTTAATAACTTTAGAGATATTGCAACCATCAAGATCAAAATATTAATTATCATCTAAAGTAGTAGAGCTATTACTAGCTTCAACACTAGTGGTAGTGATAGTAGAAACACTAATATTTCTAGCAATTTCATCTTCTCTTTCCCACTTAGCATGCAATTCAGCTAATAGTCTAACATTTTCACCAATTCTAACTTGTATGGCATTAGAAACAGCAAAGGGATTATCAATAGTTTCAGGTTTAGCAACCATTTTATTAATCAAAGAGGATTGTGCTTCAGACAAAGATGATATATTTCTTTCAGCATTAGAAAGTTTCAATTGCAAACTAGGAATTTCGCTATTCAAACTCTCAAGTTGATGACTAATATTCTTCAAGATGGTAGATTGTTCCTCCATAGTTTTAGTAAATAATTTATTTTGTTCATATTGCATTTGCATGAAGTTTTTAGTGGCTCTTTCAACTTCTAAAATTCTTCCTTCACTAGGTGTTCCAGGTTTGCCATTATAATCATAAGTATTATTAGGAGGGTAAGGCCTATAATTGTTATTATCATAAGCATTGTTGCCAAAATTATTATTTCTTATAAAGTTCAGATCAACTTGATCTTCTTGAGCAACCAAAGAGGCTAAGGGAACATGATTTGGATCAATATGAGCTTTCCCATTAACAAGCATAGACATAATAAGGTCAATTTTATAACTCAAGGAGGAGGTTTCTTCAAAAAAATTTACCTTCTTACCTTGTGGAGCTCTTTCAATGTGCCATTCAGAATAGTTAACCATCATATTATCCAGAAGCTTTGTTGCAGCACCCAAAGTAATGGTCATAAAGGTACCTCCAGCAGCAGAATCCAGTAGATTTCTTGAAGAATAGTTCAATCCTGCATAAAAGGTTTGGATAATCATCCAAGCAGTCATTCCATGAGTGGGACAATTCTTTACCAAAGATTTCATTCTTTCCCAAGCTTGAGGAACATGTTCATTATCAGATTGTTTAAAGTTCATTATTTCACTTCTCATAGATATAATCTTAGCAGGAGGATAGTATTTTCCAATAAAAGTATCTTTGCATTTAGTCCACATCAGTACTATTTCTAGTTAAGGATTGCAACAATTCTTTATCTTTTCCTCTCAAAGAGAAAGGAAACAATTTAAGCTTAATAATATCTCCATCTATATCCCTATGCTTTTGCATCTTACAAAGTTCAACAAAGTTATTTAGATGAGTAGCAGCATCTTCATTACCAATACCAGAAAATTGTTCTCTCATAACAAGATTGAGTAAAGCAGGTTTAATTTCAAAGAAAGTAGCTTCAGGAACAGGTGGAGCAATAGGTGTGCACATGAAATCATTGTTGTTGGTGCTAGTGAAATCACACAACTTAGTATTTTGAATAGTAATTTTTTGTGTTTTTTAATAAAGAAAGCAAACTAGTAAAACTATTTTTGTGTGTTTTTGATAAAGAAACAAGCAAACAAAGCAGAAATAAACTAAGCAAAACAAAAATAACATAGTAAAGAGATTGGTTATGAGGGACTCCCCTTGTAAAGATGTCCTTGACGTCCCCGGCAACGACGCCAGAAAAGTAGCTTGATGGCCCAAAATATATCGAGCTCGTTGGTGAACCCCAAGAGGAACGTATGATGAGCACAGCAGCAAGTTTTCCCTCAATTATGAAACCAAGGTTATCGAACTAGTAGGAGCAAGGAAACACCTCCAAGGTGTTGTTGCCAACTTGGAATCCTACACAGCACAACCACATAACTTTATCCCAACTTACAGTGAGGTTGTCAATCTCACTGGTTTTGCTGAAAACAAAGGATTAAACGTATTGTGTGTAAGGAAGTAAAAGCTTGCAGAAAGTAAACAGAAAGCAGTAAACAGTTGTAGATTGATGGTAAAAGAAAGGACCGGGGTCCATAGTTCACTAGTGGTGGTTCTCCTTAATATAGATGACATGTTGGGTGAACAAATTACAGCGGGGCAATTGACAAACATCAAGAAAGCATACATGCATATACTAATCATCTTGACTCCTATGAGATTTGATTGGGCATTACAACATTATACATATACTAATCATCTAGGCATTACAAGATGAGTTGTCTCCCGGCCAAACTGCGCAGGACCAACTTGATCTTGTGGCCCGTGTTTTCAGAGCCAAGCTGGAGATGATGAAAGAGATGCTGACGAAGAAGAATATCCTAGGCGTTGTGAAGGCGTATGTCTATGTGGTAGAGTTCAAGGAGAGGGGCCTACCACATGCCCATTTCCTATTGATCATGGATTCAAGATATAAGCTTGTTGTGCCAGAGAAGTATGATCGTGTCATATCCGCCGAGCTCCCGGACAAGCATAAGTACCCGGAGCTCTATGCCATAGTTGTGAAGCATATGATGCATGGCCCATGTGGTGTCCTAAATCCCAACAACGTGTGCATGCAAGATGGATCATGCAAGTGCAGGTACCCCCGAAACTTCAACGAGACCACCGTACAGGAAAATGACTCATACCCTGTTTATCACAGACGGAAGGACGGTCGTTCAACGAAGGTTCGTAGGCAAACATTAGACAATAGATGGGTTGTGCCATACAACCCTTACCTCCTGCAGATGTTCAATTGTCACATCAATGTGGAGGTGTGCTCCAGCATAAAGGCCGTCAAGTACCTATACAAGTACATATACAAGGGTCACGATAAGACTTTGTTCAACATTGACCAGGCCGACGCCGAAGGTAACATAGACGAGATCAAGAGGTTTGTTGATTCTAGGTGGGTTACACCCCCGGAAGCGATGTGGAGGGATTTTGGCTTCACCCTCAGTGAAAACCACCCGTCGGTCCTAAAGCTGCAGCTTCATCTACCCAACATGCATAGAGTCATGTTCAAGGCGGGAGATAACCTCAACGATGTGGTTGCCAGAAATAATGCATCAAAAACTATGTTGACGGAGTATTTCATGGCTAACCGGGAGCATGCCTAGGCTCGAGATATTTTGTACAAGGACTTTCCGGGAATCTTCACGTGGCAAAAAACGTTCTGGCAGAAAAGGAAGAATAGTTGTTTCCATGTAAGCCGAATCGTGTCAGCCAACCCTGCTGAGGGTGAGCGGTACTACCTGAGGGTGCTTCTAAACCACGTACCTGGCTCAACGTCTTTCCAAGACCTGAGAACCATAGACGGTGTGCTATGTGATAACTTCCGTGAGGCCACCGAGAGGAGGGGTCTCATCGAGGCCGACAACACGCTCGACAAGTGTCTTACTGAGTCAGCGCAATGGGCCATGCCAGTCTCTCTTAGAAGGCTCTTCACAACAATCTTGGTATTCTATGAGCCTGGCGACGTCCACGGTCTATGGGATAGGCACCTTGATGCGATGTCTGACGACTTCAAGCGACGTGTATCATGCCCCATCGCGGTGGAGCAGGAGGTGTTGCTTGACATTAGGGGAATGCTACAGTCCATGGGCAAAGACATAATGTCGTTCCCTCTTCCAGACATCAACGAGAGTTATGTAGACACAAACGGCGTGGCAAGGGAGGTCATCGAGGAAACCACCATCAAGGTTGATGACGATGACCTGTCTCTAGCTGACTCACTAAATCGCGAGCAGAGGGCTGCATATGAACATATACTAGAGGCAATCAATGACGAAGATGGGGCGTATTCTTCATCGATGGCCCGGGAGGCACTGGGAAGACCTTCCTGTATAGGGCATTGCTTGCTAGGGTTAGATGCGAGAGAAAGATCATAGTGGCCATGGCAACATCGGGTGTTGTCGCTTCCATCATGCTCGGAGGCAGAACCGCACACTCTAGATTCAAGATCCCGTTGAACATTGAAGAAGGGTCATCATGCAACTTCACCAAGCAAAGTGGGACAGCCAAGCTCCTAAGGATGGCTTCTCTTATCCTATGGGACGAGGCCACAATGACAAAGCGGCAGGCGGTTGAGGTGCTGGATAGGAGCATGCGTGACATCATGGCCGGTAGGACCGACCTTTCGGTGGGAAGACTGTCGTGTTCGGTGGGGATTTTAGGCAGGTGCTTCGGGTAGTCAGAAAAGGGTCACAGGGTTAGATAGTCGATGTAGCCTTGCGGAGTTTGTACCTCTAGGAGGGCATGCGCCCGCTAAGGCTCGTCGGGAACATGAGGGCGCATAATGACCCGTGGTTCGCGGAGTATCTATTGAGGGTAGGTAATGGCACCGAGGAAACCGGCGAGGAAGGCAACATCCAGCTCCCCGAAGACATTTGCGTACCTTCAACGGACGAGGCCATAGACATAGAGAAGCTAATCGACCATGTGTTTCCTGCTTTGGACCACAACATGACCGATCCTGGTTACATGACGTCTCGAGCAATCCTCTCCACCAAGAACGAGAACGTGGATAAAATAAACAATCATATGATAGAGCGTTTCCAGGGCGAGGAGAAGATCTATCATAGTTTTGACAGTGCAGAGGATGATCCACACGGTTACTACGCTCCTGAATTCTTGAACGACCTGACTCCTAATGGGCTTCTCCTGCACACACTTAAATTGAAGATAAATTGCCCCGTTATACTGCTAAGGAACAACGACCCGGCTAACAGGCTATGTAACGACACAAGGCTCGTGGTCCGTGGCTTCCAGAGGAATGCACTCGATGCGGAGATCTTGGTGGGACAACACGCTGGGAATAGGGTATTTCTTCCTCGGATACCTCTCTGCCCCTCTGATGACGATATATTCCCATTTAAATTTAAGAGGAAGCAGTTCCCCGTCAGGCTTAGCTTTGCCATGACGATTAACAAGGCGCAAGGGCAGACCATCCCGATTGTCGACGTGTACCTACCAGAGCCGGTATTCTCTCATGGTCAGCTCTACGTGGCATTGTCTAGAGCAACCGCAAAGAGAAACATTAATATCCTCGCCATCAAGGATGATCGGAAGGACAAGGCCAAGAAACCAAAGAATAGGAAAATATCCTTAGTAACGACCACACTAGACATAGTCTACAAGGAAGTCCTTGGCGTTTGATGCCACTCAACAAACTTTGAGGAGCTTTTATGATTATCAAATGTAATAGATGGAAACCAAATTTGATATATGTGCATCTGAAAGCGGTAGTAATCAATATGTTATAATTATTTTACATGTGATTATATTCTATAAATGGGATGTAATTGTCATGGACGGCATGACCAGTACTGCCAAACAAACAAGGTAATCTTTTTTAAATGAAAACAAGGAAACTAATCGACTTACGAGTTGTTTAGTGTTTTCTGTAACCTTTTCTTATTGTAAACAGTGTCTCAGACTAAACTTCATTATCGAACAGAGAGGAGCACAAGTTTAAAATATGTGCATATGAAAGTGACATTAATATATTTATTATTATTTGCAAATACGTGCATCTGAAATTTCATTCTGTGGGCACGTTCCCAGATTATTCTAGGATTAGTTCACGTGAGCCTGGTCGATGATATTGATCGGAGGGGATGCGTACCAAATATAGCTTGTTAGTTAGCGCCTGGTCGATGATATGGATAGGGGATGCGTGCCAAATATAGCTTGTTAGTTAGCTAGATAACGTTAGTTAGTTAGCTAGTGACAGCTCCTAGGATCTCTCCTAGGTTCTAGCTAATACGTTAGTTAGCTAGATAAAATTTGTTATCGAGGCGCTACCAACCCAACACAAACGGAAGCCCATTATTTCAAACTTATTCGTGTCCTGTCTAAGCCAAATTTTAGCGCTACATATAACATCCCAATTCATTTAGTCTTCCCACCTTGAAATATAGTTCATGTTCCTCGATGGTGATACCATACAAGACAGTCTCAAGAAGGGTGATGGCACCACCACCACCTCGAGCCATTCCTGCTCCTCTCGCTCTGCCTGCTGCCACTTTGAACTTGAAAGGTAGGATCTTCAACTCAGATATGTTTCCATAATATCTATTTTTTCTTTAATGAGTACCAAACTTTGGTTCAGATTGCAACACATATTACACATACTACATCTTTTATGAGGATTTAACATCAGCCTTTTTAGCACCTAGCAAGCACATGAGGGAATTAAGCTATTGAACAAATATATTCTCATGAAAATGTGATGGGGGACGTTGTAGTTTCTGCAATAGCCGTTGTTACAAATAATTATGTCATTTCACAGGAATTTGAAGTTCGATGATGTGCGGATGGAACACATCTACCAAAACATGTGGAATATCCGTGCTATGGTGCAATGGCAGGGCCGGGTTAAAAAGGACGCACTTGGTCACTGTTACCTTCATTGCATTTTGCTGGACGAGAATGTAAGCATATTTACTATATATATGTTACAAAGGCAATATTTAATGTCCTATCTTTTACTAACTCGCAAATTTGTTAGGGAACAAAAATGGAAGCCCTTGCATATAATAGTCTAGCAGATCGTTTCAACGAGATGCTACATGCAGGGCTGACTTACGACTTTATTGTTGTCGGCTTCTACCCTGTGGAAATGTATAGAGAATATTTCTGGTACATAGACTCCGAATTCATCGTAAGTTTAAACTCTCGGACCGATGTGAGAACCTTGGGATGTCGGATAGATTCGTCAATCTGTCCGCCACGGTTCCCACACTTCAACACTATCTTCACACGATGAGACAAATCTATCACAGGTAAGGGCATCGTCCCTAACTCATCGTATTTAAATCAAGTTCATTCTACTCTAACTACACTTGCAGATGTGGTTGGTGTCCTTGCCTACGTGGGAGAGCCACAATACAAGTACAAGACCCGTACTATCGCGGGAAAGCTGTTCGCGACATTGCCTTAATGAACTTTCAGTAGGGCTCATTTAAACATTTAACAGGCGCCTTTATATTTTATATATGAGAAGTCATGTTTTTTTTCTAATTCGCAGGGGGCAGCTAATATTCTTACACGTCTACACTCAATATATTTATCGTCACATAGGTCGCTGGAGACCAGCTGAAAGAGAATTACAAATTCTTGCCGTGACTAACGTCCAAATAGACAGGATGTTAGGCTCTTTGTCAACTATGGATTAGAGCTCCTTTATATTCTCACCAAGAACCAACATAAAAGATCACTATTTGTAGAGTAAGTGTTTTTTAGGGTTTTGAAAATATGTTAAAAGTGTTGTTCTCTGTACGGACATATTTGATATTTGATACTCACTTTTATCTGTAGATGGTCATGTGGCCAAGCTTGGCAGACCTGATGACACGCGCGCTCAGGTCAATGCTGCTGTGGAAGCTAGGATCCAATTCGTCACACAACAACAAAATCAATGCCGAAATCATCGCGGCGGAAGATGTGGCTAAACAAGTCATAGTTTGTCTCAAGATGTTGTACTGAAATAAATTGGTGTCCGTGGCTATTTAGATATATCATCCTTGACTCTATTCATAGCTGCATAGATAATATTATCCTCGATTCTATTTTGGGACACTAACATAACAATTTGTTACGCAAAAGAAATTTAGTTATCCAATTATTTCGTTATTATTACTATATTCAATGAATACCATGTATTGAAGCCATACGTTGTGATCTCTTATGAATAAAAATGTTTGGGTCGTTTATTAATTAATGTGCATTTTATGGAGGTTTGGCGGCCTAGACTTTGTGGCATTGGCTCTATCGACCCACATGTGGACACCTAGACCTAGCCCAGACCTGGCCCAATAGGCTAGGACTGTTTTTTCCTGTATGTTGATCCCGGTTGATTGAAACAATCCCACCTTTTCTTTACTATTAAAAGCAAAGTTGCGGTGGTATGTGGTGTCACACATAGAGATAATTACAGGAAAACTGCCACTGCTAACAATCTGACTAACAATAATGCATGGCTAGGAAGAAGAAAAAATGACACACGTGCCATGCGGAGGGACTAACCAGAAACGGTGAGGAGCAGCAAAAAATGCCCATCCTATGCGGACAGATCTAACAAGAATTCAAATCTCCCATGCCATGTGGAGGGACTAACCAATTCACTATAACAACCACACACGGTGAGGAGCAGGGAAAAAATGCCCATGCTATGTGGACGACTCATACAATTGACTAATTTTCAAATCTCCTCAGAAAACGCGCATGTCCACGTCCACAGCTCATCGACCTGCTCCTCACCAAATTTCCCTCCCATCTTCTAGCGGAGGAGATGCTGCCGGAGTAGCACTAGGTACGTACAGTTAATTCACCCAGCTATCCCCTCCGGCAGCCTTACACAGTGGCAGCTTCCTCAAACGCGGTTTCCTCCGGCCACGGCTCCATAGCTCCATGTCTAGAAAATACATCTTCCGGCGAGTAGGTTGTCGGCGGAGACGATGTAGGTTGTCGGCGGCCACAACTCCATGTCTGGTTTCAATACATCTGTCGCCTCCATCGCAAACTGTAGAGGCATCCAGGTTAATTAAAATCTAACAGGTTTCATGTTTTCCACAAAAGGTTACCAGTTCAGACTTAATCTAGAAAACAGTAAGTGAAGCCTAATGTCCCTAATGCCAACACATTAGCATACCTCTATGATGTGAAGCCTACAATGTTTTCCTTTCTTGTATCAAGAGCAACCAGCTAGCATGCAAAATTATGGTCTAGCTCCCTTCTGAATAAAGCGAGAAATTCAGTAGTATCATATTTGAATGGAATAAACCTCTTTAGCCCTCATATTTTTAGAGTTCTTTTTGAATCACTGGAGACTACTCTATCCATTGCTTGTAGCACTAATATAACTTGGTACTGGTCGTCAAAGAAAAAGGTAGACGGCACTTTTTATAGCAACGAAAGTACCAGTAGTTGCTCATCCCAAACTTTTCATAGAATACTTAATACGCAAGTATAAAATACCTTTTCTATAAACTGAATCGGTAAATTAAAGCAAGTGCAGGGCAACTTTTTCTTATTGACTTAGTTAACCTCTAATATGTTCTTAGAGGCCAAGTGTTCACATTAATAAGATCCAACTATTCTGAGTATGTTGTGAACGTGTCCATGCTATCCCATCGCAGAAAGAGGTGCCTACCAGGAGCATTTCCATTGGCTTGTAGACGGGTTTAGTTTGTCTCTAAGATGTCACAAAATACGAGGTCACTTTCTGATAAAGGAAAAAACGGTATGTACATTTTTTTATACCAGCCTATGTGTGCATATGTTTAAAATAGTTTACAGCATATTCGTTCCTAACTTTTTATATTTATGCTGTGATAACTGAAGATGACGGCTCAAATTTATCTACTCCCATTTGTATGATGCATCCTCAAACAGGTTTATTCATTCATGAACCAAACAACAACATTAACTACACCCTTATGTCGTCTGACGATGATGATAACATGCATACACCACTGGTTGCAACCTTTGGTACTCAAAGTACCCTCGTAACAACATGTCTTGTAGAAAATGGAGAAAGCTCAAATGGTATGCCCTTGACCCGGCAATTGAACAATCTATCTCTGTTTCTCTTTTACCAACATAAGGGTTAATACTAAAGATATGTTGCAGGCCTACAAGCTCAAAGGCAACAGGCATCACATGATCGTCAAAGATCTCACCGTGAAAATTTGACCGTCAAACAGAGGGAGGAGCTCAACGCCCGTCGAAGAGAGAGTACACACAATTTGTCAAACGGTATGAACCTGACCTGGAATCTAGCTGTATCGTTACTTTTACCAATTTGTTGTGTGCATCTGCGTATTTTGCTAACTACATTTGTTCGACATAGAATTACAAGCTCAAAGACAACATACATCACATGATCGTGAAAGAGCTCGTCGTCAAAATTTAACCCTCCAACAGAGGGAAGAGCTCAATGCCCGTCAAAGAGATAGCAGGCGCAATTTACCATCTGGGAAATCACAAGCTATCAATGCAACTCGAAGAACACGTACACAGATAATGCCCAAAGAAGAGAGGCATGCGCAGAGAGCTCAAGGCAATGCAAACAACAGAGCTAGACGGAACACTCCATGAGCTGAATCCATCAAAATGCCGTGCCCAGATGCATCTTATTTGCCAATGACCAACACCGCATTGAGACCATATTCATCAGACTCCGGATCTAGGTCATCGTCTGCCTCCGTTTCAATAAGCACGCCAACATACTGAAGGAAATATGCCCTGAGAGGCAATAATAAAGTTGTTATTATGTATTCCTTGTATATGATAGATGTTTATTTTGCATGCTATAATTGTATTGATAGGAAACGTCAATACATGTGTGTTTAATAAACAAAAAGGGTTCCTAGTTATGCCTCTCTTATAGACTAGCTTGTTGATTAACAAGATGATCAAGGTTTCCTGATCATGGACATTGGATGTTGTTAATAACAAGGTCACAACGTTTGTGAAATGATGTGATGAACATTCATTCGAAGTATAGCATTACGATCAAGTTATTATGTTTATATTGCTATAACATCATACGAAGTAGTCTTAGTCCTTAGACCATGAGATCATGTTAATTGCTAACACCGGAAGAGTATCTTGATAACATCAAACGTCACACCGTAACAGGGTGACTATAAAGGTGGGTTCAGCGCTATGAAGGTGTTATGTTGAGGCTCATGGATCAAGAGTGGAATTTGTCAATCCCAATGACGGATAGATATACTCTAGGCCCTCTCAGTGATATCACATTAAGATAGCTTGCAAGCAAGTGATGTGATCACTAGAATGTTATATCATGGGAACGAGAAAAGAGTGCATGTCGGTAACGAGATCAAACTAGGTATTTAGATACCGATGATCGAATCTCGGACATGTATTATATCATGACACAAATGGATTAAATTACTAGCGTTAAAGGTTCTCACGATCATAAAAGTCATCGTTGAATGTGTAGGAGTCAGTATGGATCTCCAGGTCCCGCTTCTGATTGTTGATCTGAGAGGAGTCTCAATCATGTCTACATTATTCGCGAACCATAGGGTGACACTCTTAAGGGTTGCCGGACACCATTTAGGAGCACATATGTTTTAGACAAAAGGTTTGCAAAGCGCAGGAAATGTTTCGATAGAAATAGGAATTGTTTCGATAGAAACCGGAATTGTTTTGGGTGAAATTGCAGAAAGTGGTTCTGCATGTGATATTGAAATGTTGCAAGGGGTTTTATGTGAATGATTTTTAATTAAAATAATTAACAAAATTCTGAATAAAATAAATAAAAGAGTTTTATTAATTGAGAGTGGCATTAAATTTGGTGGAAATTTAATGCATGTGAGTGGAACTTTGGGTGGAGCTTGAATTTATGTGAGTGGAGCTTCCACCACATGAATGAGGAAGAGGAGGGGGCTCCCTCCTTGGATGCCGGCCATGGTAGGGGAGGAGTCCCCCCTCTCCTATAAAAGGCCCCCCTCTCTTCCCTCACAAAACACACCTCCTCGTGAAGGATCTCTCTTCCCCTCTATTCCCCCATGGTCTCGGATTAGCGAGATACATGTTCCTGGTGGCCTTGTGTCTGGAAGGATTTGCTGCTTCCGCTGATTCGCTGGAGCGAGGAGGTGGAGGTTGTCCGGTAGCTTGAACGTGTGTGCGAGAACGACACGAGGGATGTCGTTTTTGAGTGGGAGTTCATTAGTAATTTGGATTAGTTGAACTCAATCTATCATAAACTTAGTCCAAATAAACTTTACAAATTCTGTTGTAGATGGCACCACCTGCTTTTAATTTCAATGTGTTCATGGAGAAAGAGAAACTTGCTGCGAATGGTAGCAACTTCACCAACTGGGCTATGAATTTGAGGATTCTCCTCACTGCTAAACAAAAGCAATATGTGCTAGATGCGCCGATAGGCCCCCCACCAGCTCCTGATGCCCCTGACGAGGAAAAGAATGTCTATGTGACTCGTCAGGAGGACCACAACTTAGTTCATTGCGGCATACTGTATGGGCTAGAGCCAGAACTTCGAAAGGGTTTCGAAAATGGTAATGCCTTTGATACCATGGGAGAATTGAAAATGATTTTCGATACCCATGCTGCCGTAGAGAGTTATAATGCTACAGAAAAGTTCTTTAGCTGCATGATGGAGGAAAACAGCTATGTTAGCGCGCACGTACTCAAAATGTCTGGGTACGCCGATAAGCTTGTGTCCTTGGGAATAACGATTCCCATTGACTTAGGCATACATCTTGTTCTCCAATCTCTGCCACCTAGCTACAAGAGCTTCGTGATGAACTATAATATGCAGGGCATGAAGAAGACTCTTCCTGAGCTTCTATCAATGCTTAAGACTGCAGAAGTGGAGATTAGGAAAGAACATCAAGTGTTGATGATCAATAGGACCACCGGTTTCAAGAAAGACAAGAAAGGCAAGCACAAGGGAAAGAAGGGTGGCAAGTCTGTTGCCACGCCTGAAAAGAAACCCCGAGCTGGCCCTAAGTCTGACACCGAGTGCTACTATTGTAAGGGGACTGGACATTGGAAGCGCAACTGTCCCAAGTATTTGGCGGACAAGAAGTCCGGCAAGGCAAACAAAGCTATATGTGATATACATGTTATTTATGTGTACTTGACTAGTACTCGCAGTAGCACCTGGGTATTTGATACGGGATCGGTTGCTAATATATGTAAATCGGTTCAGGGGCTACGGAACAAGCGACAACTAGCAAGGGATGAGGTCAGAATGCGGGTCGACAATGGATCAAAAGTTGATGTGATCGTCGTCGGGACGCTACCTCTCCATTTGCCATCGGGATTAGTTATAAACCTAAATAATTGTTATTTAGTGCCTGCACTGAGCATGAACATTGTATCTAGATCGTGTTTGATGCAAAGTGGTCATTCCTTTAAATCTGAAAACAATGGTTGTTCGATTTATAAGAATGATATCTTTTATGGTCATGCACCTATGTTGAATGGTTTATTTCTGTTGGATCTCGATAGTAATATTACACACATTCATAATGTTAATGCTAAAAATATTAAACTTGATGATGATATGTCTACATATATGTGGGACTGCCGTCTAGGTCATATTGGCGTTAAACTCATGAAGAAACTCCATTCTAATGGACTTTTGGAATCACTTGATTTTGAATCATTTGATACATGTGAGAGATGCCTTATGGGCAAGATTACTAGAATGCCGTTTTCCGGTTCAATGGAACAGGCGACAGATCTATTAGAAATCATACATACTGATGTCTGTGGACCAATGAGTGTGTCGGCGCGAGGTGGATATCGTTATTTTGTTACTTTCACAGATGATTTGAGTAGATATGGGTATATCTATTTGATGAAACACAAGTCTGAAACTTTTCAAAAGTTCAAGGAATTTCAGAATGAAGTGGAAAATCATCGTAATAGAAAGATCAAATTTCTACGGTCTGACCGTGGAGGAGAGTATCTAAGTTACGAGTTTAGCACACACATGAAAGAGTGTGGAATAGTTTCACAACTCACGCCTGCCGGAACACCACTACGTAATGGTGTGTCGGAACGTCGTAATCGTACCTTCTTGGATATGGTTCGATCTATGATGTCTCTGACTGACTTTCCACTGTCATTTTTGGGGTTATGCACTGGAAACAGCTGCATTCACTTTAAATCGGGCACCATCTAAATCCGTTGAAATGACACCGTATGAATTATGGTTTGGAAACAAACCTAAGCTATCATTTCTTATAGTTTGGGGATGCGATTTTTATGTGAAGAAACTTCAACCGGATAAACTCGAACCCAAAGGAAAAATGCGTCTTCATAGGATACCCTAAGGAAACAATTGGGTATACCTTCTATCACAGATCCGAGGGCAAGGTTTTTGTTGCCAAGAATGGATCCTTTCTTGAGAAGGAGTTTCTCGCGAAAGGTATGAGTAGTCGGAAGGTAGAACTCGAAGAGGTTATTGAACCTTCTCTTCATGGAATGGCGAGTGGCGCAGCACCGGAAGTTGTTTCGGAGTTGACTTCACCTGATGAAGAGAGAGCTAATGATAATGATCATGAAACTCCGAAAGAGGACACTACCGAACCTCGCAGGTCAAGCAAGACACGTCCAGCTCCTGAACTGTACGGCAATCCTGTTGTGAATTTCATGGTTGATGAAATGGATGACCCTACGACGTATGAAGAAGCGATGATGAGCCCGGATTCCAACAAATGGCTAGAAGCCATGAAATCCGAGATGGAATACATGTACGAGAACCAAGTTTGGAACTTGGTGGACTTACCTCACGACCGAAAGGCCATTGAGAATAAATGGATTTTCAAAAGAAAAACTGATGTTGATGGTAATGTGACCATCTATAAGGCTCGACTTGTCGCAGAGGGGTTTCGACAAATTCAAGGAGTTGACTACGATGAGACATTCTCTCCCGTAGCGATGCTTAAGTTGGTTAGGATTATGTTAGCAATTGCTGCATATTTCGATTATGAAATATGGCAGATGGATGTCAAAACTGCGTTCCTCAATGTTAATATTGAAGAAGAGTTGTATATGATACAACCTAAGGGTTTTGTCGATCCTAAGGATGCTAATAAGGTATGCAAGCTTCAGCGATCCATCTATGGACTGAAGGAAGCATCCCGGAGTTGGAATCTCCGCTTTGATGAGGTGATCAAAGAGTTTGGATTTATCCAAACTTATGGAGAGGCTTGTATTTACAAGAAAGTGAGTGGGAGCAATGTGGCATTTCTAATATTATATGTGGATGACATATTATTGATTGGAAATGATATAGATCTTTTAAACAGTGTTAAAAGTTATCTAAACAGCAAATTTTCGATGAAGGACCTTGGTGAAGCTTCATATATATTAGGCATTAAAATCTATAGAGATAGATCAAGACGCCTAATTGGGCTATCGTAGAGTACATACCTTATAAGATATTAAAGAAGTTTAATATGGACGGAAGTAAGAAGGGGTTCTTACCTATGTTGCAAGGCAAGACACTGAGTAAGACTCGAAGTCCGGGTACGGCGGAAGAAAGAGAAATAATGGATAAGATCCCCTATGCCTCAGCCATAGGCTCTATAATGTACGCCATACTATGTACAAGACCGGATGTGGCACATGCTATTAGTTTGACTAGTAGGTACCAATCTGATCCAGGTTCGGAACACTGGATAGCGGTCAAGAATATCCTTAAGTACTTAAGAAGAACTAGGGATATGTTTCTTGTATACGGAGGTGAAGAAGAGCTAGTCGCTAAGTGTTATGTCGATGCTAGCTTTGACACCGATCCGGATGACTCTAAGTCTCAATCCAGATACGTATTTCTCTTGAATGGAGTAGCAGTTAGTTGGAGGAGTTCCAAACAACCTATGGTGGCTGGATCAACGAGGGAGGCGGAATATGTTGCTGCTTCAGAAGCGGCGCAGGAAGCGGTTTGGATGAAGGAGTTCATAACGGAACTAGGTGTGGTTCCTACTGCATTGGACCCAATGGTGATCTATTGTGACAACAATGGAGCCATAGCCAACGCCAAGGAACCAAGGTCTCACAAGAATTCCAAGCATATTAAGCGCCGGTTTCACTCCATCCGCGAGCATGTCAAGGATGGAGATATAAAGATTTGTAAAGTGCACATGAACCTGAATGTAGCAGATCCGTTGACTAAAGTTCTCCCTAGGGCAAAACATGATCAACACCAGAACTCCATGGGTGTTAGATTTATCACTATGTAAACTAGATTATTGTCTCTAGTGCAAGTGGGAGACTGAAGGAAATATGCCCTGATAAAGTTGTTATTATGTATTCCTTGTATATGATAGATGTTTATTTTGTAATCTATAATTGTATTGATAGGAAATGTCAATACATGTGTGTTTACTAAACAAAAAGGGTTCCTAGTTATGCCTCTCTTATAGACTAGCTTGTTGATTAACAAGATGATCAAGGTTTCCTGATCATGGACATTGGATGTTGTTAATAACAAGGTCACAACGTTTGTGAAATGATGTGATGAACATTCATCCGAAGTATAGCATTACGATCAAGTTATTATGTTTATATTGCTATAACATCATACGAAGTAGTCTTAGTCCTTAGACCATGAGATCATGTTAATTGCTAACACCGGAAGAGTATCTTGATAACATCAAACGTCACACCGTAACAGGGTGACTATAAAGGTGGGTTCAGCGCTATGAAGGTGTTATGTTGAGGCTCATGGATCAAGAGTGGAATTTGTCAATCCCGGTGATGGATAGATATACTCTGGGCCCTCTCGGTGATATCACATTAAGATAGATTGCAAGCAAGTGATGTGATCACTAGAATATTATATCATGGGAACGAGAAAAGAGTGCATGTCGGTAACGAGATCAAACTAGGTATTTAGATACCGATGATCGAATCTCGGACATGTATTATATCATGAGACAAAGGGATTAAATTACTAGCGTTAAAGGTTCTCACGATCACACAAGTCATCGTTGAATGTGTAGGAGTCAGTATGGATCTCCAGGTCCCGCTTCTGATTATTGATCTGAGAGGAGTCTCAATCATGAATGCATTATTTGCGAACCGTAGGGTGACACACTTAAGGGTTGCTGGACACCATCTAGGAGCACATATGTTTCAGACAAAAGGTTTGCAAAGCGCAGGAAATGTTTCGATAGAAACAGGAATTGTTTCGATAGAAACCGGAATTGTTTCGGGTGAAATTGCAGAAAGTGGTTCTGCATGTGATATTGAAATGTTGCAAGGGGTTTTATGTGAATGTTTGTTAATTAAAGTAATTAACAAAATTCTGAATAAATTAAATAAAAGAGTTTTATTAATTGAGAGTGGCATTAAATTTGGTGGAAATTTAATGCATGTGAGTAGAACTTTGGGTGGAGCTTGAATTGATGTGAGTGGAGCTTCCACCACATGAATGAGGAAGAGGAGGGGACTCCCTCCTTGGCCAACGGCCATGGTAGGGGAGGAGTCCCCCCTCTCCTCCCTCACAAAACACACCTCCTCATGAAGGATCTCTCTCCCCCTCTAGATATTCCCCCATGGTCTCGGATTAGCGAGATACATGTTCCCAGTGGCCTTGCGTCTGGAAGGAGTTGCTGCTTCCGCTGATTTGCTAGAGCGAGGAGGTGGAGGTTGTCCGGTAGCTTGAACGTGTGTGCGAGGACGGATGCGCTGCTGATTTGCAGTGCTCGGACTTCCACACGATCTTGAGATCGGCAAGCGTACGACTACATCAACCACGAGTTCCTACTCGTTAACAAAACTCGTTGTCTTCGAGGGTAAGTTCTCCATGGATGTATGTCCACCCGTTGCTCTGTATCTAGTAGATATATCTTGGCGTATAGTTCTCATCGTAGGAATTTTTTTGTTTTCTATGCTGCGGACCCAACACATACACCAAGAGGTTTGAGCATGAGCCCCCCGGCTTCTGTTGTCATGGTGGAGACATCAGGTTGAAGGAACAAGAACTTATCCCGAAGTTGACGAGGTTATGGTCGAGCACAGATGCTGACTGTCGGCATTTCCGCGAGAGCATTCGATTCTTCAATGGCCACTTCTCCTTCACAACGCTTGGTGTCAACCTCGACAACAGCTGCACAAATATGAGGTCCGGGGTTTACACATTCAAGGCGAGCGGCTCGTTGTACCACAATGTGCATTCCTTCGGGCCAAGCTCTCGTCCGGATCATTTGCAGTTGTACTTCTATGACGACGAGCTGTACCTGACCCATCGCAAGGAATCCACCAAGCAACTGGACCAGGAGGTCGTTCGGAAATTGACAAACATTATGAGAGGAAACCCCTACTCCTAGCAATTAAGGAGATTGGGAGCCCACAGGGACAACCTCCAGGATTACCGGATAGAACTAAACACCCACCAAAAGCTAGACTAATGGACACACAATCTACCTATCTCGTCTGAGGTGGCTGCCATCTGGGTCGAGGGTAGCGACCTGGTGAATAGGTGGAAACGTAGCATTACCCTCTATGGGAACAACAACGAGAAGTACAACATACAAGCCACGCAAGGGTGCTATGACCCACTCTCGTATCCTCTCTTTTTCCCAAAGGGGGAGCTCGGATGGCATCCGAATCTTCCCAAAAAGGATGTGGAGTGGCGCGTTGCACAACTACCACGAGCAAACCGTAATGACAATGGAGGTTCGCCAATTTCACATGCTTGTGCATTCTTTTAGATAAACAACCTCATGTTTTCTAACCTTCATTTCTTGTTCCTTCATGCAGAGGGGGGTGGAAATTTGTGCATCTCCGTTAGGGATTACTACTGCTACAGGTTACAGACACGTCTTGGAATATCAACCCCATACTGCATGGAGGGCGCCTATTCCAGCAGTGGGATATTGACATCTATATAAAGATTGAGGGTTGCAGATTAAAATGGGTCTGAGACCACCAGACAGAGATATGTGCCTACTTGTATCAAGGCATTGTTGATAGCATCACGTCTGGGGAGACACGGGCAAGCGCTGTTGGCACTAGGACTGTTCTCCCGTCATCGTTCAAGGGGGGCTACCGAGACATGAAGCAGACGCATATGGATGCCATGGCATTGGTTCAGACATATGGCAAGCCTGACATCTTCCTCACGATGACATGCAACCCAAACTGGCAGGAGATGCAAGATGAGTTGTTTCTCGGCCAAACCACGCAGGACCGACCTGATCTTGTGGCCCGTGTTTTCAGAGCCAAGCTGGAGATGATGAAAGAGATCCTGACCAATAAGAATATCCTAGGCGTTGTGAAGGCGTATGTCTATGTGGTAGAGTTCTAGAAGAGGGGCCTACCACATGCCCATTTCCTGTTGATCATGGATTCAAGATATAAGCTTGTTGTGCCAGAGCAGTATGATCGTGTCATATTCGCCGAGCTCCCGGACAAGCATAAGTATCCGGAGCTCTATGCCATGGTTGTGAAGCATATGATGCACGACCCATGTGGTGTCCTAAATCCCAACAATGTGTGCATGCAAGATGGATCATGCAAATGCAGGTACCCCCGAGACTTCAACGAGACCACCGTATAGGGAAATGACTAATACCCTGTTTATCAGAGACGGAAGGACGGTCGTTCAGCGAAGGTCCGTCGGTAGACATTAGACAATAGTTGGGTTGTGCCATACAACCCTTACCTCCTGCAGATGTTCAATTGTCACATCAATGTGGAGGTGTGCTCCAGCATAAAGGCCGTCAAGTACCTATACAAGTACATATACAAGGGTCACGATAAGACTTCGTTCAACATTTACCAGGTCGACACCGAAGGTAACATAGACGAGATCAAGAGGTTTGTTGACGCTAGGTGGGTTACTCCCCTGAAAGCGATGTGGATGATTTTCGACTTCACCCTCAGCGAAAACCACCCGTCGGTCCTAAAGCTGCAGCTTCATCTACCCAACATGCATAGAATCATGTTCAAGGCAGGAGATAACCTCAACGATGTGGTTGCCATAAATAATGCATCAAAAACTATGTTGACAGAGTATTTCGTGGCTAACCGGGAGCATGCCTGGGCTCAAGATATTTTGTACAAGGACTTTCCGAGAATCTTCACGTGGCAAAAAACGTTCTGGAAGAAAAGGAAGAATAGTTGTTTCCAAGTAGGCCGAATCATGTCAGCCAACCCTGCCGAGGGTGAGCGGTACTACCCGAGGGTGCGTCTAAACCACGTACCTGGCTCAACGTCTTTCGAATACCTAAGAACCGTAGACGGTGTGCTATGTGATAACTTCCGTGAGGCCGCCGAGAGGAGGGGTCTCATCGAGGCCGACAACATGCTCGACGAGTGTCTTACTGAGTCAGCGCAATGGGCCATGCCAGTCTCACTTAGAAGGCTCTTCGCAACAATCTTGGTATTCTGTGAGCCTGGCGACGTCCACGGTCTATGGGATAGGCACCTTGATGCGATGTCTGACGACTTCAAGCGATGTGTGCCATGCCCCATCGCGGTGGAGCAGGAGGTGTTGCTTGACATTAGGGGAATGCTACAGTCCATGGGCAAAGACATAATGTCGTTCCCTCTTCCAGACATCAACGAGAGTTATGTAGACACAAACAGCGAGGCAAGGGAGCTCATCGAGGAAACCACCATCAAGGTTGATGACGATGACCTGTCTCTAGCTGACTCACTAAATCGCGAGCAGAGGGCTACATATGAACATATATTAGAGGCAATCAATGACGAAGATGGGGCGTATTCTTCGTCGACGGCCCGGGAGGCACTGGGAAGACCTTCCTGTATAGGGCATTGCTTGCTAGGGTTAGATGCGAGAGAAAGATCGCAGTGGCCATGGCAACATCGGGTGTTGTCGCTTCCATCATGCCCGGAGGCAGAACCGCACACTCTAGATTCAAGATCCCATTGAACATTGAAGAAGGGTCATCATGCAACTTCACCAAGCAAAGTGGGACAGCCAAGCTCCTAAGGATAGCTTCTCGTATCCTATGGGACGAGGCCACGATGACAAAGCAGCAGGCAGTTGAGGCGCTGGATAGGAGCATGCGCGACATCATGGGCCGGCAGGACCGACCTTTTGGTAGGAAGACTATCGTGTTCGGTGTGGATTTTAGGCAGGTGCTTCCAGTAGTCAGAAAAGGGTCACAGGGTCAGATAGTCGACGCAGCCTTGCGGAGTTCGTACCTCTGGGAGGGCATGCGCCCGCTAAGGCTCGTCAAGAACATGAGGGCGCATAATGACCCGTGGTTCGCGGAGTATCTATTGAGGGTAGGTAATGACACCGAGGAAACCGACGAGGAAGGCAACATCCAGCTCCCCGAAGACATTTGCGTACCTTCAACGGACGAGGCCATATACATAGAGAAGCTAATCAACCATGTGTTTCCTGCTTTGGACCACAACATGACCAATCCTGGTTACATGGCGTCTCGAGCAATCCTCTCCACCAAGAACGAGAACTCGCACGAAATAAACAATCATGTGATAGAGCGTTTCCAGGGCGAATAGAAGATCTATCATAGTTTTGACAGTGCAGAGGATGATCCGCACGGTTAGTACGCTCCCGAATTCTTGAATGACCTGACTCCTAATGGGCTTCCCCCAGACGCAGTTAAATTGATGATAAACTGCCCGTTATACTGCTAAGGAACATTGACCCTGCTAACGGGCTATGTAACGGCACAAGGCTCGTGGTCTGTGGGTTCTAGAGGAATGCACTCGATGCGGAGATCATGGTGGGACAACACGCTGGGAATAGGGTATTTCTTCCTCGGATACCTCTCTGCCCCTCTGATGATGATATATTCCCATTTAAATTTAAGAGGAAGCAGTTCCCCGTCAGGCTTAGCTTTGCCATGACGATTAACAAGGCGCAAGGGCAGACCATCCCGATTGTCGGCGTGTACCTACCAAAGCCGGTATTCTCTCATGGTCAGCTCTACGTGGCATTGTCTAGAGCAACCACAAAGAGAAACATTAAGATCCTCGCCATCAAGGATGATCGGAAGGACAAGGCCAAGAAACCAAAGAAGAGGAAAAGATCCTTAGTAACGACCACACTAAACATAGTCTACAAGGAAGTCCTCGACGTTTGAAGCCACTCGACAAACTTTGAGGAGCTTTTATGATTATCAACTGTAATAGATGGAAACCGAATTTGATATATGTGCATGTGAAAGTGGCAGTAATCAATATGTTATTATTATTTTACATGATTCTATAAAGGGGATGTAATTCTCATGGACGGCATGACCAGTACTGCCAAACAAACACGGTAATCTTTTTTAGATGAAAACAAGAAAACTAATCGACTTACGAGTTGTTTAGTGTTTTCTGTAAGTTCTTCTTATTGCAAACAGTGTCTCAGACTAAACTTTATTATCGAACAAAGAGGGGGACAAGTTTAAAATATGTGCATCTGAAAGTGACATTAATATATTTTTTATTATTTTAAAATATGTGCATCCGAAACTTCATTCGGTGGGCACGTTCCCAGATTATTCTGGGATTAGTTCAGGTGAGCCTGGTCGATGATATGGATAGGAGGGATGCGTGCCAAATATAGCTTGTTAGTTAGCGCATGGTCTATGGATAGGAGGATGCGTGCCAAATATAGCTTGTTAGTTAGCTAGATAATGTTAGTTAGTTAGCTAGATAATGTTAGTTAGTTAGCTAGCGACAGCCCTTAGGATCTCTCCTACGTTCTAGCTAATAACGTTAGTTAGTTGGATAAGATTTTTTATTGAGGCGCTATCAACCCAACACAAACAGAAGCCCATTATTTCAAACTTATTCGCTTCCCACCTAAGCCAAATTTTAGCGCTACATATAACAACCCAATTCATTATCTTCCCACCTTGAAATATAGTCCCTGTTCCTCGATAGTGATACCATACAACGCAGTCTCAAGAAGGGTGATGGCACCACCACCACCTCCAGCCATTCCTGCTCCTCTCGCTCCGGCTGCCACCACCTTTGAGCTTGAAAGGTACGATCTGTTTCCATAATATCTATTTTTTCTTAAATGAGTACCAAACTTTGGTTCAGATCGCAACACATATTACACATACTACATATTTTGTGTGGATCTAACATCAGCCTTTTTAGCACCTAGCAAGCACATGAGGGAATTAACCTATTGAACAAATATATTCTCATGAAAATGTGATGGGGGACGTTGTAGTTGCTGCAATAGCCGTTGTTACAAATGATTATGTCATTTCGCAGGAATTTGAAGTTTGATGATGTGCGGATGGAACACATCTACAAAAACATGTGGAATATCCGCGCTATGGTGCAATGGCAGGGCCATGTTAAAAAGGACGCACTTGGTCACTGTTACCTTCATTGCATTTTGCTGGACGAGAATGTAAGCATATTTACTATATATATGTTACAAAGGCAATATTTAATGTCCTATCTTTTACTAACTCGCAAATTTGTTAGGGAATAAAAATGGAAGCCCTTGCATATAATAGTCTAGCAGATCGTTTCAACGAGATGCTACATGCAGGGCTAACTTACGACTTTATTATTGTCGGCTTCTACCTTGTGGAAATGTATAGAGAATATTTCTGGTACATAGACTCCGAATTCATCGTAAGTTTAAAGTCTCGGACCGATGTGAGAACCTTGGGACGTCGGATAGATTCGTCAATCTGTCCACCACGGTTCCCACACTTCAACACTATCTTCACACGACGAGACAAATCTATCACAGGTAAGGACATCGTCCCTAACTCATCATATTCAAATCAAGTTCATTCTAACTTTAACTACACTTGCAGATGTGGTTGGTGCCCTTGCCTACATGGGAGAGCCACAATACAAGTACAATACGTCGTACTATCGCGGGAAACCTGTCCGCGACATTGCCTTAATGAACTTTCAGTAGGGCTCATTTAAACATTTACCAGACGCCTTTATATTTTATATATGAGAAGTCATGTTTTTTTTGCTAATTTGCAGGGGTAGCTAATATTCTTACACATCTACACTCAACATATTTATCGTCACATAGGTCGCTGGAGACCAGCTAAAACAGAATTACAAATTTTTGCCGTGACTAACGTCCAAATAGACAGGATGTTAGGCTCTTTGTCAACTATGGGTGAGAGCTCCTTTATATTCTCACCAAGAACCAACATAGAAGATCACTATTTGGAGGGTAAGTGTTTTTTAGGGTTTTGAAAATATATTGAAAGTGTTGTTCTTTGTACGGACATATTTGATATTTGATACTCACTTTTATCTGTAGATGTTCGTGTGGCCAAGCTTGCCAGACCTGATGACACGTGCGCTCAGGTCGATGCTGCTGTGGAAGCTAGGATCCAATTCGTCACACAACAACAAAATCAACGCCAAAATCAGCGTAGCAGAATACGTGGCTGAACAAGTCATAGTTTGTCCCAAGATGGTGTACTGAAATAAATTGGTGTCCAAGGCTATTTAGATATATCATCCTTGACTCTATTCATAGTTGCATAGATAATATTATCCTCGATTCTATTTTGGGACACTAGCATAACAATTTGTTACGCAAAAGAAATTTAGTTGTCCAATTATTATGTTATTATTATTATATTTAATGAATACCATGTATTGAAGCCATGCGTTGTGATCTCTTATGGATAAAAATATTTGGGCCATTTAATAATTAATGTGTAGTTTGTGGAGGTCTAGCGGCCTAGACTTTGTGGCTTTGGCTCTTTCGACCCACGTGTGGAGACCCAGACCTAGCCCAGACCTGGCCCAACATGTTAGGATTGATTTTTCCTATATGTTGATCCCAGGAAACAATCCCACCTTATGTTAAAAAACAACCCCACCAAAATTGGACGGGACATTAGTAGTTAGAGAAAATCCTTATCCTAACAACCTACGAGATTGCCTTATTAAAGGCCTTATTAAAGGGAGACCTTATACGCTACTTCAAAACAACTTTCATATGACTGAAATTGCCTGTCCCGATTCTTATCTGCTGCCTCGTGAGGTCCTCTGAGCCGCCTGGAGTAGCTGTCAACACCCAGATTTTTAATCCCAGATGCCTGTTTTGCCATACATCGCAATCTCACGATTACCATTTTTGCGAGACATAACAGATTAGATATCACAGTACATCATCCATTACAAACCATAATAAGGTCTTACACAAATAAAGGATCTCATGATCTAGTCTTAATACAAACAAGCAGCGAAATAATAAGCGTAGCAGTGGGCTCCATCTTTAGTGTCACAGGCAATGCTGGCGATGAGAGATGATCCTAGTTGTCGTAGCCGTCCTACTATCCATCTTCCTGATAGTCCTCCTCATAGTCTGGCCACGGGAATAGCCAGGGACAAAGCCATGAGTACTCTTTAAGTACTCGCAAACTATCACTAACAAGTAAGGTAGTTCTAGTAGGAATCTTAAGTTCTAAGTTTATTTGCAAAAAACCAGATTTATGTAAACTGAGTTCAAAAGTAAAGAAAACTAAGTAAAGGTTCTAAATCACTTAAGTGGGAACCTAGTTTTCATAGTCACACTGTTGTGGTCAAGTCAAAATCATAGTTCACTTCACAAATCATTTTGAAAACATCTCATGACGGAACAGTATGGCCACTCCAACTGTCCATGACCGCGGACGCGGCTATTCGAATAGTTTGACACTGCAGAGGTGGTACACTTTCACCACAACATTCGATACATCCGTCAGGGATAACCCTGAATCATCATACTTAGTATGCGGATAATCAATCATAACCTTTCAATTACACACTCTAGTATAGGCACCTCCCCTATGAGCTTGGCCTCCCAGCCATGGCCATCTACCATCCTGGGCACTGCATATGTGGACATCATCAAGAGGTAGCCATAGCTCAAACCTCTTCCGCGAGGGAACCCATACTAATGCATATAAACTTCCGGTTAAGCCTTACCCAATTCAGGTATTGTGGTTGTACGATAAAATTGAAATGGTATCGCATCCGAACTCAACCATTAGTTTTTATAAAGGGCTAAGGCTCATGCCTCAACATTTTCATCATCAAATCCATTTGTGTTTTTCAACACATGTCAAAACATTTCAATAGAATGACTCATCATTCCAAGGTTTTCATAATCATTTTCACCAAGTATTCCCATCTAAAGTGATCAAGTTTTATGCTTAGCACTAGCCACTAAGTTACGAGTGTTCACTAATGAGGGATGCTAATCTCAATCTCATGCCATAGAATGACATCTAGTATAGGCCTAGTTTTATACTCTTTATGCTATCTATACTATCTTTCCAAATCCTCACAAAGTACTAAAATAAAAGTAAAGAACTTTGGTAAAGTGAAAGAGTAAAGCTTGCAAGTAAAACTTGGGATGGGTATAAATCAAACGTATATAACCAAAGCATGCCTAATGCATCTTACTTAGGTTAACTTGCAATTAGTGATGGCTTGCCTTGATTGGTGCAGTGATTGAAGTTTTCCTCCTCTTCTTCGAGGTAGAACTCCTCCTCGTAGCTTGGGTCGTTACTATCGTCTATAAATAAATACGGGGTACACAATCATAAAACAATACTTAACTACCTCTATTTAGCAAACTAAGGTTCACACTTGATGATCTAGTATCATCACAATCATCTCATGAAATAAAGAACTAGTTTTATTTAGTTTATTTGAGAAAAGTAATTTCTACTCATTAAAATTAATTAAGATTTAATATTCTCCAATTAAAATATGGGATCATGTGTACACATGTTTCCACATATTCTAATACATGGGAATGTGATTTTAAAATGTTGGTCATATTTTATAAAGTTTAAGATTATCATTTAATAGATTTAAAGTAACTAGAAATACCCTAATAGCATTCTTTTGGTATTGGTCCAATGCCACTGCATGCAAACTTAGATATTTTTACATATTCAGATAGATATTATCAAATGTGATTTTTGAGAGTTGGAATCAACTCAAAAGCTATTATGGTTGATTTTTAAAAAATGTTTGAAGTTGCAAAAGTCTCTGTCTTGTTATTTTTACTATAGATTATCTCTAACTCCAATTGATTTAAATCCAACAGGCTTGAATATATAATTTAATTACCTTTCTAGCAAAATTTGAATCATGCAATTTGGTTAAGTGAAACTCTCTAATTGATTTTTGAATATGTGAACAGAAACTAGTTTAAACCTAAATGGAAAAATAATTATTTGAATTTCCAGGCCAGCACGGGAAGTTAAACGGGCCGGCCCAACTGCACTGCATAGCGTAGCGGGCTGCTGACAGATGGGGTCCACCAATCAGCGGAACTAACTACGTGAAACCCATAGAATTCTCTATCCTCTGCTTCTAGAAATGTTCCAGAAAGGAAACCATACAAGTAAGAATCTTCTCAAGGGCAGCCTGCTCTGAAAGTTAAGACAGTCTGATTTAAAATCCAAGTTATTTGTGATGATTCAGAACTTGCACATATCTCTATCATCAAATGGCTTCACTTATCATCTTCATTGAACAATGACTTCAGCTTGCACAATACATCCTGCAGAGTAACTTGCAGATCAAATTTTCAGAGTAAAAGTTAAAGCTCTCAACAAAAAGTAACAAATTTGTAAGAAAATATCATTGATCATCTATGTAGCACTACCATAGGTGATAATTGAAAATACCCAGTAAAGATATGGCGATGCAAGATGGAAGAAGAAAAGGATGAAGTCACCCTATGTTTGTGTTCCAGCAAAATAACAGTTTCAAAACAATGGAGTTCAAGTTATTAATGAAATACTGAAGAAAATGGTAAAGCTGATCAAATCAAGCATCAAACTTGCTACAAAGTTCGCACTAAATCAGGGAACTTCTTACATACCCACTCTATCTGAACTAAACACTATGACATCACAAACAGAGTATTTGAGGTGAAGAATAAAATCACATAAGATATTAGAGAATACAATACCGAGCAGGTAACAAACCAATTCATATTTTAAGATTCAGCATTGTTCTTCAAAATCCACTTAGAAACAGTTTCAGTCTACTGGTCTGTGAGCTTCTTGTGTGCACTGGAAATGTTAACAAGCATCAATGAATAATCGCATGTATGATCATAAAACCAATTAAATATTAAAACAGAAGCACCTTTCTCTGATCTAAATATGAGTACCTCTAATAGGGCGACACTTACAGTAGAGTTCTTGGCTGCTTGTAGAGTGCTTGGCTGCATACTCAAACTCAAATGGCTACATCAATGAAAACCCACTGTTCTAACTGAACTACTCAAACTCAGATGTCTACAGCGCCTGCATTCATAGATAGAAAATAAATATTAGTTTATTAGATGGCATCGCATTTCATTGTAGATATCAAAAAATTGTATAACCAACTAGAGCTCGTCGGCAAAGTCCAACCTTTCATTATAATTTCAAAGCAATTTGGGAGGCAATCTAACCCAAAAATTTGCAGCAGCATTTATTTCTTCAAAGCTCCGTATGGTCCATACTTTCCTTCTATGATGGAGTTGTCTAGCTGGTGGAAGGAGGCGACATGGGATCAAAGGAAAATGAAGGAGGACGGGACCTGCGACACGTAAGGAAAAAATCACCAAGAAAAGAAATGGATCTAGATCCAATAACAACAAAAGATGATGGACATATATTACAACAAAATCTGTCAAGTTAGGAGATATATGTGAAAAATAGAAGCAACGAAAACTCTCCTTTCCTATTACCTTCATAACTTAGGTAAAAGTAAATGATTCGTACCTACACTGATTATTTTTCCTAGCATTTGTAACAAAACACCACAACAAGTAGTTCTAGGAAGGGTAACATTTTATAGAGATGCCTGCCACCACTAATACAGATGCTACTAAGAAATGATCATTAGAAAATAAATTTTATAGCAAAGAAAGGTTAGACAAGCCATTTTCATGACATTGCACAAAAATGATGGTTGAGACATTGAAAAAAGGCATGAACACATTTAGACAGGTACTCCCTTGGATCCTAGATACGTGCGTATCGAGACAAGTTTGAGTCAATTAATTTGGATATGAGAAAGTATTATCACGAGAGACCATGTCACTTCTAAGATGGAATTGCCACCGATTCTGAGTTCTGACCTGAGGCATAGTTTCAAGGGTGTGTCAGATTACAAGCACCATCTGAGAAGAAGACATCCTAGATTGCTGGTCACACAACCTGCATGAGGCAAGCAAGCATAATAAGGGTTCCGAAGCTGAATCAGTATGTAAATTTAGATGAGTTGATGCAAACCTGCATGAGGCAAGCAATTGACAGTTATCTACTCTCAAGTTGTATTGCAAATTTTAGCTCCACAATCGATATGAAATTTGATAATGGGAAGTATTTTGGAAAACGAAATTTACATACTGATTCATAAACAGCGCGAACACAACACTTTGGACACTTCATCTCTTCCTTCTAGCATTGCCAACCATACAACTGCCCCACAATATAGTGTCAACCATTTTGTAGAAACAAATTTTCCTAAACAAGTGCATGCCCTATCTAAATTGTGTCGAGGTTTTTAGCACCTGTTTGCTTAAACAATATCAAATTTGCTTAAGTTGATTTGCACACAAAAATAACAGATTCCTCCCAGAATCCAGGACGAACAAACAAACTATAAACTAGCTAAATACGATTTACTAATCTAACAACCTTGCAATTTTTTTCCTGAGGCCTAACAACCTGAAAAATATGCTAACAGAAACTGATATAATTTTGCTTCCGTACCAGCCTTTCCCATCTGTATGATATAGGCAAGCGCCAAGTCAATTAGAGTACCTTTTTTACCAATCGACGAATCCTCGAGGAGCTAGGAATCCTCCACTCGCATCAAGGTATTCCCTCTCCCCCTCTCCATCGACGCTGAGCACCACGCACAATTGAATCGGCGACGCCAACGTCGGCGAAAAGATCTGTGGCAGCGGCGGCAAGAAAGAGAGGAACACGGGGAATGCGCCACGATGAGCCGGTCCAGGTTGGGGTGGCCACCCTGCTTGCGGCGTCGAGTAACACCATTGTAGCCGTCTCCATCCTCCGGCAAGTCGTGCGGGAAGAGCTTTTCTCGAGCGAGCGTTGAAGCCCTCCATAGCCTAACCGCCGCGTGCTTCCATGACACCATGCAGCGGCAGGGCCGGGATTAAGTGATGGCTTGGGAGGGCTGCTCGGCACCAGAGGGCGGGGCGGCTGGGCGCCGGAGGGGGCTTGCGGAGTTGGTGGAGGGCGGCGCGGCTGGGTGCCGGAGGGGGCCTACAGAGTTGGTGGAGGGCGGGGCGGCTCGGCGCCGGAGGGGGCCTGCGGAGTTGGTGGAGGGCCGGGCGGCTCGGCGCCGGAGGGCCGGGCGACTGGGCGGTGGAGGGGGCCTGCGGAGTTGGTGGAGGGTGGGGCGGCTGGGCGCCGGAACCCATGGCGTCCGGTCGTGGGAGAGGAGTCGGCGGGGCATGGCCATCCAAGGCTGCGACAGAGTAGAGAGCCGAGGGGAGGCGTGAGAGAGCAGCGGCGGGGCAAGGCCATGCGTGTCCGTGTGAGGAAGACGGTGAGGTGTGAGGATTTGGGGATTTCTTCTCATGCCCGAGCGCCTCATGCCCGCCCCTCATCCATAGCGATTGTTCTTTTTAAGCTGGCCGATTACTTTTGCTGGTATAAACGGAAGAGCTAATAGCACCTGTAGTCCCACAACTTGCTCAACTCGTCCAAATTAGTTCTACAAGTTGCAAAGCGTGAATCCACGGTACACAACTTGTCCTCAGTGAGCAAACTAGTCCAACCGTGACACATGGCGTCGTAATTTTCGCACAAACATCCCCGTATATTTTTCTCTCACAGACGTAACTTTAGTGCTGTTTTACATGTCGGTCCCACCTGTCAGTCAAGAAAGAAATAATTAAAACTAAATGAGCTGGAGGAAACTCGAACACACCACCTATTGTTCTCAATGACATGCATTGCCAATTAAGCCTGCAATATATGTTGCTCCTAGTTAGTTCGAGATATACTGGCACTTGCATGTCGCTAGTTAAAACCTCGTCGGTCCAGTTCTCCTGTCTAGCAGGAACACGAATGCTTTGGCCACTGAGACGAGCTCCCGGTCATCCTCGTCGCCGTCTCCAACAAGTGCGCAAACTGCTGTGCCGATACTCGCTCCGCCTGCTCGTGCTCCTCGTCGTTGCGCACCTCCGGTGTTGCTTGTGCCTAGACTCGTCGATGGCAATGCTGCTCGAGGCATCAACTACCTCGGTCTAGTGGACACGCGTGCCATGGAAGACCGTCGTCCACGCTGTCACGCACTCCATGTCGGACTTTGTCGCACAGCACGTCGTAGACGTTGTGCTGGACCTTGCCGTGCAGAGCTTGGAGGACAGGAACGTAAACGTCGCGTGCAGCTCGGTGGCGGCGACACATTCGATCGCGTGCAGCTCGGCAGTTCTCAAGTTTGCCACGATAGTAGAAGCTGGCCGATGTAATGGTCGCACAACTTCTCGTTGTGCCCGCAGGGTGCTGCTTGCCCATGCTTCTTTGCAGGCTGCAGCAATAGTCTACGTTCTCACGACAGTGTAGAGAAGCTGGCAAGCACGGAGCCGCTGGAATACGGCGAGCTCCTTGTCACCACGGCCGTCCCTTGAATTAAGTATAAATAAAGTGCGGCCTAAATTAACGCGTAGTGGTGTTCGCGTTGTTCCTGAAACAACTATATAGGTGTTGTGTTCGAAATCCCACCTTCTCCGCCCATCATTTTAATTCTTTCTGCCCTAACTGACAGGTGAGGCTCACTCGTGAGGCGGCATCAAGGTTAATTGTTCGACAGAAAAATATACAGTGTGTTTGTGCAAAAATTACAACGCCATGTGTCAGCTCATGAGAGTGAATTTGGATTAGTTTGCTCGCTCGGGACAAGTTTGTGTACCGCAGAAAAATATACAGTGGTGTTTGTGCAAAAATTACAACGCCATGTGAAGTTTGTGTACCGCAGAAAAATATACAGTGGTATTTGTGCAAAAATTACAACGCCATGTGTCAGCTCATGAGTGAATTTGGACTAGTTTGCTCGCTCGGGCTCGGGACAAGTTTGTGTACCGCAGAGTCACGCTTTGCAACTTATAGGACTAATTTGCACGGGACGAGCAAGTTGTGGTACTAATGATGTTATTAGCTCTAAACGGAACCTCTTTAGGTACGGAGTCCGATATTTTCCGTCCGAAACCTGTTCTACGATCCTACGAGTACAACGGCCTGATGTTATTCTGCACTAGTAAGTGTGCACGTGCATAGTTGATCATCAATGGATTTTGTTGCATGATAACTACTGTTTTGATGGTATATATATATTTAATAAAATTCATAAAGCACAAAATATTAATCAAAGGAATGATATGTTTTTATTATATTGTTCCATCAATGAGATCTAAAGGATAAATCATATGAAATTTATGTCCACAGAAATACATGATATAGCAAAGGTGGCCGATCGGCAGATCGGATAGAAACAACAAATACAGAGCAGCAGAGGTCAAGCTGCTAAGGTCGTCGCAGAGCAGCAGCTGGACGACCGTGATACCAATTTATGTTAAGTTTCAGTGAATGTCCATGTACCTGAATCATAAATCACAAGTTTGTCAAATTAATCTCTTTGAATTGAATCCAATCTCCATTAGTGCAAGAAGGCATAATTCCTTGGCCGAGAAATTAACAAGGTACAAGGTATAATGATTAAGTCACATACTTAGTATATTAAAAAACAATGAAATGCAGTCGACAATATAAGCAAAAACTGTGCCAATTTGCAATCAGGAATGCAATATGGGGCAGGTGCTGATGACTCTAAGAAAAAAGAATGTGCAAAACAGAGAACCATGTTATACCAAATTGGCTATTTGTTGTGAACATTCTATCTAATAACCCAACCATCATCATGTCAATATTTTACCGCGGATAACAAAAATAAAATACATTAAGATGTCCCCAAAATTTTGCACATAATCTTGGTTTGAAAAGGGCTCAACTAACATGCCTAAATTGTCCCAAAAGTTCAAGCAACCACAAAGTTACAAAACACGAACCAAATGTAGAAACAACTTCATCAAAGCATTAGCTTCACTGACTTTATTTAGAGGATCTCCCTTCGGTTTTGTTGCTTCCGAGCGTTGTTCGCAAAGGGCTCTGCTAAATATAAATCACATATAAGATTAGAAGCAGTTTACATTGGGCAGAACTAAATCTAATCTAAAGATATAGAAAATGGAGAGTTGACATCAACTAATTACCTAAACCTATTTATTCCTGAGATTGATCAAGTTGGTGAGATTTTTAGTATGGCAGATGTAGTAGTAATCAAGGAGATTAACCAAAAAAAAGGAGATACACAAGGTGGATTTTAATATAGGCCTACCTTTCAATTAAGAGCACACTCTTCTTTAACATCCTCTATAGGCTTCATGGATAGATAGTTAGTTGAACATGAAGCAAAAAAATGATTTAATATGACTCAAAATTCTTGGCTTACACTCTGCTTCCTCAGGGATGCCCCAACTACTCCTATTTGACTCTAAACCTGCTATTTTGACACAGAGGAATTGATCACGTGATGAATAAAGAGGATTAAGACTAAAAGCGAGGATGTCAGAAAAAGCTAATACTTGAGAGGTTCTTTTCATTATATTGCACATAAAACAAACTGGGGTAAACGTAATTCCTGATTTTTTATCTATCACTATATGTTTAGCATAAGGAAAAAGAACTGAAAATATTTCAATACATATGTAACCATCGAAAATGCATGTAGGTCTTCATCTGACTTAGAAATTAGAAGTTTTTGAACTTCATGTCCATTGTACTAAAGCAAAGGTTGACATGAGGGAAGCCATATTCACTGATCACTTGAGTTTGGGTTGAGAAATCTCACAATTTCTTAAAACAAAATCAGCAAAGCAAAAGAAATTGGTCTAATGAAGAGAGAGAGAGAGAGAGAGAGAGAGAGAGAGAGAGAGAGAGAGAGAGAGAGAGTAGAATCTATTCAAAAAGTAAGGGGCCATGGAAAATCAGTAGTGCACGATATCTTCTGTACTACAAGCATATGAAAGCCATCAGAGGTAAAGCTACCACATAATTCACTTAATTCCGAGCTTAGGTTAGCTCAAAAGAATGATACATCACTAATTAAGACACATGAAAAGGACAATTATGATCTCAAAATGTTTGCTTGATACTGAAGATTGCATAACAACTGAAGCATGGTAGGATGTTTTTCTGTGCACACAATAGAACCAGTACCTTCAATGTATGACACTATCAAGAGGATCTGGTCCAACCCCCATAGAACCAAAATGAAGACAAAGGGCACTACGAGTTTTACGAAAGCACCAGGTCAAGAACAAATAGTTAAAGCAATTGTACTCAAACATGGTTAGATAATTATACTGCATAAAGTGTATAGGTAAAACATAAACCTTTTCATGCTAACATCTCAAAAAACACAATGGCGCTTAATTGTGAGTTAATGTCTAAATTAACTATACCTTCGTTCAATTTTTATTTTCTGCAACACCAAATTTTTCGTTGATGTTCTAGTATTTACTATTGAAGACTTGAGAATGCAGGCCAAACCAAATTTAGCACAAGGTGAGTACCTTTCATATTCTCCAGGTTATTTGGAGCATGTAGTCCGACTACCAGTCTTACAGCATTACAGATTGAATTCAGGTGAATCTCTACAAGTTAACCAATACAGTCACTAAATAAGTAGGTGATTGATGATGATTGTCTGAAGCCCCGGGCACACAACACCATAGAATTTTATCTTAATTTTTTGAGGGAAACTACGACGGGCAAGCATATAAAAAGAACAAAATAGGAGGCCCCATTTGCTGCCGCATGGTTTGATGTTTCCACTTCCTCAGGTATCACTTGACCATCATTGTGATTTGTCTCTCTAGCAAAGCGCTAGAATGTTTACCCTAGCGTATGCGTGCTATGTGATATACTGAGTAAAAAATCTAACAAGATGACAGTAACTAAAAATACTTGAGCACTTGGCCGGACATCTACAGTCTACATGATGCTCTAAGAAAATTCTAATAACCATAGGAAACATCACATGATATGGTGCTAGATAAAAGTCAGAATGCAATTCTGCTTCGCAAAGAAGGATCATTGGTACCAGTAGACAGTAATAAAATATTTGAACGACTAACTCATAGTATGTCGAGATTATCATTATAACGCACCGGGACAACATGCGGAAGGATAGCTTCGATTTTCCCACCACGAGCACCACAACCAGCCTCGGGGCACCCAACTCCTCCCCAGACGCCTAAGGTCAGCTTCCGTACCTCCTCCCCAGAGAAGGTCAGAGCAGGGCAGGACCAGATGTCCTCGTCGGGGTCGCGGCCATGGTCTGGTGGACGACCACCGGTGGAGAGGGCTCTCAGTGGCGACAGGGGATTAGGACTCAATTCAGCTCCAGGCCGCACCCGTCGTGGCCGTCCTCCTTGCAATAGACGGAAGCCAAGCTAGAGGGCTATCCGGGCGGCAGCATATGGTGAGGCGGCTGCGCTGGTCAGGGGCAGCGGCGGTGCATTGAGAGGAGGAAGCAGGCGCTGGTCAGGGGCTGCGGCGGCGCTGGTCAAGTGGCCGTGCATTGAGAGGAGGCAGCGGTGGAAGTAGGACGGCGGGTCAGGGGCGTCGAGTCGGGAGGCGGCGGCGTAGGGGTCTCGCGTGGAGCGGGATGGAACCATCGGGATCCAGATCGTGGGGAGCGAGGCAGTTTCTTTTTTTTCCTACGCAGACTCTGGGCGGAAAGCGAGGTGCGGGGTGCGGCAGAGTTTTAGTGCGTTAGATTTATTTGCTAAGTGCACCAAGGAGAACAATTAGGCTAACTGAAGCATTAGATTGTGTTTAGAACGCCAGATCTGTGGTTGTAACAAGTCCGTGTATATTTCGTGGGGGACGTATAGAGTAATTCGTGTTCGCTCCTTTATAAGTAGTAGAGATAAGGCATTCATGGCTGGATGCCCTATGTCGTACATGAAACGGACAGAAACGATGCTACGCATAGCAGCTCTCTGGTATATAAATGGATGAGACCTTTTTTCATTGCTAGGTAGGAGTAGTCAATGTGGATGCTTCTTTGGTGGTTCATACGTCCATTTTGCATCACTATTCTATATACTAATTTACTGTTATTCATTGATATATTTTATATTAAAAGATGATACTTATGTTATTTTATCTGTTTTTGCATGGTTGATGACTTTTGGAGTATGGACCGCTACAGTCAGGATTCTAATGGAAAAGATGTTGTTTGGAGGCAAAATTTACAAAGATCAGAAAATCTGAGAAAATACATAGAAAATCCTATTTTTCCAAATACGAAGAAAGCCAGAAGGAGAAGTGGAGATGGGCCACAGGGGGCCCACACCACCCCTAGCGCGGGCCACCCCAGGCCGCGCCACCAGGTGGTGTGGCCGCCCTGGTCCACTCCAGCCTCTCCCTTCTGGCGTATATTATCCTCCCGAAACCCTAAGACTGGGGGAGCGACCACAGAAAGATTCCGCCGCCTCTGCGGGGCGGAAAACACCGAGAGAGAAAGATCTCTCTGGCAGACAGAATTCTGCCGGGGAAATTCCTTCCCAGAGAGGTGATACGTTGCAAACGTATCCATAATTTTTGATGTTACATGCTTGCTTTTATCTACTTTCATATGTTTTGTCCACACTTTGGAGTAATTTTCATATGATTTATTGGACTAACCTATTAACAAGAGCCACAGTGCCAACTGCCTGTTTTCTGTTGTTTTTGGTTCCAGGAAAGTCAGAAAATGAATATTCTTGGAATTTGACGGTACAAAAGCCAAAGTCAGTTTTTCACCGAGGGACACATGGAGCCAGAATACGAGACGGAGAGGGGCTGGGGCTTGGCCACACCACCTTGCCACACGGCCAGGCCTGGCCGCGCCAGGGGGTGGTCTGGCCGCCCCAGGCACCCCCTCGGCCTCTCCTTCCGCCTATATATTGCCTCTAATACGGAAACCCTAAGTACCCGATCAAAAATCCACGAAAGAGTCTGTAGCCGCCATCATCTCCATCCCTAGATTGGGAGGGATCTGAAGCTCTTCCCGGCACCCTGCCGGAGAGGGGAATTCACCCTGGAGGCCTTCTTCATCATCATGCAAGCCTCCGGTGTGATGCGTGAGTAGTTCATCTCTGGACTACGGGTCCATGTAGTATCTAGATGGCTGGTTCTCCTCCTTTGTGCTATCATGTTTAGATCTTGTGAGCTCCGTTCATGATCAAGATCATCTATTTGTAATTCCTACATGTTTTGTTTGTGGGGATCCGATGGATATTGAGATGCTATTTCAGATTGATTATTGATTTTATCATGTCTTTGTTATTTGTGATCTTGCATGCTTTCCGTTGTTAGTAGCTATCTTGGCCAAGTAGATGCTAGCAACTCCAAGAGTTAGTATTTATGCTCGATAGTGGGTTCATGCCTCTGGTAATCTGGGGAAGTGACAGAAATCTCTAAGGTACTAGATGTGTTGTTGCTACTAGGGAGAAAACAACAATCCTTTGTTCATAGAACAATCGTATTGCTTACTTTACATGCAATTTGTAATGCAATTATCTGTTGCTTGCAACTTAATACTGGAGGGGGTTCGGATGATAACCTGAAGCTGGATTATTAGTCATAGATGTAGTTGGATGGCGGTCTATGTATAATGTTGTAATGCCCAATCGAATCTCAAAGGAATCAAGATGAGTAGTATATGCTTGTATGCTTTCTCTATGTTTGTCAATTGCCCCGATGTAATTTGTTCACCCAACATGTCATCTATCTTAAGGAGAGCCACCACTAGTGAACTGTGGACCCCGGTCCTTTCTTTTACTATCAATCTAGAATCAACTGTTTACTGCTTTGTGTTTACTTTCTGCAAACTATTACTTTCTTCCACTCGATACGTTTAATCCTTTGTTTTTAGCAAAACTGGTGAGATTGACAACCTCATCGCAAGTTGGGGACAGAGTTCTGTGGTTGTGTTGTGTAGGTCTCCACGTTGTTGCTGGCACCGGTAGTGCGCTCTGCCAAAGTTCAGCTAGCTACACCTTTGGGGTGTTTCCTTGCTCCTACTAGATTGATAACCTTGGTTTCATAACTGAGGGAAAACTTACTGTTGTGCTCATCATACCTTCCTCTTGGGGTTCCCCAATGAGCTCGTTAATACACGAGTCAGCAAGAGGGGAGATCGTCGCCATCAACATCACCATCAAGCTGGACTTCATCAGGATCATCATCATCACCACCACCATCTCCATCAGCACCATCATCACCACCTCCATACCGCTGTAACAATTGGATTGAATCTTGCATAGTTCTTAGGGGAAACTTTCCCGGTGTTGATTACTCCTTGTAATTGATACTATTGAGTGAACCATTGAATTATCGTTTATGTTCATATTGTTACACATCATTATTTCATCTCTGATCATGATCCATATTATGTCTTGTGAGCAGTTCGTTTTGTTCTTGAGGACATGGTAGAAGTCATGTTGTTAGTAGTGGAGTTGTGTTGAGAAAGATTCAATGGTTTGATATTTAAGTCGTGGTGTATTTCTTCTAGTGGTGTCATGTGAACGTCGACTACAGGACACTTCACCTATATGGGCCTAGGGGAATGCATTGTGTATTTGGCTACTAATCGTAGGGGTTGCCGGAGTGACAGAAACCTGAACCCCCGTTAGGAAACTATTGCATAAGGGACGTCAGGGTCTTAGAGTTTAAAGTTGTGGTTAGGTTTCTACCTTAATTGCTTTCTTGTACTTGCGGATGCTTGCAAGGGGTATAATCACAAGTATGTATTAGTCCTAGGAAGGTCGGTACATTAGCACAGGTTCACCCACACAACACTTAGCAAACTAAAGAAGATTAATCAACTATATGAAGCGAAAGCACTTGACGGTATTCCCATGTGTCCTCGAGAACGTTTGGTCATCTTAAGTAATACAACCGACTTGTCCTTTGCTGAATAAAAGATTGGGCCACTTGCTGCATTTATTCTTATTGTCTTTTATTTACTCGTACTTTATTTTCCTGCATTATCAAAAACCCCTAAAAATCCGTTTGCAAAGTATTTACAGAGAATTCCTGCTCCAAGACACTAGCCAGCACCTTCTGCTCCTCATTGGGTTCGACACTCTTACTTATCGAAAATACTGCGATACACCCCCTATATTTGTGGGTCATCAAGACTATTTTCTAGCACCGTTGCTGGGGAGTGAAGCGCTATTGGAGAGTGGAACTAGTAAAGGAAACTTCTACTGTGAGTATTGTTTACTTCTGTTAGTTGCTTTATTTCAATATGGATAATTCACTGAGTTTCTTATTTTGTAATGCTACTACCACTGCTAAGGTAGTAGAACCACCACCTGCTGAGAGTGATACTTTTAAAATACCTACAAGAATTATTGATCATGTTATGGATAACTATTATGTTGGAGATGGAACTGTCCATCCCGGTGATCATTTGCTCTTTATACACGAATTATGCGGGTTGTTCAAGTGTGCAGGTATTACTACATATCAAGTCAAGAATAAGTTATTCTCATTATCACTAAAAGGAAGAGCTGAGGACTGGTATAAGCTGCTAAGAATGGTCAAGCTCTTGAATGGGAGGAAATAGTACCTCTCTTTTGTTCAAAGTTTTATCCTCCTAGTGAGATTCATAAAGATCGGAATCAAATATATAACTTTTGGCCTCTTGATGGAGAGAGTACATGTAACTACCTCGGTGAATTACGCTCTTAGTTACATGCCTGGATGAACGAAAGTGGTTAAAATAGTACGGTGGGGCCCAGGGCCACTCACGGTAGACCTTTCGGCCGGCCTAACCACTTTCAGACAACGGGACAAGAACGAGTGGCATAATCGGCAGGCGAAGGGATCAACTACATACACAAATGAGTATGTATGCAAGCCACATACAACAGTCCTCAGAGCCATTCCATCTAAAAGAAATAGAAATATTGCAACGCCATACGGCAAGATCCAAATGTCCTAGATAGATATAATAATTTAGGATAGCTCCTCATACATCACACATCAGAGTATCAGGCGGAAGCGGAAAACAAGATCCGAGTACGGATAAGAAGCAAATTGGCATAAGATGCCCCATAAATAAACACATCCCGCCCACAGATCTCACGGATCCCCGTTCCCGGAATCTCTACACCGAACGATCGTTGCCAACATCATCTGTCTCTTCCACCCAGTATCCATCTTGCGGGTACACCTGTTCATCTGAATCAAACAATTTATCGTGTGAGACCCTAGGGGTACTCAGCAAGTCTTTATGCCGCTAAAGGGGACACAACCTGGGGTGACGCAATTGCAGCAAAAGATAATACCTAACAATTCTACAGATACTCGCTAACCATCCGCCAAACCAATGATAGACGGATGTCCGTGAATTAAGAACAACAGTTATAACAGTATAATTAACAGATCCATCCTCCTCCTCGCTTACCAACGAGGAAGCGGACGAACAACCCCATCATTCGTTGGCAGTTTTATTAACCATTCCATGAGTATTGCACTATTTACTAGTCAAGTACTTAGTCAAATTAAAAGCGGTACTTTAGTTATACTTGTCTATGATCAAGAAACTGTGCTCCAAGTCGTCCATAACCACGGACACGGCTTTCAGAAAGATTTACCCTGCAGGGGTGCACAAATAGCAACACACACTCGATCAACCTCGGAAAAACCAAATCAAAACCCAACGAGGCATTCATGACAAAGCAATCACAGGATTCAGAAATATTTCAGGGGGCCACCCCATTAAGCTACCCGCGACGAAGTTGGCCGGCTCCGAGACGGACCCAAGGTTTGTGTCAATGGCTATAAACGACTGGGAATCCGAAAGTGTGACTGGGCTTGTCGATACCGCGAAAACATTCCACGATCCGAAACAGTACAAGTGCTCCACGCACAATCTTAATAAAGCAGTAACATGGCATAAGTACAGGATAGTAATAAAGCCCCAAACTACTTTATGGCCCCAAGAAATAAGAATGGATCAAGCTCTGACTCAGGGGGGTCCATAAGGCCTCCCGGATGTGGATAGTGCGAATAAACAAGGAACAGGAATCAAGTACTCGGGTTCCTACGGGACACAAGTGAGCATGAAAAACCAAATAGCAGATATTGCTCACCGGTGCCTCTTTCATTAGTTATCCCATTACTACTCAGGTTAAGTCGTTTAGGTACCTCGTTATTCTGCAGACACTCACATACCCTACACATGTTTTTCTACGACTCGCATGGCTCAAACAACTCCTATAATAATGGCTCATGGGAGGAACAAGCTTCGGTGGGGTTTAAAAGTAAAGGCTATGCAGTACTTGGGATTCAATTTTATGCAATCGCGACTCAATGATGCAAGAATAAGATAGAGGCAATAGGTACTGTATGTATGCAAGCATGTGGTAGTGCTTGCCTGGCAGCTCAGTTGAAGCGAGAGATGTATCTGGGTAGTACTCATGTGATTCCTGGTAATTCTCCTACTGGGCGTCTATTCGAAGAAGAACCAAACAAACAAGGGCCAACATAAATAAAGTGCAAAAGCATAGGAAATAAAATGCGACAAGCAAACAAGCATGCCATGATGAATGATTCACAATTTGCATGGCATTAAAGTAGCATGGCAAAGGTGAGGTGTGGATACAAGAAATAAAGCATTTTACTATTTATTTAACCAAGTTTTATTGTCATAAACAGTTCAGATTTTTAATGGTGACATGATGCATGCTTCAATTCAGAACAAGGACTGCATAGATAGAACGGGCTCGTCGCACTGATCGATTTAGACATATTATTTGCCCAATTTGGAGTTATAGAATTAAAGTTATTAATTAATTAAGGAAAAGGGCATTTTATTGTAATTTTAATCATCTCGAAAATTTAAAGTGTTCAAACAATATTTTGAATGGCATATTTGAATTCCTCACATTTTTCTGATTCCAAAACATATATTACTTGTATGATTTGGATTTATATTTGAAAGGTTATTTAAATCTGAATTGAATTTGAATTTAAAAACAATTTCTAGAAAGGTTTAATTAAAACAGGCACAGGAAAATACTTTTGTCACCGAGGCAAATCTAGCCACAGCCGCTGACGGTGGGCCAGCTGCTGACTGGGCGAGACCCGCGCGCAAATCCTTTTTACACCGTGGCTTAACTAGCCACTGAGGTTGACAGGCGGGGCCAGCGGCGTCCGGCCCACGGGACAGCGACGGAAAACGCAGAGGATGCCAGGTGAGGCTGCTCTGGAGCGCGGGTTGGTTGCGCAAAAATGCGGGGGCGTTTTTGTAAAGAGAAAACGGAGGCTGACAGGTGGGGCTCGAGAGGATTGCGGGTTGGGAAGTCAAAAAGGTGGGGGGTTTAGTGCAAAGTGTCCGCGTGCACTGTGGATCTTCCTTGATCTCTGACGCCTGACGGGAAACGGCACGCGGCGCGGGGCGGGGAATCGAACTCAGGACCGGGCGTGTGCGCGCAGGGAGGCGAAGCCACTGCGGTGGGCTAGGGGAGCTGACAGGAGGGGCTGGGGCCTAGGTGAGGTTCTAGGTGGCGCGGAAACTGGCAGACACCGGCGAGCTCTGGCGCACGGCGGGCGTTCGACGAAACGAGCGGAGGCGCTAGACGGCTACGGCGAAGCGGAGGGTGTCAGGGAGGGAGTACTGCTCACCGCGGAGGGGACGGTGGAGTTGGATCTGGCTGGGAGGCACCAGAGCGGTGAGGACGCAGACGCTCCCCGACGTTAGGGTTTCGGATGGCGAGGCTTCTCTCCGGCGAGCTGGGCCTTCTCCTCCTCGTCGGCGCGTACGAGTCGAGGTAGGGGAGCCTCCTTGTTCTTCTGGACCACCTCCGCGTCGTGCTGGCCGGCTGGAACGAGGGGGCGACGCGGTGCTGGCGGCGACCGGCGTCAGGTGCTGGCGACGGTGGAGAGGAAAGGGAGGAGAGGAGGGCTGGCTCGGGGCAGATCTAGCGATGCAAGAGAGCCGTGATGCGGAGGGAAAAGTGAGGGAGAGGAAGGAGGTGGCGTGTGGGCACGGCAGGGAGGAGGTAGCCTCGGCCTTTTCCTCCTTCTCCTCGGGCACGTGCCTGTCGTGAGGAGCTAGGGTAGGGAGAGGGCTGCAGGTGGGCCAGGTGGGGACGGGGAGGAGCAGCAGCTGGGGCCAGCATGGCAGGTAGAAGAAGAGAGAGGGGAGGGGTAGCTCAGGCTAGGGTAGGGTAGCCTCGGTTTAGGGTTTTTGTGTAGGGTTAGAGAGAGGGGTAGGGTTAGGGTGAGGAGTGGTCAGGTGGTCAGCATGGTAGAGAGAGTGGTATAGGGAGAGGTGAGGTTAGGGTTTAGGGTTTAGTAGAACTAGTGTTAGGAGAAAAGTAGAGAGAGAGAGAGCTAGGTTAGGTTTGATTAGGGTTTAGATTTTAAAACTTGTTTATGAGACCATGACAAGAGGAACATGGAGCTTGATCTAGCTTGAGCTAAGGTGGAAGAGAAACAAGAAAGAAAGAGAGAGTAAGGAGATAGGTAAGAGGAGCCTCATATGATCATGCATGAATAGATTAAAATTGATAAAGATATAGATGGGTATATGGGGGTGGTGGAATGGAAGGAGATGTTCCACAAAGAAGGATCCAATAAAACAAGGAAAAACCAATGGGACAATAAGGTGGTGATGAAGGTTGCATGGCCCATGCAAGATAATAAATGCCATGATTTAGGATGTGAAAACAATAATAATATTATGGCATTATTCTCATGCATTTTCAAGAAGTGGAATAAAAGCCAAGCAAAAGAATTTACAAGATTTGATCCACCCCAACCCACATGAGCTAGAATAAAAATATCAAAAGAAAAAGAAATACAAGCTCATGGTTAATGGGATGGTGGAATTATAAGGTGGTGAAAGAAAGGTGGTGGAGTTGAAATAAAAGATATGCCCCCAACTCGACTTGGGCATTTAAACAATATATCAATAACCAAATACAATATCAAGAGGCAAATACAATTTATAATGCATATGAGAGAAGAACCAAAAGAAAAGGGGTTTTATATGATGCTCAAATGCAAGGTGGCATGATGACATGAGCATGATATAATTATGATGCAACAATTATATATATGAAGTAGCCAATATCTTACTAGACCAAGTAGCATTACAATTGTTAGACAATTGGGATGCTACAACTCTCCCCCACTAAACAGGAATCTCGCCCCGAGATTCTAGGAAGAAGAAGAAGACTCAAAGAGGGTAGGATACTTGGCACGGAGCTCATCTTCACGTTCCTAGGTGGCTTCATCAACGGAATGGTGCGACCACTGCACCTTGCAGAACTTGATGGACTTGTTGTGAGTCCTTCTTTCTGCGACTTGAAGAATTTTTGTGGGGTGTTCTTGATAAGAAAGGTCTTCTTGGAGATTGATGAGTTCATGGTCCACGGTCCTGCCGGGATCCTTGAAGCACTTCTTGAGTTGAGAGATGTGGAAAACATCATGGACTTTGAGTTGTTCAGGGAGCTCAAGAGCATAAGCAACTTCTCCTCTTCTTCCACGAATTTTGAAAGGACCGATGTATCTAGGAGCCAACTTTCCTTTGATACCAAAGCGGTGCGTGCCTCTCATGGGAGTGACACGAAGGTAAACGAGGTCACCAGGGACATACTCCATGCCCGTGTGCTTTCTGTCATAATTGCTCTTCTGGCGACTTTGAGCAATCTTCAGATTTTCAAGAATGATGTGAACTTTCTCCTCCGCTTGAGTTACAATGTCGGGGCCAAACAATAATCTTTCACCTGCGCCCGACCAACCAATCGGAGTTCTGCATTTGCGACCATAGAGAGCCTCAAATGGTGCCATCTTTAGACTTTTCTGGAAGCTGTTGTTGTAAGAGAATTCAGCATAAGGAAGACATTCTTCCCACTTCATGCCGAAAGAGATAACGCAAGCACGGAGCATATCTTCCAGAATCTGATTGATCCTTTCAACTTGTCCTTGCGACTAAGGGTGGTAAGCTGTGCTGAAGTTTAATTTTGTTCCCAAAGCATTTTGGAAACTTCCCCAGAACTTGGAAGTGAAGATGCTTCCACGGTCTAGTAAATTGGAAGATGCTTCCCCAGAACTTGGAAGTGAAGATGCTCCCCAGAATTTTGTTCCCTAGAATTTTGTTCCAGCCGGCGAGCACGTCGTGGAGGTGGCCTGGGCGACCGAGAAGACCCCACTGCATCACCCTGTACACGCCGACGCGAAGGAGGGAGCCCCAGGACCGCCAGAACCTCGCCGCTCCCCGAAACCCTAATTCGCCGGAGCTCCTGCCTCGCCAACGATCCGCCGCACCTCGCCCCGTTCTGACGCCAACGACCTCCCCGCGGTAAGCCTCTTCCCCTCCTAGACAATGTCCGCGCCGCCGTACCGCCCTAGCCGCGCCAGACGTTGCGTCGAACGCCCGCCGTGCGCCAGAGCTCGCCGGTGTCTGCCAGTTTCCCGCGCCGCTTAGAGCCTACCTAGAGCCCAAACCCCCTCCTAACAGCTCCCCTAGCCCGCCGCAGTGGCTTCGCCCCTTAGCGCGCTCGCCCATGACCCGGGTTCGATTCCCCGCCCCGCGCCGCGCGCCGTTCCCCGTCAGTTTCGTCAGAGATCGAGGAAGATCCACAGTGCGCGTGGAAACTTTGCACTTAACCCCCCACCTTTTTAACTCCTGCAACCCGCGCTCCTAGAGGTCCCACCTGTCAGCTTCCTTCTCCTTTTTGCAAAAACGCTACCGCATCTTTGTGCAACTAACCCGCGCTCCAGCCCTAGCCCCCACCTGTCAGTCGCTACAGTCCCCACCCCTGGCATGTGGGCCGTAGCCGCTGGGCCCGCTTGTCAACCGCGTGGGCTAGCCAGAGCCGCGGTAGAAAAAGGTTTTTCTCGCGCGACCCACCCATCAGCGTCTGGGTTAGGGCTACCTGTGGTGTAAAAATGTTTTCTGTTTGTCTGTTTAATTAAACCTTTTCAAAAATTGTTTTTAAATTCAAATTCAATTCAGATTTAAATAACTTTTAAAATACAACTCCAAATAATACAAATAATATATGTTTTGGAATCAGGAAAATGTGAGGAATTCAAATATGCCATTCTAAATAATGTTTGAGCACTTTAAATTTCGAGATGATTAAAATTACAATAAAATGCCCTTTTCCTTAATTAATTCATAACTTTAATTCTACAACTACAATTTTGGCAAATAATATGTCTAAATCGATCCGCGCGACGAGCCCGTTCTATCTATGCAGTCCTTGTTCTGAATTGAAGCATGCATCATGTTATTATTAGAAATCTGAACTGTTTATGACAATAAAACTTGGTTAAATAAATAATAAAATGCTTTATTTCTTGTATCCACACCTCACCTTTGCCATGCTACTTTAATGCCATGCAAATTGTGCATCATTCATCATGGCATGCTTGTTTGCTTGTGGCATTTTAATTCATATGCTTGTGCACTTTATTTATGTTGGCCCTTGCTTGTTTGGTTCTTCTTCGAATAGACGCCCAGCAGGAGAATTACCAGGAATCACAGGAGTACTACCCAGATCCATCTCTCGCTTCAACTGAGCTGCCAGGCAAGCACTACCACATGCTTGCATACATACAGTACCTATTGCCTCTATCTTATTCTTGCATCATTGAGTCGCGATTGCATAAAATTGAATCCCAAGTACTGCATAGCCTTTACTTTTAAACCCCACCGAAGCTTGTTCCTCCATCCCATGAGCCATTACTACATGAGTTGTTTGAGCCATGCGAGTCGTAGAAAAACATGTGTAGGGTATGTGAGTGTCTGCAGAATAACGAGGTACCTAAACGACTTAACCTGAGTAGTAATGGGATAACTAATGAAAGAGGCACCGGTGAGCAATATCTGCTATTTGGTTTATGCTCACTTGTGTCCCGTAGGACCCCGAGTACTTGATTCCTGTTCCTTGTTTATTCGCACTATCCACATCCGGGAGGCCTTATGGACCCCCCGAGTCAGAGCTTGATTCATTCTTATTTCTTGGGGCCATAAAGTAGTTTGGGGCTTTATTACTATCCTGTACTTATGCCATGTTACTGCTTTATTAAGATTGTGCGTGGAGCACCTGTACTGTTTCGGATCGTGGAATGTTTTCGCGGTATCGACAAGCCTAGTCACACTTTCGGGTTCCTAGTCGTTTACAGCCATTGACACAAACCTTGGGTCCGTCTCGGAGCCGGCCAACTTCGTCGCGGGTAGCTTAATGGGGTGGCCCCCTGAAATATTTCTGAATCCTGTGATGGCTTTGTCGTGAATGCCTCGTTGGGTTTTGATTTGGTTTTTCCGAGGTTGATCGAGTGTGTGTTGCTATTCGTGCACCCCTGCAGGGTAAATCTTTCTGAAAGCCGTGTCCGCGGTTATGGACGACTTGGAGCATAGTTTCTCGATCATAGACAAGTCTAACTAAAGTACCGCTTTTAATTTGCCTAAGTACTTGACTAGTAAATAGTACAATACTCATGGAATGGTTAATAAAACTTCCAACGGATGATGGGGGTTGTTCGTCCGCTTCCTCATTGGTAAGCGAGGAGGAGGATGGATCTGTTAATTATACTGTTATAACTGTTGTTCTTAAATCACGGACATCCGTCTATCATTGGTTAGGCGGATGGTTAGCGAGTATCTGTAGAATTGTTAGGTATTATCTTTTGCTGCAATTGCGTCACCCCAGGTTGTGTCCCCTTTAGCGGCATAAAGACTTGCTGAGTACCCCTAGGGTCTCACACGATAAATTGTTTGATTCAGATGAACAGGTGTACCCGCAAGATGGATACTGGGTGGAAGAGACAGATGATGTTGGCAACGATCGTTCGGTGTAGAGATTCCGGGAACGGGGATCCGTGAGATCTGTGGGCGGGATGTGTTTATCTATGGGGCATCTTATGCCAATTTGCTTCTTATCCGTACTCGGATCTTGTTATCCGCTTCCGCCAGATACTCTGATGTGTGATGTATGAGGAGCTATCCTAAATTATTATATCTATCTATCACATTTGGATCTTGCCGTATGGCGTTGCAATATTTCTATTTCTTTTAGATGGAATGGCTCTGAGGACTGTTGTATGTGGCTTGCATACATACTCATTTGTGTATGTAGTTGACCCCTTCGCCTGCCGATTACGCCGCTCGTTCTTGTCCCGTTGTCTGAAAGATGTTAGGACGGCCGAAAGGTCTACCATGAGTGGTCCTGCGACCTTGCAATTGTGGAAGACCTTGTCACTAAAAGTGTAGAAGATGGACACATAGTCTCTTGTGAGGATGCTTCTAATATTGTCTCACATCCTAGTAGAACTAAAAAGGCTAGTGTCCCTGTGCTTTTTGTTAGAATTGGTGATCATTTCTATTATGGTTTATCTGATATTGGTGCAAGTTCAAGTGCTATTCCTTATGAGCTCTACAAAGAAATTATGCATGAAATCACTCCCTGCGAACTGGAAGAGATTGATGTGGTTATTCACCTTGCTAATAGAGAGACCATCTCTCCAATTGGTATTGTGCGGGATGTAGAAGTTCTTTGTGGTAAGATTAAATATCCTCCTAATTTTCTAGTACTTGGTTCAGCTGCTAGTAAAACTTATCCCATCATTTTTGGTAGACCTTTCTTCAGTACTTGTGGAGCTATTATAGACTGCAAAATAGAGAAAATCGTGACTAAATTTGATGGGGAATCTTATGAGTTTAATTTTTCAAAATTTACTAAAGAACCTTGTGAAAATGAAACCCATAATGAGGATTTTAGAGTTGAACAACTTGCTTCTATTTCTCTTTCTCCTAACAATGCTTTGTAGCAATTTATGGAAGATCATGAAAGTGAAATCTTCATGGAAGAAAGAAATGAGATTGATGAGATTCTCCGTCGTCAACCTAGGATGCTTAAGCACAACTTGCCTATAGAAGACTTGGGTACCACGTTGCCACCTAAAAAGGATCCGGTCTTCGATCTAAAACCTCTACCTGACGATCTTAAATATGTTTACATTGATGATAATAAGATATATCCTGTTATTATTAGCTCTAAACTTTTAGGGAAGGAAGAAGAAAGGTTATTGGAGGTACTGAAGAAACCCCGAGGGGCTATGGGCTACAAAGGGATTTCTCCTACTATATATCAGCATGCTATTAATATAGAACCAGATGCAAAGCCCATATTAGAGCCCCAACAACGTTTAAATCCGAATATGAAGGAAGTGGTAAGAAATGAGGTATTGAAACTCCTTGATGCTGGTATTATTTACCCTATTGCTGATAGTGAATGGGTTAGTCCTATTCATTGTGTCCCTAAAAAGGGGGAATTACCGTCGTCCCTAATAATAATGATGAGCTTATTCCCCAAAGAATAGTAATAGGTTATAGAATGTGCATTGATTTCAGGAAAGTTGACAAAGTTACTAAGAAAGATCATTACCCACTTCCTTTTATTGATCAAATGTTGGAAATGTTGTCTAAAAAGACCCATTTTTGTTTTCTTGATGGATATTCTGGTTTCTCTCAAATTGCTATAAAACAACAAGATCAATAAAAAACTACTTTTACATGCCCTTATGGAACCTATGCTTACAGACGTATGCCTTAATGCTCCTGCTACTTTTCAAATATGTATGTCTGCTATCTTTCATGGTTTTTGTGAGGAAATTGTGGAAGTGTTCATGGATGACTTCTCTGTTTATGGAACTTCTTTTGATAATTATCTGCATAACCTCGATAAAGTTTTGTAGAGATGTGAAGAAACTAATCTTGTTCTTAATTGGGAGAAATGCCACTTCATGGTGAATGAAGGGATTGTACTTGGACATAAGGTTTCTGAAAGAGGCATAGAAGTTGATAGAGCTAAAGTTGAGGCAATTGAGAAAATGCCCTGTCCAAGAGACATCAAAGGTATTCGTAGTATCCTTGGTCATGCTGGTTTCTATAGAAGGTTTATTAAAGATTTCTCTAAGATATCAAAACCCCTCACTAATCTTCTTCAAAAAAGATGTACCCTTTGTCTTTGATGATGATTGTAAGGAAGCTTTTGAAACTCTAAAGAAGGCTTTAACTACAACCCCTATCGTTCAACCACCTAATTGGAGCTTACCCTTTGAAATAATGTGTGATGCTAGTGATTTTGCTGTAGGTGCTGTCCTTGGGCAACAAATTGATAAAAAGTTAAATGTTATCCATTATGCTAGTAAGACTCTTGATGCTGCTCAAAGGAATTATGCTACTACTGAAAAAGAATTCCTAGCCGTCGTCTTTGCTTGTGATAAGTCTAGACCTTATATTGTAGACTCAAAATTTACCATTCATACTGATCATGCTGCTATTAAGTACCTTATGACAAAGAAAGATGCTAAGCCTAGGCTTATTAGATGGGTGCTACTCTTACAGGAGTTTGACCTACATATTGTAGACAGGAAAGGTGCTGAAAATCCTGTAGCTGATAATTTATCTCGATTGGACATCTCTTTTGATCCTATGCCTGTTAATGATAGTTTCCCAAATGAACAGTTGGTTGCAGTAGGGGTAAGCTCGTGAGGGAGCCCTTGGTATGCCGATTATGCTAACTTTATTTTCTCCAAGTATTTGCCTCCAACTTTCATAGCTCAGCAAAGAAGGAAGTTCTTCTATGATTTGAGGCATTATTTTTGGGATGACCCACACTTATACAAAGAAGGAGTGGATGGTATTATGCGAAGATGTGTTCCAGAATATGAACAAAAGGAGATATTGTGTAAATGTCATGGTAGTGCTTATGGAGGACATCATGCAGGAGATAGAACTGCACAAAAAGTGCTACAATCAGGTTTCTACTGGCCTACCCTTTTTAAAGATGCAAGAAATTTTGTTTTATCTTGTGATGAATGTTAGCGTGTTGGTAATATTTCTAGATGCAATGAAATGCCTATGACTACTCTCTAATTATTGAACCTTTTGATTGCCGGGGATTCGACTTTATGGGTCCTTTCCCTCCTTCGAAAGGTTACACTCATATTCTTGTTGCCGTTGATTATGTTACTAAGTGGGTAGAAGCCATTCCTACAAAGAGTGTAGACGGAGAGACCTCTCTAAAAATGCTTAAGGATGTTATATTTCCTAGGTTTGGAGTGCCTAGGTATCTTATGACTGATGGAGGTTCTCATTTCTTTCATGGTGGTTTTAGAAATACCCTTGCTAAATATGATGTTAATCATAGAATCTCTTCAGCTTATCATCCCCAAACTAGTGGGCAAGTAGAGTTATCAAATAGAGAAATTAAATCCATCTTGCAAAAGACTGTTAATAGGTCTAGAAAAAATTGGGCTAAAAGGTTGAACGATGCTTTATGGGCTTATAGGACTGCCTATAAAAACCCTATGGGGATGTCTCCTTATAAAATGGTTTATGGGAAAGCTTGTCACCTACCTTTAGAATTAGAACACAAAGCTTATTGGGCAGTTAAAGAACTTAATAGAGATTGTAAGCTTGCTGGTGAAAAAAGATTATTTAACTTAAGTTCTTTGGATGAATGGAGGAGTGAAGCATATGAGAATGCTAGGCTCTTTAAGGAAAAAGTTAAAAAATGGCATGACAAGCGAATACTTAAGAGAGAATTCCATGTTGGTGAGAAATTTCTATTGCATAGGTCTCGTCTCAGATTTTTTGCAGGGAAACTACTATCAAAATGGGAAGGACCTTTCGTTATTGAAGAAGTATACCGTTCAGGAGCAATACAAATTTCTTCTTTAAAAGATAACACTACACAAGTGGTGAATGGGCAGTGACTCAGGCACTATATTGTTGGAGATTCTTACAATGAAGATGTTGATGCTTTTCAAGTTATAACTCCAGAAAAATTTATCAAAGACCGAATCCAGAGTTCTGTAGAGTCTGTTTTTGAATAGGTAACAGTTCTGGTAAGAAAAGTTCCGCAAAAATTCTGTCCCGTTATATTTTTGGAGTTTTTATCCAACAAGGAAAGCTACGAAGCGAAAGAGGGACGGAAACAAAGTGAGGGTGGCTCACAGCACCCCCTGGCGTGGCCCCCCTGGCCGCGCCACCAGGTGGTGTGGCCACCTCGGCCTCCGTCTTCGACCCATTTTCTTCCAGTACCTTCCTTTTGTTGTAAAACTTCGTTATATATAATCCCCCGGATCCCTCGAGGTTCATATATCGTGTTCTCGTCGTGTTTTCGTTTCGATCTGTTTCTGACAGGAAGAGTCCCAGATCTGGAGCCACAATGTCTTCCTCTGGATCAACCAAAGAAGATTCCTCAGTGGATATCGTCAACCAATACATGAGAGAGTTGAAGATTCATCCCAAGGAGTTGTTGCTTGAAGATGGGGAGATATGGATAAAAGAGGTTCAAGGCCCTAAAGGTGAAGGAAGTCTAGAGGACATGATGGAAGCACTAGAGCAAGAAGTCTTTAGGTACAAGAAGATGGCAGAACGCGAAGTGGATATCATCCACAAGATTTGTTCTGAACTCATCATCGAGCACCAAAAGGAGACTGCTGAGCTCAAGGATGAAATTCTCTCACTCCACCAAACAATTAAACCAACTGCAAGCACATCTCTATGACATTCAAAATCAAAACTGTGAGTACGAGGTTAGGTTTAAACGCATAAGTGTTGCTGCAGGTTTCAGGATGCTGGAGACCACGATGTATTTTGTTGATGGGGAGCCCTTACCTTGGAAGTCGAACGATGACGAGAGAATACCACCACCACCGAAGGAGTAATTCATCATCATGTTTTGACATCCCCTTGGTTTGTGCCAAGCTTGCGGGAGTGCCGCGGTATCACATCACTATCTTCTATCTTTTTACCTTTTTAGTAGAGTCATATCATGAATAGAGAAGTTATCATGTAGGATGGTTTGCATTATGGAAGTGTCCCCTCTCTCGTTAGATATCTATGTATCCCTTGGCGTGAGTTGCCGTTATGGAATATTAATGAGAAGTTCTATCATTTACTCTTTTGCATATCTTATATTAGTTTTCAATTCATGGTTATATGATTGATCTTGTTGTTAGTATTGGTATCACTTTGGGATCATTGAGTTAATATAGTTGGTTTTTGCAAACCTGGCTCGGTAAGTAGCAACACTATTTTGAGAATTGAATGAAAAAGATAAAAGTACTCTAAAGAAATATAATTTCATCATCTTTCTTTCTTGATTTGCTCATAAGTTTAGTATTCTCTAGTTAAGATCTTTTGTGCTTCCAAGGAAGATTGCATGTTTGTTTTTATCACTTATATGTTTGTTTGATTCCTTCAACTCTTATGCTTGCTAGCCAAAAACCTATACTGAGAGGGAATACTTCTCGTGCATCCAATCCTTAAACCAAAACCTATGCCATTTGTGTCCACCATACCTACCTATTAGCACTATTGCTATTCTAAGTAAATTCATGTTTTTATCTACCTTCCAAATTAAACTTGTTATGTGAAAAGTAGTGATTAAAGCTCTCACGAACTTGATGGCACACTTTACTTTCTTGCACTTAATAAACTTGAACCATTGTGCCCATCTATGTTGCGTATATGCTTGCGCTTTGTAAGTTGTGAATTAGCAGAACCATGCTGTCATGGGGAACGCTTTCAACATTGCACTGGTACTTTGTACCTAGTTGATATCATGTTCTTTTGTCTATGGATGTCGTCGGTGTGAAATGAAAGGGGAGCTTGTAAGTCCATGGAGTTATGTATGTGTGTTAGAGAAACGACTGGGCCGCCGGTCTAATCCATGTTGTCATGGTGGAAACCTGCAGCGTAACCATAACGAGCATCTATGAAGCATTCTTCTCAAAAAAAGAGATAGAGATTGAGAAAAATAGAAAAAAGAAAAAAAGATGAGAAAAGAGGAAAGATAGAAAAAATCACCATATTCCCATGGTAAATAAGAAGATTGTTGAGATGCTTGTTGTCTGCTTGCCTTGTCATTTTGATATGGGGATTCTTCCGTATCATCGGGTAAGGGGTACCCCGTTGGCGGTTCTCTATGATACACATGTACTTACTATGACAAGAACTTACCGGTGACTAAACTTGAATAGCATGAGGAGCGGCCCTCGTATTCAAGGGACATGAAATTTTCAACTTGCAACTTGTCAAGCATATCCTCATATTTGATCACTTTAACCTTAACCACCTAAAGATGCCTATGATAGGGCAATGAGAGCTGAAAGCTAATAAGTACCATAATTTTGGTAGCTTTTTATGAAACTTGAAATCCCTGCTTCCCTCTGTGAAGGGCCTTTTATTTACTTTTAGTTGACTCAGTAAACCTATTCCCTTCTACCTCAGCAAGTATTTTGAGTTATTGTGTTTCATTCATTCATATGATGATTTATTCAATCATGTTTCTTATGTTCCTTGTTTTGCACTTTGCTCTTATCTTAGTGTTTACTACTTTGAAAGCTATCATTGAAAATCAGTTATTTGTGAACTCCAGCAAATTGTCAACTATTTTTCAACCAAGAGCTAAGTTTGCCATTACCAATTGTGATTTACTTTATGTATCTTTATTGTGTTTCCTTTACTTATTGGAAGTTAAGTTATATAATAGTGAGTTGTCTTCTATTATGACTTATGTATTGATGAATGTGATGCTTCTTGTCCGTATTCTTTTATCGACTCTTCACTCCATAAACTTGAGGTCATGTTTATTGAGTTCAGTTTTGCTTGGGGACAAGCAAAGTCTAAGCTTGGGGGGAGTTGATACGTCTATTTTGCATCACTATTTTATATCATAATTTACTGTTATTCATTGATATATTTCATATTAAGAGATGATACTTATGTTATTTCATATGTTTTTGCATGGTTGATGACTTTTGGAGCATGGGCTGCCGCAGTCAGGATTCTGATGGAAAATGTGCTGTTTGGAGGCAAAATTCACGAAGATCAGAAAATCCAGGAAAATACATAGAAAATCCTATTTTTCCAGTAGACGAAGAAACCAAGAAGGGGAAGTGGAGATGGGCCACAGGGGGCCCACACCACCCCCTGGCGTGGGCCACCCCAGGCCACGCCACCAGGTGGTGTGGCCGCCCTGGTCCACTCCAGCCTCTCCCCTCTAGCGTATATTATCCTCCCGAAACCCTAAGCCTGGGGGAGCGACCACAGAAAGATTCCGCCGCCTCTGCGGGGCGGGAAACACCGAGAGAGAAAGATCTCTCTAGCAGACAAAATTCTGCCGGGGGAATTCCTTCCCGGAGAGGCGAGATTGTCGCCATCAACACCACCATCAAGCTGGACTTCATCACATCATCATCATCACCACCATCTCCATCAGCACCATCATCACCACCTCCATACCGCTGTAACAATTGGATTGAATCTTGCATAGTTCTTAGGGGAAACTTTCCCGGTGTTGATTACTCCTTGTAATTGATACTATTGAGTGAACCATTGAATTATCGTTTATGTTCATATTGTTACACATCATTATTTCATCTATGATCATGATCCATATGATGTCTTGTGAGTAGTTCGTTTTGTTCTTGAGGACATGGTAGAAGTCATGTTGTTAGTAGTGGAGTTGTGTTGAGAAAGATTCAATGGTTTGATATTTAAGTCGTGGTGTATTTCTTCTAGTGGTGTCATGTGAACGTCGACTACATGACACTTCACCTATATGGGCCTAGGGGAATGCATTGTGTATTTGGCTACTAATCGTAGGGGTTACCGGAGTGACAGAAACCTGAACCCCCTTTAGGAAACTATTGCATAAGGGACGTCAGGGTCATAGAGTTTAAAGCTGTGGTTAGGTTTCTACCTTAATTACTTTCTTGTACTTGCGGATGCGTACAAGGGGTATAATCACAAATATGTATTAGTCCTAGGAAGGTCGGTACATTAGCACAGGTTCACCCACACAACACTTAGCAAACTAAAGAAGATTAATTAACTATATGAAGCGAAAGCACTTGACGGTATTCCCATGTGTCCTCGAGAATGTTTGGTCATCTTAAGTAATACAACCGGCTTGTCCTTTGCTGAATAAAGGATTGGGCCACTTGCTGCATTTATTCTTATTGTCTTTTATTAACTCGTACTTTATTTTCCTCCATTATCAAAAACCCCTAAAAATCCATTTGCAAAGTATTTACAGAGAATTCCTGCTCCAAGCCACTAGCCAGCACCTTCCGCTCCTCGTTGGGTTCGACACTCTTACTTATCGAAAATACTACGATACACCCTCTATACTTGTGGGTCATCAGTGGTTCCTAGAAATGTTTTTGGAGTTCGCTTTCTTTTTGTGAATAGCTACAATCCGTTTTAGGGCGAGAGCAGTAGTAGTACAGAAGGGAATTACCTCACATGAATTTTATTGTAACATGTATCTTTCTATGTTAGATCAATGACAAACTTATGGATATACCTGACCAGACACAATGATCTTGGATGTGGACAGGAGTTTGGCTCAATCAAAAGAGGTGAATTTAGAAAGTTGTTTTTACTTTCTATGCGTATTCTATATTACTATATTTGAGTAATAGTAAATATTTATTCCACATTTCTAGATCATGGGTGGGACGGAGACCGAGATTGCAGATGCTATGAAAGGACCCATCGACATAGGCTCTGATGCGATGTTGGTGGAAGAGACAAAGGAGATGATCTTATTTTTTTAAAGTGTGTTTCCATACGACAATTTTTATAATTTATTCTATAAATGTTAGGCTTTTGTAGGTCATGGATGATACAGAAGTAGATAAAGGGACGGTCAATTCACAACATAATAAACCAAAGAAAGCGAATGCGAAGGTTATCCCGAAAGGTACTTAGTTGTACTCTAATTATCGCCCACTCATTTTTGTTGGATTGTTTTTTATCTAATTAGTCATGTACACTTATATATCGTGCCAGACTATTTTTGTACCACTGAAGATTTTGTTGCCATCGAAGCAATCATGTCCGCACCTAGAAATACCAAGTTTGTGGACATTGGTGATGCACTACTATCTAATGACGATTTAAAATGTCTTAATAGCAATGATGGATTCTTGCCCGATGCCCGATGACGTAAGTCAACAAAAAATCACTATTGTCTTGAATTTGAATGTATTTTATCTGCCTGTATTTTATTTGTCCAATTGCAGGTGGTAAATGCGTACATATATTGTATGCGTTGTGATCATCTTCTTGATAGAGCGGATGGTAAGTTATATATGGACAAAACATTCATCTCCAATCAGCTAAAAAAGGACCTTAAAGTACATCGCCACATCATAGAGCAGGCAAATATTTATCTAAAGCATGACATGGTCAATACTAACTCCTCCATATCTATATCGTCAATTATATTTTTAGCATGTCTATTTGAGAGACTTAGGCAACAAATTATTTTAGGTCTTCCTTCTAGTAAATATCAGTAAGACCCATTGGTATTTAGTAGTCATCAATGTAAAGAAACGTTTGATACAAGTATTGGACTCAATCGGTGTTGGAATGAGTAGAAGTGACCTCACTAACATGGTAAGTAAGTTGAATGTGATCTCCTATTTACATTCCATTTTCCTGAAGGCCTATTACTATTTTCTTGTATAACAGCTCCAAGGACTTGAGAAGCACCTAAAGATTGCGTCCAAAAGGAAGGGATTTGACAAGGATGAAAAGTGGCAAGATCTGGATGTCACAACATGGGCAATCGAAGAGCATATCCAAAAACGACTGCAGACTGATGGGTATATTGAACACCCATCAAATTTAATGTGAAAAGTATAATGATCCACAAAGTTTTATGTTTAATATCCAACAAATCGTTGATCATTTATACTAAAAGATGCATATAAATATATATACGATAAACCTAGCTTCATGATTGTTCAGAAAGTTTCTTTGCATTGATGATTGCTTGATGGAATAGCTATATAACATTTTGTAATCTTATAGTGCATCGTGCGGGTTGTTCATGTTAAACTTTATAAAATATTGGAGAGAGGACAGGCTTTCAAACAATGTCACCCCGGTACTACTTTATTGGGACACAATTAGTACTATCTTGCATATTAAAATATTATTTTACAAGTGTAATTTTTTACTACTTTGTAGGAGGACATGAGAGGATTCCGAAAAAAAATTAATTATCATATTGCATGATTCAGAACTGAATAAGATAAGAGGAAGTCCGATATACGACCAATGTAAGATGCCAAGTCCTGAGGGGAAACATCCTCGAGATATAGCCAAAGAAAACAATCCCATTCTAGCATGCATCATGCTCACAAAACCACATGAGTTTGTTGAAGAGATCTGCAAATACATCATGTCCATCGATGACGCAAAGTGTTTGAAGTAATCCTCATGTTAACATAATTAAGTACATATTTTTATGATATCATTACTCTGATCATTTGTTTCGCAGAAAAGAATGGGTGCGAAGCTTCAAACCTTTTCCACTTGGATTAACTCTAAAGCAAATTCAGGGCATACTTAGGATGGAACAGCCTATGGATAAGGACTGTTTCAACATGGCTGTTCGTATAGTGGCATGTGATGAGATACAATTGTTCATAGAGCCTCATGTGCACAACATAGACTTAAGATTTTGTGTAAGTTCTTACAATCACACATATTTATTATCATTGTAATGGTTTTAATCCTTTTTTATCTCAGTTGGCGATGATCGATGGTACATGACATCCAAAATGGCATAAAAAGCCAAATGTTAAGGAGTTGGCAACATTGTTTCGTAGTTGGCCTTGGATAGACCATGATATCTCGTCGTGCAACATAGTAAGTTAGGTCTCTTGTCCATTCTTGAAATGATTTATGTGTTTTAATGGTCATCATTTTCAGATTTTGTTGCCACATGCATCCCTTGGTGACTTCATATTGTTCACCATCGATAAGCATGGACATCATGTATCTATCTTAGACCCCTTTTCTGAACCTCTATCGGAAGAGAGGTACCAATTAAAATTACAAAGGTGCTCATTCTATCTAAATGAAGCTCTTGAAATAGCGCAACCTGACAGGAATTCTGATATATATTTTTGGCCACGTAAATACCCTCGTAGTATTCCAATACCAACAAGCTGTGACAGGTAATTTTATTGGTTCTCATTACAAGTAGTTTATTTTATAATTACAATCCTAACGGCCAAGATAATGAAATCCATTCGTTTACAGGAATTTGTCGGGTTACTTAGTTTTTTGTTTTATGCTCTCGTTGGATGGTAAAAGATTTATTCATCCAATTTGCACCGTGAGTATTCTATGTTCAAAATTATTAGATTTTCATGTGAAAACTCCATGCTAACAAAATAGATTGCTTATGCAGGATGACTATGATTTGAGAAAAAAGTTTTTGATATTGCTCAAGTACCATGCAAATTAAGTCGAGGATAATATTCCTGATGTTTTACGAGGATATCTTAGTTATGTCAATAGGGGATGGCTTAGTGAATAAGAGATAATTGTGTCGGTCCTTGCAATTTATACACATTACATTGAACTATGTGAAGTAAATCTTTAAATGTTTTTAAATATTATGTTGTTATTTTTTAATGTATTTATATATATACGTGCATTATTTACACATGTAACATGTGCTACACTATACATATGTAAGGAGCCGTGGCAACGCACGGGCATTCCACTAGTACACCTAATTTGCGCGATGGCAAACACCGCACCACGTGGGTGTCCGGCTGTGGGTCGCTCGGAGCCTATATGTAAGCGAAACATTAATAAGTAAACTGAAAGCCCTGCCGATTACAAAAAGGCCATTTGAACAAACTAAAACTACTACTACTGCTGATAGAGGAGGTCGTCCCTACGGCTACTGGCCACCGTTACCGCGGCCACCGCTGCCGCTGGCGCCGCTGTTGCCGCGGCCGCCGCTGCTGCCGAAACCGTCGATCGCCGCTATAGCTGACCAGATGGTCTTCTGCTGTAGGCGGTCGTGGTAACGCTTGCTCGCCCGACTACGAGCCTCCTTCTTTCTGGACAACTTCGCACGGTTCGCCGCCGCTTGGTTGGCCAGGGCCTTCTCCATCTCGGCCGCCCAGTGGTCCCTAGCCTCCTGGTCCTCCACCTGCACCTCCGCCGCTGTGGCCGTCCTTGCTGCCAATGGGTCCATCGGAGCTCCGTTGGGGCCGAGGCCGAGGGCCTGCATGATCTGCAGGGGGATGGCGATCGGCTGCTCCCCCTCCTCCTCCTCCGCCACCTTGGCGGTGACATGATGAACATCACGCATCGCCCATTGGGCCGCCTCCACCACCTGCTCCAGTGCCGCCTCGGCCACATGGCCTTCCTCCTCGAAGACAACACCTCCACCTCGGCCATGCGCTAGGACAGGAACACGGCCTGGAGGTCAACAACATCGGTGTCCTGGTAGCAGGTGCGGCACAACTCCCTAATATTGCTCTAGTTGGCGATCTTGCGGCGGGGCATGGCTGTGGTAAGAGCTTTTTTCTGGTGGTGGGTGCTCTGGCTGGGCTTGTTGCCTCAGCTGCACCGTGCGGCCATCTTTTATAGACGACGATAAAGGCGGGAAACGGCCAGGGAGGCGCACGCGGGAAACAGAAAGCTACAATGGCGGGAAACGACGGCCGCACGGAAGCCACCGACGCTAATAGCCGACGTCGCGTCGCCATTAACGTCCCATCGCCGGAGCGTTAAGCGGTGACAGCGGGGGAGACGGATAGATGGGTCGGGCCGCTGGGCGCGGCTGTCCGGATAGGCTGGACTGCGACCCCAAAGTGACCGCGGGCCGACCCAAACGGACCGTTTCGGTCACGCGTTTGAGCCGGCCCGGTGGAGATGCCCTTAAGTTTGGCCGTGTACTAAACTTCTTTTATTTAGCAACCTCCCTCCCAGGCAGCTTGCGTGGGTGGCTCCGGAGGGCCCAAAAAAATCAGCGGACAAGCCCCAGATCCCGGTGGCTGCTGTCATCGCCAGGACTGGTGGTGGTGGCAACGCCCGGGCCTTCGAAGACGGGGGCATGGCGGATGCACCTGGGTGCGCGCTCATGTCCTCGTGCGGGGACACGATGTTGCGGGTGGCGCGTGGGCGGGCGGCGGAGCTCGACGGATGGCACAACTGAGGAGAAGGCGAGGTCGTGCACGTGACGTGCGGCAGCAGAAAGGCTCCCAGCGGCTGGGACAAGCGGTGGCGCAGGCTTGACTGTGCCGTCTCGGGCCCGGTCTGGGCCACCGGGAGGTGCTAGGGTGGATGTGTTGCTGGCCAAAAATCATGCGGAAGGTAGAGCGGGGCATGATCCGGGATGGCCTAGCATGACCGGATGCCGGGGAGATGTGTGTGGATAGGGGTTGTTAGAGTATATTTGTGTGTATTGTAGTTTCCCCATATGTTAGGGGGTTTCCAAACACATTCCGTCGCCCAAGATCAGATCACGAAATCATTCTACGATCGATCGAGTTATTCTCTATATCTTTATATCAAATAAGAAGACAGAGAGAGCTACCAAACTCTTTCGTCAGGTGTGGGTCAAGTTCCCTCATTATTGCTTGACTTCCCCTTTGGGGCACGAAAAGATGGACTAGGACTTAAGTAAGGGAGAGGACAACCCCTGTTTCTGCACCTGTACTTGTACTATATATTCTGGCCTTTGGCCCTCTGGTAATACAAGATCTATTGCCCTAACATGGTATCAGAGCCGTAAGGCCTTTTTTCCTCTCTCTTCTCCCGCCGTCGCCGCCGCCGCCGTCCCGGCCCGCCGTCGCCCCGGCCGCCGCCGCCCGTCTTCCCCGTCGCCCCGGCCACCGCCGTCCCGGCCTGCCGCCGCCCCGGCCGCCGCCGCCCGTCTTCCCCGTCGCCCCGGCCACCGTCGCCCCGGCCACTGCCGCCCCGTCGGCCAGCCGCCCACTCGCCAGATCCAGATCTATTCGATCTGTTTTGAAAAGAAAAAAAATCATGTCTTCCTCCTCGGGCTATGTTGCGATTCCTCGCTGCCCGATGATTTTTGATGGCGCGAATTATCCTGATTTCGCTGCCTTTATGCGCGTTCATATGCGCGGTCTTCGCCTTTGGGGTGTGCTTTCCGGTGAGGTCTCCTGTCCACCGCGCCCCGTTGTGCCTCTAGTGCCTCGTGCACCGACACCTGTTGTCCTTGCCCCCGATGCTACTCAGGCGGTCAAGGATGCAGCCCAGAGTGCTGATGATTCTGCTCGGGCTGACTATGAGCGCCAGGTTCAGGCGCATTCTGCTGCTACTACGGCCTACCGGCTGGATCTGGCCGACTACACTCAGTGGATCGATGAGGATGTTCGTGCTGCTGCTGTTCTCACTTCCAGTGTTCTGCCTCAGTATGCTGCTGAGTTCATGGGTCTTCCCACTGCTGCTGCTCAGTGGGCTTTTCTTCGTCAGCGCTATCAGCCATCTGGAGATGCTCTTTATCTGTCCGTGGTTCATCAGGAGCATGAGCTTAAGCAGGGTGATTCTACCATTGATGATTTCTACACTCAGAGTGCTGCTATTTGGTATCAGCTTGATTCTCTTCGTACAGCGGTGTGTAACACCTGTCCCTGCTGTCTGATTGTGCACGCGGATCTGGAGTTTCAGCGCGTCTTTGAGTTCTTGTCACGGCTCCGCAAGGAGTTTGAGCCACGCCGTGCCCAGCTGCTTCCCCGTGGTCGTGTTCCGCTCTCTGAGGTATTGGCTGAGCTTCGTGCTGAGGAGACTTGTCTTCGTGGTGCTGGTCTTCTTGAGGTTCCGTCTGTGCTTGCTGCTCATGGTCCCCCCGTGCCGCCTGTTTCGTCGCGGTCTCTCGCACTGCCGCTACTCTCTACTCCACCGGCCCAGGGTCAGCGTCAGTCTCAGCAGCCGCGTGGTTCTCGTCCTCCCTGTGCCCACTATGGCAAGCCTGGCCATGACATCTCTGGTTGCTGGACGAGGGATCCATGCTTACGTTAGCAGTTTCTTGCTCGTCGACAGTCTGGGTCTTCAGGATCTTCTGCTGTTGCCTCTGGACCTCCTACTGGTGCTTCTGGACCTTCTGCTGGTGCTCTGTCTGATCAGGACATTATTCGTGGTCTTCGTAGTCTGCTCGCTGCTACAGGATCCTCCTCGTCGGGTTCTGCTGGTTCTGTGACTAGTTCTTCTGGCACTGCGCGACCATCATATTCTATACAGTCAGGTACGTCATCCCCGTGGTATCTAGATTCTGGAGCTTCTTTTCATATGACTTCTGCATCTTCTATTCTTTCTGCTCTTCGCTCTCTTATTTCTCCTGTCCGTGTTATTACGGCTGATGGTACCTCTCTTCCTGTTTCCAGTCGAGGCACCCTCTCTACTTCTTCCTTCTCTGTTCCTGACGTTTCTCATGTTCCCAGTCTTAAGATGAATCTTTTCTCTGCTAGTCAGCTTACTGATTCTGGTTGTAGGGTCATTCTTGATGCTGATTCTTGTGCTCTTCAGGACCGTCGTACACAGGCTCTGGTTGGAGCTGGCCCTCGGAGCATTGAGTCTCCGGGGCTCTGGGAGTTAGACTGGCTTCGCGTTCCTTCTGCCGACACTTCTTCTGCCACTTCTCCTGCGGTTGCTGCGTCTGTCACTGGCGCTTTTCAGCAGTGGCATCATCGGCTGGGCCATCTTTGTGGTTCCCGTTTATCATCCTTAGTTCGTCGTGATCTTCTGGGGCTTGTCTCAGGAGATGTGTCGTCGCTTCATTCGTGTCAGGGTTGTAGGTTAGGTAAACAGATTCAGCTTCCCTATCCTACTAGTGTGTTTGTATCTCAGTGACCTTTTGATTTAGTTCATTCAGATGTGTGGGGTCCGGCTCCCTTTGCTTCAAAAGGGGGCCATCGATACTATATTTTGTTTATTGATGATTTTACATGGCACACCTGGTTATTTTTTATGCGCTCTCGCAGCGAGGTGCTTGCTATTTATCAGCGTTTTGTGGCTATGGTTCGTACCCAGTATTCCACGCCTATTCGTGTTTTTCGTGCTGATTCTACAGGAGAGTATATCTCTCAGCACCTGCGTGGTATCCTTGCTGAGCAGGGCACCCTTGCTCAGTTCTCGTGTCCCGGCGCCCATGCTCAAAATGGTGTGCCGAGCGTAAGCATCGTCATATTCTTGAGACTACCCGCGCTATGATGATTGCTTCCTCTCTTCCGCCACATTTCTGGGCTGAGGCTGTCGCTACGTCGACTTACCTCATTAATATTCAGCCTTCCGCTGGTCTTCAGGGTGGCATTCCTCTCGAGCGTCTCTCTGGATCCTGTCCAGACTACTCGGCTCTTCGTTTATTTGGCTGCGTTTGCTATGTCCTTCTCCCTCCCCGTGAACACACCAAACTAACCGCTCAGTCTGTTGAGTGTGTTTTTCTTGGCTACAGTGATGAGCATAAGGGCTATCGCTGTTGGGACCCCGTTGGTCGTCGTATGCGCATCTCTCGTGATGTCACGTTCGATGAAACGTGTCCTTTCTATCCTTGCCCCACCTCTGGTACTTACCCAACGGATGATCTCTCTTTTCTTCTTTTTCCTGATGCACCTTCCGCTATCTCTTCTCCTTCACCTCCTCCTTCTGCTGCGCCTCCTTTGTCTTTGGCGCCATCCTCTCCTCCATCTAGTTCCCCTAGTTCTCCTCGGTCTGCAGCTTCGGATCCTTCCTCCGCGCCTCCTTCTTCCTCCTCTTCTGATGAGTCATCTTCTACGGATGAGCTTCCTTCCTCATGACCTGTTCGTCAGCGTCGTGCTCCAGATCGCTACTCCCCTAGTCAGTATGGCCTCTCTGTAGTTTCCGAGCCGACTTCTTATTGGGATGCTGCGTGTCATCCTGAATGGCAGCTTGCCATGGCTGAGGAGATTGCTGCGCTTGAGCACACAGGCACCTGGGATCTTGTCTCTCCCCCTTCTGGTGTTCGTCCTATCACATGTAAGTGGGTCTATAAAATTAAGACCCGCTCTGATGGATCTCTTGAGCGCTATAAAGCGCGTCTTGTGGCTCGTGGTTTTCAGCAGGAACATGGTCATGACTATGATGAGACCTTTGCTCCTGTGGCACATATGACCACTGTGCGTACTCTTCTTGCTGTTGCTTCTGTCCGACGCTGGTCTGTGTCCCAGCTTGATGTTCAGAATGCTTTTCTTAATGGCAAGTTGAGCGAGGAGGTTTATATGCAACCTCCTCCTGGGTTTTCTGTTCCCGATGGGATGGTTTGTCGTCTTTGACGTTCTCTTTATGGCCTGAAACAGGCCCCTCGTGCCTGGTTTGAGCGCTTTGCCTCTGTGGTGACTGCTGCTGGTTTTTCTCCTAGTTCTCATGATCCAGCGCTTTTTGTTCACACTTCTCCTCGTGGACACACTCTTCTCCTTCTCTATGTTGATGATATGATCATTACTGGTGATGATCCTGAGTATATCGCCTTTGTCAAGGCTTGTCTTCGTGATCAGTTTCTTATGACTGATCTTGGTCCTCTTCGCTATTTTCTTGGGATTGAGGTTTCATCCACTTCTGATGAGTTTTCTATCTCTCAGGAAAAGTATATTCAGGATCTTCTTGCTCGGGCTGCTCTTGCGGATGAGCGCATCGTTGAGACTCCTATGGAGCTTCATGTTAAGCTTCGTCCTACGGATGGTGATCCTCTTCCCGATCCCACTCGTTATCGCCATCTTGTTGGGAGTCTCGTTTATCTTGTTGTCACCCGTCCTGATATCTCTTATCCTGTTCATATTCTGAGCCAGTTCGTCCCAGCTCCTACCACTGTTCACTACGGTCATCTCCTCCGTGTCCTTCGCTATCTTCGTGGCACGATTACTCGTCGCCTTTTCTTCCCTCGTTCTAGCTCTCTCCAGCTCCAGTGCTACTCGGATGCTATGTGGGCGAATGATCCTACGGATCGTCGCTCACTTTCTGCTTACTGTGTGTTTCTTGGTGGTTCGCTTGTTGCTTGGAAGACGAAGAAACAGGTAGCGGTTTCCCGTTCGAGTGTTGAGGCTGAGTTGCGGGCTATGGCTTCGGTGACTGCTGAGGTGACCTGGTTACGGTGGTTGCTTGCAAATTTTGGGGTCTCTGTTATGACGCCCACTCCACTTTTGTCAGACAGTACATGTGCTATCAGTATTGCACGTGATCCGGTCAAGCATGAGGTGACCAAGCATATTGGTGTTGATGCTTTTTATACACGTGCTCAGGTGCAGGATCAGGTTGTTGCGCTCCATTATGTGCCTTCAGACTTGCAGTTGGCAGATTTCTTTACAAAGGCACAAACTCGTGCTCAGCATGATTTCTTACTCTCCAAACTCAGTGTTGTGGATCCACCATGAGTTTGAGGGGGGGGGGGGTGTTAGAGTATATTTTTGTGTATTGTAGTTTCCCCATATGTTAGGGGGTTTCCTGTATATTTGCACATGTACTTGTACTATATATTCTGGCCTTTGGCCCTCTGGTAATACAAGATCTATTGCCCTAACAGGGGTGGACACAAAGCTCAAGGCTCGAGGCTCGTCTCGGGCTCGACAAGGCTCGGCTCGGGCTCGGCTTGGCTCAGAGGTTGAACAAGCCAAGCCTAAACCCTCCAACTCAGGCTCGAGGCTCGACAAGCCAGCTCGAAGGCTCGGTGCAAGTAAAAAAACCACCATAACCTATGCTAATAATGTAACACTTCACAATTATAAACAGCGGTTGAACAAGAATACATGCATATCATAATCATAGTATACCACATTTCACAAAGTACCAATAACAATAACATATGCATACATCACAAGCTGACAACGCAAACATCAAATAGATAATGCCATATAAAATAGAACATGAGAGTCGTGGCTCAATTAAACGACAAGTATTAACATGAACTCTAGTCACAAAAGAACCATCGCACCACCATTTCATCTCCTCGGCCCTTGTTTTCGTCGCCTTCTAATGCTAGTTTGCAAACTGCCATGTTAAATCTGCACTACTATCAAAACAAAACCAACTTTGTTTTTTATAAATAGTTTCAATAGCAAACACACCAAATGAGGAACAATTACTCAGTTATATATCAGTTATAGGCATGTCAAAGTATCGTTTGGGCTCAGTTTTGGTGTTGCACAACAAGTTCATAATCACACATTTAGACAGTTACAGGCATGTCAAAGTATCGATTGGGTTGTATTCTAAAACACCAAGAAATAGCTAATGTACAGGGGAGAGGTCATATTTTTTACGATGCTCAAGCTGACTGCAAGTTGCACTAGGATTTTAGGAGACAAATTATACATGATCGTGTAGACAGTAGCAGCAACACAACCCAAATAGCTCTATTCCATGTAACACTGACGGGCAGTAGGATCTTTGCTCAGCCATATAGTAGCAGAAACTAGGATTCTAGTTCCCATGTAACACTAGGAAAATAATAAAGCGCACTAGGATTTTTTTCTCAGCCATATGGCTCCAATAGCTCGATTCCACTGCGGTCCATGTATAAAATCCTAATGTCCAATCGATTACTAGAAAAGAAGAAAATGACAGAAAATAGACATTGGTCTGTTGAGACTTCGCTCACTCCAGCTGTAGGCGTCAGTGGTGGTTTGGTGGAGGAGAGGACCAGCTGCCGGCGGTGGGCGGCGGAGGGCCGACGGGAGGTGGGCGGTGGAGGGCTAGAGGGCGGCGGCCTCTACTATCCCTAAACGAGCGAGGACAACACGTGTCCGCAAGGATCTAGTCTGGGAGGAGCAGTACGGGCAAGGGGAGCCATGGGAAGAGGTGGAGGAGGGTCGCGGTGGTGTCGGCCGGCGTCGTTGGCGGCGCACGGACTGCGGGATGAGGGTAGGAGCGCCGGGTGAGAGTTCTGAGACGAGAGCCATGGGGGAAATCAAAGTTTTTTGGTATCAACGTCGCTTAGGGTGTTTGGCTTTTCAAGCCATACAAGCGAGCCTCGATCCTCCCTAGCCAAGCCGTGAGCCCATTTTCTAGGTTATTCTGTGTGACAAGCCGAGCCTGGCTCGAAATTTCCCGAGCCCGATTGAGCCAAGCCATGAGCCGGCTCGGCTTGGCTCGATTCCACCTCTATGTGTGGATGCAGTCTAGGTGCCAAGGAGGGATAGGAAGTGTTGGCGTTCTGGTCCAGAGCACGGCAAGGCAGGTAGGCCCGATCTTGGGCAGTGGCTTGTTTCACGCTCCCGCTCACTAGCCATCTAGGTGCATTGGCATGCCCATGGATTGCTTGCATCTTGGTCGGGCATGCAGAAAGTCGGAGACGAGTGGCACCGTGTGGGGTGTTGCAACCTCCCGTCGACTGCGATGAGGAAGTTCGCTGCAAAAGTAGGGTAGCGCGCCTGGCTGTGTAGCGCCGACAGGGTCAAGAAGGGAGAGTGACTATGGAGGCATTGCCGGTGGAGGGGTGTGTCCGTATGTGGGCGGTGGGCCGAATCTTGGGTTTGAATGGTTGTTGTCGGTGAAAGCCGCACTCTGGTTGTGGCCGGAGTTGCTGATGGCGCCGCCTATGGGCGTCGTTACCTTGTTGGAGGTGTCGGTATGCAGCTCTCACCGACCTTCCTAGCATGCTCAGGGGGGAACTTAGATTTGGTCTTCATTCTTGGAGGTGGATCCGACCGGAGGGACATGTGGTTTGCGGAGGTGTCGGCGACGTCGGCTACAAGAGCCCCCTCCACATGCAAGCTTGTGAAGGGTTTCGTAGCAGAAAACAAATGAGCCCTTTGTGAAGGGTTCCGTAGCAGAAAACAAAAAATTCCTAACGACGAGAATGACATAGCCAAGATCTATCTATGAAGATATAATGCAACAAGAGGAATTTGGTGTTCATACCATTAAATACCGAAAGCATGATTACGTTCCATTTCGAACGTTGCTGATGAAGTCGTACGGCGAAGCCGACCTCAAGGTCGCGCATGCGTACAAGCGATGAACACCACAACTAGTGGTGCCTACGCAGTTCGACACATATCCGGCATAGAGACGTCTCCTGGGCTCCGGTCCAGCAAAGTAGTGGAAGACGAAGATCCGGACCAGGATTCCAATAGCATGACGGTGTGCGTATGATGGAGAAATCTCTATCCCATTGAGCACATTCCAAATTTAGGAACACACGTGAGATAGAGGGGGAGATAGGGAAGGCAAAAGCCAATAGGATGAATGAGGAGGAGGGACCTCCTCACTTTATATAGGGGATAGGGAAGCACCACCACCAATGGATTCCCAGGGTGTGACTAAAGGGAGGCAGCCGCTGGTAGTGGGGTGTGCCCCACCCTGCGCGCTCCTTGTGGCCCCTTGGGTGGCTGGCCCTATCATGGGCTCTTTCCTCTAGGAAGGCCCATGTAGATGGGCTGCTCCTTTAATTAATTAAATATATATTTTTAAATATTGATTCATTTAATTAATATTAAATACACATTATTTAATTTCTCTCACTTTGAAACACCTTTTGAACCTCTCCAAACATCTTTGGATACTCCCAAAACGATACCGGTTCTCTCTTCTCTTTTCTCTTACGATCTCAAATCAACAATAAGTGTCATCTACCCTTAAGTGTGCCACCATACGGTTCAAGAATGTGCAGACCTGATCGAGACACCTCTCAATAAATGACCAACAGTGGGATTTGGAAACCCATGATGGCCCCATGCATTCCACGAATTACTTGATCGCTTGAACCTTAAACGTCGAGTCTCATTCCCTTTGCTCTTCAATACCTAGCTTGTTCAAGATCTAATATTTGATATCTCTATACCTGCTTAGATCTTGTTACCGATAAACACATTTACTCGTTCCCGTGATATTACATCCCCGTGACCTAGTCACATGCTTGCAAGCTTCATAGATGTAATCTCGCTGAGTGGGTCCAGAGTATCTATCCTTCACCGAATGGGCAAATCTCAATCTTAATGCATACGCCTCAACCTACCCCTTTGAAATACCTGATAGACACCTTTATGATCACCCTTTTACGGTGTGACAATTGATGTAGTCAAAGCAGCATTGGGTGATAGTGATTAGATATGATCTCACGGTCAAAGGAATAGGTTACTACGTTTTACTAGATATCGCAATGTTGAACTTTGTGATTAGATCTCATTGCAATACTATGGTTGGGTGTGTGTCGATCACATTATTTATCCAATGACATGACTCTATTGTCAATTGACATAAATGTCCATGATCAGGAAACATCGATCATCGGTTGACCAATGAGCTAGTCGACTAGAGGTTACTAGGGACTTGGTTTGTTTACATACCACACATGTATTAATGTTTCTGCTTAACAATTATAGCATGGCATACAACTATTATGAACATATGAGATATTACAATAAAAACATATTTATTATTGGCCTCTAGGGCATATCTCCAAAAGTATCCCACTAGAACTAGAGAACAAATAAACTAGTTTACATTTGGTAAGAATCTAACACCAATAGCTTCCTGGTGTTGATAATGCTTTGCTCATGGAAGAGGATTCGTTAACAGGTATGCAATATTCAAATCCATATGTACTTTGCAAATCCTAATATTACCATAATTGACATACTGCCTTATCACATGGTAACACTGGAGTACGTGCCTGTCAGTAGAGTGGAACCTCTGGTCCTTTGCATTCGCAATCACTACTAGAAAAGTTGAATTTTACAACGGACGATTTTCATGGTTGAAGGCCCTTTTTCATGGTTATAAAGTCTTCTACGAGTGATGAACTTCGTGGTGAATGCCCCGTCACAAAAGAATCTACCATTGGTTTTTTTCGAACATGGCGGATCTGAAGCGACCTTGGATCGATAAAGATCCTAAATCCCTGTGATTAACATGTTAGTCCCTAGATCAATAGCTAGCACTCACAGTCAATGAATATCATGTAAAATAGAAGTCATTATTACATGAATACTTTAGAGTATAATTATTACATCTTTGCATAACTTATAGCTAGCTCAAATAAAACAATGGAAACTTAATAAAATTTGAGTCCATCAACACCTCGGGCTAGTTGAGTGAAGACCCGTGATCCCTATGCACCTTTCAATCTTCGGATTCTGCACATAAGACGTGCATCCAACAAGTTAGATCAATACTTTGAATGTATTGGCAAATTGCACCAAGAAAATAATAAGACTAACTCTATATGCAAGGCTAGGAGTAGGCTTTGGGGTTCATTTGTATAAAGCTAATTTTCTCTAAGTAAGAAGAAAATAGGAAGAGTTTTGTCCTACTTTGTAAACATTTGCTTAAATAATATAGGGTCGAATGGAACACGAGGATAGTGCGCACCAAGTGTCCAATCAACCTAACACTTGGATATTACACACCAAGTGGCACTTGGATATTACGCACCAAGTTACTTGGATATGACACACCAAGTCCCCAAAATCCCACCCATGAGCGATATTACACACGCCATGGGGTTTTAGAAAAACTTTAAGTTTGGAAAGAGAGAGAGGAAAATCCTTCAGAGGCTCCATCCTTCAGATGCTCAAAGTGTTCTTTTCCATGAACTCGGCTGATCGATCAGATTACAATACTCTCGAGAGTTTATGCACTTTATCCACAATCTAAGATTAAGTCCTTTTACAAACAATACCATGGTGAGGCTTTTCCTTAGTAGACCCTCTACCTTCTGGATCCACCTGTGCAAATTTATCCTCCAAGCGATGGTACCCAGGTGATGTTTTCCACTAAGTACTAGGCCAAGATAGAGCCCATATGTCTCGTGGTTCCACTGGAAGCTTCTGGATTCTGAAACATGGCAAACTTCATTGATTCCTGGGCGGCCGTGCTCCACCAAATTCCACTTGTTGTCCCGACAACCATTTTGCCCAAAAGAAAACTTAGTTTTATTTTGAAGTGGATTTGAGAAGAAAAGTCCGCTCAAGAGAGCCTTTATACTTAGAAATTTTTCAATCTTTCGAACCCCACAACGGTACTTTATATATATAGCATAGCAAGCAATACTTAGAAAATTTCAAAGTAACCTATTAGGAGGGGGAAAATCCTAAGTTTTATAGAACTATCATGGCATACTAAAAAAATCATCGCACTTGCAAAATATTTCTAAGTAAATCTACCAAAACAATCCTACACATGCATACTACTATTTTGAAGAGTAAAACATGCATAGTATTGAAAACTAGGACAACATATGAACAAGAGGTGTAACTTTCCTTGATCCGAACAACACTCTATGCCACATTACTCCTTGGCACCCTCCGAACAATCTAACAAATCACACACATAGATCAAATCACAAAAAGCACAAAACAATGACACAAAGGTAATATGCATGCATGCAACATGGTAATATAAAAGGATGATTTTTATTTCGACCAAGAACATTATTCAGGGGTTGTTTTATGCCGAGGCTATCATTGGTATCAATTTCCCATAGTTTCAAGTAATTTGGATTATTACTTTATTAAATATGTCCATAAAGGGATCTATTCTTCAAATCTACCACGAGATAGATCTAAAATAGCTAAGAAAGATATTCCAACTCTAAACAGTAGATCTCGTAATTATGAAGCCAATGCAATAAGAATCAACTAAAACGGAGTTAGGTTATTTTTCTAGAATTAAAATACTCCAATCTAGAGTTTAAATCCTACAACAATATTACTATAGTAAAATAGCAATTTTATTGCACATCTGCAATCTTCACAATTTTACTTATCCGACAGTATATTATTTACAATTTTTGGCCAAGTATTCGATTTACTATGAATTTTACAAGATTCAAATGTTTTTTGACTATTAAAACAAATTTTCCAGATTAAACCAACAATCCTCACCACGTGTCGCGATGCTAATGGCCGCGCGGGCGACCGGTGCTTACTAGGTGCGCTGACTCGGCGCAATCTTACTCGTTGATACCCCTTCGTTTAAACGGATCTAATCGCTACCGTTGATCTATGATCCAACAGACAAGAACAGAAGTGACTCACCTGGCGGTGGCAGTGACTTGACGATGATGGTGAACGGCGACGATATTCCCAGGTGGTGGTGCTTGGTGATGATCTGGCGACTTCTCGAGGCGGCGAAGTAGATGACAATGTAGCTCTCTTTCTTGCGGTCCCACTGGTTCCCTCTTCGGGTCATTTCTCTTCCTGGAATGGCGACGATGGACGAACGGAGGCGGACGGTGGCGTTGCAGCCCCGACATTTTCGTGTGCTTTCCCCCGCATTCTATTAAGAGGGGAAATGGGTCAGGGCGGCATGAAAAACCTAGAGAGATAGAGGAGAGGGAGAAAAGTAAAGGAAGAGGCCTCGGAACCTTGGGTTTTGATCTCAAGAGCGTGCAGCTTTGGCGAGATCGAATCGATCTAGAAGGCGGAAGCCCGGTGGCGGTATGGCATAATAGGGTTAGGGTTTTGGGAAGCGGGGGTGTGGGGTTTATAAAGGCGAGGAAGGCTTGGCGTGTGTGTGTGTGGGGGGGGGGGGGGGGGGGGGGGTGGCACGGGAACAGTCCTGATTTGGCCTGGATTCAGTTCCTCGCGGTGGGGGTGTCGGGTTCGGGCTGGCGGCATGCTGTGCTGGCGCGGGCGCTGCGGCTGCTTCTAGGCCGGCCCAGCTGGTGGCTGGCACGCACGCGATAGTTTAGGCCGCGGGCTGGCTCTGGCTGGCCCGCTTAGGTAGTTTAGCTTAGTTATTTTTCTTTCTTTTTGTTATTTTCTATTTGGCAAAAAAATTTCTTTAATAACTTTTGCATTCATTAACTAAAATTAAGGTATTAGGTCTCTAAAATTTGTAAAAGGGAGGAGGTCATCATAGGATCATAAAGATAAACTTTTGCAAAGGTTTAGAAGGTTAGGTTTTGTAAGAAACCTTTCTTGTCCTCATAGGCTTATCTAGGGTAACAAAATAGGGTTTAAAGAATGGGTTTTTGATGCAACTAAACATGTGATGCCATGATGTAAGATGAACGCATCATTCTAGCAATATCTTAAATTTAAAAATTTGGGATGTTACAAGATCACACCATTTATCCACAAAAACTTGTTCCATCGTAGATCTGTTCGCTAGTTGCGTTGACTGCTGATGTCATGCAAACCGCCATGTGAAAACACCATTAATGCCTAGTTGCCATCGCTAATAGTCATAGAAACCGTGGTAGAAGCCTGGCCCAGCCAAGGTCTGTTAATTATTAAGTGGGTCGGCCCATGAGGAGAGCCCAATAAAATTACAACCCTTTACTGTTTTGTCCTGTACTGTTTAAATTGGATACATTAATGCAGCCAGCCGTGGCCCACGAACTCTCGGACCCGATACTATTTTGGCTTATAGAATGCCCACATTGGTCGAATACTGTGCGGCCCGTTAGTAGCCTACGTCAAGTCGACCCGATACTATTAAGCCGACAGTCTGCCCGTCACTATTCTCCCAGCTCGTACTGGGTTGCCTACTAACGACATATCTTTCAGAAGGTCCGTTACTATTCTGGCCTTTTACTGTTCTGGTCATCAAATATTCAGGCCCACAAACGGCCTATTACTGTTCTGGCCTAGTACCAGGCCTGGTAATTTTTTTACCTGTTATTGTTCTTGTCTTGTAATTTTATTGGCCTGTTACTGTTCTAGCTCATTACTATTCTGGCCCTTTACTGTTCTGATCTAGTACTGTTGCAGTCCTTTACTATTTTGGCATGCTACTGTTCTGCCATGTTACTGTTGTGGCCTATTACTGTTGTGCTTTGTTACTGTTCTGGCCTGTTACTGCTTTGGCCCGTTACTGTTCTGGTCTGTTACTATGTTGGCTTGCTGCTGTTCTGGCCTGCTAGTGTTCTGACCTGTTACTGTTATGGCATGTTATTGTTCTAGCCTATTTCTGTTACTACTTGTCACCTATGGGTATGCCCATTATGTTTACGAACTTCTACAGTTTCGGAATTTCTGAAGCCCATGCCAATATCATATAAGGTGTATAATTAGTGAGCATCTTTTACTGTTCATGGTTGGCCCAATGCAAAACGGGCCAATAACAAAGCCCGATATTGTTCCCTAATCGACTTGGCTGGTGCAGTTATGGTACCGCCTACCGCCATGCGTGGACGGCTCCAACTAAATGCCTACATATCCTATGCGAGTTATCTAGATATTACATCAGCTGCAAACTTCTTAAAATTATTACATATTATCAACTAAACGGAAAGAAAATTCGGCATTTCAGTTTACAATCGAGTTGATAGCAGAGTCCTCAATTTGCTTTCTCAATCTATCACCTGCATCTCCCTTTGAGTGTGGCAGCTACATTGGAGGAGACATGATCTTGCAAGCCCCTCTTTGGTGGCGATAACAATAATTGCAGTCTGAAACTAAGTAATAACAAGTTAATACATCAAACAAGACAAACTACTCGTTTGATTGATACGACAAGAGCTGTGAACCGGAGTTTACAACTGGTCAATGGTTCAATTATTGACCAACACGTCAAACAAACATGACAAGCAAGCACACATTAAACAAGTGTGCTTACTGTGAGAGCAATAAAAAAAGTGTGTGTGTGTGTCTTAGAATTGCAGCAAATATAAACTAGCTAGGTCATTTCAACAAATATATATGGAAGCAGTTGTATACCCTAGAAAGCAAGAGATGTTGGGTGACTCCGAATTTACGCTGAGCTACACAATGACATGCAGTTATTGTCGTAGCTAAAAATGAACCAGATAGAAATTATAATCACATCATACAAGAACTTGTAGAGCAGGAATGAAAACCACGAATGAACTATATATATAGTAGAGGATAGTTATGTCGTTTCTTAGGACGAACCAGAACCAGATACGAGATATAATGGCGTCGCTTGTGAACCTGTAGAACAGGAAAAACAATCATTAAACAAGTGTGCCTACAATGAAATGAGCAATCAAACAAAGTTGAAACAGCATGTGGGCCCCCATGCGTGGTTTTGGAAATTAATAATAATCTTTATGGACTAATGTGTGTATTAAATTGTACTTGTAGGAATTGTCCATTGGCATCTCTTGGAGAAAGTGTTGGCTTCAAGGTCGGTGAAATGAAGAAGATGATGCGTTGTGTAAGCTCAAAATGCGCCATCTCTAGAAGATCTCTTGTTTGATGCTTGCCATCCTCGGTGATCATGGATCGATGAAGACAAGGTTGAAGTATGCTCAAGGCAAAGGTATCCTTGATAGGTTTTCCATTTTTCCGATCTCGTGTTGGTAGTTGAGAGACCGGGTTTAGGATATATAGCCGTACTATCAGGAGGGGCTCTCGAGTGAGTATCTCGATCATATCGTTTGGAGAGAGCTCAAACCTTTGCATACTTGCATCATCATATTTGGTTGTTATTTGGTCTTATCCATGTGAGGATATAGAGCTTGTGGAAATCTTCATAACAAACTCTTGTTCAAACCGGATCTTCCTTTTATATCTTGTTGCGATTTTGATCTTTGAGGTTTTCTGGATACTCACCGAGTGAGGTATCTCACATTATTATACTTGATACTTTGTCACTTGGTGATATCCAATATTTCCACCTTTTATTGGGTAGCTCTTGTCATCCTCTTTCCAATTAGATTTCGGTCAATCGGAGTTACCAATCAAAAGTTATCGTTGTTTGAGTATTTGCCTCTTCTTTGATTTAAAAAGAAAAATTAAAGGGTTTCCGTTTTTATTGGGCCAGGCGGTACTACCACAGGTAGTATCGGCCGCACCTGAGCAGCAGCCTCTCCCCTCTGCTTGGCCCAGTAGTTTTGATCGGTACTACCGGCCTAGAGCGGCACAACCGCCCGGGCGGGCCGGTAGTACCGGTCGCCCCAACAACAGCCTGCCCAGCTCCCAGCCGCTGCCAGCCCAACTCCCAGTCCCTTCCCTGCTCGCTTCCGCTCAGCACCCCACCGCGCATCACTCGTTTCCCGCGCCACTGCTGCTCGCTTGCCGCTCGCTTGCCGCTTGCTCGCTGTGGGCCGCATTGGCCAGCCAAGATCACCCGGTACCTGCACCGCCGGGCTTAGCAGGCCGCCCAACTGATACATTGCAAATGTATCTATAATTTTTGATGTTCTATGCTTGGTTTTACCTACTTTATTACGTTTTGTCCACACTTTGGAGTACTTTTCATATGATTTCTTGTACTAACCTATTAACAAGAGCCACAGTGCCAGCTGCCTGTTTTCTGCTATTTTTGGTTTGAGGAAGGCAGAAAATGAATATTCTCGGAATTGGACGGGACAAAAGCCAAAGTTATTATTTTACTGGGGGACACTTGGAGCCAGAATACGAGACGAAGAAGGGCCAGAGGGTGGCCACACCACCTGGCCACACGGCCAGGACAGGCCCGCACCAGGGGGTGCTGTGGCCTGATACATTGCAAATGTATCTATAATTTTTGATGTTCCATGCTTGGTTTATCTACTTTCTTGTGTTTTGTCCACACTTTGGAGTACTTTTCATATGATTTCTTGGACTAACCTATTAACAAGAGCCACAGTGTCAGCTACCTGTTTTCTGCTGTTTTTGGTTCCAGGAAAGTCAGAAAATGAATATTCTCGGAATTGGACGGGACAAAAGCCAAAGTGCCTATTTTTCCGGAAGACATCTGGAGCCAGAATACGAGACGGATAAGGGCTGGGGGCCGGCCGCACCACCTGGCCGCGTGGCCAGGTCTGGCCCGCGCCAGGGGGTGGTTTGGCCGACCCCAGCACCCCCTCGGCCTCTCCTTCCACCTATATATTTCCCTCGGGACCAAAACCCTAAGTACCCGATCAAAAAAATCCACGAAAGAGTCTGTAGCCGCCATCAGCTCCATCCCTAGATCTGGAGGGATCTGAAGCTCTTCCCGGCACCCTGCCGGAGAGGGGAATTCACCCTGGAGGCCTTCTTCATCATCATGCAAGACTCCGGTGTGATGCATGAGTAGTTCATCTCTGGACTACGGGTCCATGTAGTAGCTAGATGGCTGGTTCTCCTCCTTTGTGCTTTCATGTCTAGATCTTGTGAGCTCCGTTCATGATCAAGATCATCTATTTGTAATTCTGCATGTTGTGTTTGCGGGGATCCGATGGATATTGAGATGCTATTTCAGATTGATTATTGATTCTATCATGTCTTTGTTATTTGTGATCTTGCATGCTTTCCATTGTTAGTAGCTATCTTGGCCAAATAGATGCTAGCAAATCCAAGGGTTAGTATTTATGCTCGATAGTGGGTTCATGCCTCTGGTAATTTGGGGAGGTGATAGAAAGCTCTAAGGTACTAGATGTGCTGTTGCTACTAGGGATAAAACAACAATCCTTTGTTCATAGAACAATCGTATTGTTTTCTTTACACGCAATTCGTAAAGCAATAATCTGTTGCTTGCAACTGAATACTGGAGGGGGTTCGGATGATAACCTGAAGGTGGATTATTAGTCATAGATGCAGTTGGATGGCAGTCTATGTATAATGTTGTAATGCCCAATCAAGTTCCAAAGGAGTCAAGATGATTAGTATATGCATGTATTGCTTTCTCGATGTTTGTCAATTGCCCCGCTGTAATTTGTTCACCCAACATGTTATCTATCTTAAGGAGAGCCACCTCTAGTGAACTATGGACCCTGGTCCTTTCTTTTACATAAAATCTATAAACTGTTTACTACTTTGTGTTTATTTTCTGCAAACTATTACTTCCTTCCATTCGATACGTTTAATCCTTTGTTTTCAGCAAAACCGGTGAGATTGACAACCTCATCGCAAGTTGGGGACAGAGTTCCGTGGTTGTGTTGTGCAGGTCTCCACGTTGCTGCTGGCACCGGTAGTGCGCCCTGCCAAAGCTCAACTAGCAACACCTTTGGGGTGTTTCCTTGCTCCTACTGGATTGATAACCATGGTTTCCTAACTGAGGGAAACTTACTGCTATGCTCATCACACCTTCCTCTTGGGGTTCCCCAACAAGCTCGTTAATACATGATTCAACAAGTATTTTTCTGGCGCCGTTGCCGGGGAGACAAGGAGATCTTCACAAGGGGAGTCCCTCATAACCAATCTCTTTACTTTGTTATTTTTGTTTTGCTTAGTTTCTTTTTTCTTTGTTTGCTTGTTTCTTTATCAAAAACACAAAAAAATTAGTTTTACAAGTTTGCTTTGTTTATCAAAACCACAAAAAAATGACTACTCTTGAAAACACTAAGTTGTGTGACTTCACTAGCACCAACAACAATGATTTTATGCGCACACCTATTGCTCCACCTATGCCTGAAGCTACTTTCTTTGAGATAAAACTTGCTTTACTCAATCTTGTTATGAGAGAACAATTTTCTGGTATTGGTAATGAAGATGCTGCTGCCCATCTAAATAACTTTGTTGAACTTTGTGAGATGCAAAAGCATAGGGATATAGATGGTGATATTATTAAGCTGAAATTGTTTCCTTTCTCTTTGAGAGGAAAAGCTAAAGAATGGTTGAATTCCTTAACTAGGAGTAGTATTGATTCTTGGACTAAGTGCAAAGATGCTTTCATTGGAAAATACTATCCTCCTGCTAAGATTATATGTATGAGAAGTGAAATAATGAAGTTTAAACAATCTGATAATGAACATGTTGCTCAAGCTTGGGAAAGAATGAAATCTTTGGTAAAGAATTGTCCCACTCATGGACTGACTGCTTGGATGATCATCCAAACTTTTTATGCAGGATTGAACTACACTTCAAGGAACCTATTGGATTCTGCTGCTAGAGGTACCTTTATGACCTTCACTTTGGGTGCTGCAACAAAGCTTCTGGATAATATGATGGTTAACTACTCTGAATGGCATACTGAAAGAGCTCCACAAGGTAAGAAGGTAAATTCTGTTGATGAAACCTCCTCCTTGAGTGATAATATTGATGTTATTATGTCTATGCTTGTTAATGGGAAAGCCCATATTGATCCAAATAATGTTCCTTTAGCTTACTTGGTTGCTCAAGAAGATCAAGTTGATGTGAACTTCATAAGAAATAAATTTATTGGCAATAATGCTTGTAGGGATAATTTTGGTAACAACAATTATAAGCCATATCCTCCCAACAATGGTAATGCTTATGGAAATTCCTACAACAACAATAGGAGTGCTCCCTCTGAACTTGAAGTTATGCTTAAAGATTTTATTAGTAAACAAACTTATTTCAATAAAACTATTGAGAAAAAACTCTCTAATGCTGAAAGAAATATAGCATCTTTGGCTGAAGCTCAATCTTCTTTGAATAAAATGGCTGCTAAACCTGAAACTAATGATAATCCCTTTGCAGCTACTAATGCTATACAAGTTAGAATTGATGAAAATGTTAGACTATTAGCTAAATTACATGCTAAGTGGGAAAGAGAAGATGAAATTGCTAGAAACATTAGTGTTTCTACTATCACCACCACTAGTGTTGAGGCTAGTAATAGTTCTACCACCTTAGATGATAATTATGATTTTGATCTTGATGGTTGCAACATCTCTAAAGTTATTAAGTTCCTACAAAAGCTTGCTAAAAGTCCTAATGCTAGTGCTATGAACATGGCCTTTACAAAACACATTACTGATGCTCTCATAAAGATTAAAGAAGAAAAGATGAAACATAAAGCTTCTATTCCTATAAAACAAGAAGATGGTTGGGAACCCATCATTAATATGAAAGTGAATGACTTTGATTTTAAAGATTTATGTGATCTTGATAGTAGTATTTCTAGTATGCCTAGAAGGATTTATGATATGCTTGATTTGCCACCACTTAAAGATTGTTATTTGAATGTCCCACTTGATGATAATGCTAAAAAGAAACTCATGGGGAGTCTTAGTGATGTTCTTATTATGGTTAACAATGTCTATGTCCTCGTTGATTTCTATGTTTTGGATGTTGAATGCAATGCTTCTTGTCCTATTACTTTCGGAAGACCTTTTCTTAGAACTGTTGGTGCCATTATTGATATGAAAGAATGCACCATTAAATATCAACTCCCACTCAAGAAAGGTATAGAACACTTCCCTAAGAAGAGAGAGAAGATTTCTTTTGCCTCTCCTATGAATTTGTTTTTTGGTTTTTTGCTTTTTCATTTGAGAACACTTGATTCTTTTTCTTGCTTCTTATGCCTAACTTAAAGGCGTTAAAGAAAAGTACTTATTGGGAGATAACCCAAAAGTTTTAGATGAGTCTTGGAAGTTATTATTTCAGTAATAACCGCTCCTTATCCTTTTATTTGATTTTTGTGCCAAGAGTAACCTCTAATGAGAGAGAAGTAATGATTGGGAAAGTTGCTGTCCCGAAACAGATTTTTGTGCTTCACCGTAAAAATTCGTATAAAATCTCTGAACGTCCTTTTGAGGCGTGCATTTTTGTGATTCTGCCCCAGGTTGTTATCTAACTTTTGTTAGTTCAACACTTTTTGATTTGAGCAACAGAAGGTCTTCTAAAAACATCGTCTTTACCTGCTGGTCTGTTTTGATAGATTTCTGGCATTTTCTGCATTTGCTTCTTGTTGGTTCCTTTTTGAGTTATTTTGGGGAATTGAGCTTTTTGAGGGAAGTGCTACAGTATATAGTGTTCTAATGGAAGTTTATTTGGTGTTAGAACTGAACCTTAAGACTTATTATCTTGAGTGCACTAATGTTGCAAATAAAGATTGTGTGAAGTTTTGTATGAAGGAAAAATTTCAGGTGTATGGAAGGAATGAGTAATGAGATGAAGGATGGACTAAAGCTCAATCTTGGGGATGCCACGCGTGTCACCCCAAGAATATCCAAGAAGTACAAGCGCCAAAGCTTGGGGATGCCCAAGGCATCCCCTTCTTCATCAATAAAAATCCCAGGTTTCTTCCAAACGCTTCATTTTTATTGTTTCATGCACAGTTGTGTTGTTCTTGGAGCGTCTTCTTTTTCGTTTTTGTTTTGGTTTTTAGTTTGCCTGGTTTTATTAGTTTTCTGAATAAATTGGTTGGATCCCCTCTTTCATACATTGGTTTTCAAATAGTTTGGTTTGGTTTGGAAAAGAGTAGGAAAGTTCATGCTTATGTGGTAAAAAGAGCTTGTTTTTGACTGTGGCCTATCCTTTGTCATGCCATGCTTGATATTGTTTTGGCTTTATGCTTAGTATTCTTTGTTGTAGCATGACTTGTTATAAACAATTGAGATTGCTTAATTTGCCTTGGATGAATAATGCGTTGTTTTAGCATATTAAAGCATAGTATAGTGGTATTCTCCTTTGATGTTTTATTTGGGTTGACTTAGCGCATGCTCACACCATGTTATGACTATCCAAAGTCACCATAGCCTTTATGATCCTTTAGTTTTCAACTTGTAGTATCACTTTATGCTTTGATCAATGATGTTTTGTCGCTCTGCATGATTATGGCCATTATTGCTCTCTTAGTTTGTCGCTCCCAGTCTTTTGCTAGCCTCCACAACAAAGTATGAGTTCCACTCATGCATACAACTCCCTAAACCAAGTTATTCCAAAGAGTCCACCATACCTACCTACTAGCTTATGCTATTCCAAGTATATTCATGCTTTTGTTTACCTTCCAAATTAAACTTGTTATGAGAAAACTAGTGATTAAAGCTCTCACGAACTTGATGGCACACTTTACTTTACTTGCCCTTAATAAACTTGATCCATTGTGTCGTCTATGTTGTATATGCTTGCACTTATTTGTTGGGAATTAGCAGAACCATGCTGTCATGGGGAACGCTTTCAACATTGCACTTGGAACTTGTACCTAGTTGATATCATGCTCTTTTGTATATGGATGTCGTCGGTGTGAAATGAAAGGGGAGCTTGTAAGTCTATGGAGTTATGTATATGTGTTAGAGAAACGCCTGGGCCGGTTGTCTAATCCATGCTGGCATGGTGGAAACCTGCAGCGTCACCATAATGAGCTGTCTATGAAGCATTCTTGTTATAAAAAAAGAGTCCTATATTGAGAAAAAAATAGAAAATAAAAAAAGAGATACTATGAAAAGAGGAAAGAGAAAAAAGGGCACCACATTCCCATGGTAAATAAGAAGAATGCTGAGATGCTCATTGTCTGCTTGCCTTGTCATTTTGATATGGGGATTCTTCCGTATCATCGGGCAAGGGGTACCCCGTTGGTGGTTCTTTATGATACACATGTACTTACGATGACAAGAACTTACCGGTGACTAAACTTGAGTAGCATGAGGAGCGGCCCTCGTATACAAGGGACATGAGATTTCTGACTTATACTTCATCAAGCATGTACACCATAGTTTGTTCACTTTAACCTTAATCACTTCAAGATGCTTATGATAGGGGCAATGAGAGCTGAAATCTATGAGTACCATAATTTTTGGAAGCTCTTTATGGAACTTTAATCCCTACTTCCTTTTACAAAGGCTTTTCTTCCACCATTACATTGAGTCTCCACCTTCTATCTTTATGCACCTACTTTGAGAGCATAGTGGCCATTCTTAGTTCTATGTGCATTATCCCAAGACTAGTTGATTGATGCATACTTTGATATTGCTTGTTTTCAACTATTGTATCTAGTCACTCTTATGAACTTTGAAGGTGTCCTATGCATTTATATTTGCTACTCTATTGAGGGACAAGCTGAATACTATTATGCTATGTTTTCTTTATGTGAAACAAACAAACGTCTTACAAAGCATTGTCATTCATGAATCTTTTGTTTGTGCCTTTTCATGTTGCATCATAGTTTCTTTGTTTATTGCTAGAACTTTGTCTTTCATGTTATGATTGAAGTACTATGATCCCAGCTTTGAATGTTTTACAAATACTTTGATCATGTCTTTGATGGTGCATGTCACCTCAAAAATTATTCTTTCTTTTTTATCACTTGCCTACTCGAGGACGAGCAGGAGTTAAGCTTGGGGATGTTGATACATTGCAAATGTATCTATAATTTTTGATGTTCCATGCTTGGTTTTATCTACTTTCTTGTGTTTTGTCCACACTTTGGAGTACTTTTCATATGATTTCCTGGGCTAACCTATTAACAAGAGCCAAAGTGCCAACTGCCTATTTTCTACTGTTTTTGGTTCTAGGAAAGTCAGAAAATGAATATTCTCGGAATTGGACGGGACAAAAGCCAAAGTGCCTATTTTTCCGGAAGACATCTGGAGCCAGAATACGAGACGGAGAAGGGCTGGGGGTCGGCCACACCACCTGGCCACGCGGCCAGGCTTGGCCCGTGCCAGGGGGTGGTCTGGCCGACCCCACCACCCCCTCGGCCTCTCCTTCCGCCTATATATTGCCCTCGGGACCAAAACCCTAACTACCCGATCAAAAAAATCCACAAAAGAGTTTGTAGCCGCCGTCATCTCCATCCCTAGATCGGGAGGGATCTGAAGCTCTTCCCGGCACCCTGCCGGAGAGGGGAATTCACCCTGGAGGCCTTCATCATCATCATGCAAGCCTCCGGTGTGATGCGTGAGTAGTTCATCTCTGGACTACGGGTCCATGTAGTAGCTAGATGGCTGGTTCTCCTCCTTTGTGTTTTCAAGTTGACATGGGTATACCCTACAGGTACTCGAGCTTGGTATGTACGGTCTAAATACGTAAAGGCCCACAGTGTCGCCTAGGCCCAAATGAAGGACTCGAGTAACCTACGGACTCTCGATTGCTTGAAGAACAAGAAGAAGCTAAAGATAGAAAGTTTGAAGGGGAAAACCCTAACTTGTAACCGACTCGACCTGCTACCCGAGACCTAGCCTACCTATATAAAGGCTAGGAGGGGGCGGCGAAGAGGACACACGCAACCCTAGTTTCCACAACCCTCGCCAGATTGCATCTGCGCACCATTGTAATCTTCGATTCCTTCGATAATTCCATGAGCAGACAAACAGGAGTAGGGACCTCTACGAGGCCTGAACCTGGGTAAATCTTTGTCCCCTGTGTGCTTGTTTGCTAGCCGATAGATGTCTCCAGCGCTCCCTCCTTCTCCAAAACCCAAGTCCATAACAATGGGCATTGATGAGTTAAACCCTCGTCAATTGGCGCCGTCTGTGGGAATTGGGAGTGCTGATGTTGTGGCTTCTTCGGCCCCATCAACCGTGATCTACAATTCCGCAACAGCGGAGATCCGCCAGCTCTTCGGCACGTTCGACTTCACCGTCCACACGCCGACCACTCGCCCAGCCTTCGAGTCCGTGGGCGACGGAATCAGCCTGGCAATAGGGAGCTTCCGCTTCCAAGTTAGTCAGATGGGCACGCTTTGCATGCCTGACCAACCGACGGCACCGTCGATTGCCCCAGCATCAGGGTTCCCTCCATCGATCGGCACCCTCAGTGAGCTCAACGCCCCGACAACAGTCGAGAACACGGTCAGCGACAACAGTCGCGACTCCGATCTGAACAATCTGGCCACTGAAGATGGAACCTACGGTTCCAGATCTGAGAGTTGTGGAAGCATCAGCTTCCCCAATCACTTCATGTGCACCGTCATCAACGCAGGCGATACCTCTACCAATCACGACAACGGTGGCAATCGCGGTAACAAAACCGACCCGCCCAACCGCGACAATGGTGGCAATGGCGGCAACGGCGGCAACGGTGGCAATCGCACCCCCGTTGACAATGGAGGAGCAGTCGAACCTCCAACCATATTAAACGAGTAAACCGGCGAACGCGTCGTGATCAGGCTCAACGAGCAAGAATGGGCTCGTTGCCGCGAGGCCCTATGAGGCGCTCCTCTACCCTTCGGATCCCCGCAAGAACTGCTGATGGGCTATCACTGGCTCCTGAAGGAAAAAATTCAAGCGCCAAGTACAAACAATCACGCAACTCGAGGTGCGCAAAAGGCAGTAGACGAGTCGAGCCTTCGTCGTGCTGGGCTCTCCTCCCACGGAGGATCCTCCTCAAAGGGCGACAAGTACCTCGCCAAGAAGAGGCAATCTCGGATGGTCCATCTCACCGAGCAAGAAAGCATAGAAGCTGCAAAGGTCCTCGACTTCAGCTCTATGACAGTCAACACACGGGGCAACGTGGTCCCCAAGACACCGCAGGCTGCGGTGACAGCGGCCACCATGTACCTCCTTAACAACCACCCGCCGGCTGGAGATCCCCGAGCTGGGTTGCTGAAAGCCCCAAACCATCGACCACCTGATGGAAATCACGAATCGGTGGGCTGATGGAGAAGATTCAGTGAAGAATTGCGTTCACTCCGACGAGGACGCGGAACTCGAGTGGAGACGCGATCGCCGAGGCAAACGCCGCATGCGTATCTACGACGATCGCGACGATGTCAACATGGTCGCAGCCGGCTAAGCCGACAGACACGACGATAACCGCAACAGCGGATACCATAGCGGTGGATACCGCGACTCCGGGAAAACCACGCAAGTGTGGCAACACCGCAATCGCCATGAGGCACCCGCGACATCCATTGAGGACAAACTGTCCGGGCCATGTATGGTACACTTCTACATCGACAAGCATGATGGCAAGAAGAAGTCTAGCCACCTCCTCAAAGATTGCCGCGAGTTCCTCAAGCTACATGAGGGATTGGTTCGGATGAATCGCAACGCAGTCGAAAGAGGCTACGGAGCCGCACCAGGCGCCGTGGCGCACGGCGCTCCGCCACCACCACCTGTGCCACCCCCGAATGCAGCTGCGCCGGACCAGCACCACGGAGGCGAACCGTACCCACGAGCCATGGGCACCATGATGATCCAAAAGGGACGCCCCTCGAATCGGGTGCAGAAGGCCATCACTCGCCAAGTCAACTTGGCCACACACTCGCCACCGTCTACTACTGAGTACCTCAGCGGAAGCGAGTCCTGCATCACCTTCGACAAACGCGATCATCCGCCTCAAGTACCCCGCCTAGGCCATTGCCCCCTCGTACTCGAGGCGCAAATCGGAGGTTTCGACATGATCCGCGTCTTCATGGATGGCGGGAGCGGCATTAACCTTATATTCGCGAGTACCTTGCGAGCAATGAGGATCCCTCTAACTTGCCTAGAGGCCTCGGACACAACATTCCACGGCATCGTCCCAGGGAAAGGCGTATACCCCCTGGGCAAAATCAACCTCGACGTCATCTTTGGCACGCCGAAGAACTTCCGGCGCGAGCGCATCGACTTTGAGGTCGTCGACTGGCCCTCATAGTACCACTGCATCCTCGGGCGCGTCGTGTTCGCTAGGTTCATGGCAGTGCCACACTACGCCTACCTGCAGATGAAAATGCCAGGTCCCAACGGTGTCATCACGATCAACGGGAGCTTCTAGAGATCTGACAGTTGTGACAGGGAATTTAACAGAATTTCCCAGTCGTTCGACATGCAGGAGGAACTCGCGAGACTAAAAGAGTCGACAGACAATAGTCTACCTCCCCTGAGCCGGCCAAGTTCACCTAATCTCTCCTTCGACTCATCAGTGCACACAAAGAAAGTGCAGGTCCACCCATCGGATCCCGCCAAGACGGCCCTCATCGCCAACAACTTGAGTCCCGCATAGGAACTCGCGCTCGTCGAATTCCTCCGTGAGCACTGGGAAATTTTTGCCTGGTGTCCTGCGGACATGCCAGGAGTTCCCAGGGAATTCGCCGAGCACGCACTCAATGTCAACCTCGACGCAAGGCCATTCAAGCAAACAATTCGGCGATTTTCCAAGCCACGAGCACAGGCAGTTGGAATGGAGATCAACAGACTCCTCGACGCCAAGTTCATACGCGAGATCAAGGAAAGCACTTGGCTTGCCAACACGGTGCTGGTACCAAAAAAGGACACGGATAGCCTGCAGATGTGCGTGGACTTCACCTCTCTGAATAAGCACTTCCCAAAGGATCACTTCCCGTTGCCGCGCATCGACCAGATCATCGACTCCACCGCGAGATGCGAGCGCCTCTGCTTCCTCGATGCCTACTCAGGCTATAATCGGATTCGAATGAAGGAGGAAGACCAAGAGAAAACAGCGTTTACAACGCCCTTTGGTGTGTTCTGTTACAACACAATGCCCTTCGGGCTAAAGAACGCAGGAGCCACCTATCAACGGTGCATGCAGGCTTGCCTCAAAGAACAACTGGGTCGCAACATTCAAGTCTATGTCGATGACATCGTAATCAAGACCAAGGAGGAAGCCTCCCTAATCGACAATTTGCGCGAACCCTTCGCCAACCTTGACCGCTACCGGATCAAGCTCAATCCGGACAAATGCGCCTTCAGCGTGCCATCTGGGCAACTACTCGGGTACCTCATCTCCGCGAGGGGAATCGAGGCAAACCCGAAGAAAATAAAAGCCATACTGGCCATGGAGAAGCCGAAAAACATAAGGGGTGTTCAGCAGCTGGCTGGGCGAATTGCGTCCCTCAGTCGATTCATCAGTCGGATGGGTGAAAAGGCGCTGCCCTTCTACCAGCTCCTCCGCAAAGCTGAAAAATTCGAGTGGACCAATGAAGCGCAAGAAGCATCTGAAGACCTCAAGCACCTGCTATCCACTTCGCCAGTACTGGTGACTCCCCAAGAAAGGGAACCACTGTTGCTATATATCTCCGCCACCAACCAGGTGGTCAGCACAGTGCTCATCATCGAGCGAGCCGAGGAAAACAAGGTCCACGGGGTACAACGCCCAGTATACTACCTCAGCGAGGTCCTCACGCCAACAAAACAGCAGTACCCGCACTACCAGAAGCTCGCGTACGGTGTCTTCATGACCACTCGGCGACTGCGCCATTACTTCCAGGAACACCCAATGGTGGTGGTCAACGACGCCCCGTTGGGGCATATCCTCAACAACCCCGACGCCACGGGACGAGTCACGCTTTGGGGAATAGAATTGTCTCCACGAGACATCACATACGAAAAGCGCGACGCAATCAAGTCACAAGTTCTCCCTGACTTCCTCGTGCACTGGATGGAGAACCAGCTCCCAGACAAACCAGATATGTCCTACCTCTGGACAATGCACTTCGATGGGTCCAAACGGAAGGACGGAGCAGGTGCAGGTGTCATACTGACATCACCTCAAGGGGACACGCTGAAGTATATCCTGCGAATGCAGTTCATAGCCTCTAACAACGAGGCTGAATACGAGGCCCTGTTACATGGGATGAGGATGGCAAAAGCCTGCGGCGCCAAGAGGCTCATCATATACGGCGACTCCAAGTTGGTCGTCAACCAAACAATGCATGAGTGAGACGCACTGAACGACAACATGATCGCATACCATGACCTCTACGACACACTCGAAGGAGACTTCGACGGTTGCAAGCTGCGTCATGTAGGTCGCGAAAGCAACGAAGAGGCAGACGCACTCGCCAACATAGGCTCTACCTGTGCCCCCATACCACCAGGGGTATTTCTCGAGCGCATCTGCGAACGCTCCATCAAGCCAAAGGCCACAGAGAAGAAAACAAGCGCAGCAACGGACTCGGGGGCTACGCCGCCCAATGAGTCAATGGCACTCGATGACTTGGAGCTGGACACAGGACTCGAGGGGCCAATGAGCGTCATGATTATTGAGCAATCCTGGACGCAACCGTACACCACGTACCTACTCAGCAAAAGGCGACCGGACGATCCGACTGATGCACGGCACATCGCGTGATGATCCAAGGCATTCGCTGTTATCAACGGCGAACTGTATAAACGTAGCATCACAGGAGTACTCCAACGATGCGTCTCCACGGCTGATGGAAGAGCTGTTCTCCTCGACATCCATGAAGGGACCCGCGGGCACCACACCGGCAGTCGCGCCCTTGTCGCCAAAGCTCTACGAGCTGGATTCTATTGGCCTACGGCCATGCGCGATGCCAAAGACATCGTCCAAAAATGCAACGCTTGCCAACAATTCGCGGACAAGCCGCACGCACCTGGCGCAGAGCTCCGGCCAATTCCATTGGCCTAGCCCTTCGCGCAATGGGGACTCGACATGGTATGCAAACTCCCAAGGCCCTCACGAGGAGGCTACATTTACCTCTTGGTCGCAGTCGACAAATTCACCAAGTGGATTGAGGCCATGCCAGTGACCAGCCAATCAGGACACAACGCAGTTAAGTTCTTCGAATCCATTGTCTACCGCTTCGGAGTACCGCAGAGCATCATCACCGACAATGGGACGAACTTCACATCCAAAGAGTTCCAAGAATTCTGCGAGAACTTGGGGATCAACATCAGCTACGCCTCGGTAGCGCATCCACATACCAACGGTCAGGTGGAAAAAGCAAACGAGCTCGTCTGCGGCAGCATCAAGAAGCGACTCCTCCGGCCACTCGAACAAGCCGCGGGTTGCTGGCCAGACGAACTACAATCCGTACTCTGGAGCCTACGCACAACTCCAAATAGTGCCACGGGCTACACGCCATTCTTTATGGTACACGGAGCCGAGGCAGTGCTGCCCGCCGAGGTACGGTACAAGGCGCCGCGCGTGGTTGCTTACAGCGAACAAGAGTCATCCCTCGCACTCGAAGACTCCATCAACCTCCTTGACGAAGCAAGAGAAATCAGTGCAGAAAGATCAACGATCTACCATCAGAACCTGCGCAACTACCACAGTAGGAGGCTATGCCCCAGATCCTTCGTCGAAGGCAACTTGGTCCTGCGACTGAAGCAGCAGGGGCATCTCAAGCTCGAGTCCCCCTGGGAAGGACCATATGTGATTACAGAAGTAATCCCAGGTGGCGCCTATCGCCTTCAAGATTTAGAGACAGGAGTCGCATACTCCAACCCCTGGAACGTTGCACAGCTGCGATGCTTCTACCCCTAGTCGCTTTTTACTTTTTACATTGCAAATAAGGCTACTCAGCCAAGGCTACTTAGCCACACATTGTACCTCGCACTGTCCCTCGAATAAATAAAGCTAAGTGACCCAAAACTCTGTGTTCTCCTTTATTTTTTCAATTCATCTACTCGGGGGCTGCGGCACACTATATACATCTGTTCTACGAACCAAAACGCGATATCCTGAGTAGCTGGCACATCAATCGAAACCCTTGACACAACATCAACCCAGCTGCAACGCACCTGACAGGTTGACAAGGGACTGAGATAAGAGCATGGCCAGGCTAACGGAAAGGACTCGCATAGTGCAACGCACTTCATGCTAACAAAGCTCTTTATACATATTCGACAATAAATTATATACAACATTTATATGAATTTTACAACACAAGTACACTTATGTGCATGATACAAACTAAGCTACTACTGCAGCAAGAGAATGCTGGTTTGTTCCTCAAAGAAGTTGACGATCTCTTTTGCTGGGCGATCCACAGCCTGGTAGTGTGGCACCATATTCCAAGCAGAACCTGCTGGTGGCGCAGGCGGCCCAGCCGCAATTGCCGCAACATCTATGTCAGGCATGTGCAGTCGCACCAACGATAGAGCAGCCTTGGCACCAGCCACCAACTGTTGCATCACACACTCGCGAACCGCGGTCAAGTCTTGAAACTTGGTAAGGAGGGCCAGCAGGCTTGATGGAGTAACATCTAGCGGAAACATCATCTGATAAATGTTCTTCAAACATGACTGCGACTTCTTCAGAAAGTGCAGCACTCGCGACGCGCGATCCTGCAGGGTCGCCAGTGCAATCGCACGATCATGATCTACCCAGAACTATCCACTCTCTTGAAGTTGCTCCTGGGTGAGATCATGCATACGGATGGCCATTCTATCCTTCTCATCCTACGGATGACGCGCTGCGACAACTACACGAAGCAGCAACAACAACATAAGTACAACGCACCATCGGGAGTGACTACAAGGGAAAAGATAAGAGCAAGCAAACTAACACTTAAATTGGTTGCCCAGCTGCATCACCTCGCCAAGCAGATACTGCTCTCGGGCGGCGGCTTTCTCCGCCTTTGACTTCCATACATCCGCGTTTCCGCGGAGCACGGGCAACTCACGCTCCAGCTGCTTCACGCGGTCACGCAGTCGCGAAAGCAGCGACAGTTCATCTACCCTGGAGCGCGGCAGTGCCAAAGTATCATCAAGAGGCGGCGAGTCCTGAGTTTCCCTTAAAGGATCACTTGATGAACCCTACCACAAGTCAAGATAGAAACAAATAAGATGACCAAATCAACACAAATGCAAAAGATTCAAAGTGCTTTCAAGACTAGCAAAAGTATCAGCAGATACACTCGCCAGCAGGCATGTTCTTAACAAAGGACATAAACTAGTTAACTATTACAAAGCTACTAAGGAGCAATTGGCTTCTTCGACTTCGACGACTTCGGGGGCTTCATCGAGTCCATGGCAGTGTCAGATGCCACTGACTTTTCGGTAAACCTGATGCCGCATCTTTCGCCGCCTTCTTGGCGCGTTGCAGCTCCTCAGAATACTTCGCAATAGTGTTTATCAGCTGATGCCCATATTTGCCACAGACAGTTGGGAAAGGAGCGAAGACTACCTGCTGGCCGTCCGTGCTAACAGGCATCGCCTTCGACACGGCGACAGGATCAATCTCGACTCCGTGGGCCTGCACCATGGCAAGCGACATGGACGCGCCGGCCGCTCGGAGTGAGTTCTTGAAGCTGGAAGGCACACCCCCGGCGAGTGACTCCACCAGCTCGTCTACATTCTCGACTAGCTCTGCATTGGGCATCAGCTCCTCCTGGAAGCGACTGAGAATGCCCTTTGCCTTGGAGAGCGTATCCTGGATGGCGGCGTTGTGGTCTTTGACTGCTGACAATGCACCCGCTAGAGCATCATCGTGACGAAGGGCCTGCGGGTCGAAGCTCAAACCGCCAGTATCTGTACATAAATCCACACATGGACAAAGCATCAGCGCCAACGGCAAAAAGTCGAGCAGAGAAGGATAACGATATCCACAGCAAAGTACCTGAGAGGGCCTTGGCAATTGAGAAAAGCTGTTCTTCGAACAACTTCTCCCTGGCTGCGAAGGAGGCACGCAGATCCTCTTCACGCCTTCGTGCCTCGTCACACGTCGCGATTGCTTCGTCGCGACTCTTCACAGCCGCGGCGAGTGTCTTCTCCAAGGTGGCGGCATCACGCAAGAGGGCATTATGTTCAGCTAGACAACAAACAAAAATTGACTATCAGTCGACTATATCAAAGGAGAAGAAGAAGCAGAAGAAGAAGAAGAAGTGTAGGACGCTCACTCTCAACCACGCGATGACGCGTCTCCAGCATCGCATGCTGGCTCCCCATCGCAAGCACTTGCTCCGCCAAGTGAGCAGCCTCCTTCACAAGGATCTATCGCAAAAAAAGAGGATCAGCAGAAGCCACCGACTGACATCAAAAAGAAGAAAATCTACACTTACATGATCCTCCAATGACACCAAAGATGTCTGCTGTACCGTCATCCGGGCAATCATTCGATGCTCCCCTGCATGAGGGGAACTGGAAGAGTTGTGCCCGGAGTGGGCCGCCAATGGAGGGGAAGGAGCGCGCTCGACCTCTTTCTTGGCCCTTGAGGTTGCGACTCCTGATTCTTTCAAAAATTGGACGTCGCCAGAAGATGGCGACGCCTCTTGACTGCAAAGACAAAGTCAACATCAAGAACAAGACTAAAATCCAGAGACAAACCAAAAAGGGCAAAAACAGAGAAGCACAAGTAAACTAGAAAACTTACCAATCAAACTTGTCAAAGTCAAAAGTGGCCTCCGCCGACTCTGACGAGGACTCCTTGGGCAATCGCATCTTCTTGCGAGAGGATGGTGCCACGACGCTCATAGGAATGCCAGGGATCGGCAACTCTGCACCAACACCTGCACCTTCCGGAGTCGAAGGAGACGATGCATCGGAATCCTCGCTATGCGAACGCTTGCGAGTATCCGGACTACCGGAATCGAGGGCTTCCTCCTCCACATTAGATGGGACGGTTGACTCCGACTCGTCCTCTTCCAAGGCTTCACGAGGGATAACCTCCTCAGGAAGAGGGGGCATACAAGGTGATACCGCCCAATCCTGCATACAGACAACAAATTCAGCAAAAAGCAAGTAAACAACAGAGAAGCAATCGACAAACTTAGCTACTGCGTAGCACAACTATACCTCGGGAGGAGGATTAGTAGCATCAAATGGAGGAACAACTGGCTCACTGGGGAGCACATCCTTGACGGTGTACTTGGTGACCAGTCGAACCCTCTTGTCCACCTCACTCGCCGACATGCCATCGGCAGACACGCGAGTGGCATCGTCAGCGCCAGCCCACTGAAACATGGGGTGGACTCTGGCCTGCAGGGGCTTGACGCCACGTGCAAATGAGAGCGCAGCCTCCATCCTCTTTGCCTATGCGACTTTTGAGGTTGCAGACGCACTCGTACAGCACATCTGTCTCCGCGGACTCGCCAGTCATAATCACATTCTTCTAGGAGCGCCTCCTCTTGCACGGCGTCGCGGGGTCGAAGGGCGCGAGTCCGAAGTGGTCTCCGTCGGCCTTCTGGTCGCGAATGTAGAACCACTTGTCCCTCCACCCTTGGACGGACGCTGTGAGTTTGATATTGAAATAGGTGGTGGATGGGTCGACGTGAATTCCGCAACCACCTACATCATATACTAAGGAGCCAGAAGAGGATTGGCGCTTCAACTTGAAGATGCGCTTGAAGAGGCCAAAGTGCGGCTCGATTCCGAGCCAGCACTCGCAGAGGGTGATGAAGCAAGAGATATGGAGGATAGAGTTTGGGGACAGCTGATGGAGCTGGAGCCCGTAGAAACAAAGGAGACCCCTAAAAAAGGGTGAAGGGGCAAGGAGAGACCGCGAATGATGAATGCCAAAAACATCACTCGAAAACCTGCGGGAGGAGAAGAAATTGTCTCATCGCCGAGGACACGCGCATCGGCGACTGCGTCGGACAACACTCCATCTTGGCGAAGAAGACGGAGATCCGAGGAATTGATGATGGAGGGTTGCCACGCGCCATTCGGGACACGGGTGCCCGTGCCCTTTTTCTTCCCACCGGCGGTGGTGCTGGTGCCCGCAGCGGCGGAGGCGCCTTTCTTCTTCGCCGCTGCAGCGGTAGCCGCGGAATCAGCCTCCACACCTCCTTTCTTCTTCCCCATTGCGCGACGGCGATGTGATCGAAGGAAGTAGCTCAGAAATGAGCGGAGCTGGTCCAACGTCGTGGAAGAAACGAGCGCAGAGAAAGCAGAGGAGTAGCGGCAATGGCGATGGAAGCAAAGGATGAATGAGAGCAGATGAGAAAATTACCGTCGCAGCACCGCTACTTAACCCCTGGAAGATGCAATCCAACGGCTCAGAAAAACCCTACTGGACACGTGGCAAACATCGCGTTGGACACGTGGAGGAGTGGAAACGCGAACCGTTCCTCCACTGCTCCCATTACGCATGGAAATCGAGGAGACGTAGTTAAAAATAAAAGATTACGCACGCCTAGTCAAATCAAAGTCAGAGAGTGGGCCCCACTGCTCGTCACGTCCCATCAAACTCGCACACGTGGGCAACTGAGGTCATGAAATCATCAGCACTGACGTCATCAAAGCTACGCAGCAGAAGACTTCGACTACTTTAGTCCTTGCTCGAGTCTTCGACTCCACCAAGCACTCGGGGGCTACTCCCATAGGGAGCGCTGGTCGCGCACCCTATGATTTTTCTCTTCTTTTTACAGGAACATGGACAACCACAGGCAAACCCAACCAATCGACTATGGACATGGGTTAATCCCATAGGGAGTGCCGGAAACAAATTCAACTAAAACAAGCTAACAAAAGACGACAGCAGTCGCAAAAGTTCTTTAGTCGGTGCCTAAGTCTTCGACTCAACCAGGCACTCGGGGGCTACTCCCATAGGGAGCGCTGGTCGCGCACCCTATGATTATTTGTACTAAGTGCTGTGTGTTGATAACATCCACACTCGAAGTTTATGGCGACACCGCCTTATTTCCCTATAAAGAGACTGTGTCTCCTAGGTCACCCTCATCGTCTTCACGATGATAAAATTTCGGATGCCGCGCTTACAGCGTGAAGGTAAGACCTGAATAAGGCCTGGCAACACATTTGCTGCGCACTACCAGAAATATATCCGTACCTCCATGTACGATGAATATGCCTTGACGTACGCGTCGAGTGCTCACACCCATATAACTGGAATTCGACTCCTGTAAGACCTCCGTGGCTTGAGTCGAATTACACCAACACTTTTCCGGATTCGAGTCCGGGGACTCGAGTTCGAGTAGATTGCGTTGTTTCACCCTAAGGTGGTTAACTGATACCGATACATCGGATCAATCAGGCACGCACATCAACAATCCCTATGACACAAATAAATGTCTCCAGCGCTCCCTCCTTCTCCAAAACCCAAGTCCATAACAATGGGCATTGATGAGTTAAACCCTCGTCACATGTCTAGCTCTTGTGAGCTCCGTTCATGATCAAGATCATCTATTTGTAATTCTGCATGTAGTGTTTGCGGGGATCCGATGGATATTGAGATGCTATTTCAGATTGATTATTGATTCTATCATGTCTTTATTATTTGTGATCTTGCATGCTTTCCGTTGTTAGTAGCTATCTTGGCCAAGTAGATGCTAGCAACTCCAAGAGTTAGTATGTATGCTCGATAGTGGGTTCATGCCTCTGGTAATCTGGGGAAGTGACAGAAATCTCTAAGGTACTAGATGTGTTGTTGCTACTAGGGAGAAAACAACTATCCTTTGTTCATAGAACAATCATATTGTTTACTTTACACACAATTCGTAAAGCAATAATCTGTTGCTTGCAACTTAATACTGGAGGGGGTTCGGATGATAACCTGAATGTTGATTATTAGTCATAGATGCAGTTGGATGACGATCTATGTATAATGTTGTAATGCCCAATCAAGTTCCAAAGGAGTCAAGATGATTATTATATGCATGTATTGCTTTCTCGATGTTTGTCAATTGCCCCGCTGTAATTTGTTCACCCAGCATGTTATCTATCTTAAGGAGAGCCACCTCTAGTGAACTATGGACCCCGGTCCTTTCTTTTACATACAATCTATAAACTGTTTACTGCTTTGTGTTTACTTTCTGCAAACTATTACTTCCTTCCATTCAATACGTTTAATCCTTTGTTTTCAGCAAAACCGGTGAGATTGACAACCTCATCGCAAGTTGGGGACAGAGTTCAATGGTTGTATTGTGCAGGTCTCCACGTTGCTGCTGGCACTAGTAGTGCGCCCTGCCAAGGCTCAGCTAGCAACACCTTTGGGGTGTTTCCTTGCTCCTACTGGATTGATAACATTGGTTTCATAACTGAGGGAAACTTACTACTGTGCTCATCATACCTTCCTCTTGGGGTTCCCCAACGAGCTCGTTAATACACGAGTCAGCATGGCCAGCCCATGCAACCCCCTCGGCCTCTCCTTCCGCCTATATATTGCCTCTGATACGGAAACCCTAAGTACCCGATCAAAAATCCATGAAAGAGTCTGTAGCCACCGTCATTTCCATCCCTAGATCGGGAGGGATCTGAAGCTCTTCTCGGCACCCTACCGGAGAGGGGAATTCACCCTGGAGGCCTTCTTCATCATCATGCAAGCCTCCGGTGTGATGCGTGAGTAGTTCATCTCTGGACTACGGGTCCATGTAGTAGCTAGATGGCTGGTTCTCCTCCTTTGTGCTATCATGTTTAGATCTTGTGAGCTCCATTCATGATCAAGATCATCTATTTGTAATTCTGCATGTTGTGTTTGCGGGGATCCGATGGATATTGAGATGTTATTTCAGATTGATTATTGATTCTATCATGTCTTTGTTATTTGTGATCTTGCATGCTTTCCGTTGTTAGTAGCTATCTTAGCCAAGTAGATGCTAGCAACTCCAAGAGTTAGTATTTATGCTCGATAGTGGGTTCATGCCTCTGGTAATCTAGGGAAGTGACAGAAATCTCTAAGGTACTAGATGTGCTGTTGCAACTAGGGAGAAAACAACAATCCTTTGTTCATAGAACAATCGTATTGTTTACTTTACACGCAATTCATAAAGCAATAATCTGTTGCTTGCAACTTAATACTGGAGGGGGTTCGGATGATAACCTGAAGGTGGATTATTAGTCATAGATGCGGTAGGATGGCGGTCTATGTATAATGTTGTAATGCCCAATCAAGTCTCAAAGGAGTCAAGATGATTAGTATATGCTTGTATGCTTTCTCGATGTTTGTCAATTGCCCCGCTATAATTTGTTCACCCAGCATGTTATCTATCTTAAGGAGAGCCACCTCTAGTGAACTATGGATCTCGGTCCTTTCTTTTACATTCAATCTACAAACTATTTACTGCTTTATGTTTAGTTTCTACAAACTATTACTCCCTTCCATTCGATACGTTTAATCCTTTGTTTTCAGCTCTAGAATTATTTAGAGTAAAGGAAAACCATGATAGAGAACTTGTGGTGGCATGTTCTCTCAAAACTAAAAACGATGAACTTCTAGTTGCCCATGCTAAACTCGTTGAGGATTTTAAGCACCTCAAAAATGGCTCTCGTGTCGTGGAAATGGCCACAGCAGTCGCTGCCACTAGCAACGATTGATTGTAACGTGGGGAAGAGTTGGTGGCCATCTGCGGTGCGAGATGGGGGCGGATGCACATGGGTTTACCCAGGTTCGGCCCCCTAGAGGGTAAAGACCTACTCCTGCTAGATTAGATTATTGGAGAGCTAGTTACAGGGGTGGCGAGCTCGGCGTCTAAGCAGCGAGTCGCTTGAGGGGGTGTATGATGGAACGTGAGTCCTCAGGATACCCTAGGGAGGTTTATATATGAGGCACCTCGCTAGGGTTTACAAGCTACAACCGAACAAGATAAGGATTCAGAGGGTTTGACCTAATCCGACTAGGCTTCTGGTACGCTCCTGGGCCTCCAGTCTCTAGTCGCCGGGCCTCTGCTTCAGTCGTAGTCCAGTCGCCGTCCTTCAGGCGCACTCACAGGCCGTTCGGCCCGATCGGAGCGTCCTGCTGGGCATACCCCCTTTGGCATATCCCTATCAGTATTCCCCGAGGCCATCGTTGATTCAGGCGCAGGTGTCCTTTTGGCGATCAGAGTAGGCGAGCCCAATTTGGACGCCCAGTCGAGTAGGCGATGGACTCCATCTGAACCAAGGAGAATTTCCCCAGGTCTCCATTCGCCACTCTAATGAATGTTACCGCCGCCAAGTCGCCGCTTCGGCGAGTAGAAAAGACTGGCAGGTAGCGGGTGGAATGGAGGAGTTGGACCGTCAATTCTGGTCAAACTATCCGTTGGAATTTCCAACGGTAACTTCGACGCAATTACCGTGAGTAACGGCTATCCCGATTTTGGCGGGTGGCGTTCCCATATAAGGGGAGTGATGATTCAGTTCTGCGAATCCTTCCCGCATTCTTTATTCTCCCATACGCATTCTTCCTATCCTCAATCTTCCTGCCTTCAGCCTTCCGATTCGTCCTTTCCGCACCGTACGATTCCACGTCCTACCCGATGGCGCCTCCCAAAGGCTCATGGGGAAAATCCAAGTGCACCACAACCCAACTCAAGTCCTTCGAGGACGCCAGAGATGTAGCGACCGCAGAAGGCGCGAAGAAGCAGAAGGGGGGTGCCGACGATGCCACAGCCAAGGACGGCGCCGCGGAGCCTGATGTTGTGGAAGTCACTGAAGAAGTGGTGGCGGCGCGATCGGAGCCAGTCTTGGTGGCGGCCGCGCCAGAAGCGCCGGCTCCGACAACCAGTGCCCCTGCCAGAGCGTCGGCGATGTTCCCCGCGCTTCATGGCTAGGGGATTTCCAGGCGTGGCGGACACCTAGTCTCCGCAGAGTCCGGAGATCGTGGATGCGGACATTGCATCCCGTCGTGGACGAGAATGAGTTAAGCTTGGCGATGTTGATACATTGCAAATGTATCTATAATTTTTGATGTTCCATTCTTGGTTTTATCTACTTTCTTGTGTTTTGTCCACACTTTGGAGTAATTTTTCATATGATGCTTGGGCTAACCTATTAACAAGAGCCAAAGTGCCAACTGCCTCTTTTCTGCTGTTTTTGGTTCTAGGAAAGTCAGAAAATGAATATTCTCGGAATTGGACGGGACAAAAGCCAAAGTGCCTATTTTTTCGGAAGACATCTGGAGCCAGAATACGAGACGGAGAAGGGCTGGGGGTCGGCCACACCACCTGGCCACGCGGCCAGGCCTGGCCCGTGCCAGGGGGTGGTCTGGCCGACCCCAGCACCCCCTCGGCCTCTCCTTCCACCTATATATTGCCCTCGGGACCAAAACCCTAACTACCCGATCAAAAAAATCCACAAAAGAGTTTGTAGCCGCTGTCATCTCCATCCCTAGATCGGGAGGGATCTGAAGCTCTTCCCGGCACCCTGCCGGAGAGGGGAATTCACCCTGGAGGCCTTCATCATCATCATGCAAGCCTCCGGTGTGATGCGTGAGTAGTTCATCTCTGGACTACGGGTCCATGTAGTAGCTAGATGGCTGGTTCTCCTCCTTTGTGTTTTCATGTTGACATGGGAATACCCTATAGGTACTCAAGCTTGGTATATACGGTCTAAATACGTAAAGGCCCACGGTGTCGCCTAGGCCCAAATGAAGGACTCGAGTAACCTACGGACTCTCGATTGCTTGAAGAACAAGAAGAAGCTAAAGATAGAAAGTTTGAAGGGGAAAACCCTAACTTGTAACCGACTCGACCTGCTACCCGAGACCTAGCCTACCTATATAAAGGCTAGGAGGAGGCGGCAAAGAGGACACACGCAACCCTAGTTTCCACAACCCTCGCCAGATTGCATCTGCGCACCATTGTAATCTTCGATTCCTTCGATAATTCCATGAGCAGACAAACAGGAGTAGGGACCTCTACGAGGCCTGAACCTGGGTAAATCTTTGTCCCCTGTGTGCTTGTTTGCTAGCCGATAGATGTCTCCAGCGCTCCCTCCTTCTCCAAAACCCAAGTCCATAACAATGGGCATTGATGAGTTAAACCCTCGTCAATTGGCGCCGTCTGTGGGAATTGGGAGTGCTGATGTTGTGGCTTCTTCGGCCCCATCAACCGTGATCTACAATTCCGCAACAGCGGAGATCCGCCAGCTCTTCGGCACGTTCGACTTCACCGTCCACACGCCGACCACTCGCCCAGCCTTCGAGTCCGTGGGCGACGGAATCAGCCTGGCAATAGGGAGCTTCCGCTTCCAAGTTAGTCAGATGGGCACGCTTTGCATGCCTGACCAACCGACGGCACCGTCGATTGCCCCAGCATCAGGGTTCCCTCCATCGATCGGCACCCTCAGTGAGCTCAACGCCCCGACAACAGTCGAGAACACGGTCAGCGACAACAGTCGCGACTCCGATCTGAACAATCTGGCCACTGAAGATGGAACCTACGGTTCCAGATCTGAGAGTTGTGGAAGCATCAGCTTCCCCAATCACTTCATGTGCACCGTCATCAACGCAGGCGATACCTCTACCAATCACGACAACGGTGGCAATCGCGGTAACAAAACCGACCCGCCCAACCGCGACAATGGTGGCAATGGCGGCAACGGCGGCAACGGTGGCAATCGCACCCCCGTTGACAATGGAGGAGCAGTCGAACCTCCAACCATATTAAACGAGTAAACCGGCGAACGCGTCGTGATCAGGCTCAACGAGCAAGAATGGGCTCGTTGCCGCGAGGCCCTATGAGGCGCTCCTCTACCCTTCGGATCCCCGCAAGAACTGCTGATGGGCTATCACTGGCTCCTGAAGGAAAAAATTCAAGCGCCAAGTACAAACAATCACGCAACTCGAGGTGCGCAAAAGGCAGTAGACGAGTCGAGCCTTCGTCGTGCTGGGCTCTCCTCCCACGGAGGATCCTCCTCAAAGGGCGACAAGTACCTCGCCAAGAAGAGGCAATCTCGGATGGTCCATCTCACCGAGCAAGAAAGCATAGAAGCTGCAAAGGTCCTCGACTTCAGCTCTATGACAGTCAACACACGGGGCAACGTGGTCCCCAAGACACCGCAGGCTGCGGTGACAGCGGCCACCATGTACCTCCTTAACAACCACCCGCCGGCTGGAGATCCCCGAGCTGGGTTGCTCAAAGCCCCAAACCATCGACCACCTGATGGAAATCACGAATCGGTGGGCCGATGGAGAAGATTCAGTGAAGAATTGCGTTCACTCCGACGAGGAGGCGGAACTCGAGTGGAGACGCGATCGCCGAGGCAAACGCCGCATGCGTATCTACGACGATCGCGACGATGTCAACATGGTCGCAGCCGGCTAAGCCGACAGACACGACGATAACCGCAACAGCGGATACCATAGCGGTGGATACCGCGACTCCGGGAAAACCACGCAAGTGTGGCAACACCGCAATCGCCATGAGGCACCCGCGACATCCATTGAGGACAAACTGTCCGGGCCATGTATGGTACACTTCTACATCGACAAGCATGATGGCAAGAAGAAGTCTAGCCACCTCCTCAAAGATTGCCGCGAGTTCCTCAAGCTACATGAGGGATTGGTTCGGATGAATCGCAACGCAGTCGAAAGAGGCTACGGAGCCGCACCAGGCGCCGTGGCGCACGGCGCTCCGCCACCACCACCTGTGCCACCCCCGAATGCAGCTGCGCCGGACCAGCACCACGGAGGCGAACCGTACCCACGAGCCATGGGCACCATGATGATCCAAAAGGGACGCCCCTCGAATCGGGTGCAGAAGGCCATCACTCGCCAAGTCAACTTGGCCACACACTCGCCACCGTCTACTACTGAGTACCTCAGCGGAAGCGAGTCTTGCATCACCTTCGACAAACGCGATCATCCGCCTCAAGTACCCCGCCTAGGCCATTGCCCCCTCGTACTCGAGGCGCAAATCGGAGGTTTCGACATGATCCGCGTCTTCATGGATGGCGGGAGCGGCATTAACCTTATATTCGCGAGTACCTTGCGAGCAATGAGGATCCCTCTAACTTGCCTAGAGGCCTCGGACACAACATTCCACGGCATCGTCCCAGGGAAAGGCGTATACCCCCTGGGCAAAATCAACCTCGACGTCATCTTTGGCACGCCGAAGAACTTCCGGCGCGAGCGCATCGACTTTGAGGTCGTCGACTGGCCCTCATAGTACCACTGCATCCTCGGGCGCGTCGTGTTCGCTAGGTTCATGGCAGTGCCACACTACGCCTACCTGCAGATGAAAATGCCAGGTCCCAACGGTGTCATCACGATCAACGGGAGCTTCTAGAGATCTGACAGTTGTGACAGGGAATTTAACAGAATTTCCCAGTCGTTCGACATGCAGGAGGAACTCGCGAGACTAAAAGAGTCGACAGACAATAGTCTACCTCCCCTGAGCCGGCCAAGTTCACCTGATCTCTCCTTCGACTCATCAGTGCACACAAAGAAAGTGCAGGTCCACCCATCGGATCCCGCCAAGACGGCCCTCATCGCCAACAACTTGAGTCCCGCATAGGAACTCGCGCTCGTCGAATTCCTCCGTGAGCACTGGGAAATTTTCGCCTGGTGTCCTGCGGACATGCCAGGAGTTCCCAGGGAATTCGCCGAGCACGCACTCAATGTCAACCTCGACGCAAGGCCATTCAAGCAAACAATTCGGCGATTTTCCAAGCCACGAGCACAGGCAGTTGGAATGGAGATCAACAGACTCCTCGACGCCAAGTTCATACGCGAGATCAAGGAAAGCACTTGGCTTGCCAACACGGTGCTGGTACCAAAAAAGGACACGGATAGCCTGCAGATGTGCGTGGACTTCACCTCTCTGAATAAGCACTTCCCAAAGGATCACTTCCCGTTGCCGCGCATCGACCAGATCATCGACTCCACCGCGAGATGCGAGCGCCTCTGCTTCCTCGACGCCTACTCAGGCTATAATCGGATTCGAATGAAGGAGGAAGACCAAGAGAAAACAGCGTTTACAACGCCCTTTGGTGTGTTCTGTTACAACACAATGCCCTTCGGGCTAAAGAACGCAGGAGCCACCTATCAACGGTGCATGCAGGCTTGCCTCAAAGAACAACTGGGTCGCAACATTCAAGTCTATGTCGATGACATCGTAATCAAGACCAAGGAGGAAGCCTCCCTAATCGACAATTTGCGCGAACCCTTCGCCAACCTTGACCGCTACCGGATCAAGCTCAATCCGGACAAATGCGCCTTCAGCGTGCCATCTGGGCAACTACTCGGGTACCTCATCTCCGCGAGGGGAATCGAGGCAAACCCGAAGAAAATAAAAGCCATACTGGCCATGGAGAAGCCGAAAAACATAAGGGGTGTTCAGCAGCTGGCTGGGCGAATTGCGTCCCTCAGTCGATTCATCAGTCGGATGGGTGAAAAGGCGCTGCCCTTCTACCAGCTCCTCCGCAAAGCTGAAAAATTCGAGTGGACCAATGAAGCGCAAGAAGCATCTGAAGACCTCAAGCACCTGCTATCCACTTCGCCAGTACTGGTGACTCCCCAAGAAAGGGAACCACTGTTGCTATATATCTCCGCCACCAACCAGGTGGTCAGCACAGTGCTCATCATCGAGCGAGCCGAGGAAAACAAGGTCCACGGGGTACAACGCCCAGTATACTACCTCAGCGAGGTCCTCACGCCAACAAAACAGCAGTACCCGCACTACCAGAAGCTCGCGTACGGTGTCTTCATGACCACTCGGCGACTGCGCCATTACTTCCAGGAACACCCAATGGTGGTGGTCAACGACGCCCCGTTGGGGCATATCCTCAACAACCCCGACGCCACGGGACGAGTCACGCTTTGGGGAATAGAATTGTCTCCACGAGACATCACATACGAAAAGCGCGACGCAATCAAGTCACAAGTTCTCCCTGACTTCCTCGTGCACTGGATGGAGAACCAGCTCCCAGACAAACCAGATATGTCCTACCTCTGGACAATGCACTTCGATGGGTCCAAACGGAAGGACGGAGCAGGTGCAGGTGTCATACTGACATCACCTCAAGGGGACACGCTGAAGTATATCCTGCGAATGCAGTTCATAGCCTCTAACAACGAGGCTGAATACGAGGCCCTGTTACATGGGATGAGGATGGCAAAAGCCTGCGGCGCCAAGAGGCTCATCATATACGGCGACTCCAAGTTGGTCGTCAACCAAACAATGCATGAGTGAGACGCACTGAACGACAACATGATCGCATACCGTGACCTCTACGACACACTCGAAGGAGACTTCGACGGTTGCAAGCTGCGTCATGTAGGTCGCGAAAGCAACGAAGAGGCAGACGCACTCGCCAACATAGGCTCTACCTGTGCCCCCATACCACCAGGGGTATTTCTCGAGCGCATCTGCGAACGCTCCATCAAGCCAAAGGCCACAGAGAAGAAAACAAGCGCATCAACGGACTCGGGGGCTACGCCGCCCAATGAGTCAATGGCACTCGATGACTTGGAGCTGGACACAGGACTCGAGGGGCCAATGAGCGTCATGATTATTGAGCAATCCTGGACGCAACCGTACACCACGTACCTACTCAGCAAAAGGCGACCGGACGATCCGACTGATGCACGGCACATCGCGTGATGATCCAAGGCATTCGCTGTTATCAACGGCGAACTGTATAAACGTAGCATCACAGGAGTACTCCAACGATGCGTCTCCACGGCTGATGGAAGAGCTGTTCTCCTCGACATCCATGAAGGGACCCGCGGGCACCACGCCGGCAGTCGCGCCCTTGTCGCCAAAGCTCTACGAGCTGGATTCTATTGGCCTACGGCCATGCGCGATGCCAAAGACATCGTCCAAAAATGCAACGCTTGCCAACAATTCGCGGACAAGCCGCACGCACCTGGCGCAGAGCTCCGGCCAATTCCATTGGCCTAGCCCTTCGCGCAATGGGGACTCGACATGGTATGCAAACTCCCAAGGCCCTCACGAGGAGGCTACATTTACCTCTTGGTCGCAGTCGACAAATTCACCAAGTGGATTGAGGCCATGCCAGTGACCAGCCAATCAGGACACAACGCAGTTAAGTTCTTCGAATCCATTGTCTACCGCTTCGGAGTACCGCAGAGCATCATCACCGACAATGGGACGAACTTCACATCCAAAGAGTTCCAAGAATTCTGCGAGAACTTGGGGATCAACATCAGCTACGCCTCGGTAGCGCATCCACATACCAACGGTCAGGTGGAAAAAGCAAACGAGCTCGTCTGCGGCAGCATCAAGAAGCGACTCCTCCGGCCACTCGAACAAGCCGCGGGTTGCTGGCCAGACGAACTACAATCCGTACTCTGGAGCCTACGCACAACTCCAAATAGTGCCACGGGCTACACGCCATTCTTTATGGTACACGGAGCCGAGGCAGTGCTGCCCGCCGAGGTACGGTACAAGGCGCCGCGCGTGGTCGCTTACAGCGAACAAGAGTCATCCCTCGCACTCGAAGACTCCATCAACCTCCTTGACGAAGCAAGAGAAATCAGTGCAGAAAGATCAACGATCTACCATCAGAACCTGCGCAACTACCACAGTAGGAGGCTATGCCCCAGATCCTTCGTCGAAGGCGACTTGGTCCTGCGACTGAAGCAGCAGGGGCATCTCAAGCTCGAGTCCCCCTGGGAAGGACCATATGTGATTACAGAAGTAATCCCAGGTGGCGCCTATCGCCTTCAAGATTTAGAGACAGGAGTCGCATACTCCAACCCCTGGAACGTTGCACAGCTGCGATGCTTCTACCCCTAGTCGCTTTTTACTTTTTACATTGCAAATAAGGCTACTCAGCCAAGGCTACTTAGCCACACATTGTACCTCGCACTGTCCCTCGAATAAATAAAGCTAAGTGACCCAAAACTCTGTGTTCTCCTTTATTTTTTCAATTCATCTACTCGGGGGCTGCGGCACACTATATACATCTGTTCTACGAACCAAAACGCGATATCCTGAGTAGCTGGCACATCAATCGAAACCCTTGACACAACATCAACCCAGCTGCAACGCACCTGACAGGTTGACAAGGGACTGAGATAAGAGCATGGCCAGGCTAACGGAAAGGACTCGCATAGTGCAACGCACTTCATGCTAACAAAGCTCTTTATACATATTCGACAATAAATTATATACAACATTTATATGAATTTTACAACACAAGTACACTTATGTGCATGATACAAACTAAGCTACTACTGCAGCAAGAGAATGCTGGTTTGTTCCTCAAAGAAGTTGACGATCTCTTTTGCTGGGCGATCCACAGCCTAGTAGTGTGGCACCATATTCCAAGCAGAACCTGCTGGTGGCGCAGGCGGCCCAGCCGCAATTGCCGCAACATCTATGTCAGGCATGTGCAGTCGCACCAACGATAGAGCAGCCTTGGCACCAGCCACCAACTGTTGCATCACACACTCGCGAACCGCGGTCAAGTCTTGAAACTTGGTAAGGAGGGCCAGCAGGCTTGATGGAGTAACATCTAGCGGAAACATCATCTGATAAATGTTCTTCAAACATGACTGCGACTTCTTCAGAAAGTGCAGCACTCGCGACGCGCGATCCTGCAGGGTCGCCAGTGCAATCGCACGATCATGATCTACCCAGAACTATCCACTCTCTTGAAGTTGCTCCTGGGTGAGATCATGCATACGGATGGCCATTCTATCCTTCTCATCCTACGGATGACGCGCTGCGACAACTACACGAAGCAGCAACAACAACATAAGTACAACGCACCATCGGGAGTGACTACAAGGGAAAAGATAAGAGCAAGCAAACTAACACTTAAATTGGTTGCCCAGCTGCATCACCTCGCCAAGCAGATACTGCTCTCGGGCGGCGGCTTTCTCCGCCTTTGACTTCCATACATCCGCGTTTCCGCGGAGCACGGGCAACTCACGCTCCAGCTGCTTCACGCGGTCACGCAGTCGCGAAAGCAGCGACAGTTCATCTACCCTGGAGCGCGGCAGTGCCAAAGTATCATCAAGAGGCGGCGAGTCCTGAGTTTCCCTTAAAGGATCACTTGATGAACCCTACCACAAGTCAAGATAGAAACAAATAAGATGACCAAATCAACACAAATGCAAAAGATTCAAAGTGCTTTCAAGACTAGCAAAAGTATCAGCAGATACACTCGCCAGCAGGCATGTTCTTAACAAAGGACATAAACTAGTTAACTATTACAAAGCTACTAAGGAGCAATTGGCTTCTTCGACTTCGACGACTTCGGGGGCTTCATCGAGTCCATGGCAGTGTCAGATGCCACTGACTTTTCGGTAAACCTGATGCCGCATCTTTCGCCGCCTTCTTGGCGCGTTGCAGCTCCTCAGAATACTTCGCAATAGTGTTTATCAGCTGATGCCCATATTTGCCACAGGCAGTTGGGAAAGGAGCGAAGACTACCTGCTGGCCGTCCGTGCTAACAGGCATCGCCTTCGACACGGCGACAGGATCAATCTCGACTCCGTGGGCCTGCACCATGGCAAGCGACATGGACGCGCCGGCCGCTCGGAGTGAGTTCTTGAAGCTGGAAGGCACACCCCCGGCGAGTGACTCCACCAGCTCGTCTACATTCTCGACTAGCTCTGCATTGGGCATCAGCTCCTCCTGGAAGCGACTGAGAATGCCCTTTGCCTTGGAGAGCGTATCCTGGATGGCGGCGTTGTGGTCTTTGACTGCTGACAATGCACCCGCTAGAGCATCATCGCGACGAAGGGCCTGCGGGTCGAAGCTCAAACCGCCAGTATCTGTACATAAATCCACACATGGACAAAGCATCAGCGCCAACGGCAAAAAGTCGAGCAGAGAAGGATAACGATATCCATAGCAAAGTACCTGAGAGGGCCTTGGCAATTGAGAAAAGCTGTTCTTCGAACAACTTCTCCCTGGCTGCGAAGGAGGCACGCAGATCCTCTTCACGCCTTCGTGCCTCGTCACACGTCGCGATTGCTTCGTCGCGACTCTTCACAGCCGCGGCGAGTGTCTTCTCCAAGGTGGCGGCATCACGCAAGAGGGCATTATGTTCAGCTAGACAACAAACAAAAATTGACTATCAGTCGACTATATCAAAGGAGAAGAAGAAGCAGAAGAAGAAGAAGAAGAAGTGTAGGACGCTCACTCTCAACCACGCGATGACGCGTCTCCAGCATCGCATGCTGGCTCCCCATCGCAAGCACTTGCTCCGCCAAGTGAGCAGCCTCCTTCACAAGGATCTATCGCAAAAAAAGAGGATCAGCAGAAGCCACCGACTGACATCAAAAAGAAGAAAATCTACACTTACATGATCCTCCAATGACACCAAAGATGTCTGCTGTACCGTCATCCGGGCAATCATTCGATGCTCCCCTGCATGAGGGGAACTAGAAGAGTTGTGCCCGGAGTGGGCCGCCAATGGAGGGGAAGGAGCGCGCTCGACCTCTTTCTTGGCCCTTGAGGTTGCGACTCCTGATTCTTTCAAAAATTGGACGTCGCCAGAAGATGGCGACGCCTCTTGACTGCAAAGACAAAGTCAACATCAAGAACAAGACTAAAATCCAGAGACAAACCAAAAAGGGCAAAAACAGAGAAGCACAAGTAAACTAGAAAACTTACCAATCAAACTTGTCAAAGTCAAAAGTGGCCTCCGCCGACTCTGACGAGGACTCCTTGGGCAATCGCATCTTCTTGCGAGAGGATGGTGCCACGACGCTCATAGGAATGCCAGGGATCGGCAACTCTGCACCAACACCTGCACCTTCCGGAGTCGAAGGAGACGATGCATCGGAATCCTCGCTATGCGAACGCTTGCGAGTATCCGGACTACCGGAATCGAGGGCTTCCTCCTCCACATTAGATGGGACGGTTGACTCCGACTCGTCCTCTTCCAAGGCTTCACGAGGGATAACCTCCTCAGGAAGAGGGGGCATACAAGGTGATACCGCCCAATCCTGCATACAGACAACAAATTCAGCAAAAAGCAAGTAAACAACAGAGAAGCAATCGACAAACTTAGCTACTGCGTAGCACAACTATACCTCGGGAGGAGGATTAGTAGCATCAAATGGAGGAACAACTGGCTCACTGGGGAGCACATCCTTGACGGTGTACTTGGTGACCAGTCGAACCCTCTTGTCCACCTCACTCGCCGACATGCCATCGGCAGACACGCGAGTGGCATCGTCAGCGCCAGCCCACTGAAACATGGGGTGGACTCTGGCCTGCAGGGGCTTGACGCCACGTGCAAATGAGAGCGCAGCCTCCATCCTCTTTGCCTATGCGACTTTTGAGGTTGCAGACGCACTCGTACAGCACATCTGTCTCCGCGGACTCGCCAGTCATAATCACATTCTTCTAGGAGCGCCTCCTCTTGCACGGCGTCGCGGGGTCGAAGGGCGCGAGTCCGAAGTGGTCTCCGTCGGCCTTCTGGTCGCGAATGTAGAACCACTTGTCCCTCCACCCTTGGACGGACGCTGTGAGTTTGATATTGAAATAGGTGGTGGATGGGTCGACATGAATTCCGCAACCACCTACATCATATACTAAGGAGCCAGAAGAGGATTGGCGCTTCAACTTGAAGATGCGCTTGAAGAGGCCAAAGTGCGGCTCGATTCCGAGCCAGCACTCGCAGAGGGTGATGAAGCAAGAGATATGGAGGATAGAGTTTGGGGACAGCTGATGGAGCTGGAGCCCGTAGAAACAAAGGAGACCCCTAAAAAAGGGTGAAGGGGCAAGGAGAGACCGCGAATGATGAATGCCAAAAACATCACTCGAAAACCTGCGGGAGGAGAAGAAATTGTCTCATCGCCGAGGACACGCGCATCGGCGACTGCGTCAGACAACACTCCATCTTGGCGAAGAAGACGGAGATCCGAGGAATTGATGATGGAGGGTTGCCACGCGCCATTCGGGACACGGGTGCCCGTGCCCTTTTTCTTCCCACCGGCGGTGGTGCTGGTGCCCGCAGCGGCGGAGGCGCCTTTCTTCTTCGCCGCTGCAGCGGTAGCCGCGGAATCAGCCTCCACACCTCCTTTCTTCTTCCCCATTGCGTGACGGCGATGTGATCGAAGGAAGTAGCTCAGAAATGAGCGGAGCTGGTCCAACGTCGTGGAAGAAACGAGCGCAGAGAAAGCAGAGGAGTAGCGGCAATGGCGATGGAAGCAAAGGATGAATGAGAGCAGATGAGAAAATTACCGTCGCAGCACCGCTACTTAACCCCTGGAAGATGCAATCCAACGGCTCAGAAAAACCCTACTGGACACGTGGCAAACATCGCGTTGGACACGTGGAGGAGTGGAAACGCGAACCGTTCCTCCACTGCTCCCATTACGCATGGAAATCGAGGAGACGTAGTTAAAAATAAAAGATTACGCACGCCTAGTCAAATCAAAGTCAGAGAGTGGGCCCCACTGCTCGTCACGTCCCATCAAACTCGCACACGTGGGCAACTGAGGTCATGAAATCATCAGCACTGACGTCATCAAAGCTACGCAGCAGAAGACTTCGACTACTTTAGTCCTTGCTCGAGTCTTCGACTCCACCAAGCACTCGGGGGCTACTCCCATAGGGAGCGCTGGTCGCGCACCCTATGATTTTTCTCTTCTTTTTACAGGAACATGGACAACCACAGGCAAACCCAACCAATCGACTATGGACATGGGTTAATCCCATAGGGAGTGCCGGAAACAAATTCAACTAAAACAAGCTAACAAAAGACGACAGCAGTCGCAAAAGTTCTTTAGTCGGTGCCTAAGTCTTCGACTCAACCAGGCACTCGGGGGCTACTCCCATAGGGAGCGCTGGTCGCGCACCCTATGATTATTTGTACTAAGTGCTGTGTGTTGATAACATCCACACTCGAAGTTTATGGCGACACCGCCTTATTTCCCTATAAAGAGACTGTGTCTCCTAGGTCACCCTCATCGTCTTCACGATGATAAAATTTCGGATGCCGCGCTTACAGCGTGAAGGTAAGACCTGAATAAGGCCTGGCAACACATTTGCTGCGCACTACCAGAAATATATCCGTACCTCCATGTACGATGAATATGCCTTGACGTACGCGTCGAGTGCTCACACCCATATAACTGGAATTCGACTCCTGTAAGACCTCCGTGGCTTGAGTCGAATTACACCAACACTTTTCCGGATTCGAGTCCGGGGACTCGAGTTCGAGTAGATTGCGTTGTTTCACCCTAAGGTGGTTAACTGATACCGATACATCGGATCAATCAGGCACGCACATCAACAATCCCTATGACACAAACAAAGCAGTCGAAAATATGCTCATTCATGTACTCGAAAGATTTCAAAAGTCCCTAGTCGAATCTGCGATTCCACTGGACACTCGGGGGCTAATGACATGGGTATACCCGACAGGTACTCGAGCTTGGTATATATGGTCTAAATACGTAAAGGCCCACGGTGTCGCCTAGGCCCAAATGAAGGACTCGAGTAACCTACGGACTCTCGATTGCTTGAAGAACAAGAAGATGCTAAATATAGAAAGTTTGAAGGGGAAAACCCTAACTTGTAACCGACTCGACCTGCTACCCGAGACCTATCCTACCTATATAAAGGCTAGGAGGGGGCGGCGAGGAGGACACACACAACCCTAGTTTCCACAACCCTCGCCAGATTGCATCTAAGGTACTAGATGTGCTGTTGCTACTAGGGATAAAACAACAATCCTTTGTTCATAGAACAATCGTATTGTTTACTTTACACGCAATTCGTAAAGCAATAATCTGTTGCTTGCAACTTAATACTGGAGGGGTTCGGATGATAACCTGAAGGTGGATTATTAGTCATAGATGCAGTTGGATGGCGGTCTAAGTATAATGTTGTAATGCCCAATGAAGTCTCAAAGGAGTCAAGATGATTAGTATATGCTTGTATGCTTTCTCGATTTTTGTCAATTGCCCCGCTGTAATTTGTTCACCCAACATGTTATCTATCTTAAGTAGAGACACCTCTAGTGAAATATGGATCCCCATCCTTTCTTTTATATCCAATCTACAAACTGTTTACTACTTTGTGTTTACTTTCTGCAAACTATTACTCCCTTCCATTCGATACGTTTAATCCTTTGTTTTCAGAAAAACTAGTGAGATTGACAGCCTCATCGCAAGTTGGGGACAGAGTTCTGTGGTTGTGTTGTGCAGGTCTCCATGTTGTTGCTGGCACCGGTAGTGCGCCCTGCCAATGTTCAGCTAGCTACACCTTTGGGGTGTTTCCTTGCTCCTACTAGATTGATAACCATGGTTTCATAACTGAGGGAAACTTACTGCTGTGCTCATCATACCTTCCTCTTGGGGTTCCCCAACGAGCTCATTAATACACGAGTTAGCACCAACGCCACTTCTTGGCTCGCATCGCTCCCGATCCGCGTTCCTCGCTCCCGCCGCTGCGCTCGCACGCACTCCCGCTCCCTGATCCACTTCGCTTCCCGCCTCGCTCGTTGCTTGCACGGCTGCTGCTTTGCTCGCTAATCCTGGTGTTGTTTGCTAGCGGGCTAGCCCAATCTGGTACTATCAGTCCAGGTTGCCTTTGCTCCCAACGGACAGAAAACTGTGGCCCCTTATAAATAGTCTTTTCTCCCATTTTATTTGCTAGCTCTTCCCCATTATTTCTTCAAGCCTTTTTGCCTCATTTTCTCATCTCTTGTGTGCTTGATTTCTACTCTCCCCTCCAATGATTCTTGCTTATATTTGGGAGGAGTGTAGAGGAGATCTAGATCCACATCTTGACCAAACCAAATCCACTCTTTGTGAGTGAATCTTTGGGATCTAGAACTTTGAGACTTTTTGTGTTTGCTTTTGTGTTCTTCCTCTCTTGTTCCCCCAATTGCTCTAGTAGTCTTGTTGGAACTTGAGAGTGAAGATTTGGGGCATCTTTGTGGTGTTCTTGCCATTTGCATTAGGTGCATCGGTTTGTGTTTTCTCTAGAGGATTTGTTCAGTGATATTCATTAGAGCTTGCCCCTCTTAGGTTCTTGGAACCCTAGACGGTTGTGTGGCCATTGTGGCGTGTTCTTGGGGTCTTCAATTAAGTTGTGAAGCTGCCTTGGTGGCGATTATTGGGAGCCTCCAATTAAGTTGTGGAGACAGCCCCAATCTTGTACGGGTTTGGTGACCACCCTTAAGTGTCCCATAGTGGAACGGGTGCTTGCCCGCATGGTGGGTGCTCGGGAGAATAGGGTGATGCCTTTTTGGCGTTGGTGGTCTTAGTACCGCCCACCCCTCCAACAAGACATACTCCCTTGCTGGGAGGAACTCGGTAACCGTCGTCCCCGCGTGCCTCGGTTATCTCTATACCCGAGCTCTTTACTTATGCACTTTACATTGTGATAGCCATCGTGCTTGAAGTAATCTATATTTCTATCATATTGTTGCTTGTCTTGCTCAGCATAAGTTGTTGGTGCACATAGGTGAACCTTAGTATATCTAAGCTTTGTGCTTAACAAAATAAAACGCTAGTTTTATTCCGCCATTGTTAAGCCCATCTCGTAAAAGTTTTAATCGCCTATTCACCCCCCTCTAGGCGACATCCGTGATCTTTCAATTGGTATCAGAGCGAGGTCTCTCGCTTTTAGGCTTCACCGCCTTGAGAGTAAAGATGTCGTCTAGTGGAGTAGTGCACGATTCCTTTTATATATTCGATGGCACAAATAATTATGTTGTTTGGAAATCTCGCATGCTAGATTACTTTCAGGACATTCACCCATCTGTTGAGGGAATTCTATATATGGGTTTCTCTTCTCCTATGGATCCCTAAAACAAATCTGTAGAGGAGAAGATGAACTCTTATATAGATGCTCTAGCTACTAAAATGCTTTTACCTGTTGTGAGCAATGTAGTTATTTCTTCAATCATGCCTTATCGGAGTGCTCATGATATTTGGACCAAGCTTCAAGATAAATATGGTGTGTCCAACATTATTGAGGATGATACTATTCCCTCCACCTCCGGCCATGATGAGTTATCATCTTCTACCACTTCACCAACATGTGATTTTTCACAAGGTAATGATATGATGAGTGGTGCTAGGAGTTGCAATTTGGATAGTGAGCTTACCATAGATAATCCTTTATCTCTATCTAGTTGCAATGTTCTATCTTTGGACTCTAATACTTGTAGCACTCAAAACCCCTCATATGCTAGTGGTAGCGGTCCTTGCATATCATGTAGAAATGACTTGAATAATTCACATGATGATATGCTTGCTTTGTCTTGTTCCCATGTTAAAAATTCTTCTATTTCCTCTAGTTCTTGTGTTGCTAACCATGTAGAGGAAAACAATGATTCTATGGACCAAGACAAGGATTTGAATGGAGCTTCAAATAAAATATCCTCATCACCTTCTTTCAGTTCTCACATATGCCTTATGGCTAAGGGAATTAAGGTAACCTCCTTGGATTCCATGGTATATCATGATGATGATGATTATGTTGTGGATTAGGATGAGATTGCCTCTTTAGATGAAAAGGGTGAGGTTGTTTATCGTGCTCTAGTTAAGGATAATATTGCTTGCTCTAACTTTGTTGAAATCTTAACTTTTGCTATGGAGAGCAAGAAAATTGTTGAGCGATTGCAAGCTCAAGATGATGAGCAAGAGCACACAATTGAAAAACTTCAAAGCCTCTCTAATGATCTAAGAAAAGCTTATTTGGAAGAACAAACCACCACGGAATCTCTTGAGGAGACTTTTGCTCTAGAATTATTTAGAGTAAAGGAAAACCATGATAGAGAACTTGTGGTGGCATGTTCTCTCAAAACTAAAAACGATGAACTTCTAGTTGCCCATGCTAAACTCGTTGAGGATTTTAAGCACCTCAAAAATGGCTCTCGTGTCGTGGAAATGGCCACAGCAGTCGCTGCCACTAGCAACGATTGATTGTAACGTGGGGAAGAGTTGGTGGCCATCTGCGGTGCGAGATGGGGGCGGATGCACATGGGTTTACCCAGGTTCGGCCCCCTAGAGGGTAAAGACCTACTCCTGCTAGATTAGATTATTGGAGAGCTAGTTACAGGGGTGGCGAGCTCGGCGTCTAAGCAGCGAGTCGCTTGAGGGTGTGTATGATGGAACGTGAGTCCTCAGGATACCCTAGGGAGGTTTATATATGAGGCACCTCGCTAGGGTTTACAAGCTACAACCGAACAAGATAAGGATTCAGAGGGTTTGACCTAATCCGACTAGGCTTCTGGTACGCTCCTGGGCCTCCAGTCTCTAGTCGCCGGGCCTCTGCTTCAGTCGTAGTCCAGTCGCCGTCCTTCAGGCGCACTCACAGGCCGTTCGGCCCGATCGGAGCGTCCTGCTGGGCATACCCCCTTTGGCATATCCCTATCAGTATTCCCCGAGGCCATCGTTGATTCAGGCGCAGGTGTCCTTTTGGCGATCAGAGTAGGCGAGCCCAATTTGGACGCCCAGTCGAGTAGGCGATGGACTCCATCTGAACCAAGGAGAATTTCCCCAGGTCTCCATTCGCCACTCTAATGAATGTTACCGCCGCCAAGTCGCCGCTTCGGCGAGTAGAAAAGACTGGCAGGTAGCGGGTGGAATGGAGGAGTTGGACCGTCAATTCTGGTCAAACTATCCGTTGGAATTTCCAACGGTAACTTCGACGCAATTACCGTGAGTAACGGCTATCCCGATTTTGGCGGGTGGCGTTCCCATATAAGGGGAGTGATGATTCAGTTCTACGAATCCTTCCCGCATTCTTTATTCTCCCATACGCATTCTTCCTATCCTCAATCTTCCTGCCTTCAGCCTTCCGATTCGTCCTTTCCGCACCGTACGATTCCACGTCCTACCCGATGGCGCCTCCCAAAGGCTCATGGGGAAAATCCAAGTGCACCACAACCCAACTAAAGTCCTTCGAGGCGTGGCGGACACCCAGTCTCCGCAGAGTCCGGAGATCGTGGATGCGGACATTGCGTCCCGTCGTGGGCGCACTTCCTTCACGATCCCGTCGACTGACGCCGGAGAACTTCACAGGATGCTTGGCGCCGCTATTCAGGTATGTCCAGTCCCCGAGTTCTTAGTCGCTGAATTTCAACGGCTGGGAACTGAACTTCTTTCTCCTCTCCTGTCCCCGAATTCCTAGTCGCTGAATTTTAGCGGCTAGGAATTGAACATTTTTCCTACTCTCCAGTCCCCGAGTTCCTGGTCGCTGAATTTCAGCGGCTAGGAACTGGGAGTTTATTTTGGTAAGTGCTGAGGTGTGTTGTCTATTTGCAGGATTTGCAAAGGGAATCGACCGATCGACAGGCCGCGAGGGAGCGTTTGGAGCGTGATCTGCGCGAAGCTCAGGAGGCAAACCAGTGGCTTCAGGAAACTATTGGTGAGTACCTGCTTTTCTGTCCTTTCCTCTGTCAGGTATGAACTGTTTATGTATGGCGCGCTGATGGCTTCTCTTTCAGATGGTTTCCCGGCTGCAATGTCCAAGGCCCATGAACGGTATGTTCTAGTTGCCGAGTTGGACGCGGCGAATGGACGAATTGCCTCCCTGATCCAAGACTTGGAGGAGGCAAAAGCGGCCTCAGTTTCTTCGGAGGACCGAGCGAAGGCTGCTGTCGCTGCAGCTGAAGAGGAACGCAAAGCCACAGATTCGATCATCGTGGGGCTGCACAACGAGCAAACCGCCTTGGAGAAGCATGTCACGGAGAACTGCCACAAACTTCTTGGTGAGTCTCTGTCTTTTCCTGACTTGTTCGGCGAGTCCCTGATTGGGGAGGTCCGTAGTTTCACTTGGGTCTGATTTTGCAGCTGTGATAGGCCAAAGCGACCCGGTGGTTCAGACTTTCAATGCTTCGCAGTGCGTGACTGCCGTGGTGAATGCGGCCACGGCTTCGGCATTATGTGTCCAAGCGGCTCTTCAAGGCATGTCCCCCACCGAGGTTATTCCTGGGGGGCTTACGAAGGTGTGGTGCTATCTGGAGGAGGTGCCTATCATCGTGGAATGGCGCGCTCGGCGTTCAGGCGCGGGGCCACCACGGCGTTGAGCTTGGGTCTTGCCCACTTCCCCGACGACTTCGACCTTGACGATGTGACGAGTGGCTACCCATCGGCGATCGGCACGGTGGAGATGTTAGAGGTGCTGAAGCTGACTGCGAAGGCCGCCCCTTACGCCGATCGGGTCCTGGCTATGGGGGATCTGCTGCCGTACCAGGAGACAGTGTTTGCGCCTGGCGACTCTGAGTCGGAGCATCGCGATATGAAGTCAGAGCAACCCTTCCAATTATCGTTTTCGAAGTCGCCGAATATGTACCCGGCGAACCCGTGGCAGCCTTTTGTTTGTGTCAAGGGGGGTGGCGGTGCTGCTTCATTAGGACTTGTGGAATAAACAATGTAGTTGGGCAGTTTGTGATGTATGCCAAGTGGCGACTTCTGTAATGTATTTTGTAATGTATGCCAAAGGGAGTCAATCGACTCGTATTGCGACCAGGATTGTGTGGTGTGTTTATTTTTGATTGAGCGAGTCCCCGAGCGCGTCCGCCCTTTAATAGGGTATAACTCGATTGTATACTTTTGTGTTTTGTTTTGATTGTGCATTGTTTTATCTCTCGCGTCTTCTGAGTGCGAGTCCCCGAGCGCGAGTAGGACTGATTTGTAGGCGAGTCCCCGAGCGTGGTGCTCAACCATATTGGTCGTGTTCCTGTTGTAGGTTGTGAATGCGTTGTTTGTAACGCGTCTCCTCCCCTGGCCCGGAGAGCCAGTCGCTTGGCGAGTCAAAGACAGCTCTCTTACTTGGTGTGTTCCCGAGCCGCGTGGGGGTTCTCGCTTTGCGGAGTCCCCGTGTGTGGTACGTAACCGTTCGAATCGCTTTGCGCGAGGATGGGAGGGACAGGTCGCTGTGAGAAGCGTATACCGGCTGTCTTGGCCCGGTAGGCCAGTCGGGCTAGGCGACTCCAATGGAAGCTCCGGGTTGGCGTTTTCGTGGATGACCCAAGGCCCGAGTATTTCCGGTGCCCTTGTGCCGCACTACTTAGCCGTGCCGGTCGCTTGACCAGAGGTTGACTTCCGTGAGTAGCGTATTGCTAATATGTATGAGTGTGAGTGGCACAAGAATATGACGAGTAGACACAATTTGTGCGATCCGAATGAATTTCATTATATATGCCAGCTGAGTACAATTTGAGGTTCTAGGTATAGAACTTTCTGAGGAGGTTTACATTCCATGGCCTGCCGACCTCGAGCTAGCCGTCACCCCGTATGTCGATCAGATAGTAGGCATCATTGCCAAGGACTCGGCCTATGGCGAATGGCCCCTCCCATGGGGGGGAGAGTTTGTGCATGCCTTTCTTGTCTTGGGCCAGTCATAGGACCAGGTCGCCTTCCTAGAAGGTGCGAGTTTGCACTAGGCGGCTGTGGTAGCGGCGGAGTCCTTGCTGGTATATGGTGGTGCGAGAGAGAGCCAGGTCGCATGGCTCGTCGAGTTGATCGATGCTGTCTTGGCGGGCGACCTCATTGGTCGTCTCAATGTAGTTGGCGACTCGAGGTGAATCGTGCTCTAGGTCAGTTGGCATTACGGCCTCGGCACCGTACACCATGAAGAAGGGTGTGAACCCGGTGGAGCGATTGACTGAAGTGCGGATCCCCCATATCACAGAGGGGAGCTCGTCGAGCCAGCATCCTGGGGTGCGCTCGAGGGGCACCTGGAGTCGCGGCTTGAGCCTGTGGAGGACGCTCTGGTTGGCGCATTCTGCTTGGCCATTCGACTCCGTGTGGGCGACTGAAGCGAGGTCGAGTCGTATGTCATGTTCTTCACAAAATTCCGCCATGGCTCCCTTGGTGAAGTTGGTGCCGTTGTCTGTTATGATGCTGTGTGGGTAGCCATATCGATAGATGAGTTCGCGTAAGAACTTGGTGGCCGTCTTGCCGTTGCACTTCTTTATTGGCTTGGCCTCGACCCATTTGGTGAACTTGTCGACCGCGACCAAGAGATGGGTGAATCTAGATGGGGCCTTCTTGAACGGGCCTACCATGTCCATGCCCCATACGGTGAATGGCCATGTGATGGGGATGGTCTTGAGTGCCGAACCAGGGAGGTGCATCTGGTGGGCGTACTTTTGGCACCCGACGCATCGCTGGACGATGTTGGTGGCGTCGGCGTGTGCGGTGGGCCAGTAGAAGCCGTGCCGCATGGCCTTGGCGACTAGCGACTTGGCGCTGGCATGATGGCCGCAGTCGCCGGCGTGAATTTCTTGGAGGATCTTGCGGCCTTCTTCTGGCTGGACGCAGCGCTGGAACACGCCAGTCACGCTGCGGCTGTGGAGCTCGCCGTTGATGATGACGAAGGATTTGTAGCGGCGCACGATCATTCTCGCCTCCGTCTCATTGCTTGGTAGGATTTTGTGCTCCAAGAAGGCGGCGTATGGTGCTGTCCAGTCGCTAGGCTCCACAACCATGGTGACTAAGGCCGGTTCTGGTTGGAGTGGTATCCCGACGTCGATCTCTTTTGGTGGGCTCACCGACGGTTTGTGGATGACGTCAAGGAAGACGCCTACTGGTGGTGCTTGTCGGGTTGATCCGATGTGGGAAAGGGCGTCCGCCTCCTCGTTTTTGCGCCTATCGATCCACTCGACAGAGTAGCCGTCGAAGTGTCCTCCCAACTGGTCTACTGCTTGGCGGTACGCGATCATTGTTGGGGAGACGGCGTCGCACGTCCCGGCGACTTGGCCGGCGACTAGGTCGGAGTCGCCATAGCATCTTAAGCGGTTGACGTTCATCTCCTTAGCGGCTCTCATGCCGTGAAGGAGGGCCTCGTATTCTGCCATGTTGTTGGTGCAGGGCTTGAAGTTGAGGTGGAGCACGTAGCGGAGCTTGTCTCCTTTGGGAGAGGTCAGTATGACCCCAACCCCTGCGCCGTCGGCGTTCCCGGAGTCGTCAAAATGGAGCGACCAGTAGTGGAGGTACGGGAGCTTTTCTGGCTACTATGCTTCTTCCCAATCTACGAGGAAATCAGCTAGGGCTTGTGACTTGATCGCTTTGCGGGGCTCGTATTTGATGTTATGAATGCCGATCCCGACGGCCCACTTGGTGACTCGCCCGGTCGCCTCGCGATTGCGTATTATGTCCTGTAGGGGTGCGGAGGAGACCACCGTGATCGGGTGCTCCTGGAAGTAGTGTGGGAGTCGCCGCTGAGCTCGAAAGACCGCGTACACCAGTTTTTGGTACTGCGGGTAGCGCTGCCGTGAATCTGTCAGGACTTCGCTGATGTAGTAGACATGGCGCTGTATGAGGCGCTCCTTGCCTTCTTCCGGTCGTTTGACGACCATCACCGATGCTGACGACTCGAGTGGAAGCCGTGACGTAGACGAGCATTGGCTCTTTCTCGAGTGGAGCGGCAAGGAGTAGAGCCGCGAGTAGCACTTCTTTGAGTGCTTTGAGTGCATCGTCGGCCTCCATGTCCCATTGGAACATGGGGTTCTTGCGCATTAGGCGGTAGAGGGGCATTGCCATCTCGCCTAGTCGGGGGATGAAGTGACTGAGGGCCGCGACTTGCCCTGCCAACTTCTGGACGTCACGCAGGCACTCGGGTTTCCCGAGTCGCGCGATGGTGTCGATCTTGGTGGGGTTGGCTTCGATGCCCTGCTTGGATACTACATATCCTAGGAGCTGTCTGGTGGGGACGCCGAAGGTGCATTTTCCTGGGTTCAGCTTGATGTTAACCTCCGTAGATTTGCGAAGGTTTCGGCTAGGTCGGCGAGCAGGTTGTCCTGGCAGGTGGATTTTACCACCACGTCGTCGATGTAGACGTGAATGTTGCGGCCGATTTGGCTCGCTAGGCACTCCTGCATGCATCTTTGGTATGTGGCGCCGGCGTTCTTGAGGCCGAACGTCATGGCCGTGTAGCAGAAGGCGCCGAATGGCGTGATGAACGCCGTCTTCTCCTCGTCCTCGACCGCTATCTTGATCTGGTTATAACCAGAGTAGGCGTCAAGGAAGCACAGCGACTCAGATCCCGCTTTCGAGTCGATGATCTAATCGATGCGCGGTAGGACGAACTCCTCCTTCGGGCAGGCGCTGTTGAGGTTGGTGTAGTCGATATACATTCTCCATGTGTTGTTCTTTTTTTAGAACCAGGACTGGGTTTGCCAGTCACTTGGAGTATTTGATTGGCCGGATGAAGCCTGCGGCTAGCAAGCGCTATACTTCTTCGGTGATTTCTCAACGACGCTCTTCATTGAAGGGCTGTAGCGACTGCTTCACTAGTCGCACTTTGGGGTCGGCGTTGAGTTTGTGCTCAGCGAGTTCCCTCGGGACACCTGGCATGTCAGATGGCTTCCATGCGAAGATGTCGCGGTTCTCACAGAGGAACCCGATGAGCGCGCTTTCCTATGCGGGGCTCATGTGTGCCCCGATGGTGACCGTCTGGCTGGAGTCGCCTGGGACGAGCTCGACGGTGCGGGTGTGCGTGGTCGCCTCGAACGTGGAGTTCGTGGCGGTTGGTTTCTTCAGGATGGTGGGGTCGTCCTTGGTGATGTTTCCCACGTATTTTGTGAGCTCCTCCACGTGGTCCGTCTCCACGGCGATGACAATGTCGGTGAGCTCGGTGCCTTTGTCCTCGCATTCCATGGCCATGTCGGGGTCGCCGTGGATGGTGATGATGCCGCTCGGCTCGGGGAGCTTCGTCATGTTGTAGGCGTAGTGTGGGGTCGCCATGAACTTTGCGAATGCCTGGTGGCCCAGGACGCAGTGGTAGGGGCTGCGGAAGTTCACCAGCTCGAATACAATCCTCTCCATGCGGTAGTTTGCCAGAGTGCCGAAGGTGACTAGCAGCGTCACTTTTGCGATCAGGTACGCCTTCCGACCGGGGACGATACCGTGGAAGGTCGTCAGGGTTGTCTCAATGGCTACTTCTGGGAGCTGGAGCCTCTTGAACGTGTCCAGGTACATGATGTTGATGGAGCTCCCACCGTCCATTAGTGTCTTGGGCAGCCAGTAGTTGGCCACCTTGGGCCTGACTACCAGGGCGGCTCGCCTTGGGTATTCGATTCTTGGCGCGTGGTCCTGGCGACTCCAGGTGATGCTCTGCTCGGACCAGTTGAGGAAGCGAGGGATGTCGACCTGTGTCATCGCATTGATGGCGACCGCACGGGCGAGCACCTTCTTCTCGCGCTTGGTGCCAAGTCTGGTGAAGGTGTGTATCGAGCCGACGGCGGTGCCGAAGCCGCCGCCGTTCCTATTGTCCCGAGGTGGGTTGTTATTGGGGTCCTCCCTTGCTCACCTCGCCTTCTCGATCTCTTTGAGAGAGTGGCAGTCAACGGTGGTGTGAGTGGCGGGTTTTCCCTCCCTGCTATGGTAGATGCAGGGCTGATTGAGCAGGACAACAGGGTCGAATTTCAGCCTCGTTGTGTTGTTGGAGCGGTAGTTTCCGCTGTCGCGGTAATTTCCTCCGTCACGGCGGTAAATCTTGGTGTTGCGCTGGCCGTAGATGGCATTGGCGACGAAGTCGACTCGCCCGTCCGTGTGGCACTTGCCGGTGATGCGGGTGTTGCTGTAATGCATATCGCGGAGGCGCCCGCTATCGTGGATGCTGGTTCGGCGCCGTCCTCCCGACTCGTCGTCAGAGTCTTGGTTGGGGTCCTCCTCCACGTAGCGCTTGGTAATCTCGAGGAGATCGGGGACGTTGTCAAGCGTCCGGTAGACCCTTTTGATCTTAGCGACCAGGGGTTTGTACCAGCATGCGTTCTTGAAGCAATATATCCCCGTGTCTGGGTGGATGCCGGAGGCATTGATCCACAATTGTTGCCATCTTTGAATCCAGCGGTGAGTTGACTCCCGTTGTCCCTGGATGCACTGCTCCAGGTCTTCTATGGTGGTGGCGCAGGTATAGGAGCCCTCAAAGTGCCTGATGAAGGCGTCCTGCATTTCTTCCCAGGAATCGATGCTGTTGGTGGGGAGGGTGTTGATCCATTGCCGAGTCGCACCCACCATCATCAGGGGGAGGTAGCAAGCGGCGAGCAGGTCGGTGTGGCCTACGATTCCCATTGCCATGAGGTATGTATCCAGCTAGACAGCGGGATCGTATGTCGGTTCGTACTTTTCTATCTCCTTTGGTGCCTTGAAGTTGGCAGGGTATTTTTCCCCGCGGATCGTGGGCCCAAAGCATTGTGACCCGACTCGACTGAGCAAGCCTCTTGGCTCCAGGTTGCCATGGTTGGTGAGGGTGTGCCTCAAGTCATTGGGCTGGTGCACCCGCCACGCCTTGTTGTGGATGATGTTCGTTCAGGCATCGAGTGGCTGCCCGTTGGCGGTGACCGTGTTATTTGCCGGTCGCGGCTCGTTGGTGGACAGCGCGGGGTTGGCAGCCTGTGGTTGGTTCGCCAGGGGCTGCGGTGGTGGGCAAGTCAATGCATTGGCGACGGTGGGGTGGCCGCTTGATGCCGCCCTGCTTGCTGAGGAGAGGGAGTACATCCGCCCCCGCGGGCCGACTCCCGCAGCTTGTTGCTCGACGGCCCTAATGAGTAGGGCCTTAGCGTACTGGATCTGTAGCGTGCCGTCGCCTTGGACATCGAGGTTGGCGATCGCGCTGTTGGCCGCGACGATGTTGTCCATCGGGGTGGAGTATAGTGGTAGTCTGTTGGCGTCGCGGGCTTGAGGCGAGATGATGATCCGCGGTTGGTTCGGCGGGGGCGTGCGGCCGATGGGTGGTGGAGGGGCTCCGGTCGCTAGTGCGCTGGGTGGTGGTCTCGCAAGGTTGCTTCCACCTGGCGGCGCGTTCTCGCAGTACTCGCGCTCGGCGGCGCGTGCGGGGTCGCTTTCGTCGTTGAAGTTCAGGACGCGGCCTGGGACGTTGGAGTTCAGGTGGGTCCTGATGCGGTGGTGGTGATAGAGCAATAGCTCCCGCGTCGTTTCCCGCTCGAGGCGGTATTTCTCGCGCTCGGCGAGTTCGTTGCGTTGCGCCTCCGCGAGTCGCAGGCGGGCTTCCTCCACCTCTATGGCCGTCGTAGTCGGTGGGATCGGCGTGGCGAACGGATCTGGCGGGGCGGCCGTGCTGCCCGCCATGTAGATCGCATTGAAACGATTGGATCAGGGGTTAGTTAGATAATTTTAGTCTAAGTGGTGAAAAGTGAAATGCACTGTTCATATTACATCATTGAGTAAATAAAGGGGCAAGTTTCACAAATGGTGAAGTATCTGTTCTTTCAGTAAATAGTCAAAGACTACAGTAGAAGCCAAGTGGATAGAAGTAAGTTTCACTAGGCTATCAATAAGTAAACAGGTAATAGTAAAAGGCAAGTTACTTGAGTTGATCCACATGCACAGCTCACACAGACATACAACTTAGTCAACTAACTGCATGGAGTGTGCTGTCAAGCCAACAGCAGCAGTACAAGCACCCACACAGAGCACCAGTCGAAGTATAGTACATGAACTCATTTCTCCTTCTCAAGCACACACACAGAGCTTATTGAGCTTGCCAAAACCATCAGCCAGATTACCAATCAACCAGCAGTTCATCACCAGATGGTAACATAAGGAGGGGGTGGAGCAGGTGGATAGCAAGGCCAAGCACAAATCACAACAGCAGCATCAGGAGGTGCAGAGCTAGATCAAGTCAGAAGGCAACACCACAACCTCATTAGCCATCAAGTAATCTGGTGAGTACAAATAAAACCATCACATGATCAAGTTATCATAGATTCAATGGAGCATGTGTTGTTTTATTTGATCTTCTCAGAAAAACACCCAAGTGAGGTGTATATTCATCCTAGAAGAAAGATAAAAAGCAAATGATAAAACTTTACCAGCCACTACCAAGATCTCAACTTCTGCATCACTGATCTGGGAGAGAAATCTCTAGTTTCATAACTAGATACACATGCATGCTTGGATAACCATTTCTGGGCACATCCTATGGATGGTAGCACCTCAGAAATGACATATCTTAAATCCCTATCTTAAATAGTAAGGACCCATCTCAATCTTCTTATAACAGCCTAGCCATCACATATCATCAAAGAGGTAAAGCAGCAGGTAAATATAGCTACTTTCCTGTGGTTTTGCCTCAGACCAGCATCATAGGCTAATCTATTCAATAGAAGGATCTGCAACTCTCAGGTACAATAGAACATAAATAAAAAAAGCCCATTTCTGACACAAGCCCGAGGGTATCACAAGAGCCTATCTTAACCAAATGGTTCTGCCAGGAATTCCCCAATCCAATATTGTAACAAAACATCTAATCAGTTTCCTAACATAACAATTAGGAATCATACTTATATATCTGAATCTTGTAATAGGCAAGTACTAGAGGGTAATTGGATTATATATCCAATTACAATTCTTTCATACCAAAGTATATCAACAAGAACCAGAGAGCTAATATCAATCAGATCATAGCTATCATACATGGTAGAAGGTAAAGTTCAGTTAACAGACTACTAACAAAAACAACTGTCAACAATAAAAATCACAGTATAACAGTGAGTCATCCACTATTAGATTCAGCAAGAACCGCCTTAGATAAACATGACATTAAGGGATGAACCCTAACACAGAGGGATGAACCCTAGCATCGTGAACAGAGGTAATTAGGGTTCACACATGGCTAGCACTCAGAGAGTAGCAAGGTAAGTCAGAGATTCAGAGAGGGAGAGAAGTGAGACTCACCCGTGGTCCTCGCCGTAGTTAGAAGAGGAAGCAGAGTCAACTACGAGCACACACGGCGGCACGAGGAGCACCCGAGGGTGCTACAACCCGCGCCAAGCCGTGGCACGGTGGCCACAATCACATAGGCAACATCAGAGGCACCACAAGACCGCATGGAGTTGAGCATAGCGCCACCACAGCGGTGGAGCTCCACATCACCGAAAACCCCAAACCGTAGGGTTCGTCGTGGAGTCAACCTGGACGGGAGAGGTACTTGCAGACGAATTGAGCATGACCAGTTGGTGGAGCAGCGTCGGCTACCTCATCACATACCACGGCGGCGGCCGGAGTGGGCCAGGATGGCCGGAATTGGGCGGCGACCGCATCAGCAGCGCGGCGGCTCCCCGTGGGCGAGACAGGAGGGACACGAGAGAGAGAAGTGAGGAATCGAGTGGTATTGGGCCGCTCGTGGCTATGGGGTTTGACCAACCCAAATGGGCCAAGTCAGGGCTGAGCCATCCCAATGCGCTCGGTCCAGATTTTTTTAAAAGAAACATCTAATTAAATTGACAAATGACAAAAATACCCCCAGAATTAAATGGCTCTAAGAAGTAAAATAAAACATGCAATGACTCTAGTGGATCAATGTGGTTTAGGAAAAGAACTTATGTAATGACTCGAGGGACTCCATGTGTCAAACCATGGTCATAGTGACCAAAAACATTTAATAAAGCAGCTTCCACATTGCATGTTGCACCATTGTGGAAGAAGTACATCACATAAACAACTTGAGTGTGTGTGGTCATGTGGGTCAATGTGGTTTAGGAAAAGACCATAATCAATGACCCTAGTGAATCAATGTGGTTTAGGAAAAGAACACATGCAATGATGCTAAAGAATCCATGTGTCAAACCATGGTCACATAGACCAAAAACACTTAGGAAAGCAGCTTCCACATTGCATGTTGCACCAGTATGGTAGAAGTTGCATCCCAGAATCCGCTTGAGTGTGTGTGGTCATGTGGATCAATGTGGTTTAGGAAAAGAACACATGCAATGACTCTAGTGGATGAACATGGTTTAGGAAAAGAACTCATGCAATGACTCTAGTGACTCCATGTCTCAAACGATGGTCACAAGGACCAAAAACACTTAGAAAGAAGCTTCCACATTGCATCGTGCATCAGTGTGGGAGAAGTTGCGCCACAAAATCCACTAGCGTGTGTGTGGTCATGTGAATCAATGTGGTTTAGGAAAAAGACACATGCAATGACTATAGTGGATCAATGTGGTTTAGGAAAAGAACACATGCAATGACTCTAGGGACTCCATGTGTCAAACCATGGTCAGAGAGAGCAAAAACACTTAGGAAAGCAGGTTCCACATTGCATGTTGCACCAGTGTGGCAGAAGTTGCATCATAGAATCCACTTGAGTGTGTGTGGTCATGTGGATCAATGTGGTTTAGGGAAAGAACACATGCAATGACTGTAGAGACTCGATGTGTTAAACCTTGGTCACAGAGACCAAAAACATTTAGGAAAGCAACTTCCACATTGCATGTTGCACCAGTGTGGCAGAAGTTGCACTAGAGAATCCATGGATTGTGTGTGGTCATGTGGATAAATGTGGTTTGGGAAATGTACACATGCAATGACTCTAGTGGATCAATGTGGTTTAGGAAAAGAACACATGTAATGACTCTAGGGACTCCATGTGTCAAACCAAGGTCATAGGCACCAAAAACACTTAGGAATGCAACTTTCACATTGTATGTTGCACCAGTGTGGCAGAAGTTGCATCACAGAATCCACTGGAGTGTGTATGGTCATGTGGATCAATGTGATTTTGGAAATGAAGAGATGCAATGACACTAGTGGATCAATGTCGTTTAGGAAAAGAACACATGTAATGACTCGAGGGACTCCATGTGTCAAACCAAGGTCATAGTGACCAAAAACATTTAATAAAGCAGCTTCCACATTGCATGTTGCACCATTGTGGCAGAAGTGCATCACATAAACCACTGGAGTGTGTGTGGTCATGTGGATCAATGTGGTTTAGGAAAAGAACATAATCAATGACCCTAGTGGATCAATGTGGTTTAGGAAAAGAACACATGCAATGACGCTATGTGTCAAACCATGGTCACATAGACCAAAAACACATAGGAAAGCAGCTTCCACATTGCATGTTGCACCAGTATGGTAGAAGTTGCATCACAGAATCTGCTGGAGTGTGTGTGGTCATGTGGATCAATGTGGTTTAGGAAAAGAACACATGCAATGACTCTAGTGGATGAACATGGTTTAGGAAAAGAACTCATGCAATGACTCTAGTGACTCCATGTCTCAAACGATGGTCACAAGGACCAAAAACACTTAGAAAGGAGCTTCCACATTGCATGTTGCATCAGTGTGGGAGAAGTTGCGCCATAAAATCCACTAGAGTGTGTGTGGTCATGTGATTCAATGTGGTTTAGGAAAAGGACACATGCAATGACTATAGTGGCTCAATGTGGTTTAGGAAAAGAACACATGCAATGAATCTAGGGACTCCATGTGTCAAACCATGGTCAGAGAGAGCAAAACACTTAGGAAAGCAGCTTCCACATTGCATGTTGCACCAGTGTGGCAGAAGTTGCATCATAGAATCCACTTGAGTGTGTGTGGTCATGTGGATCAATGTGGTTTAGGGAAAGAACACATGCAATTACTTTAGAGACTCGATGTGTTAAACCTTGGTCACAGAGACCAAAAACATTTAGGAAAGCAACTTCCACATTGCATGTTGCACCAGTGTGGCAGAAGTTGCACTAGAGAATCCATGGATTGTGTGTGGTCATGTGGATAAATGTGGTTTGGGAAATGTACACATGCAATGACTCTAGTGGATCAATGTGGTTTAGGAAAAGAACACATGCAATGACTCTAGGGACTCCATGTGTCAAACCAAGGTCATAGGCACCAAAAACACTTAGGGAAGCAGCTTCCACATAGCATGTTACACCAGTGTGGCAGAAGTTGCACCATACAATCGACTAGAGTGTGTGTGGTCATGTGGATCAATGTTGTTTAGGAAAAGAACACATGCAATGACTCTACTGTATCAATGTGGTTTAGGAAAAGAACACATGCAATGACTCTAGGGACTCCATGTGTCTAACCATGGTCACAGAGCCCAAAAACTCATAGGAAAGCAGCTTCCACATTGCATGTTGTACATGTGTGGCAGAAGTTGCATCACAGAATCCACTAGAATGTGTGTGGTCATGTGGATAAATGTGGTTTAGTAAAATAAAACATGCAATGACTCTAGTGGATCAATGTGGTTTAGGAAAAGAACTTATGTAATGACTCGAGGGACTCCATGTGTCAAACCATGGTCATAGTGACCAAAACATTTAATAAAGCAGCTTCCACATTGCACGTTGCATCATTGTGGTAGAAGTGCATCACATAAACCACTGGAGTGTGTGTTGTCATGTGGATCAATGTGGCTTAGGAAAAGAACACATGCAATGACGCTAAAGAATCCATGTGTCAAACCATGGTCACATAGACCAAAAACACTTAGGAAAGCAGCTTCCACATTGCATGTTGCACCAGTATGGTAGAAGTTGCATCACAGAATCCGCTAGAGTGTGTGTGGTCATGTGGATCAATGTGGTATAGGAAAAGAACACATGCAATGACTCTAGTGGATGAACGTGGTTTAGGAAAAGAACTCATGCAATGACTCTAGTGACTCCATGTCTCAAACGATGGTCACAAGGACCAAAAATACCTAGAAAGAAGCTTGCACATTGCATGTTGCATCAGTGAGGGAGAAGTTGCGCCATAAAATCCACTAGAGTGTGTGTGGTCATGTGAATCAATGTGGTTTAGGAAAACGACACATGCAATGACTATAGTGGATCAATGTGGTTTAGGAAAAGAACAGATGCAATGAATCTAGGGACTCCATGTGTCAAACCATGGTCAGAGAGAGCAAAAACACTTAGGAAAGCAGCTTCCGCATTGCATGTTGCACCACTATGGCAGAAGTTGCATCATAGAGTCCACTTGAGTGTGTGTGGTCATGTGGATCAATGTGGTTTAGGAAAAGAACACATGCAATGACTATAGAGACTCCATGTGTCAAACCATGGTCATAGAGACCAAAAACACTTAGGAATGCAGCTTTCACATTGTATGTTGCACCAGTGTGGCAGAAGTTGCATCACAGAATCCACTAGAGTGTGTATGGTCATGTGGATCAATGTGGTTTAGGAAATGAAGAGATGCAATGACTATAGTGGATCAATGTGGTTTAGGAAAAGAACACATGCAATGCCTCTAGGGACTCCATGTGTCAAACCATGGTCATAGAGCCCAAAAACACTTAGGAAAGCAGCTTCCACATTGCATGTTGTACTAGTGTGGCAGAAGTTGCATCACAGAATCCACTAGAGTGTGTGTGGTCATGTGGATCAATGTGGTTTAGTAAAATGAAACATGCAATGACTCTAGTGGATCAATGTGGTTTAGGAAAAGAACTTATGTAATGACTCGAGGGACTCCATGTGTCAAACCATGGTCATAGTGACCAAAAACAATTAATAAAGCAACTTCCACATTGCATGTTGCACCATTGTGTCAGAAGTGCATCACATAAACCACTGGAGTGTGTGTGGTCATGTGGATCAATGTGGTTTAGGAAAAGAACATAAGCAATGACCCTAGTGGATCAATGTGGTTTACGAAAAGAACACATGCAATGACGATAAAGAATCCATGTGTCAAACCATGGTCACATAGACCAAAAACACTTAGGAAAGCAGCTTCCACATTGCATGTTGCACCAGTATGGTAGAAGTTGCATCACAGAATCCGCTGGATTGTGTGTGGTCATGTGGATCAATGTGGTTTAGCAAAATAACACATGAAATGACTCTAGTGGCTGAACGTGGTTTAGGAAAATAACTCATGCAATGACTCTAGTGACTCCATGTCTCAAACGATGGTCACAAGGACCAAAAACACTTAGAAAGAAGCTTCCACATTGCATGTTGCATCAGTGTGGGAGAAGTTGCGCCATAAAATCCACTAGAGTGTGTGTGGTCATGTAAATCAATGTGGTTTAGGAAAAGGACACATGCAATGACTATAGTGGATCAATGTGGTTTAGGAAAAGAACACATGCAATGACTCTAGGGACTCCATGTGTCCAACCATGGTCATAGAGCCCAAAAACACTTAGGAAAACAGCTTCCACATTGCATGTGGCACCACTGTGGCAGAAGTTGCATCATAGAATCCACTTGAGTTTGTGTGGTCATGTGGATTAATGTGGTTGAGGAAAAGAACACATGCAATGACTGTAGAGACTCCATGTGTTAAACCATGGTCACAGAGACCAAAAACATTTAGGAAAGCAGCATCCACATTGCATGTTGCACCAGTGTGGCAGAAGTTGCACCAGAGAATCCATGGAGTGTGTGTGGTCGTGTGGATCAATGTGGTTTGGGAAATGAACACATGCAATGACTCAGGAGGATCAATGTGGTTTAGGAAAAGAACACATGCAATGACTCTAGGGACTCCATGTGTCAAACCATGGTCATAGAGACCAAAAACACTTAGGAATGCAGCTTTCACATTGTATCATAGAATCCACTAGAGTGTGTATGGTCATGTGGATCACAGTCCACTAGGAAAGTAGCTTCCACATTACATGTTGCACGGTGTAGCTAAAGTTGCATCACAGTCCACTTGAGTTTGTGCAGTCATCTGGATCAATGTGGTTTAGGAAAAGAACACATGTAATGTGGTCATGTGGCTCAATGACTCTAGTGGATCAATGTGGGTTATGAAGAACACATGCAATGACTCTAGGCGCTACATGTGTCAAACCATGGTCATAGAGACCAAAAACACTTAGGCAAGCAGCTTCCAAATTGCATGTTGCGCCTGTGTGGCAGAAGTTGCATCACATAATCCACGGGAGTGTGTGTGGTCATATGGATCAATGTGGTTTAGGAAAATAACACATGCAATGACTCTAGTGGGTCAATGTGGTCTAGGAAAATAACACATGCAATGACTCTAGGGACTCCATGTGTGAAACCATGGTCATAGAGACTAAAAACACTTAGGGAAACAGCTTCCACATTGCATGTTGCACCAATGTGGCAGACGTTGCACCATATAATCCACTAGAGTGTGCACGGTCATGTGGATCAATGTGGTTTAGGAAAAGAACACATGAAATAGCTCTAGTGGATCAATGTGGTTTAGGAAAAGAACACATACAATGACTCTAGGGACTCCATGTGTCTAACCATGGTCAAAAAGACCAAAAACACTTAGGAAAGTAGCTTCCACATTGCATGTTGCACCAGTCTGGCAGAAGTTGCATGAAAGAATCCAGTGGAGTGTGTGTGGCCATGTGGATCAATGTGGTTTAGGAAAAGAACACATGAAATAACTCTAGTGGATCAATGTGGTTTAGGACAACAAAACATGCAATGACTCTAGGGACTCCATGTCTCAAACCATGGTCTCAAAGACCAAAAACACTTAGGAAAGCAGCTTCTACATTGCATGTTGCACCAGTGTGGAAGAAGTTGCATCACAGAATCCATTGGAGTGTGTGTGTTCATGTGGATCAATGTGGTTTAGGAAAAGAACACATGCAGTGACTCTAGTGGATCAATTTTGTTTAGGAAAAGAACACATGCAATGACTCTAGGGACTTAGTGTGTCAAACCATGGTCATAGTGATCAAAATCTCTTAATAAAGCATCTTCCACATTGCATGTTGCACCAGTGTGGTAGAAGTTACACCATAGAATCCACTGAAGTGTGTGTGGCCCTGTGGATTTATGTGGTTTAGGAAAAGAACACATGCAATGACTCTAGGGACTCCATGTGTCAAACCATGTTCACAGAGACCAAAAACACTTAGGAAAGCAGCTTCCACGTTGCATGTTGCACCATCACGGCAGAAGTTGCATCATAAAATCCACTAGAGTGTGTTTGTTCATGTCGAAATATGTGGTTTAGGAAAAGACGACATCCAATGTGGTCAAGTGTCTTAATGACTCTAGTGGATCAATGTGGTTTAGGAAAGGAACACATGCAATGACTCTAGGGACTCCATGTGTCAAACATGGTCACAGAGAAAAAACACTTAGGAAAGTAGCTTCCACGTTGCATGTTGCACCAATGCGGCAGAAGTTGCATCACAGAATCCACCGGAGTGTGTGTGGTCATGTGGGTAAATGTGGTTTAGGAAAAGAACACATGTAATGACTCTAGTGCGTCAATGTGGTTTAGGAAAATAACACATGCAATGACTCTAGGAACTCCATGTGTCAAACCATGGTCATAAAGACCAGAAACACTTAGGAAAGCAGCTTCTACATTGCATGTTGCACCAGTGTGGCAGTAGTTGCACCATATAATCCACTGGAGTGTGTGTGGTCATGTGGATCAATGTGGTTTAGGAAAAGAACAGATGCAATGACTCTAGTGGATCAATGTGGTTTAGGAAAAGAACACATGCAATAACTCTAGGGACTCCATGTGTCAAACCATGGTCATAGAGACCAAAAACACTTAGGAAAGAAGCTTCCACATGGCATGTCTCACCAGTGTGGCAGATGTTGCATCACAGAATCCATTGGAGTGTGTGTGGTCATGTGGATCAATGTGGTTTAGGAAAAGAAGACATGCAATGTCTCTAGTGGATCAATGTGGTTTACGAAAATAACACATGCAATTACTCTAGGGACTCCATATGTTAAAACATGGTCATAGAGACCAGAACCACTTAGGAAACCAGCTTCCACATTGCATGTTGCACCAGTGTGGAGGAAGTTGCATCACAATCCACTTTAGTTTGTGTAGTCATCTGGATCAATGTGGTTTAGGAAAAGAACACATGCAATGTGGTCATGTGGCTCAATGGCTCTAGTGGATCAATGTGGTTTATGAAAAGAACACATGCAATGACTCTAGCGGCTCCATCTATCAAACCATGGTCATAGAGACCAAAAAAAGTTAGGCAAGTAGCTTCCACATTGCATGTTGCACTAGTGTGGCAGAAGTTGCATCACAGAATTCACTGGACTGTGTGTGGTCATGTGGATAAATGTGGTTTAGGAAAAGAACACATGCATTAACTCTAGTGAGTCAATGTGGCTTAGGAAAATAACACGTGCAATGACTCTAGGGACTCCATGTGTCAAACCATGGTCATAGAGACCAAAAACACTTAGGGAAGCATCTTCCACATAGCATGTTGCACCATACAATCCACTGGAGTGTGTGTGGTCATGTGGATCAATGTGGTTTAGGTAAAGAACACATGAAATGACTCTAGTGTATCAATGTGTTTAGGAAAAGAACACATGCAATGACTCTAGGGACTCCATGTGTTAAACCATGTTCACAGAGACCAAAAACACTTAGGAAAGCAGCTTCCACGTTGCATGTTGAACCATTGCGTCAGAAGTTGCATCACAGAATCCACTGGAGTGTGTTTGGTCATGTGGAAATATGTGGTTTAGGAAAAGAACACATGCAAGGGAGTACATGTGTCAAAACATGGTAGTAGAGACCAAAAACTCTTAGGAAATCAGCTTCCACATTTCATGTTGCACTAGTGTGGCGGATGTTGCATCATAATCCACTTTAGGTTGTGCAGTCATCTGGATCAATGTGGTTTAGGAAAAGAACACATGCAATGTGGTCATGTAGCTCAATGACTCTAGTGGATCAACGTGGTTTATGAAAAGAACACATGTAATGACACTAGGGGCTCCATCTATCAAACCATGGTCATAGAGACCAAAAATAGTTAGGCAAGTAGCTTCCACATTGCATGTTGCACTAGTGTGGCAGAAGTTGCATCACAGAATCCGCTGGAGTGTGTGTGATCATGTGGATCAATGTGGTTTGGGAAAAGAAAACATGGAATGACTCTAGTGGGTCAATGTGGTTTAGGAAAATAACACATGCAATGAGTCTAGGGACTCCATGTGTAAAACCATGGTCATAGAGACCAAAAACACTTAGGGAAGCAGCTTCCAACTAGCATGTTACACACCAGTGTGGCAGAAGTTGCACCATACAATCCACTAGAGTGTGTGTGGTCATGTGGATCAATGTTGTTTAGGAAAAGAACACATGCAATGACTCTACTGTATCAATGTTGTTTAGGAAAAGAAAACATAGAATGACTCTAGTGGGTCAATGTGGTTTAGGAAAAGAACACATGCAATGACTCTAGGGACTCCATGTGTCTAACCATGGTCACAGAGACAAAAACACTTAGGAAAGCAGCTTCCACATTGCTTGTTGCATCGGTGTGGCAGAAGTTACATCACATAATCCACTAGAGTGTGTGTGGTCATGTGGATCAATCTGGTTTAGGAAACGAACACATGTAATGACTCTAGTGAATCAATGTGGTTTAGGAACAGAACACATGCAATGACTCTAGGGACTCCATGTGTCAAACCATGGTCACAAAGACCAAAAACACTTAGGAAAGCAGTTTCTACATTGCATATCGCACCAGTGTTGCAGAAGTTGCATCATAGAATCCATTGGAGTGTGTGTGTTCATGTGGATAAATGTGGTTTAGGAAAAGAACACATGCAATGACTCTAGTGGATCAAAGTTTGGTGTAGGAAAAGAACACATGCCATGACTCTAGGGACTCCATGTGTCAAACCATGGTCACAGTGACCAAAATCTCTTAATAAAGCAGCTTCCACATTGCATTTTGCACCAATGTGGCAGACGTTACACCATAGAATCCACTTGAGTGTGCGTGGTCATGTGGATTAATGTGGTTTAGGAAAATAACACAAGCAATGACTCTAGTGGATCAATGTGGTTTAGGAAAAGAACACATGCATTGACTATAGGGACTACATGTGTCAAACCATGGTCAAATAGACCAAAAACACTTAGGAATGTAGCTTCCATATTGCATGTTGCACCAGTGTGGTAGAATTTGCACCATCGAATCCACTAGAGTATGTGTGGTCATGTGGATCAATGTTGATTACGAAAAGAACACATGCAATGAATCTAGTGGATCAATGTGGTTTAGGAAAAGATACCATGCAATGACTCTAGGGGCTCCATGTGTCAAACCATGGTCACGGAGACCAAAAACACTTAGGAAAGCAGCTTCCACGTTGCATGCTGCACCAGTGTGACAGAAGTCGCATCACATAATCCAGTGGAGTGTGTGTGGTCATGTGGAAAATGTGGTTTAGGAAAAGAACACATGCAATGACTCTAGTGGGTCAATGTGGTTTAGGAAAATAACACATGCAATGACTCTAGAACTCCATCTGTCAAACCATGGTCACAAAGACCAAAAAACTTGGGAAATTAGCTTCCACATTTCATATTACACTAGTGTGGCAGAGGTTGCACGATATAATCCACTAGAGTGTGTGTGTTTTATGTGGATCAATGTGGTTTAGGAAAAGAACACATCCATTGACTCTAGTGGATAAATGTGATTTAGGAAAAGAACACATTCAATGACTCTAGGGACTCCATGTGTCAAACCATGATCATAGAGACCAAAAACACTTAGGAAAGCAGCTCCTACATTGCATGTTGCACCTGTGTGGCAGAAGTTGCATCATAGAATCCAGTAGAGTGTGTGTGGTCATCTGGATCAATGTGGTTTCAGAAAAAGAACACATACAATGACTCTAGTGGATCAATCTGGTTTAGGAAAAGAACACATGCAATGACTCTAGGTACTCCATGTGTCAAAACATGGTCATAGAGATCAAAAACACTTAGGAAAGCAGCTTCCACATTGCATGTTGCACTAGTGTGGCAGAAGTTGCATCACAGTCCACTTGAGTTTGTGCGGTCATCAGGATCAATGTGGTTTAGGAAAAGAATACATGCAATGTGGTCATGTGTCTCAATGACTCTTGTGGGTCAATTTTGTTTAGGAAAATAACACATGCAATGACTCTAGGAACTCCATGTGTAAAACTATGGTCATAGAGACCAAAAACACTTAGGAAAGTATCTTCCACATCGTATGTTGCACCAGTGTGGCAGAAGTTGCATCACAGAATCCACTGGAGACTGTGTGGTCATGTGGATCAATATGGTGTAGGAAAAGAACATATGCAATGACTCTGGGGACTCCATGTATCAAACCATGGTCCTAGAGACCAAAAACACTTAGGAAAGCAGCTCCCACATTGCATGTTGCACCAGTGTGGCAGAAGTTGCATCGCAAAATCCACAAGAGCTTGTGTGGTTATGTGGATCAATGTGGTTCAGGAAAAGAACACATGCAATGACTCTAGTGGGTCAATGTGGTTTAGGAAAATAACACATGCAATGACTCTAGGGACTCCATGTGTCAAACCATGGTGATAAAGACCAAAAACACTTAGGAAAGCAACTTCCACATTGCATGTTGCACTAGTGTGGCAGAAGTTGAACCATAGAATCCACTAGAGTGCGTGTGGTCATGTGGACCAATGTGGTTTAGTAAAAGAACACATGCAATGACTCTAGTGGATCAATGTTTTTTAGGAAAAGAACGCTTGCAATGACTCTAGGGACTCCATGTGTGAAACCATGGTCATAGAGTCCAAAAACAATTGGGAAAGTAGCTTCCACATTGCATGTTGCACTACTGTGGCAGAAGTTGCATCAAAGAATCCAATGGAGTGTGTGTGTTCATGTGGATCAATATGGTTTAGTAAAAAGACATGCAATGATTCTAGTGATTCAATGTGGTTTAGGAAAAGAACACATGCAATGACTCTAGGGACTCCATGTCTCAAACCATGGTTACAAACACCAAAAACACTTAGGAAAGCAGCTTCTACATTGCATGTTGCACTTGTATGGCAGAGGTTGCATCACAGAATCCACTTTAGTGTGTGTGGTCATGTGTATCAATGTTGTTTAGGAAAATAACACAAGCAATGACTCTAGTGGATCAATGTTGTTTATGAAAAGAACACATGAAGTGACTCTAGGGACTCCATTTGTCAAACCATGGTCAAAGAAACCAAAAAACACTTAGGAAAGTAGCTTCTAGATTGCATGTTACACCAGCGTGGCCGAAGTTGCATCATAGAATCCACTAGAGTGTGTGTGGCCATGTTTATGAATGTGGGTTTGGAAAAGAACACATGCAATGACTCTAGTGGGTCAATGTGGTTTAGGAAAATAACACATGCAATAATTCTAGGAACTCCATGTGTAAAACCATGGTCACACTGACCAAAAACACTTAGGAAATTAGGTTCCACAGTGCATGTTGCACCTGTGTGGCAGAAGTTGCATCACAGTCCACTTGAGTGTGTGCGGTCATGTGGATCAATGTGGTTTAGGACAAGAACACATGCAATGTGGTCATGTGGCTGAATGACTAGTGGATCAACGTGGTTTAGGAAAAGAACACATGCAATGACTATAGGGACTCCATGTGTCAAACCATGGTCACAGTGACCAAAATCTCTTAATAAAGCAGCTTCCACATTGCATATTGCACTACTATGGCACAAGTGCATCACATAATCCACTGTAGTGTCTGCGATCATGTATATCAATGTGGTTTAGGGAAATAACACAAGCAATGACTCTAGTGGATCAATGTGGTTTAGGAAAAGAACATATGCAATAACTCTAGGGACTCCATGTGTCAAACCATTGTCACAGAGATCAAAAATAGTTAGGAAAGCAGCTTCCACATTGCATGTTGCACCAATGTGGCAAAAGTTGCATCACAAAATCCACTTGAGTGTGTGTGGTCATGTGAATCAATGTGGTTTAGGAAAAGAGGACATGCAATGACTCTAGTGCATCAATGTGGTTAAAGGAAAGAACACATGCAATGACTCTAGGGACTCAGTGTGTTAAACCATGGTCACAGAGACCAAAAACACTTAGGAAAGCAACTTCTACATTGCATGTTGCACCAGTGTGGCAGAATTTGCACCATGGAATCCACTAGAGTGTGTGTGGTCATGTGGATCAATGTGGTTTAGGGAAAGAACACATGCAATGACTCTAGTGGATCAATGTTGTCAACACCCGGATTTTTAATCCTAGATGCCTGTTATGCCATACCTCGCAATCCCAAGATTACCATTTTGCGAGACATAACAGATTGGATATCACAGTACATCAACCATTATAAACCATAATAAGATTTTACACAAATAAAGGATCTCATGATCCAGTCTTAATACAAACAAGTAGTAGAATAATAAAGCATAGTAGCGTGCTCCATCTTCATGGTCACAGGCAATGCTGACTATGGGAGATAAACCTAGTTGTCGTAGTCGTCCTGCTGTCCATCTTCCTGACAGTCCTCCTCATAGTATGGCCACAGGAATAGCCAGGGACAAAGTCATGAGTACTCTTTAAGTACTCGCAAACTATCACTAACAAGTAAGGTAGTTCTAGTAGGAATCTTAAGATCTAGGTTTATTTGCAAAAAGCTAGGTTTATCTAAACTGAGTTTAGAAGTAAAGAAAACTAATTTAATGTTCTAAATCATATAAGTGGGAAACTAGTTTTCATGTTCACAACCTTGTTGTTGTCAAGTCAAAGTCATAATTCATTTGACAAGTCATTTTGAAAACATCTGACGACGGAACAGTATGACCACTCCAACTGTCCATGACCGCGACACGGCTATTCGAATAGTTTGACACTCTGCAGAGGTGGTACACTTTCACCACAAAATTCGATACATTCGTTAGGGATAACCCTGAATCAATCATACTTAGTATGCGGATAATCAATCATAACCTTTCAATTACACACTCTAGTATAGGCACCTCCCCTATGAGCTTGGCCTCCCAGCCATGGCCATCAGCCATCCTAGGCACTACATAGGTGGACAACATCAATAGGTAACCTCAGCTCAATCCTCTCCCACGAGGGAACCCATACTAATGCATATAAACTTCCGGCTAAGCCCTACCCAATTCAGGTATTGTGGTTGTACCACTACTAGGGAACAGCTTATAGGTAGACAAGATATTCAGTGGCGCATATGTAAAACCATGCGCCACAGATATGTATCAGTGGCGGACTAGAAAAAATGCGCCACAGAAGTTTGGCACTTCAGTGGCGCACACGAAAATATGCGCCATAGGTGGCGCATATTTTCGTGTGCGCCACTGAAGTGCCAAACTTCTGTGGCGCATATAGACGTCTGTGCCACAGAAGGTTGATGGGACCAAGTAGCAAAAAAAGGGGGGGAACTTCTGTGGCGCATATGTCCATATGCGTCACAGAAAATGATGTTTCTATGGTGCATATAGGTGTATGCGCCACATAACAAGCATATATAGGGGGGAAAACAGATCCCACCCCCCTCGTGGATCGCCTTTTCAGTTTTGTAAAAAATAAACAAAAATGATAGAAACTTCAAAAAGATAATTCCTTTGAGTTGTAGTTAGATTTTAGGGTATAGATCTAGACAAAATTGAAAAACATGAATTTCGATGTATTTTGCAAAAATGGGTCATGGCATGGTAAAACGGCTATACTTTTGCATACGATGTCGGAAAAAAATCTTTAACCTATCAAAATGATCGTCTCTGAATTTTAAAGAATCCCCAAATTCGAAAAGAGTAAAAAGTTATTTAGGGCAGAAGATTTTTTACTGCAAAAAAATAAAAAAGGGGGAGAAACTTCTGTGGCGCATTTTCCCCATATGCGCCACAAAAGTCTTGGGCGAGATTCGAAATTTGAATCCCGCCAGCGCCCTTCTCCCTCCCTTTTTCCTTTTTCTCCCCCTCCCCACTTCTTCTCCCCTCCCCACTTCTCCTCCACTCCACACTTCTCCCCTTCTCCTCCCCTCCACACTTCTCCCCTTATCCTTCCTCCTCCTCCTCCACCACCACCAACTCCGGCGACCAACTCCACCGACCACCTCCTCCTCCACCACCACCAACTCCGGCGACCTCCTCCTCCTTCTCCTCCTCTTACACCACCAACTCCGGTGACCTCCTCCTCCACCACCAACTCCGGTAACCTCATCCTCCTCCTCCACCGCCAACTCTGGTAACCTCCTCCTCCTCCACCACCAACCCCGATAACCTCCTCCTCCTAGCCCTCCTCCAGCCACCACCACCACCAACTCCAGCCAGATCTAGATCTGGCCCTTTTTTTTGAAATTTGAAAAAAACTTCTATGGAGCATATTGGCCATATGCGCCACAGAAGTTTGAGATCTGGCCTGCCTTTTTTTTCAATTTTGGAAAAACTTCTGTGGCGCATATTGGCCATATGCGCCACTGAAGTTTGAGACTTCTGTGGCGCATTTTGAAATGCGCCACTGAAGATAGTTATCAGTGGAGACGTATTAGTGGCGACTAACATATGCGCCACGAATAGTGGAAAATGGTGTGCCACTGATAAGGGATTTCCTAATAGTGTACGTTAAATTGGAATGGTATCGCATCCAAACCCAACCATCAGTTTTTATAAAAGGGCTATAGCTCATGCCTCAACATTTTCATCATCATAATCCATTTGTGTTTCTCAACACATGTCAAATCATTTCAATAGAATGACTCATCATTCCAAGGATTTCATAATCATTTTCATACAGTATTTCCCATCTAAAGTGATCAAGTTTTAGGCTTAGCACTACCACTAAGGTTAAGAGTGTTCACTAATGAGGGGTGCTAATCTTCAATCTCATGCCATAGAATGACATCTAAGTATAACTAGTTTGATATAAAGAGTATAAATCTAGATTTATACTCTTTATGCTACCTATACTAAAAGTAAAGAACTTTGGTAAAGTAAAATAATAAAGCTTGCAAGTAAAACTTGGGATTGGCATAATCAAAGGTATATAACCAAAGCATGCCTAATGCATCTTGCTTAGGTTAATACTTGCAATTGATAATTTACATAGGTATGAGACTTGCAAGTGTTAGCTTGCATGGGTAACTTCTATAATGCTAGCTTGCCAATAATAGCTTGCAAAGGATAACTTGCAAGGTCTAACTTTCTTAGTAGTGATGGCTTGCCTTGATTGGTGCAGTGATTGAAGTTTTCCTCCTCTTCTTTGGGGTAGAACTCCTCCTCCTCGTATCCTTGGTCGGTACTATCGTCTATAAAGGAATACGGGGTACACAATCACCAAAAATACTTAATTACTTCTATGTATCACACTAAGGCTCACACTTGATGATCTAGCATCATCACAATCATCACATGAATTAAAGAACTAGTTTTATTCATTTTATTTTAGAAAAGTAATTTCTACTCATTGAAATTAATTAAGATTTAATATTCTCCTAATATAATGTAGGATCATGTGGACACATGTCATCACCACATATTCTAATACATGGGAATGTGATTTAAAGTGTTGGTCACATTTTATAAAGTTTAAGATTATTATTTAATAGATTTAAAGTGGAAATGACCTAATAGCGTTATTTTGGTACTATTCCAATGTCACTACATGCAAACCTAAATATTTCTACATATTCAGATAGATATTGTCAAATGTGATTTTTGAGAGTTGGAATCAAATCAAAAGCTATTATGGTCGATTTTTGAAAAATCTTTAAATTTGCAAAAGTCGGTGTCTTGTTATTTTTTCCATAGATTATCTCTAACTCCAAATGATTTAGATCCAACGGGCTTGGATAGCTAATTTAATTACCTTTTTAGCAAAATTTGAATCATGCAATTTGTTTCATTGAAACTCTCTGAATTGATTTTTGAATCTGTGGACAGAAACTAGTTTAAACTAAAATGGAAAAACAATTATTTGAATTTCTAGGCTAGCGTGGGAAGTTAAACGGGATGGCCCAGTTACACTATGCGGCGCAGAGGGCTTCTGACAGATGGGGTCCACTAGTCAACGAGACTAACTAAACGAAACGATATTTTTCAACAAGAGCCCTACGATCTAATTCTAATCCAATGGCCATGGTTCATCGTCGACGACGAATAGCTCTGGCGAGGAATCAACCCTAACACGGCGGTGGGGGTCTGGTGGGGCTCACCTGGGCTCCAGCTAGGGTTGGCGACGGGGGCAATCTACGTGGTAGATGGCGATGAGGTGAGGCACAGTCACGACAGGGCTTAGGGTGGTCGGAATCGATGGCGCCCTTCTCCTCCAGTAGCGGCAGGCTCCGGTGAAATTCCGGCGCAGTGGTGCTCACCTTGCTCCGGGGAGAAGTGGGGGAGTGGTTGTGAGGAGTGGGGAGTGGACTGGTGTGGAGAATGGAGGCAGGGGTGGCCTCCTTTTATAATGTAACGAGGGGACCAAGCGGTGCAGGCGCGAGCTCGACGGTGGCGTGGCTACAGGCAGCCATTAGCATGGTTGAGGTAGGTGGACGATGCAATGCTCCTTGGCAGTTCTTACAGGCATAATGGCGAGGCGTGGGGCGGTGTGGTTCGGTCGGGATCGTGCGGTTCTCCGCACAGGCGCCGAAGTGTTTGCGGCGGCATGCGGCAGCTGCGGTTCGCGCCGCGGCGAACGGGGTTGTCCGTTGGGGTGCTGTGATCATGGCGAGTGGGTGCATGCGCGGTGAGGGCAAGGCGTGGTCTGGGCGAGCTGGTCAGGCGCGGCGAACTGGCGCACTCTAGACATGGCACAGAGAGGCGGTACGTGGCATAGCTAGGGTGGTCCAGGGCTCAGTTGGCGTCGTGGCTAGGATAAGGGGTGGCGGTGGACCGAGTCGTGCTTCCTGGACATCGTGGATGGGGGCGGCGTTGTCTGTTGTGAGTTGGCCGTGGTCGGCCGGCGATGACCACAAAAGGGGCAGCGCTCCACTATGCAAACGGCAAAGGGGGTGCTGGTCTGGGGCTTGGTTAGACTCAGGGAGATAGGGGAGTGAAGTGGAGACCAAATGGTCGAGGATTACTGTGCACAACAGTGAAATTAGGCAGAGTGTTAATCTGTGTAGTTAAGGTGTTTGATGATATGGCCACAATAAACATACTTTGGAAATTCTGATTCAAATTTTTTGAGTGATCTTAGGTTAAGCTTGAGAGTCTATGTTTGCTTGGAGAGGTCAAGGGGAAATGTTTTGATAGGTTTTCGAAAAAGTGGGATCTTAACACATACACTTGATTCAATTTTCAAATGTCCATTAAATAGATTTGAAAGATGTTTTTGTAAGATTGTAATGTGGGCATCGATACACTTTTACTTGGTCTAGCAACGGGTGAAAATAAGTAGAAAAGTTTCTATTAGAATTTATCTTCTAGGAACACACAAAGTGGCCCAGTGGTTTACTTTTGTCAAAATGACCATTTGCTTTATTTATTCCTATTTGATTTCTTTTTCTTTTGATTTTTTTAATAATTGGTCTAGATGATGTAGTATTCATCTTTAAACCATCTCACATCATTTTGGAACAATCAAGCATGGCATTTTCAAACAATCACACATTAATGCAAAACTAACATGCACTCATATTCATTTTCTTAATAAAAGTTTTTTGTTAACCCTAATTTGGGGTGATTAGAACTTGATAAACTTAATTAGGGTTTTGGGATGTTACAAACCTTCCCTCCTTAAACAAAATCTCGTCCTGAGATTTAAGAAAAACTGGAAACTCAGTCATAATATAATCTTCTCACTCCAGGTAGCTTCTTCTTCAGTCTGGTTTCTCCATTGGATGTTGAGAAACTTGAAACTCCAGGTCCTGGTGGTTCGGAAGGCTTCTTCCAAAATACAGATGGGTACTTCATGATACATCAGATCCTTGTTTATACTATGGCTCGGTGATCGATGTTCTTGAAAACTTTGGTCTTCTCCGGAACTTCTAGGCATTTGCGAAGTAATGAGATATGAAACACATCATGGATGGCTGACATCTCCTGTGGCAGTTCTAGTTGATAAGATACTTCTCCTCGGTGATTCAAAATCCTGAAGGGTCCAATATATCTAGGGGCTAACTTTCCTTTCAGTTGAAAACATTGCATTCCCTTCAAAGGTGACACTTTAAGATACACAAATTCTCCGTCATTAAAGGTCAGGTCTCTATGTCTCTTGTCAGCATAACACTTCTGTCTAGATTGGGTGGTCTTGAGGTGCTCACGGACTTTGTGAGCCTTCTCTTCGGCTTGTCGTAGGATCTCGGGTCCAAAAATATGACTCTCTCCTACTTGCGACCAATTCAAGGGGGTACGACACTTTCTTCCATACAAAAATTCAAATGGGTCCAATTTCAAACTGGCTTGATAACTGTTGTTGTATGAGAATTCTGCGAAAGGCGGACAATCTTCCCATTTTGATCCATATTCTAGCACACAAGATCTCAACATATCTTCTAAGATTTGGTTGACTCTTTCAGTTTGTCCATCGGTCTGCGGGTGATAAGCTGTGCTGAAATTCAGCTTGGTTCCTAATCCTTCTTAGACTTTATGCCAAAATCTTGACATAAACTGGGTTCCTCAATCCGATACTATGGTCTGAGGGGGGGGGTCCATGCAAACTGACAATTCTAGCAATGTACAACTCTGCTAGCTTCGAACTCTGGTAGGTTGTCTTGACAGGTATAAAATGGGCTACCTTGGATAGTCTATCAACTATGACCCAAATAGAGTCATTTCCCCTACTTGAAGTAGGCAAACCGGTGATAAAGTCCATTCCAACAGAATGTCATTTCCACTCCAGAATCTGCAATGGTTGCAAAAGTCCTGCAGGTCTCTAATGTTCTGCCTTGACTCTCTGACAGATATCACACTTGGCTATGTAGCTTCCGATTTCTCTCTTCATCTTGTACCACCAAAATTGCTCCTTCAAATCTTGATACATCTTTGTTCCTCCGGGGTGGATAGAATAAAGAGTATCATGAGCTTCTTGCATGATAACTTGCTTTAGCTCAGAATCTGCTGGAACACAGATACGTCCTTTGTACCACAAAACTCCTTCTTCATCTTCGGTGAATCTAGGTACCTTCCCTGTACCGATACGCCGTTTGATTCCGTCGATACTTGCATTTCCTTTCTGGGATTCCTTGATCTGACTGATCAAAGTGGGTTGAAGTTCTATGCTAGTTAAAAATCCTTTCCTAACTAGCTCCGTTCTAAACTGCTCCAACTCTTCATGCAAACTTGGTTGAGCTTCTTTAATCATGGTGTTTAATCTAGACGGCAATCTGCTAAGAGCATCCGCTACCACATTGGCTTTGCCTGGGTGATAGTGAATGTAAAGTTCATAATCCTTGATTAACTCTATCCATCTCCTTTGCCTCATATTCAGCTCCTTTTGAGTGAAAATATACTTCAGGCTCTTGTGATCCGAATAAATCTCACACTGGTTACCCATAAGGTAATGACGCCATGTATTCAATGCTAAAACTACGGCTGCTAGTTCGAGATCATGGGTAGGGTAGCTTTTCTCATGCTGCTTCAGTTGTCGGGACATATATGCTATAACTTTGCCTTCTTGTATCAACACACATCCGAGACCAATCTTGGATGCATCACAATACACATCAAAAGGCTTCTTGATATCCGGTATAATCAAGACTGGGGCTAAAATCAATCTCTTCTTGAGCTCTTGAAAACTCGCTTCACATTTGTCCGTCCATTCAAACTTTTTATCTTTCTTCAACAATTGGTTCATCGTTCTTGCGATGCTCGAAAATCCTTCATCAAACTTGCGGTAGTATCTCGCTAATCTGAGAAATGCACGGACTTGGGTTTGAGTGGTTGGGGCTTTCCATTCTTCAACATCTTTGATCTTGGCGGGATCGACATTGACTCCTCCTGCCGACACAATATGTCCTAGGAATCCTACTTCCTTCAACCAGAACTCACATTTGCTAAACTTAGCATACAACTGATGTCCTCTAAGGGTTTCCAGGATGGTTCTCAGGTGTAGCTCATGGTCTTCTTCTGACTTGGAATAGATTAGAATACTGTCGATAAAAACAACGACAAACTTATCCAAGAAGTTCATAAAAATCTTATTCATGAGATTCATGAAATAAGTGGGGGCATTGGTTAATCCAAAAGACATGACCGTGTACTCATACAATCCATATCTGGTGGTAAAGGCGGTCTTTGGAATATCCGTTGCATGAATCTTGAGTTGGTGATAACCAGTTATAAGATCAATCTTAGAAAACACTCTGGCATCTATCAACTGGTCAAACAAATCCTCAATCTTGGGCAATGGGTACTTGTTCTTGATGGTGACGTCATTCAGCTTCCGATAATCCATGCACAAACGGTTACCTCCATCTTTCTTATCCATAACAGAATAGACGATCTCCATGGCGATGCGCTTGGTTGAATCAAACCTTTCGCCAGCATAGCATCAAGTTGTTTCTTCAGCTCCACTAATTCAGATGGGTTCATACTATAAGGTCTCTGAGCTATGGGTCCAGTTCCAGGAATTAGTTCAAAGATGAACTTGATATCCCGATCTGGGGGCATACCGGCCAATTCATCTGGGAATACGTCGGGGTATTCACAAACTACTCTGACTTGGTCTAGGGTTGGTTGGGCTAGACTCTTGTTGCACTTGAATTAATGGTGCAAGGTTTCAGATACATGCTCTACTGATACTCCAGAGCTACTGGTCATGGTTATGGCTTTCTTGGCACAGTCGATCAATCCTTTATGTTTTGACATCCAATCCATTCCTAGTACTACTTCCAAACCTTTGGTTCCAAGTTTTATTAGATTGCCATAAAAATCTTTTCCATGGATTCTGATAGGTACAACCTTGCAATTTTTTATAGCTTTGGTGGTTGAACCAGGTATTTGAGCTATCATAACATGCTTCAATTTGGTTGGTTGAATCTTACTAGTGCATGCAAATTCTTCTGTAACAAACGAGTGCGATGCTCCAGAATCAAACAACACTCTTGCTAATACCGAGTTAACAGAAAACAAACCCAGTACGACATCTGGCGCTTCCTGGGCTTCTTCAGCATTCATGTGGAATACATGATCGTTGTGGTTCAGCGAATTCCCTGGGGAAAAATCTCCTTCCAGGATGAACACATCGCTGTTGCTGAGCGGGTGCATTCACATTGGGGACTGCTGCAAGCTTCTTGGGACACCCATTGGAGTAGTGACCCTTGACTCCACATTCAAAGCAAGTAATCTGGGACTTGTCTTTGGTCGCAACAGGAACAACATTGCTTCCAGTCCTTGGGGTAGTATTGTTGTTGTTGTTGTTGTTGTTGTTGTTATCGTTGTTCGTGGACTTGGGCGGTGCACAGTTGAAGTTGTTGGAGTTGCTAGGGTTGTTGTTGTGGTTTCCTCCAGGCTTCAAATTTCCTCCGCTATGATTGGGGTAGCTTCGACGGGACATAGGGGGTCTATTATTCCTTGGGGCATATCCTGCAGACGGGTTGGGGCGATACTTCTGAGTATGATTAGATCCACTCTAGTGCATCATTCTATGCTTGTGGTTGTCATTGGCTTGGTTGATCTTTCCTTCCATCTGGATGGCGGAATCTACTAGCTCTTCGAGATCTTCAAAACGGATGTTGACTAGAACAGTCTGCATTTCATCATGCAATCCATTCAGGAACCTTTCCTTCTTCTTGGCTTCAGTGTTGATCTCATCAGGGGCATATCTAGCTAAGGACAGAAATTTGTCATGGTACTCAACTACCGTCATCCTGCCTCGCCTCAGTTCTTTGAACTCATCTCTCATTCGAGTGACTAAACCTTGCGGCACATGGGTGCGGCTAAACTTGATCTTGAATGCTTCCCAAGTCATCACCTGACCGTTGTTCATGGTACGAGTGCTATTCCACTAGGCTCTTGCATCTCCTGCAAGATAATGGGTGGCAAACAGTACTTTCTCGTTTGCTTCAACTCCTGCTACTTCTAGGTTATTCTCCATAGTTTGCAGCCAGTCATCAACATCTAAAGGGTCTTCAGACTTCCTAAAGATAGGGGGATTGGTATTCTGAAAGTTCTTGAGTTATGATCCATGGTGATCCTAATTTCCATGACCTTGATTATTGTGGGCCATCTGAGCTATCTGTTGAAGATTGGCTAGGTTGGCTTGGCGTTCTGCTCTACTAGCTTCACGGTCAGAAACTAGCATTTGAAGAATCTGCAACATCGGGTCCTGCGATGAGCTGCTTCCTCCGGGGTTTCCACGAGTCATCTGAAGATTGAGATAGATAATGAGATAAGAGGAAAATTTCTAAGGTTCATGGTTTTGTTTCAAAAGCTTTAAACTTTGAGTTTGACTCACGTTTTGCAAACTAACACTTTTTCTCATTCATTCATTCAAGCACACAATACAAACACACACCACACACAAATGGAAAATAGATGGTTTTAAGAACCATTCTATGAAACTACGAAACAGTGGGACCCATAAAACTCATTCCTACGGTAGTTATCAAGTGCATCTAGTCATCATCAATGAAGTCGGAATCATCATCATCAGTGTGGAACTCCATGGCATCATCCTCCAGGTAGTCGTTGTCATCACTGAGGTAAGAGTAAAGATCTCCTTGGATATCTTCACCTTCCTCCTCTTCCTTTGCTTCAAGCTGGACTTCCTATTCACGGATGGTCTTCTCAAGAGCGGCCACCTTCTTGCGAAGATGATCGATGGTGTGATCCTTCTTCTCGCATTGACAACGAAGTGATTGGCGATCCTTGACAAGCATGGCGAGGGTATGGTCCTTCTTGGCGGAAATGGCAAGGTTGTGGTTGGCGTAAGCTCGAGTATTGTCCAATTCCTTCTTCCTATCATACATCAGGAAGTCAAGGTTTTCCATCTGGCGCTACATCTCTGGGTGACTTGGCATCTCCAATGGCATTCCCATAGAATCACACCTTGCGAAGTGAGCAAAGCGAAGTTACCTGGATCAAGTTGATGTTTTGCCCACACAAACGGGCAAGAGCTTCATGCATAGCCCTGGCTAATCCATCTAGCCAGTTGTTCTCTCGCACGGTGAATTGAATCTTCTCAGAATGAGGTGCTTCCATCTTGCCTCTGAGATCTGCAACTATCAACCATTGTAGATCTCCTCCTGGGTGCTCCTTGAGTTGAGCTCCGAAGAATTCCAGATGCGGGCGCTCCAGATACTCTGACAGTGCATCGAGATCACTCTCAAAGATCAGTTGGCCTCCGTTGCCCAGCTGGTAGAACTTGCAATACTGAACTTCCATCTATAAGAATCTAGGATGAGTAAGTTAGTGAAGTGATCAAGTGTGTCAAATTTTATGTAGAATTGTAAGAGTTTTTGAGGAACATGATTTTTTTGAAAGAATCTCAAGAATAAGAGTGGGAATATGTTTTCATAAATACTCATTCCTTTGTTTTGAAACTAAGATTTTTTTCGGACGTCCATTCTAACTAGGGTCTCCTATGGTCAGGATGGCTCTGATACCAACTTGTCAACACCCGGATTTTTAATCCCAGATGTCTGTTATGCCATACCTCGAAATCCCAGGATTACCATTTTTGCGAGACATGACAGACTGGATATCACAGTACATCATCCATTATAAACCATAATAAGGTTTTACACAAATAAAGGATCTCATGATCCAGTGTTAATACAAACAAGAAGTGGAATAATAAAGTTTAGTAGAGGACTCCATCTTCATGGTCACAGGCAATGCTGACGATGGGAGATGATCCTAGTTGTCGTAGCCATCCTGCTGTCCATCTTCCTGATAGTCCTCCTCATAGTCTGGCCATGGGAATAGCTAGGGACAAAGCCATGAGTACTCTTTAAGTACTCACAAACTATCACAAACAAGTAAGGTAGTTCTAGTAGGAATCTTAAGCTCTAGGTTTATTTGCAAAAAGCCAGGTTTATCTAAACTGAGTTTAGAAGTAAAGAAAACTAATTTAATGTTCTAAATCACTTAAGTAGGAAACTAGTTTTCATGTTCACAACCCTGTTGTGGTCAAGTCAAAGTCACAATTCATTTCACAAGTCATTTTGAAAACATCTGACGACGGAACAGTATGGCCACTCCAACTATCCATTACCGCGGATGTGGCTATTCGAATAGTTTGACACTCTGCAAAGGTGGTACACTTTCACCACAAAATTCGATACATCCGTCAGGGATAACCTGAATCAATCATACATAGTATGCAGATAATAAATCATAACCTTTCATTTACACACTCTAGTATAGGCACCTCCCCTATGAGCTTGGCCTCCAGCCATGGCCATCTGCCATCCTGGGCACTGCATAGGTGGACAACATCAAGAGGTAGCCTGAGGTAAAACCTCTTCTGTGAGGGAACCCATACTAATGCATATAAACTTCCGGCTAAGCCCTACCCAATTCAGGTATCGTGGTTGTACAGAAAAATTGGAATGGTATCGCATCCGAACCCAACCATTAGTTTTTGTAAAAGGGCTAAGGCTCATGCCTCAACATTTTCATCATCAAAATCCATTTGTGTTTCTCAACACATGTCAAATCATTTCAATAGAATGACTCATCATTCCAAGGTTTTCATAATCATTTTCACCAAGTATTCCTATCTAAAGTGATAAAGTTTTAGGCTTAGCACTACCACTAAGGTTAAGAGTGTTCACTAATGAGGGGTGCTAATCTTCAATCTCATGCCATAGAATGACATCTAAGTATAACTAGATAGGCCTAGTTTTATACTCCTTATGCTACCTATACTAAAAGTAAAGAACTTTGGTAAAGTAAAAGAATAAAGCTTGCAAGTAAAACTTGGGATTGATATAATCAAAGGTATATAACCAAAGCATGCCTAATGCATCTTGCTTAGGTTAATACTTGCAATTGATGATTTGCATAGGTATGAGTCTTGCAAGTGTTAGCTTGCATGGGTAACTTGTATAATGCTAGCTTGCCAATAATAGCTTACAAAGGTTAACTTGTAAGGCCTAACTTTCTTAGTAGTGATGGCTTGCCTTGATTGATGCAGTGATTGAAGTTTTCCTCCTCTTTTTTGGGGTAGAAGTCCTCCTCCTCGTATACTTGGTCGGTACTACCGTCTATAAAGGCATACGGGGTACACAATCACCAAACAATACTTAATTACTTCTATGTAGCACACTAAGGCTCACACTTGATGATCTAGCATCATCACAATCATCACATTAATTAAAGAACTAGTTTTATTCATTTTATTTTAGAAAAGTAATTTCTACTCATTGAAATTAATTAAGATTTAATATTCTCCAAATAGAATGTCGGATCATGTGGACAAATGTCATCACCACATATTCTAATACATGGGAATGTGATTTAAAGTGTTTTGGTCACATTTTATAATGTTTAAGATTATTATTTAATATATTTAAAGTGACTAGAAATGCCCTAATAGCATTATTTTGGTACTATTCCAATGTCACTGCATGCAAACCTAAATATTTTTACATATTCAGATGGATATTGTCAAATGTGATTTTTGAGAGTTGGAATCAACTCAAAAGCTATTATGGTTGATTTTTGAAAAATGTTTAAAGTTGCAAAAGTCTCTGTCTTGTTATTTTTTCCATAAACTATCTCTAGCTCCAAATGATTTATATCCAACGGGCTTGCATAGATAATTTAATTACCTTTCTAGCAAAATTTGAATCATGCAATTTGGTTTAGTGAAACTTTCTGAATTGATATTTTAATCTATGGACATAAACTAGTTTAAACTAAAATGGAAAAACAATTATTTGAATTTCCAGGCCAGCGCGAGAAGTTAAACGGGCAGGCCCAGTTACACTACACGGGGCAGAGGGCTGCTGATAGATGGGGTCCACCAGTCAGCGAGACTAACTAAACGAAACGATATCTTTCAACCAGAGCCCTACGATCTAATTCTAATCCAACGGCTGTGGTTCATCGTCGACGACGAACAACTCCGGCGAGGAATCAACCCTAACGCGGCGGTTGGGGCTGGCGGGGCTCACCTGGGCTCCAGATAGGGTCGGTGACAGGGGCGATCGACGTGGTAGACGATGGCGAGGCGAGGCGCGGTAACGGCAGGGCTTGGGGTGGTCGGAATCGATGGCGCCTTTCTCCTCCAGTAGCGGCGGGCTCCGGTGAAATTTCGGCGTGGTGGTGCTCGCCTCGCTCCGGGGAGAAGTGGGGAAGTGGCTGTGAGGAGTGGTGAGTGGATTGGTGTGGATAATGGAGGCGGGGGTGGCCTCCTTTTATAGTGCGGCGAGGGGACCGAGCGGTGCGTGCGCGAGCTCGTCGGTGGCGTGGCTACAAGCGGCTATCGGCGTGGCTGAGGTAGGTGGATGGTGTAGTACTCCCTGGCGGTTCTTACGAGCATAATGGCGAGGCATGGGGTGACGTGGTTCGGTCGGGAGCATGCGGTGCTCCACTCAGGCACATAAGTGTTTCCAGCGGCGTGCGAAAATTGCGGGTCGCGCGGCGGCGAACAGGGTTGTCTGCTGGGGTGCTGTGATCATGGCGAGTGGGTGCATGCGCGGTGAGGGCAAGGCGTGGTCTGGGCGAGCTGGTCGGGCGCGGTGAACTGGCGCCCTCAGGACATGGCACATAGAGGCGGTGCGCGGCATAGCTAGGGTGGTCTAGGGCTCGGCTGGCGTCGTGGCTAGGACAAGGGGTGGCGGTGGACCGAGTCGTGCTTCCTGGACATTGTGGATGGGGGCAGCGTTGTCTGCTGTGAGCTAGCTGTGGTCGGCCGGCGATGACCACAAACGGGCGGCCCTCCACTATGCAAACGACAAAGGGGGGTGCTGGTCTGGGGCTTGGTTAGACTCAGGGGAGATAGAGGAGTGAAGTGGAGACCAAATGGTCGAGGATTACTATGCACAACAGTGAAGTTAGGCAGAGTGTTAATCTATGTAGTTAAGGTGTTTGATTATATGGCCGCAAGAAACATACTTTGGAAATTTTGATTCAATTTTTTTGAGTGATCTTAGGTTAAGCTTGAGAGTCTATGTTTGCTTGGAGAGGTCAAGGGGAAATGTTTTGATAGGTTTTTGAAAAAGTGGGATCTTAACACATACACTTGATTCAATTTTCAAATGTCCATTAAATAGATTTGAAAGATGTTTTTGTAAGTATGTAAAGTGGGCCTTGATACACTTTTACTTGGTCTAGCAAGGGGTGAAAAGAAGAAGAAAAGTTTCTGTTAGAATTTATCTTCTAGGAACACACAAAGTGGCCTAGTGGTTTACTTTTGTCAAAATGACCATTTGCTTTATTTATTCCTATTTGATTTGTTTTTCTTTTGATTTTTTTGTAATTGGTCTATATGATGTAGTATTCATCTTTAAACCATTTCACACTACTTAGAATAGTCAAGCATGGTATTTTCAAACAATCACACATTAATGCAAAACTAACATGCACTGATATTCATTTTCTTAATGAAAGTTTATTGTTAACCCTAATTTGGGGTGATTAGAACTTGATAATCTTGATTAGGGCTTTTGGGATGTTACAAATGTGGTTTAGGAAAAGAACACATGCAATGACTCTAAGGACTCCATGTGCTAAACCATGGTTAGAGAGACCAAAAACACTTAGGAAAGCAGGTTCTACATTGCATGTTGTACCAGTGTGGCAAAAGTTGCATAAAAAATCTACTTGAGTGTGTGTGGTCATGTGGATCAATGTGGTTTAGGACAAGAACACATGCAATGTGGTCATGTGGCTGAATGACTCTAGTGGATCAACGTGGTTTAGGAAAAGAACACATGCAATGACTCTAGGGACTGCATGTGTCAAAACATGGTCACAGAGACCAAAAACACTTAGGAAAGCAGCTTCCACGTTGCATGTTGCACCATTGCGGCAGAAGCTGCATCACAGAATCCACTAGAGTGTGTTTCGTCATGTGGAAATGTGTGGTTTAGGAAAAAACACATGCAATGACTCTAGGGACTCCATGTGTCAAAACATGGTCATAGAAAACAAAAACACTTAGGAAAGCAGCTTCCACATTGCATGTTGCACCAGTGTGGCAGAAGTTGCATCACAGTTCACTTAAGTGTGTGAAGTCATGTGGGTCAATATGGTTTAGGACAAGAACACATGCAATGTGGTCATGTGGCTGAATGACTCTAGTGGATCAAAGTGGTTTAGGAAAAGAACACATGCAATGACTCTAGGGACTCCATGTGTCAAACCATGGTCACAGAGACCAAACATACTTAGTAAAGCAAATTCCACATTGCATCTTGCACCATTGTGGCTGAAGTTGCATCACAGTTCACTTTATTTTGTGCTGTTATCTGGATCAATCTTGTTTAGGAAACAAACACATGCAATGTAGTCATGTGGCTCAATGACTTAAGTGCATCAATGTGGTTTATGAAAAGAACACATGCAATGACTCTAGGGGCTCCATGTGTCAACCCATGGTTACAAAGACCAGGAACACTTAGGAAAGCAGCATCCACATTGCATGTTGCACCAGTGTGGCAGAAGTTGCATCACAGTCCACTTGAGTGTGTGCAGTCATGTGGATCAATATGGTTTAGGACAAGAACACATGCAATGTGGTCATGTGGCTGAATGACTCTAGTGTATCAACGTGGTTTAGGAAAATAACACATGCAATGACTCTAGGGACTCCATGTGTCAAACCATGGTCATAGAGACCAAAAACACTTAGGAAAGCAGCTTCCATGTTGCATGTTACACCAGTGCGACAGAAGTTGCATCACAGAATCCACTGGAGTGTATATGGTCATGTGGATCAATGTGCTTTAGGAAAAGAACACATGCAATGACTCTAGTGGGTCAATATGGTTTAGGAAAAGAACACATGCAATAACTCTAGGGAATCCATGTGTCATACCATGGTCACAGAGACCAAAAAACACTTAGGAAAGTTGGTTCCACATTGCATGTTGCACCAGTGTGGCAGAAGTTGCATCAAAGAATCCCGTGGAGTGTGTGTTGCCATGTGGATAAATGTGGTTTAGGAAAAGAACACATGAAATCACTCTAGTGGAACAATGTGGTTTAGGACAACAACACATGCACTGACTCTAGGGACTCCATGTCTCAAACCATGGTCACAAAGACCAAAAACACTTAGGAAAGTAGCTTCTACATTACATGTTACACCAGTGTGACAGATGTTGCATCACAAAATCCACGGTAGTGTGTGTGGTCATGTGGATCAATGTGGATTAGGAAAATAACACAAGCAATGACACTAGTGGATCAATGTGGTTTAGGAAAAGAACACATGCAATGACTCTAGGGACTCCATGTGTTAAACCATGGTTAGAGAGACCAAAAAAAGTTAGGAAAGCAGGTTCCACATTGCATGTTGCACCAGTGTGGCAAAAGTTGCATCATATAATCCACTTGAGTGTGTGTGGTCATGTGGATCAATGTGGTTTAGGACAAGAACACATGCAATGTGGTCATGTGGCTGAATGACTCTAGTGGATCAATGTGGTTTAGGAAAAGAACGCATGCAATGACTCTAGGGACTGCATGTGTGAAACCATGGTCACAGAGACCAAAAACACTTAGGAAAGCAGCTTCCACGTTGAATGTTGCACCATTGCGGTAGAAGCTGCATCACAGAATCCACTAGAGGGTGTTTGGTCATGTGGAAATGTGTGGTTTAGGAAAAAAACACATGCAATGACTCTAGGGACTCCATGTGTCAAAACATGGTCATAGATAACAAAAACACTTAGGAAAGCAGCTTCCACATTGCATGTTGCACCAGTGTGGCAGAAGTTGCATCACAGTTCACTTAAGTGTGTGTAGTCATGTGGATCAATATGGTTTAGGACAAGAACACATCCAATGAAGTCATGTGGCTGAATGACTCTAGTGGATCAACGTGGTTTAGGAAAAGAACACATGCAATGACTCTAGGGACTTCATGTGTCAAACCATGGTCACAGAGACCAAAAATACATAGTAAAGCAGCTTCCATGTTGCATGTTGCACCAGTGAGACAGAAGTTGCATCATAGAATCCAGTGGAGTGTATATTGTCATGTGGATCAATGTGGTTTAGGAAAAGAACACATGCAATGACTCTAGTGGGTCAATGTGGTTTAGGAAAAGAACACATGCAATAACTCTAGGGGAACCATGTGTCAAACCATGGTCACAGAGACCAAAAAACACTTAGGAAAGTAGGTTCCACATTGCATGTTGCACCAGTGTGGCAGCAGTTGCATCGAAGAATCCAGTGGAGTCTGTGTTGCCATGTGGATAAATGTGGTTTAGGAAAATAACACATGAAATCACTCTAGTGGATCAATGTGGTTTAGGACAACAACACATGCAATGACTCTAGGGACTCCATTTCTCAAACCATGGTCACAAAGATCAAAAACACTTAGGAAAGCAGCTTCTACATTACATGTTGCACCAGTGTGGCAGAAGTTGCATCATAGAATCCACTGTAGTGTGTTTGGTCTTGTGGATCAATGTGGTTTAGGAATACAACATATGCAATGACTCTAGTGGTTGAATGTGGTTTAGGAAAATAACACATGCAAAGACTCTAGAAACTCCATGTGTCAAACGATGGTCACAGAGACCAAAAACACTTAGGAAATCAGCTTCCACATTGCATGTTGCACTCGTGTGGCAGAAGTTGCACCATAGAATCCTCTCGAGTGTGTGTTGTCATGTGGATCACTGTGGGTTTAGGAAAAGAACACATACAATGACTCTAGTGGATGAATGTGGTTTAGGAAAAGAACACACACAATGACTCTAGGGACTCCATGTGTCAAACCATCGTCATAGAGACCAAAAACACTTAGGAAAGCAGCTTCCACATTTTGTGTTGCACCGGTGTGGTAGAAGTTGCATCACAGAATCCACTAGAGTGTGTGTGGCCATGTGGATCAATGTGGTTTAGGAAAAGAACACATGCAATGATTCTCGTGGATCAATGTGGATTTGGAAAAGAACACATGAATGAATCTAGGGACTCCATGTGTCAAACCATGGTCACAGAGACCAAAAACACTTAGAAAAGGAGCTTCCATGTTGCATGTTACACTAGTGCGACAGAAGTTGCATCACAGAATCCACTAGAGTGTATATGGTCATGTGGATCAATGTGCTTTAGGAAAAGAACACATGCAATGACTCTAGTGGGTCAATGTGGTTTAGGAAAAGAACACATGCAATAACTCTAGGGAATCCATGTGTCATACCATGGTCACAGAGACCAAAAAACACTTAGGAAAGTAGGTTCCACATTGCATGTTGCACCAGTGTGGCAGAAGTTGCATCAAAGAATCCCGTGGAGTGTGTGTTGCCATGTGGATAAATGTGGTTTATGAAAAGAACACATGAAATCACTCTAGTGGATCAATGTGGTTTAGGACAACAACACATGCAATGACTCTAGGGACTCCATGTCTCAAACCATGGTCACAAAGACCAAAAACACTTAGGAAAGTAGCTTCTACATTACATGTTACACCAGTGTGACAGATGTTGCATCACAAAATCCACGGTAGTGTGTGTGGTCATGTGGATCAATGTGGATTAGGAAAATAACACAAGCAATGACACTAGTGGATCAATGTTGTTTAGGAAAAGAACACATGCAATGACTCTAGGGACTCCATGTGTTAAACCATGGTTAGAGAGACCAAAAAAAGTTAGGAAAGCAGCTTCCACATGGCATGTTGCACCAGTGTGGCCGAAGTTGCATCACAGAATCCACTAGAGTGTGTGTGGTCATGCGGATCAATGTGATTTAGGAAAAGAAGACACACAATGACTCTAGTGGATCAATGTGGTTAAAGGAAAGAACACATGCAATGACTCTAGGGACTCAATGTCTCAAACCATGGTCGCAAAGACCAAAAACACTTAGGAAAGTAGCTTCTACATTGCATGTTGCACCAGTGTGGCAGAAGTTGCATCACAGAATCCACTGTAGTGTGTGTGGTCATGTGGATCAATGTGGTTTAGGAAAAGAACACTTGCAATGACTCTAGTGGGTCAATGTGGTTTAGGAAAATAACACATGCAAAGACTTTAGAAACTCCATGTGTCAAACGATGGTTACAGAGACCAAAACAACTTAGGAAATCAGCTTCCACATTGCATGTTGCACCTGTGTGGCAGAAGTTGCACCATAGAATCCACTCGAGTGTGTGTTGTCATGTGGATCAATGTGGTCTAGGAAAATAACACATGGAATGACTCTAGTGGATCAATGTGGTTTAGGAAAAGAACACATGCAATGACTCTAGGGACTCCATGTGTCAAACGATGGTCGTAGAGACCAAAAACACTTAGGAAAGCAGCTTCCACATTTCGTGTTGCACCGGTGTGGTAGAAGTTGCATCATAGAATCCTCTAAAGTGTGTGTGGCCATGTGGATCAATGTGGTTTAGGAAAAGAACACATGCAATTATTCTAGTGGATCAATGTGGTTTAGGAAAAGGTCACATGAATGACTCTAGGGACTCCATGTGTCAAAACATGTTCATAAAGACCAAAAACACTGAGGAAAGCAGCTTCGACATTGCATCTTGCACCATTGTGGCTGAAGTTGCATCACAGTTCACTTTATTTTGTGCGGTCATCTGGATCAATCTGGTTTAGGAAACAAACTCATGCAATGTAGTCATGTGGCTCAATGACTCTAGTGGATCAATGTGGTTTATGAAAAGAACACATGCAATGACTCTAGGGCTCCATGTGTCAACCCATGGTCACAAAGACCAAAAACACTTAGGAAAGCAGCTTCCACATTGCATGTTGCACCAGTGTGGCAGACGATGCATCACAGAATCTAATGGAGTGTGTGTGGTCATGTGGATCAATGTGGTTTAGGAAAATAACACATGCAATGATTCTAGTGGGTCAATGGGGTTTAGGAAAATAACACATGTAATGACTCTAGGGACTCCATGTGTCAAACCATGGTCACAGGGACCAAAAACACTTAGAAAAGGAGCTTCCACATTGCATGTTACACCAGTGTGGCAGAAGTTGCACCATAGAACCCACTAGACTATGTGTGGTCATGTGGATCAATGTGGTTTAGGAAAAGAACACATGCAATTACTCTAGTGGATCAATGTGGTTTAGGAAAAGAACACTTGCATTGACCCTAGGGACTCCATGTGTCAAACCATGGTCATAGAGACCAAAAACACTTCGGAAAGCAGCTTCCGCATTGCATGTTGCACCAGTATAGTAGAAGATGCATCACAGAATCCACTGGAGTGTGTGTGTTCATGTGGATCAGTGTGGTTTCGGAAAAGAATACATGCAATGATTCTAGTGGATCAATGTGGTTTCGGAAAACAACACATGCAATGACTCTAGGGACTGCATGTGTCTAACCATGGTCATAGAGACCAAAAAACACTTAGGAAAGCAGTTTCCACTTTGCATGTTGCACCGATGTGGCAGAAGTGGCATCACATAAGCCATTGGAGTGTGTGTTTTCATGTGAGTCAATGCGGTTTAGGAAAAGAACACATGCAATGACTATAGGGACTCCATGTGTCAAACCATGGTCACAGTGACCAAAATCTCTTAATAAAGCAGCCTCCACATTGCTTATTGCACTACTATGGCACAAGCGCATCATAGAATCCACTCTTGTGTGTGCGTTAATGTAGATCAATGTGGTTTAGGAAAATAACACAAGCAATGAATATAGTGGATCAATGTGGTTTAGGAAAATAACACATGCAATGACCCTAGGGACTCCATGTGTCAAACCATAGTCACAGAGACCAAAAATAGTTAGGAAAGCAGCTTCCACATGGCATGTTGCACCAGTGTGGCCGAAGTTGCATCACAGAATCCACTAGAGTGTGTGTGGTCATGCAGATCAATGTGGTTTAGGAAAAGAAGACACGCAATGACTCGAGTGGATCAATGTGGTTAAAGGAAAGAACACATGCAATGACTCTAGGGACTCAATGTGTTAAAACCATGGTCACAGAGACCAAAAACACTTAGGAAATCAGCTTCCACATTGCATGTTGCACCAGTGTGGCAGAAGTTGCATTACAGAATCCACTAGAGTGTGTAGTCATGTGGATCAATGTGGTCTAGGGAAATAACACATGCAATGACTCTAGTGGATCAATGTGGTTTAGGAAAAGAACACATGCAATGACTCTAGGGACTCCATGTGTTAAACCATGGTTATAGAGACCAAAAACACTTAGAAAAGCAGGTTCCACATTGCATGTTGCACCAGTGTGGCAAAAGTTGCATCATAGAATCCACTTGATTGTGTGTGGTCATGTGGATCAATGTGGTATAGGAAAAGAACACATGAATGAATCTAGTGGATCAATGTGGTTTAGGAAAAGAACACATGCAATGAATCTAGGGACTCCATGTGTCAAAACTAGGTCATAGATACCAAAAACACTTAGGAAAGCAGCTTCCACATTGCATGTTGCACCAGTGTGGCAGAAGTTGCATCATAATCCACTTTAGTGTGTACGGTCATGTGGATCAATGTGGTTTAGGACAAGAACACATGCAATGTGCTCATGTGGCCGAATGACTCTAGTGGATCAACGTGGTTTAGTAAAAGAACACATGCAATAACTCTAGGGACTCCATGTGTCAAAACTTCGTCACAGAGACCAAAAATACTTAGGAAAGCAGCTTCCATGTTGCATGTTGCACTAGTGCGACAGAATTTGCATCACAGAATCTACTGGAGTGTATGTGGTCATGTGGATCAATGTGGTTTAGGAAAAGAACACATGCAATGACTCTATTGGGTCAATGTGGTTTAGGAAAAGAACACATACAGTAACTCTAGGGACTCCATGTGTCAAACCATGGTCAGCAAGAACAAAAAACACTTAGGAAAGTATTTTCCACATTGCATGTTGCACCAGTGTGGCAGAAGTTGCATCAAAGATTCCAGTGGAGTGTGTGTGGCCATTTGGATAAATGTGGTTTAGGAAAAGAACACATGAAATCACACTAGTGGATCAATGTGGTTTAGGACAACAACACATGCAATGACTCTAGGGACTCCATGTCTCAAACCATGGTCACAAAGACCAAAAACACTTAGGAAAGTAGCTTCTACATTGCATGTTACACCAGTGTGGCAGATGTTGCATCACAGAATCCACTGTAGTGTGTGTGGTCATGTGGATTAGGAAAATAACACAAGCAATGACTCTAGTGGATCAATGTGGTTTAGGAAAAGAACACATGCAATGACTCTAGGGACTCCATGTGTCAAACCATGGTCATAGAGACCAAAAATAGTTAGGAAAGCAGCTTCCACATTGCATGTTGCACCAGTGTAGCAGAAGTTGCATCACCGAATCCACTAGAGTGTGTGTGGTCATGTGGATAAATGTAGTGTAGGAAAAGAACACATGCAATGACTCTAGTGGATCAATTTGGTTGAAGGAATGAAAACATGCAATGACTCAAGGGACTCAATGTGTTAAACCATTGTCACAAAGACCAAAAACACTTAGGAAAGCAGCTTCCACATTGCATCTTGCACCAGTGTGCCAGAAGATGCATCACAGAATCCACTAGAGTGTGTGTGGTCATGTGGATCAATGTGGTTTAGGGAAAGAACACATGCAATGACTCTATTGGGTCAATGTGGTTTAGGAAAAGAATACATGCAATGACTCTAGGGACTCCATGTGTTAAACAATGGTTAGAGAGACCAAAAACACTTAGGAAAGCAGGTTCCACATAGCATGTTGCACCAGTGTGGCAAAAGTTACATCAAAGAATCCACTTGAGTGTGTGTGGTCATGTGGATCAATGTGGTATAGGAAAAGAACACATGAATGACTCTAGTGGATCAATGTGGTTTAGGAAAAGAACACATGCAATGACTCTAGGGACTCCATGTGTCAAAACATGGTCATGGATACCAAAACACTTAGCAAAGCAACTTCCCCATTGCATGTTACCCAGTGTGGCAGAAGTTGCATCACAGAATCTACTGGACTGTATGTGGTCATGTGGATTGATATCTACGCTCGCTTCTATTCTTGTAGACAGTGGTGGGCCTCCAAGTGCAGAGGTTTTTAGAACAGCAGCAAGTTACCCTTAAGTGGATCACCCAAGGTTTATCGAACTCAGGAAGGAAGTGGTTAAAGGTATCCCTCTCAAGCAACCCTGCAATCAAGATACAAGAAGTCTCTTGTGTCCCCAACATACCCAATACACTTGTCAGGTCTATAGGTGCACTAGTTCGGCGAAGAGATAGTGAAATACAAGTAATATGGATGATTATAAGTGGTAAATGCAAACTGAAATAAGAGTGGAAGGAAGCAAACATGTAACATGACTGATTGTAAATGGTGTTTCAATGCTTAGAAACAAGGCCTAGGGATCATACTTCCACTAGTGGACACACTTATATAAATATCTTCTCTTCATTATGCTACCCTGAACTACTATCCGGTTGGACGATGTAGGGCTATAACAGCACACCTTAAAGTTCGCATTCCCCATCTAGATAACCCCTCACTATCACCTTAAGCGCTAGATGGTTCCAACTAACGCCACAATCTTAGAGACACCCAACTCAAATTATACTCATGATAAGTATTTCTATAACCTTAGCAAAAGTGCCAAACGGTGTGCACACTGTCAACTTCACACACGTGGGGATACGTAAAGATGAATTAAAGCACTTGAGTAGGAGAATAGATCTATAGATTACAAAGCTCATGATCTCAATAAGATCACGCATAGAGAGAGAGATGAACACATAGATACCGGTAGAGCCCTTGGCCTCGAGAGAGAACTACTCCCTCCTCATCATGGGAGTCAACAACGTCGATGGAGATGGCTCTGAGGGCACTTCCCTGTCCCGGTAGGGTGCCGGAACAGAGACTTCTGTCCCCTGAATCTCCTCATCGGTGGCGGCTGCACTGCGGAACTTTTTGTGGAATTCTGATCTAGTGCTTAGGGTTTTCGTCTCGGGGGGTTTATATAGGCTAAGGAGCAAGGTCGGTGGAGGCCCGAGGGGCCAACACCACCAGGTGGCGCACCTGGGGGATACCCACGCCACCATAGGGTGTGGCCGCCTTGGTTCCCTCCTCCATCTCTGCTTTGGACTCCGTCTTGTGTCGGAAAAAATAAGAACTTCGGCTTTTGTTTCATCCAATTCCGAGAATATTTCTTTACTAGCTTTTCTGAAACAAAAATAGCAAAAAATAGGCATCGGACACTACGACATCTTGTTAATAGGTTAGTTCCAGAAAATCTATAAAAACACCTCAAAGTGTAAACAAAACATAAGAAAGTTGATACAAAACAAGCATGGATCATCAAAAATTATAGATACGTTTACGACGTACCAAGCATCCCCAAGCTTAACTCCTGCTCGTCCTCGAGTAGGTAAGTGATAAAAAGAATAATTTTTGAGGTGACATGCACCATCACAATCTTGATCAAGGCATTGTAAACCATTGATAGCTGGGATCAAAGTACTCTAAACATGAGCATGAAAGATAGAGTTCTAACAATAAGACATAACAACTATGTTGTAATATGAAAAGGTGCAAACAAAAGATCATGAATAACAATGCATTGAAAGACGTTTGTTTGTTTCACATACAGTAAACATAATAAGAGTGGTATTCAGCTTGTCCCTCATGGTATACCTAAACATAAATGCATAGGACACCTTCAAAGTTCATAAGGGTGACTAGATAGAAATAATTTAAGAACAAGCAATATCAAAGTTATGAATCAATCAAAAAGTTTTGGGACAATGCACATTAAACTAAGAATGACCACTATGCTCTCTCAATTGGTGCATAAAGATAGAAGATGGAGACTCAACATAAAAGAAAAAAGAAAGTCCCCTCATAGAGGGTAATTCTTCTGCCCAAGCCCCCGCAACACGTCGTAGTGGTGCTTCGAGTCTTGGTTTTAGGCCTTGTAGGATTAAACCATTTGCTCTTTCGACTTGTCCATTAGCTTGCGGATGTGTGACTGACGCAATGTCGAGCCGGATATTTTGTTCATTGTAGAATTCGGCAAGCTCTCCCATAGAGAAGTTACTCCCATTGTCTGTGATAATGCTATGTGGATAACCGTATCGGATTATTACATCCTCTACAAATCTTCTGGTTGTTGCTCCATGACAACTAGTGACGGGTTTAGCCTCAATCCATTTTGTGAATTTATCCACCATCACTAAGAGATGAGTAAATCCACTTGGAGCCCGTTTAAATGGTCCTACCATGTCAAGCCCCCAGACCGTGAAAGGCCATGTTACAGGTATTGTTCGCAGCTGATCAGCCGGAACATGAGCTTGTTTGGCATACTTTTGGCAGCCTTTGCATGTCTTGACCAGCCGTTCGGCATCTACCTTGGCAGTTGTAACACCCTCGAATCGACCCTATGCAAGTTTTAGCGATTCCCGCCAAACCCGCATAGAAACGATTCAAAGATGCCCTCCAGGCACTTGCGTGTGGGTGGAAAACGAAGTAATAACATTACACAATAGTCCATGATGGAACTCACAGAACATATATATATATATAACAACGACTCCATGAGTCAAGAATACATATATACTATACAAAGATCCAAATCACCTTGAAAATGATAGAGCGTCCGACTATGGACAAGATGCAAATGGGGCTAAGAGCCCTGAAGAATAACCAATGGAGTCCATAACCCTGCCCATGCCAAGCCGGAAGGGTAACCCTGCTAAAGACGTCGATCGCAAACCTGCTAAAACAAAATGGGGTGCCGACAAAGGGCGAAGGAAAAAGAGGAGCGCCAGTACTGAGGCCAGTACACGACGAGGCAAGAATTTGGCGGCTCTCACCTACATAGGTATGGTGGACTGAAGTGGCAGCGAAGCATGCACTAAACAACCTATAGAGACTCGATAAACTGTCGGCTATTAGAGAGAGATAAGAAAGACCTATTCGGATCCAACCTGATACTAACACCAATCATACCCATCCTGGTATTCCCCCTCGAGACCAAACGAGGATGTCAAACCGAGGAACTCACACAGTTGGCAGTCTTATTCATTCCATTATAGTTGAAGCACTTACTAGTCAGATATAGATATCACGAGTCATCCTGATAGCATGAGTAGTGGGCAGTTTTAGTTAACCATTTAGTTGTAGTTGCAGTACTTACTAGTCAGATAAAATTAGCACGTGACATCCCAAAACCCAGCAGTTGTTGGCACTTTTATTTCATTCCATTGGAGTTATGATACTTACTAGGCAGGTATAACATGACACGATACACCCCAGTCCCACCAGTTGTTGGCACTTTTATTATCCATTCCATTGTAGTGAAGCTGATTACTAGCCACATATTAAGTCAAATTTATAGTACTACTTTAGTTATGCTTGTCTATGATCGAGATACTGTGCTCCAAGTCGTCCATAACGGCGGACACAACTTTCAGAAAGATTTACCTTGCAGGGGGGCACAAATAGCAACACACACATGATCAACCTGGGAAAACCAAATGAAAACCCAACGAGGCTTTCACGACAAAGCAATCACAAGATTCATAAAATATTTCAGGGGCCACCCCACTAAGCTACCCGCAACGAAGTTGGCCGGCTCCGAGACAGACCCAGGGTTGTGTAGACGACGGTAAACAACTGGGAACTGGAAAGTGTGACTGGGCTTGTCGATACAGCGAAAACGTGTCACGATCCAAAATAGTATAGGTGCTCCACGCACAATCGTAAATAAAGCGGTAAAGCATGGCATAGGTACAGGATAGTAATAAAGCCCCAAACTAGTTTGTGGCCCCAGGAAATAAGAAATGAATCAATCTCTAGCTAAGGGGGATCCATAGGGTCTCCCGGATGTGGATAGTGCGAATAATCAAGGAACAGTATCAAGTACTCAGGGCCTACGAGACACAAGTGGACATGAAAAACCAAATAGCATATATTGCCCACCGGTGCCTCTTTCATTAGTTATCCCAGCAATTTAATATTTGTACTTAAAGTCATGATCCTCTCCACTATAAAGCATATGACAACATTCCAACAACTGTGTGGTACTTCATGACACGGGATCGCACCTGAGCAAGCGACTACGACTCGCAAGACCATCTATCTACCAAACAACAGGTAATAGGAGGTGTCCAAGGCAATATAAAGGCTGGACGGAATATATTTGGTTCGGAACACTAAAGCATCGCGACACAGATAGAAATAGATAAACATGAGGAAATAAAGAATAGAAATGCAAAAATAGGTAGAAAGGGGGAGAATGCTCGCCTGGGAAACACTGTCGAAGATACAGTATCCGAAGAACTTGTCGATACTCACATCCACTCAACGGCCTAATCCATGAAGAAGCAAAGCAGTAAAAGAAATATCGGATGCACTATTTAATACTACGACAGAAGATCGGGCATGATGCATGTATGATGTATGACATGGCAAAGAGGCGATGCCACTAGACAAAATTGAGCGAAACCGGGGTCCCGACAATTCATTTGATGGTTCATGTTGTATAGATACCCCGCAATTTAAATGTTGTGTTAACAAGGCAAAACATGGCATCGGTTCGCTACACCAATTTAAATGGAGTCAATATAAGACTAGAATAGACCGCATATGGTCTTCATATTTAATTTAGGTGAATCATCGAAATAGCCCCAAACACCCACAATATGTATGCGATATGAATGATTTAATATGCAACAACTATATATAGCAATTATAAAATAGGGCTATTGGATCAGGATCACACATAGGGTTCGGCGATCTTGGGCTTCGAGGGTCTCGGGGTTCGGGTCTTCGGACTCCGAGATCGGAGCTCTTCGGATCGCCGAGATCGGGCTCCATGACTAAGATATTCAGGTCATGACTTTGGCTGCCCGGAGCAAGGAATTGAGGTAGCCTATCTTCACATGGTTGTCATCATGTTTCATCCATACCAACACGTGCACGTCGCCACCGCATCGCACCATGAGTACCTCACCACCTACTGCTACGGACATCGGGCTTAGCTAAATAGAGGGAGAAACTAAGGTCAAACACTGCGGAAGAACCACCACGTTTTGCTACACATAAACAAAACAATCTCAACGCGGGGCAGAGACCAGACTAAGGTGCGTCGATGCACTTGAACAACAACACAAGGACACTGTCGGACCGGCTCCTGCGTGCGTGGGTTTGAACAGCTCGTGGTGGCACCAAGGCGGGGAAGACCGGCGGCAGTGTGCATGGCTTACTGCCGGGGATGGCTGTTCAATTGCTGACGGAGGACGGACCGACAGTGGCCAGTCTTGGTGGAGGAAGGGGCGGCCTACAGCAGGGCTCGCGCGGGGCTGGGCGCGGGAGGTGAGGCAGAGTGGAGGCCGCAGGCGGCGGTCGCGGCTCAGGCGAGGGCGTCCAGATGCAGGGACGCACGCTGACGTCTGGAAGGGGCGGCGCGCGAGGGGCTACCGAGGCGGGCGACACCATGGCTCGAGGAGGAGCTCGTCGGTGGAGCGCTGGATGATGGCTTGCGGGGCGGAGGTCGCCCGCGACGGCTCGGTCCATAGAGGCGGCGGCGAGCCCAGAGAGCGGCCGACCATGGCGGCGACGCTAGGGTTGAGCGGAGGGGAGGCCACAGCGGCGGTGCCTGGGAGGAGACGGCGCTCTACAGGCGCAGACAGCGGGCTCGCGGAAACGGGATAGAGGGAGGCGGCGACAGTGGTTGGTGGGGAGGGGATCGCGAGAAACGGGAGGAAGGTGGCGTCAGGCTCAGTTGCGTTCGACAAGGGGTGTGGGGTCGGGAGGAGCGTGCGGGAGGGTGAGCGAGCGTTGACGGGGAGTGGCCGGTCCAGGTGTGCGTTGGGATCGGGACCCAGGGGCGGTCGTGTCTTAGCAGGGTGGGGCAGGGGAGCGGGGAGAGTGCATTTGGGTGTGGGCTGTGCGCGCGTTTGTCTGCTACCTCTGTGTGGCGGCGGCGTGGGGGGAGTAGGTAGGATGCTGGGTCTAGGGTTTGGGAAGACTAGGGTTTAGCTAGGTTAGGTTTTAGATGACCTGGGTAGTAGGTTGTCTGGCCCGGTTAGACCTCTGGTCTGACCGGCTAGACTGCCTCCCTGAGATTTTATAAAATATCTTTTTCTTTATTTATTTTGTTTTAAATATTCTTTTGGTAAATAGTTTAGAAAATAAAAGATCCGGAAGAGACCGGGTTTTACATTTGAAATACAGAGGGGGTATTTAGAAAACACAAATAGGCTTTTGGAAAATAGTTTTAGGCAACAAATGCACGATGACATGACGATGCTCAAATGCAATGTGGCATGATGACATGAGCATGCGGTCATGATGATGCACAAAACAAAACAAAACAAAACAGAGCGATTTTCTATTAGTGGTTTTATCGGGGTGCTACAATTCGACACCACTAACAATGGATCTTGCCCTTGAGATCCGCCTCATGGTACAGGGAAGAAGGCTGATGGTCGGATTCTTCTTGCGTCGTGTAGTTCCTCGCGACACCACTAACAAAGATTCTTACTCCATCTTCAAATCGGTGAAACCACCAACAAGGATTGTTGCTCACATTCATCGAGAGAACTCTCCAGAGAACAAAGGACAAAGGTAAAGGCATCAAAAGGTAAGGCCACCTCTAACTTCAGTGGAAGGAGTAATTGTAGATCCATCGATTCAATGTACAAGAGCGAATGTTAAGAGTAGTCGGATGGTGATCAGTCCATCGCGCACCCAAAGCATTACTCTGCACATAAATAGGAGAATTGTGCAACCACTCTTAGAATTCAGACTGAAGATCTTGACAAGCAATGTCCGGAAAAGTTCGGAAAGCGAAGGAATGATGCAGGCTCTTCATCGGATCTCACGCAGAAGACATCGTCGCATAGGGAAAAACACCAGAAGATACAAAAGAAAGATTTCAGTGGATTTTGATCCACCAAGAGGTACAACAGATGAAGGGTTACTCAGATAACACGAAGACCGGATGTAGAAGCACCGTTACCAAAGGAGGAAGCGAAACCCTAAAGGTACGACAGAAACCCAACCACGAGAATTCCTAGCCTTGAGAAAGGTAAGAGACCAGATTCAAAAAACGCAAAGGTAAGAGGAGAATAACATTAGGTTAAGGAGTAAATTCAGCCCTAATCAGATCTCTCCAACCGATTTTGCAAAATACTTTTGACACTCTACATCGACCATTAGCTTGGTTATCCTACAGGCTGGACCAGTGGAGTATCGCAACTGCTGAGCTCTGATACCACTTTGTAACACCCTCAAATCGGTCCTATGCAAGCTTTGGCGATTCCCGCCAAACCCGCATAGAAACGATTCAAAGATGCCCACCAGGCACTTGCGTGCGGATGGAAAACGAAGTAATAACATTACACATTAGTCCAAGATGGAACTCACAGAACATATATATACAACAACGACTCCATGAGTCAAGAATACAGATATACTATACAAAGATCCAAATCACCCCGAAAATGATAGAGCGTCCGACTACGGACACGATGCAAAAGGGGCTAAGAGCCCTGAAGAATAACCAATGGCATCCATAACCCTGCCCAGGCCAAGCCGGAAGGGTAACCCTGCTAACGACGTCGATCGCAAACCTGCTAAAACAAAAGGGGGTGCCGACAAAGGGCGAAGGAAAAAGAGGAGCGTCAGTACTGAGACCAGTACACGGCGAGGCCAGAATTCGGTGGCTCTCGCCTATATAGGTATGGTGGACTGAAGCGGCAGCGAAGCATGCACTAAACAACCTATAGAGACTCGATAAACTGTCGGCTATTAGAGAGAGATAAGAAAGACCTATTCGGATCCAACCTGATACTAACACCAATCATACCCATCCTGGTATTCCCCCTCGAGACCAAACGAGGAAGTCAAACCGAGGAACTCATATAGTTGGCAGTTTTATTCATTCTATTATAGTTGAAGCACTTACTAGTCAGATATAGATAGCACGAGTCATCCTGATAGCATGAGTTGTGGGAAGTTTTAGTTAACCATTCAGTTGTAGTTGTAGTACTTACTAGTCAGATACAATTAACACGTGACATCCCAAAACCCAGCAGTTGTTGGCACTTTTATTTCATTCTATTGGAGTTGCGTTACTTACTAGGCAGGTATAACATGACACGATACACCCTAGTTCCACCAGTTGTTGGCACTTTTATTATCCATTCCATTGTAGTGAAGCTGATTACTAGTCACATATTAAGTCAAATTTATAGTACTACTTTAGTTATACTTGTCTATGATCGAGATACTGTGCTCCAAGTCGTCCATAACCGCGGACACGGCTTTCAGAAAGATTTACCCTACAGGGGTGCACAAATAGCAACAGACACACGATCAACCTCGGAAAAACCAAATCAAAACCCAACGAGGCTTTCACGACAAAGCAATCACAAGATTCATAAAATATTTCAGGGGGCCACCCCACTAAGCTACCCGCAACGAAGTTGGCCGGCTCCGAGACGGACCCAAGGTTTTGTAGACAGCGGTAAACGACTAGGAACCCGAAAGTGTGACTGGGCTTGTTGATACAGCGAAAACGTGTCACGATCCAAAACAGTACAGGTGCTCCATGCACAATCGTAAATAAAGCAGTAAAGCATGGCATAGGTACAGGATAGTAATAAAGCCCCAAACTAGTTTGTGGCCCCAAGAAATAAGAAATGAATCAAGCTTTGGCTAAGGGGGATCCAGAGGGTCTCCCGGATGTGGATAGTGCGAATAATCAAGGAACAGGTATCAAGTACTCAGGGCCTACGGGACACAAGTGGACATGAAAAACCAAATAGCATATATTGCCCACCGGTGCCTCTTTCATTAGTTATCCTAGCAATTTAATATTTGTATTTAAAGTCATGATCCTCTCCACTGTAAAGCATATGACAACATTCCAATAACTGTGTGGTACTTCACGACACGGGATCGCACTCGAGCAAGCGACTACGACTCGCAAGACCATCTATCTACCAAACAACAGGTAATAGAAGGTGTCCAAGGCAATATAAAGGCTGCACGGAATATATCTGGTTCGGAACACTAAAGCATCACGACACGGATAGCAATAGATCAACAGGAGGAAATAAAGACTATAAATGCAAAAATAGGTAGAAAGGGGGAGAATGCTCGCCTGGGAAACACTGTCGAAGATACAGTATCCGAAGAACTTGTCGATACTCGCATCCACTCAACGGCCTAATCCGTGAAGAAGCAAAGCACTAAAAGAAATATCGGATGCACTATTTAATACTACGGTAGAAGATCGGGCATGATGCATGTATGATGTATGACATGGCAAAGATGCGATGCGAGTAGACAAAATTGAGCGGAACCGGGGTCCCGACAATTAATTAAATGGTTCATGTTGTATAGATACCCCGCAATTTAAATGTTGTGTTAACAAGGCAAAACATGGCATCGGTTTGCTACACCAATTTAAATGGAGTCAATATAAGACTAGAATAGACCGCATATGGTCTTCATATTTAATTTAGGTGAATCATCGAAATAGCCCCAAACACCCACAATATGTAAGCAATATGAATGATTTAATATGCAACAACTATATATAGCAATTATAAAATAGGGCTATTGGATCAGGATCACACATAGGGTTCGGCGATCTTGGGCTTCGAGGTTCTCGGGGTTCGGGTCTTCGGACTCCGAGATCGGAGCTCTTCGGATCGCCGAGATCGGGCTCCATGACTAAGATATTCAGGTCATGACTTTGGCTGCCCGGAGCAAGGAATTGAGGTAGCCTATCTTCACATGGTTGTCATCATGTTTCATCCATACCAACACGTGCACGTCGCCACCGCATCGCACCATGAGTACCTCACCACCTACTGCTACGGACATCGGGCTTAGCTAAATAGAGGGAGAAACTAAGGTCAAACACTGCGGAAGAACCACCACGTTTTGCTACACATAAACAAAACAATCTCAACGCGGGGCAGAGACCAGACTAAGGTGCGTCGATGCACTTGAACAACAACACAAGGACGCTGCCGGACCGGCTCCTGCGTGCGTGGGTTTGAACAGCTCGTGGTGGCACCAAGGCGGGGAAGACCGGCGGCAGTGTGCATGGCTTACTGTCGGGGATGGCTGTTCAATTGCTGACGGAGGACGGACCGACAGTGGCCAGTCTTGGTGGAGGAAGGGGCAGCCTACAGCAGGGCTCGCGCGGGGCTGGGCGCGGGAGGTGAGGCAGAGTGGAGGCCGCAGGCGGCGGTCGCGGCTCAGGCGAGGGCGTCCAGATGCAGGGACGCACGCTGACGTCTGGAAGGGGCGGCGCGCGAGGGGCTACCGAGGCGGGCGACACCATGGCTCGAGGAGGAGCTCGTCGGTGGAGCGCTGGATGACGGCTTGCGGGGCAGAGGTCGCCCGCGACGGCGCGGTCTACAGAGGCGGCGGCGAGCCCAGAGAGTGGCCGACCATGGCGGCAGCGCTAGGGTTGAGCGGAGGGGAGGCTGCAGTGGGGGTGCCTGGGAGGAGACGACGCTCTATAGGCGCATGCGGCGGGCTCGCGGAAACGGGATAGAGGAAGGTGGCGACAGTGGTTGGTGGGGAGGGGATCGCGAGAAACAAGAGGAAGGTGGCGTCGGGCTTGGTTGCGTTCGACAAGGGGTGTAGGGTCGGGAGGAGCATGCGGGAGGGTGAGCGAGCGTTGACGGGGAGTGGCCGGTCCATGTGTGCGTTGGGATCGGGACCCAGGGTGGTCGTGTCTTAGCGGGGTGGGGCAGGGGAGCAGGGAGAGGGCATTTGGGTCGGGGTTGTGCACGCGTCTGTGTGCTACCTCTGTGTGGCGGCGGCGTGGGGGGGAGTAGGTAGGATGCGGGGTCTAGGGTTTGGGAAGACTAGGGTTTAGCTATGGTAGGTTTTAGATGACCTGGGTAGTAGATAGTCTGGCCCGGTTAGACCTCTGGTCTGACCTGCTGGACTGCCTCCCCAGGATTTTATAAAATACCTTTTTGTTTATTTATTTTGTTTTAAATATTCTTTTGGTAAATAGTTTAGCAAATAAAAGATCCGGAAGAGACCTGGTTTTACATTTGAAATACAGAGGGGGTATTTAGAAAACACAAATAGGCTTTTGGAAAAAAGTTTTAGGCAACAAATGCATGATGACATGACGATGCTCAAATGCAATGTGGCATGATGACATGACCATGCGGTCATGATGATGCACAAAACAAAAAAAACACAGCGATTTTCTAGTAGTGGTTTTATCGGGGTGCTACAACAGTAAGCCAGCAAAAACCATGTCGGAAATCTTTTGCCACTAGAGTTTGGCTACAGCGTGGTGACCACACTTGCCTTCGTGGATTTCTTTTACGATTTCCACTCCTTCTTCCGGAGATACACATCGCTGAAAGACCCCAAACACGGTCTGCTTATAGAGCTCACCACTAATTATAGTGTAGGGTTTTGCTCGTCGGACGATCTGCCGGTTCAGAACTTTGTCCTCGGGTAATTTGCCATCTACCAAGTAATCAAGGTAGGGTTGAGTCCAACTGGGAATTACAGCCAGAACTGCTACTAAAGGAGAGTCGGATTTGGTCGGATATTCCTCTCTTCTCCTTTTATGGAGGGAACTTTTAGGTGCTCCAAAAAAGCGCCATCCGGGACCTTTTTCCGTGCGGAGCCTATTCGAGATAATGCATTAGCTTCCTCATTTTCTACTCGAGAGATGTGTTGAACCTCGAACCCCTCGAATGATTTAGATAGTTCATCCACGACAACTTTATATGCTACCATGTGCTTATTTGCATTACAGATATCTGACACTTGTTGAGCAACAAGATCTGAATCTCCATAACACATCAAACGTCGAATGCCGATATCCTTAGCAATATGGATTCCATGCAGCAGTGCTTCATACTCAGCAATGTTATTTGTTGTTGTGAAGTGGATCTGCAACACATAGAAAAGTTTATCTCCTTGGGGTGATTTGAGCACCACGCTAGCCCCGAGCCCCCGCGAGCCATAGACCCGTCAAAATATAAGGTCCAATATTCCGACTCCGGGAGGGTCATATTTTCAGTTGTCTCTGTCCAATCAGCGACAAAGTCAGCAAGGATTTGGGATTTGATTGCGGTACGAGGTTTATACTCAAAGTCGAAAGCTAAAAGCTCTATGCCCCATTTTGTGACGCGTCCTATAGCCTCACTATTGTTTATTATATCTCTCATGGGAGCGTGCTCACCATGGTAATTGGGTGTTCCTGAAAATAGTGTCGTAACTTATAGGATGCGAAAAACACACCATAAGCTAGCTTTTGATATTGCGGATACCACTGCTTTGATTCAGTTAGGACTTCTCTGAGATAGTAAGTCGGACGCTGCACCAGGTGTTCCTGATTTTCCTCAGGTCTCTCCACCAACATGACGACACTGACGACCCTATTTGTGGCAGCAAGATAGAGCAACATCGGTTCCCGTGGTTCCGGTGCTGCAAGGATAGGAGCAGACGAGAGTACTGCTTTTAGGTCTTGTAGTGGAGCTTCAGCTTCATCAGTCGAAACGAATTTTTTGGTCTTTTTCAAGAGCTTGTAGAGTGGTGCGGCTCTTTCTCCGAGACGGCTTACAAACCGACTGACTGCAGCAATGCAACCAGTTAGTCTTTGAACATCCTTCAGGCGAGTTGGCCTGGAAATATTGAGTATAGCCTCGATCTTGTCTCGGTTCACCTCTATGCCTCTTTGAGACACGATGAAACCTAACAATTTTCCAGCTGGAATTCCAAAGAAACACTTCTTCTGGTTAAGCATTATGTTGTATTTTCGTAAATTGGCGAACATTTCCTCCAAGTTGGAAATTAATGTTTCCTTCTTTTTGGACATCACCGCAAGGTCGTCCATGTATGCATGTACGTTGCGTCCGGTTTGGTCGTGGAGGCAACGCTGCATAGTGCGCTGGTACGTAGCTCCTGCATTCTTGAGCCCAAATGGCATCATAATGAAACAGAAGGTTCCAAAGGGGGTTATGAATGAAGTTTTGATTTTATTAGATTCCTTCATCTGAATTTGGTGATAACCGGAGTATGCGTTGAGAAAGTATAGGAGTTCCGAGCCTGCCGTAGAATCGATAACTTGATCAATTCTAGGCAGAGCGAACGGATCTTTGGGACAAGCCTTGTTCAAGGCAGTATACTCAACACACATCCTTAATTCAGTGGTGTCCTTTTTAGGGACCATTACAGGGTTGGCCGACCAATCAGTATGGATGACCTCTTCTATGAATCCGTCTAACTCGAGTCGGGCTAGTTCCTTAGCTATTGCCTTACGCTTTTCATTGCCAAAACATCGTAGGGACTATTTGACGGGTTTAGCATTCGGGTGTACGTTTAAAGAGTGCTTGTCAAGTTCCCTAGGTACTCCGGTCATGTCAGATGGCTGCCATGCAAAGATATTTTGATCTTCTTGGAGGAACTTTACGAGCGCGCTTTCCTATGCGCTATCGAGTCCTACACCCATCTGGGTCACCTTGGAGGGGTCATCATCCTTGAACGACGTCTTCTTTGTCTCTTCTGATGCCTTGAACTCCGGATTCGGCTTTGTCACCTCCTTCTTCGTTGTGGGCATCTCGGACGGATCGATGGTCTTCTTGATCTCCTGGTACTCCTGGGCGTGCAACACGGCTTCAGCAAAGGTGGCATTTCCGTCCTCGCACTCCCGCGCCTTTTTTGGGTCTCCCCTGATGGTAATCACGCCATTGGGACCTGAAATTTTCATCATATTGCAAATGTAACACATATAAGCCATAAAAGCCCAATAAGCCGGACGTCCGAATATAGTGTGGTACGCTCTCTTGAACAAGACTACTTCGAAGGAAAGTGCCTCCGTCTGATAGTTATTTGGAGTTCCAAAGGTAACATCCTAAGTGATCTCTCCTAGGGAATTTGCTTGTCTTGTTAGGACAACTCCGTGGAAGATCACAAAGCTATGATTTAGTTGGGTCTCCGAGATCCGCATCCGGCGTAGCGTTTTGACATACAGAATATTGAGGCTGCTGCCGCCATCCATGAGAGTCTTGGAGAAACCATAGCCATCAATAAGTGTATTGACGACTAAGGTGTATTTTCCTCGCTTGTGCAACTTAGGCGGATGATCAACACGGTCAAAGGTGATTGCCACTTCCGACCAGTCCAAGTATTGAGGGATAGCCGGAACAGTTGCGTTGAGATCATGTAGAACAGCTTTCTTGACCTTAGCTGGTTGAGATCCGAGGACGGTGACGTAAGTGTCTTTCTTTGTTGGGAAGGTTTTCTTCCCCTCCGGCTTGGGATTTGAAGGATCAGCTTCCTCCATGTCGGAATCTTCCTTGGTCTCCTTATATTTTTTGGGATTCTTCTTTCTCTTCTTCTGCTTAGCCCTATAGCCAGCGGTATCGTCTTTCTTGATGTCGGCATTAAAACGACACTCGGCGTTTGTGTGAGACGAGCCCCCATTGGCGTCTAAGTGATGCACACATGGGTTATTGGCAATGTCGTACCAGGAGTAGGTTTTGCCAGGTTGCTGGTCTCCTCTACCCTGGACTCTTGATGGCCCACGACCACGACCACGTCCGCGGCCACCGCCACGTCCTCCTCGTCCTCCAGACCCGAAAGTAGCAGTGACCACTGCCATTTCCGTGTTGGGTTTTTCTTCCGATGTGTTCTTACGCTTCTGAGCTTGCTGCTTTGGTTGATTTGCCGAACGTGGCACAACTAGAGAGTTTAGTAATCCCTCTGCATTGTCGTCAGCATCTGCATACTTTCTCGCTGCTTCTATCATTTCTCCCAGATCAGTGACTTTGTCACACTTCAAGCGATGATGTAGTAAACCAATTGGGAGACCTGCAATGAAGGCTTCAATCGCAGTTTGGTCATTTACTCCTTCACAGGAGTTCTTGGTGTCAATCCATCGTCCGAGGTAATCTCGGCAAGTTTCTCCGGCTTTCTGGGTGCAATGTTGTAGGTCTCCTACCGTACAGGGCCTACGATATGTGCCTTCTAAATTCCGAAAGAACGCACTTTGCATGTCATACCAGTTGTGGATGGTGTTCTCCGGAAGTTCATTGAGGCAGGATCGCGCCGTCTTCCGCAACATGAGTGGGAGATATCGGGTTGCGACCAAGCTGTTTCCGCCTTTGGCGATGCAGCAAGCCTGGAAAAAATCCTCGAGCCAAGTATCTGGCGGAGCCACATCGTCATAGGGTTGAATGTGCCTTGAAATAGCAAATCCTTTCGGGAATCTTGTTGCTCTTATGCGTGGTCCGAAGCATTTTGGACCCACATAGATTTCGTCGTGCTCGTAGTGCCGTGCCTCTATGTTCGAGTTGATCCGATGTCTCGCGTCACTTGGTGACAGAGATCGCCATCCTGATTAACGGCTATGGCTGCGGTGCCTTGGAGCCGGACTTCGCTACCACCACCTCCTCTGCCACGACGCCCTCCTTGGCCTTGTTGGGAACCGTTGTGGTGGCTACTTGGTGGAGAAGGTGGATTGTTTCCGGTTGATCACCGGTCTCCGTCCGGAGCGTCATTATTCAGGTTCCGGGAAGGATCTTCATTGCGACGAGCCCCCTGCCGGCTTTTCTCGGCACTATGTCCGTCGTTCCTTCGTCCGTCACTCCCACCGTGGTGTGGCTCAGCCGGATGGCTTGTATGTCTAGGAGGTGGCATTCTTTGACGGTCCTCCTCCCAACGTTTCTCTTTGTCTTCTTCCTTGCGATCGTTCGAATCTCGCTGGGGGGATTTCTCAGATACAGTGCAGGAATTGCCTCTTGCTCGGCGGCTGGAGCGACGTTGCACCAATCATGTGTAGTTCTGTGGTGCTGCCTCGAAGATCCGGTTCTTGAGTGGTTGTCTTCCCGACAGTCAGAACAGTGATGTTGTTCCGGAAGCCGTTGGGGTCTTATATCATTCCAGGCCAAATCCGTGCGGCATTGGTCGGATTGAGAGACCAGTTTTCCGCTTCTGGATTTCGTGACCTTCTGCTATTCCAGACCCTTGGTGAGTAGCTTAATGCCCAATCGAACCTGTTCTGGGCCTATAATATTCGCTAGGATATCTCGAGCTGTGGTAGTGTTTTGTACTGGTGTTGGGTGCACGAGATCTCCATTATTGTCCAGTCGAGGCATCCTCGGATCTCCCTCAAAGAGAACCTTGTGAACTTCCGGAAATTGATTATCATGCGTGTGCCTTTTCCGGGTCTTCTGATGCTGCCGAGAGATGTACTTCTCTATAGTTGCTATGCGCTTCCTCTTCCTTGATGTTGTTGGCTTCATCAAGGAGTACTTGGCGACGCGCTTCTAGGGCTTGGGCCCTTTCGTCCAGCTCTTCAGCAGTAAGCTCTGCAGCTGTAGGGATAGGTGTAGTTAGTGCGTCATTGATGAGTTTACGCGCACCTGCGGTGACCACGTGTCCATCCACCGACTCTTCTTTGGGATCGTCTGGGATAAGTGCTCCATCCGAGTCTTCCTCGTATTCCTCGGCAATCACCTCCTCTATCGAAAGTTCTTTTGCCGAGGTCTTGTTCTTCTTGTTCTTCTTCTTTGCCTTCTTGGCAGCGCCGGTAGCAAAGAGGTCTTTGGGCCTGTTTCCCGGAGTCAAGCTCTGATCGATACTTTTGGACATTTGGACCTCGGGATTATCTCCGAGATCCATGTTATCCTGTGCTTTAGGAGAGTTTTCTTCGGATCCTTCGTCCATGGCTTGTCCTTCTTCTGCAGTTGCGGAGTTAAACTCCTCTTCATACTCCACAGAGAACTTCCAGAAATCTGCCGACGTCATGGAATCGTCCGAAGATGCCGGTAAGTCGACGTTTGTTCCAATCGCCTCTAGCATCGAGTCTTCGTTGTCTCCAACATAGATAGAGCCAGATCTGAATCCAACATATCCAACAAGGTGCGATGTGTGCCTCCTGAAATAGTTGCATCTTTCTTGGTCGGCTTCCTCGAAACATCTGATGGTCTCGAGGATTTCATCCGTGCTTGCGTCTTTCATTATCATGCGCCTCAACGTATATCTCAGGAAGGGTTTATCTGTTCCGATATTATCAGAGCCAGAATCAGAGCTATTTTCTTGATCCTCCTGGATTTCGACCTCAGTAGGCAGATCGATCTGGGATTTGGCCTCGCTAGGGAGAACCACTCCAGATTCGACCTGAACCGCATGATCTGCTTCAGGTTCAGCTTTCCCCAATATCTCCGCAATAGGTGTGGGCTGGGTGGGATTAGGGTTTTCTGGGATCCGAAACTCTGCCGCCTCCGTGGACAAAGGGGACCCAGAATTTTCTTCTGCCTCTATTATCACCGCTGGGGTGGGTAGGACAGGTTTAGCGAAACCGATGTATACATCGATCTCGCCAAAAGACATGATGGTGTAAGCAATCATGACCTCCCTAGCCGGAATCCAGGCCTCGTCGGGAACAATGAGAGGGACATCGCTGGCGTAGAGCATGCGACCGACGACGATGGTCTCACCGATTCCCATTCTTGCAGATTCCGCTCAAAATGTAGATCCGAAGCTCACATGCCCCACGGTGGGCGCCAACTGTCGTCGGATTGATGATAAGTACACCATGAGGGGGTCCTCGAGGCGTGTGGAAGAGATGGGTGTGAGACGTACGGTATTCTGGGACGGTGAGCACACAAGTTTACCCAGGTTCGAATATGCCGGCTTTGGACGGATCCTACTCCTGCTAGCAATCCAGTAATACGGCAGAGCCAGAATATGGGTTACAAGGGTTTCGCCTATGCGTGTTGAGATTGTAGATTGTTGTGAGGGTTGCCCTATAGGCTCTCCTTAGGACGGCTTATATAGATATCCGGCCTAGGGTTTATAGGAGAGACCTATCCGGCTACGACTAAGAGTCAGTTACAGAGCACATCTTGAACTACAAGTAACACTGTGGGCCTATGTCGGTAAGTCATCTGGGCCATCCCGTAGCCGGACTAGACTCCGTCTCTTCTCCCTAACTGGGCCGCCCGTGAAGCAAAGCTCTAACCCGAAGTGGCCCACCTTGGTCAGTGATGCACAGTGAGGATACCCGGAAAGTATATCCCCAGCACTAATAACATTGCTATTAGCATGCAAATAAAGTTCCATAGGTTTTTAATTTTCTCTTCAAACACTTCATGTCCTACCTCAAGATAAATACTATAAAGTTCTCTAATTTTGTTGTTGTTTTCCATTACGCCTAACTAGTGAAAATAAAAACAATAAACAAAAAGATATAATTATAGAATCTAAAGGAAATAACTTCGAGCACTCACGCACCAGCAACAGTACTAGAAGATAGCTTAGTAGCCAGAGGATGTGAGTACCTTTTACCTTACCTCCCTGGCAACGGCGCCATAAAATAGCTTGATGTCTACGCACGCTTCTATTCTTGTAGACAGTGTTGGGCCTCCAAGTGCAGAGGTTTGTAGAACAACAGTAAGTTTCCCTCAGGGAGGAAGTGGTCAAAGGTATCCCTCTCAAGCAACCCTGCAATCAAGATACAAGAAGTCTCTTGTGTCCCCAACACACCCAATACACTTGTAAGGTGTATAGGTGCACTAGTTCGGCGAAGAGATAGTGAAATACAAGTAATATGGATGATTATAAGTGGTAATTGCAATCTGAAAAAAGAGTGGTAGCAAGCAAACATGTAACATGACTGATTGTAAATGGTGTTTCAAAGCTTAGAAACAAGGCCTATGGATCATACTTTCACTAGTGGACACTCTCATATAAATATCTTCTCTTCATTATGCTACCCTAAACTACTCTCCAGTTGGACGATGTAGGGCTATAACAGCACACCCTAAAGTTCGCATTCCCCATCTAGATGGTTCCAACAAACGCCACAATCTCATAGAGACATCCAACTCAAATTATACTCACGATAAGTATTTTTGTAACCTTAGCCAAAGTGCCACACGGTGTGCACACTGTCAACTTCACAAACATGGGGATAAGCAGATATTAATTAAAGCACTTGAGTAGCAGAATAGATCTATAGATTACAAAGCTCATGATCTCAATAAGATCACGCATATTGACGAGGGTTTAACTCGCCAATGCCCATTGTTATGGACTTGGGTTTTGGAGAAGGAGGGAGAGATGGAGGCATCAATCAGCTAGCAAAAAAGCACACATCGACGCAAGGTTTACCCAGGTTTGGGCCTCGTAGAAGTCCCTACTCCTGCTTGTCTGCTCTTGGAATTATCGAAGGAATCGAAGATTAAAGGGTGCGCAGATGCAACTGGCGATGGTGGTGGAAACTAGGGTTGTGATTTTCCTCCTCGCTGCCCCCTCCTAGCCTTTATATAGATAGGCTAGGTCTCGGGTAGCAGGTCGAGTCGGTTATAGATTAGGGTTCGTCCCTTTGAACTTTCTATCTTAAGCTTCTTCTTGCGTTGCAAGCAATCGGAGAGTCCGTGGGTAACCCGAATTCTGCATTGGGCCTTGATAGCTGTAACACCCCAGTTTTAGCTAATCCTTAATTAGGGTTGTTTATGCATTCATGAGCATCATATTTTAAATTGCATGAAAAAGAAATAATGTAAAACCCTAAACCCTAGTTTTCCCCCTCTCTCTAAAATGAATTCAAAATAGTTTTTGTATTTTGAAAAGATAGAAAGTGTGGATCCCAAATAGTATAAAGGGGTCCTTGTAATATTTGGATATTTACAAATGTTCTGGTATTTTTGAAATGACTCAAAACAGTTTTGAAATCCAAATAAAAAAAGGGAAAACAGAATCTGGAAAAAGAAAAAGGATATCTCCTTCACTCTTGGGCTCTCTCTAGCCCGTAGCCCACCTCCTCTCACCCTGCTAACCGTCGCACCATGCAGCCACTAGCAGCCTGCCTGCCTTGAATTGCCATGGCCCAAACTCGGCCCAGCCGCGGCCCGAGTACCGCTTCGACGCGCTTGCTCATCATCTTCATTGACGAAGGCGAGCAGCTCGTTGTCTGTGCGCCGGCCGTCGATCTCCCCTGCGTTGCGATGCCCACCGCCACCCGCTGAGTAGAGGATAAGAAGGACCTCGTCGCCCTCTCTCTCCCCATTCCCATTTCCCTTTTTCTCTCACTCTTTGCCGTCCGCAGGCAGAGGCACCTGAAACCCTAGCTTCGACTGCCGTCTCGCGCCGCCGTCTCGGGCCTCTTCTTGTCCAACCCAGCACACCACCGCAACCTCCAAGGTCTCCTCCTACTTTCACCCCTACTTTCATGAGCTGGTGTGCGCCCAGGCACCCCAATCGAGCCTGTCTTCTCCTCCTCCGACGACCACCTTCGATGTCTGTGTCGTTGCCAAAACCCTCCGCCGGCCTCTCCGTCGCCTGCTTCATGCTTAGGGTGAGCTTCCGATTCAAAGGGACCATTATACAATACTTGACCAAATGTAATCAAGTCAAGTACAAGGCTTCTGAAGATCTATATCTGGGTATCAACAAACAAGGCAAGCATAGCCCAACCATTATACAATCCTATGATTTCAAAAGCACTTCAATTCCTGCCATGATGCATTCGATTCTACTTTGGTCTTTTATCGGTAGATACAATATCGTATCTATTGCATTACTCCCTTTGAGCTAATATTACCCGATCCAGTGCTCCTAGCATAACTAGGTTTGGTTTGTGTGCTCTGCTAGAGCTTTGATCTGTGTCTTGCTTAGCCATGCATAGCTGTTAGTGCTGGTTTATCCATAAGATGTACCAAATACAGAGAATCTAGTATGACAGGAGAACGAGTTATACTAAAGAGGTAAGATCGGTGGTAAAGGTTAAACATGCTAAGGCTTGTATGGGAGGCCATGATGGGATGTGGTTTTTTAGTCCTATGCTCGCCACTACTTGGAACCGAGTTCTTGCCTTTGGACCAAGATGAGCGTTCAACCACACGGGGTTTATGGGGACCCCTCTGCTAACTAACTTGCCTAGTAGATTCCATGAGCCACATAATTTAGGCGTTCCATTCGACATGCATTCTAGATGTTCTCGAAGGCAGTGTAGGGAGTGCATTCATACAGGTTGGTAAGTGTCGCCGAGGTTGGGGAGGCGGTTCCTCTAGGAAACTAACCTCAACTCACATCTCTAGGGACCGGCTTCCGGATTTGACCCGTTACGGCGGAACCATCCTTAGGGCGTGACTCATGGTCTCGGTGAAAGCAAGGTAAAGGTCGTGTCTAACCACCCTCTACCGGCCTTCCAAGGAAGAGGGCTAATGATCTGGCATTAAGAGTCGGTTAGTACATGTGGGTAAAGTTGTGCACCCCTGCAGGGTTAAATCTTTCTGAAAAGCCATGTCCACGGTTATCGACGACTTGGGAATGAACGTGAGATCATAGAGAACTATAACCTAATCTTAAAACTTGGCAGTTCAATGTGTGCATAAGGATGCTTCCTCATGGGTACAAGGGGGTGATCCTAGTGTGAGATGAGGATTACTTTGGTAGATATCAAGATGATGATCAATTCTTCGGACATGTCGCTCTCTTATCCCCTTTTAAAATATTCTGATTAGACGAACTTCTTCTCCCTCTTGTTTTACAAACAAAGATGGCTTTATGCAAAATAACCCACCAGCCATAAGTCTTGTAGAGTTAACCCTGTACTCACCCTTGCTTTGTTGATACTTTAAGAGGAAGTGTTCCCTTGATGATGAGTTCCGTATGACATCGACACCGACGAGTAGCTTGGGGTTCCCGGCCGGCAGCCTAGAATCTATGGGCTGGGACGTCATCGTTATGCTTCAGGCCTAAGTTTGCTATACTTAATAGCATAATTTTCCTTCCATTGTTTGATGTTTGTGGTCAGTGACCTCTGCTTGTAATATTTTGGTTCTTCGCTCAGTTATGTTCTTGCTATTATAATGTTTGTGTCGCAGGGTTACTGTTGTGTTAACGATTTCTCACTGGATATCCTCGAGCTCTAGGTTAAGCTTATGCCAAGCTAAGGTCTAGGTTTGTTTAGCCCTGATCCCGGGGGTGTCATAGTTTTTGGTATCAGAGCAGTACAGACCGTAGGAAAACCTTGCTATTGGTCGATGTTGAGTCTAGTATTTGTGAAAGCTATTTCAAACATGAAAATTATTTGCGAAAAATCTAGTATGCTTCTTTTTCTCCTTATCCAGTTTCGCTCTAACTCTGGGTCATCTTACCTTGTGTTGATTTGGAAAAAGTTTTGATATCTCTTCTAGTCTTTCAAAACTTAGGTGCCTTTTGGGCATGTCATTTCTCAACCAGTTGAACTAGTGTAGAGTTCTCTAGAGTTGTGTGTGTTGTGTGTTCCTTGTTCCCTTTTTCTCTGTTTCGTCTGAGAGATTCCTTTCTATCGTGATCTCTCTAGCTTATGGGCCCACAATATTTTATTGCAGGATCCGTAGTGTTCTGTTCTAGGCTTCGAGGTTTCCTTTCACCTCGTGTGCCTCCTTTTTTGTTTGTTTGGGTACTTCAGAAGTCCTTTCTTATTTTGTAAGCTACCTTGTGATTGCTACCTCGTAGTGTATGTTACGTCACTCAAGTAGTAGTAACTTATTTCTCGGGTTTTAACCCTTGGACTTGAACCGAAGATCCCAGATTGTGCTGGATTCTGGTGTTGTGAATCTTATACATGAAGCTGATCTTTAACCCAAGGTCCATTCTATTGACCCCTATCGTTAATGTTCAAACATTACCTGATGGCTGGTATTACAAGCCTTCAACCTTGTGGTTATTGTCATGATTGAATTGTGACAACTAAGGACTTCCCCTACCACTAGTTATGGCAGATGTTCTTTAATGGAACCAAATAGATCATGAGAAGAGTACTCCTCATGAGTCTCGCGTCTATACTCTTGACTCTGCCACACCCTTACTTCTATGCATGGGTTTTCGGAAGATTAATAATCTTTGCATCCACATCTCGGGATTCCCTCCTGAGCATGTTCTTCTCCCTTTGTTGTTTCCGACCTCTGTCTATTAGTTGGTAGCCAAGTAGTAATTTGCATTGGTGTCATCCGATGCAAGATACTCTTGTGGTCCATCAACACAAACCATTTCGGGATGTCAGGAGAAACAAACTCCAGTACCTCGTCATATCTAGGACCATGTCAAAGTGTTGTAATCTGCAGATCAAGAGGCATTGATTAGCTTCTATTTGTTCTAACCTAGCATATCACGCCCTTTTATATTAAGAGGTTGTATTGAGTTTCATGACCTCTTAATGAATTTATGCTCTTACATTATTACCCACCCTTCCTCCGAGCTTTCGCGCTCGTGAATGATGTGTGTGTGTAATAATGTGGTCATTTGAGATTCTTAGCAATTATTAATGCTTTGAACTCCAAGGACATTTGTGTCATTTTTAGCATAATTGGTTAACTCTATCACAAAGCAAAGGATGATTGTGCTACCAAGTCCGTTATTCTGGTACACTCTCTTCGGTCAAAGAGTTAGGCTTGTGTGGAAGCTCTGAGACTATGTCTTCTTGCCTTACCGAGCAAGTTTCTTCTTGAACTAAGTGACATATCGGTGGTTCGTGATATTCTGGATGTCTCTCTATAAGTATCGCCATGTTTCCACATGTCCTGTTGTCAAGTTCTTAAGTAAGCAAGTTCTTGAGTAAGAAAGTTCTCTGAACTGCTCCCTCTCCAAGGATCCGCACTGGATACCCTTGAACTAGTTGGTTGAGCTTAAACAACTTGGAGAGTTGTAAGACAAAAGTTCTATCTGACTTAATTCATCTTAAAGGGATGTCTAGTTTTGTTTGTGCTGAAGAAATATAGTATCTCCTTCATGGATACGTTATCTTCCCCGCTTTTGATTTGATTTGGGTTATCGTCAAATCAAACTCAGTCCCAAGAACTATATTGATGATGTTGCTACTTGTGATGTTTCATTTGAGTATGTCCTCATGTCATTGGTCTGACCAGTACTTTGCCTTGTTCATACAACATATGAGTCCATCTACCTAGAGTGTTCCGATAAGGTTGTTGTTGAGCCCATCGACAATATCCGTATCTTATCCATGCTAGAACATATTCATATGAAACATTGGGCATTAATGTTGGAAAACTTTCGAGGACCTCCTTCGTGTTATTTCGAAGTATGTGTTCTAGATGCTAGAAGTAACCTTCTCTGATTCATGGGAAATTGGTGAAAGATATTGCCATGGATTCGAGTAGAGTTATCTATGTTTCCTTATGGACACTTGTGTTTTGTTGCAAGTACTTGATGTATAAGTAGTTGTCTTCTAACAAGTTGTTAATACATGGGTCTAGCAATTCAGCTCAGTCTATTGGAGCTTAACATTGTAGTCCATGTCTTGAGAATCTAGTAACTTTACTTTTACGGTAAATGTTGCAAAATTTCTATTCGGACATGCTGAGTCTGAAGTATCGTTCCACCGAACCAAATATGAATCTCAAGCAGATATGATGGTTGGTGTTCCTCAAAGAATTAACATAGGTTTCTTTGATATCCGAAAAAAATTGATGTAATGGTTGGCAGAATTAGTCGGAAGGCCTATTGTCATATTTGCTTGAGTCAGAAACTAACAACCACTCTTCATGAGGCTTATTCTATGATTTGTTATATGATTTACGCTTATGGTTCCCTTCGTCTCTGAAGTTCGACCTTTACTTGATGTCTCGTGACTCAAACATCAAGGGAACATTTAAAGTAGCGTTGCTAAATTTCTCACAATCGATCCTCCAGACCTTTTTATTTTGGCAAGCATTCTGTTATGCCAAGTATTTGAAGTCTGAGAATGAAGTTTCTTTTTCCTCATGTCATCAGGAATCTTCTTATTTAATCATCCTGATGGTGTAAAGGGATATCATGATCCTTGGCAAAGATTTTGGTAATCCTGGATGAATAAAGAGTTTCCTCCATTTCTCTATACATGTTTGAAGAACGACTATGATGTTGGTAATCATTAGTTCCTCTTGTTACATGTTCTCTATGAATCCTATGAGTCCTCGCCACAAAACACCTTTCTGCCTTGACCTTCTGTTAAACAAAAGAGTGACCCTTCTGTATCAATAGTAATTCAACAGCTTGGTTATCCGTATCTCTGTATCCCTAGAAGCTCTACTTAAGCCATTTAGTAGAGATTCATCTCTTGAAGTCTGTGGTCATGTCCTTTCTGTTGAAAGCTTTCCCTTTCAAAAGCTTAAAACTCTTCTGAAACTCCATGGTCTCAATCCTTATGAAGACCAATTATTGTTACCTTGAAACCTTCTCCTTTTGTTCCTCCTCTACCTTGATGCATTTCATGTCATCATCTCAGAGTCATTTCGAAGCACTCCATCATGAGTTGACCATGAGATACTCTGTGTGTTGTCAGTGTGTTTCCCTCTTATCCTTAGAAGTGACCTTGTTCTCTCTTCCTACCTGCGGAATCTCGGGTCGCGATTCTCGTAAGGGGGATAGAGCTGTAACACCCCAGTTTTAGCTAATCCTTAATTAGGGTTGTTTGTGCATTCATGAGCATCATATTATAAATTGCATGAAAAAAGAAATAATGTAAAACCCTAAACCCTAGTTTTCCCCCTCTCTCTAAAATGAATTCAAGATAGTTTTTGTATTTTGAAAAGATCGAAAGTGTGGATCCCAAATAGTATAAAGGGGTCCCTGTAATATTTGGATATTTACAAATGTTCTGGTATTTTTGAAATGACTCAAAACAGTTTTGAAATCCAAATAAAAAAAGGGAAAACAGAATCTGGAAAAAGAAAAAGGATATCTCCTTCACTCTTGGGCTCTCTCTAGCCCGTAGCCCACCTCCTCTCACTCTGCTAACCGTCGCACCATGCAGCCACTAGCAGCCTGCCTGCCTTGAATTGCCATGGCCCAAACTCGGCCCAGCCGCGGCCCGAGTACCGCTTCGACGCGCTTGCTCATCATCTTCGTTGACAAAGGCGAGCAGCTCGCTGTCCACGCGTCGGCCGTCGATCTCCCCTGCGTTGCGATGCCCACCGTCGCCCGCTGAGTAGAGGATAAGAAGCACCTCGTCGCCCTCTCTCTCCCATCCCCATTTCCCTTTCTCTCTCACTCTATGTCGTCCGCGTGCAGAGGCACCCGAAACCCTAGCTGCGACCGTCGTCTCCGGCCTCCCCTTGTCCAACCCAGCACACCACCACAACCTCCAAGGTCTCCTCCTTCTTTCGCCCCTACTTTCATGAGCCGGTGTGCACCCAGGCGCCCCAATCGAGCCCATCTTCTCCGCCTCCGATGACCACCTCCGATGTCCGTGTCATCGCCACAGCCCTCCTCTGGCCTCTCCGTCGCGTGCTTCATACTCAAGGTGAGCTTCCGGTTCGAAGGGAGCACCTTCTTGTCCTCCTCCTGCTCTGTACCGTGATCGCACCGTGCGCCGTCGTCCACCCCCGCTAGTGGTCGTCGTAGAGCTCGCTCTGGCAACCTCACGCTAGCGGCGCCGCCCCTAATTGGTAGCTTGTGACGTGCTGCTTCGAACACACTAGCTCTCACACGCCCACAAGCCCCCAAACTCGCCGCCCCATCGCCGATCTGCGGCTCACCGTCATCGTGACGTCGTGCTGACGTCAGCATGACGTCAACAGCGCGCGGGTCAGCCCAGTCAAACCCTCTTCGGGTCCCACCTGCACGCGTGGATGGTGAGGTGGCCATGGGGCCCCTCTGTCAGCCTCTCTGGCTAGGGTTCGCCCCGGCGTAAACGGTTTTCTAGTTTCGTTTTAATTTCAGAAATGGTTTTAATGATTTCACAAATTTGTTAAATCTTATAAAATCAATAAGTAACTATTTATAAGTCACAAAAATGTGTATAATATATCAAAATGTTAAGAAAAATGAGATCTACATGATAGACTCATAATCATGCATTGTTCAACAACTTTAATTACAAGTTTAATTAGAGAACATAATAAACCCCTCGTAGGTGATTCCGGGGTCTCTCCTATACTAGGGTTTGGACCCTTCGGATCCCGCTTAAATTGCCAAGCATGCCTTAGGCTTTCATTTCAACTCTGTTTAACTTGTCATATCATCATCCTTGCTTGAGCATTGCATCGATGCCATGTGTTGATTGTTGTTTCCCCTTTCTTTCCGGTGTTTGGTTCTCTCCGGTAGAATACGAAATCGAGATCAAGATTGCAGACCGATATCAACACCATAGAATATCGACGAACAACACTTGACCAAATGTAATCAAGTAAATTACAAGGCTTCTGAAGATCTATATCTGGGTATCAACAAACAAGGCAAGCATAGCCCCACCATTATACAATCCTATTATTTCAAAAGAACTTCAATTCCTGCCATGATGCATACGATTCTACTGTGGTCTTTTATCAATAGATAGAGTATCCTATCTGTTGCATTACTCCCTTTGAGCTTATATTACCTGATCCACTGCTCCTAGCATAACTAGGTTGGGCTTGTGTGCTCTACTAGAGCTTTGATCTATGCCTTGCTTAGCCATGCATAGCTGTCAGTGCTGGTTCATCCAGAAGATGTACCAAATGCAAAGAATCTAGTATGAGAGGAGAACGAGGTATACTGAAGAGGTAAGATCGGTGGTAAAGGTTAAACATGCTAAGGCTTGTATGGGAGGCCACAGTGGGATGTGGTTTTCGTAGTCCCATGCTCGCCACTACTAGGAACCGAGTTCTTTCCTTTGGACCAAGACGAGCATTCAACCACACGGGGTTTATGGAGACCCCTCCGCTAATAAACTTGCCTAGTAGATTCCATGAGTCACATAATTCGGGCGTTCCATTCAACATGCATTCCGGATCTTCTCGAAGGCGGTGTAGGAGGTGCATTCATACAGGTAGGTAAGCATGGCTGAGGTTGGGGAGGCGGTTCCTCTGGGTAAACTAACCTCGACTCACATATCTAGGGACCGGCTTCGGGATTTGACCCGTTATGGCGGAACCATCCCTAGGGCATGACTCATGGTCTCGGCGAAAGCAAGGTAAAGGTCGTGCCTAATCACACTCTACCGGCCTTCCATGGAAGACGGTTAATGATCTGGCATTAAGAGTCGGTTAGTACGTGTGGGTAAAGTTGTGCACCCCTGCAGGGTTAAATCTTTTCGAAAAGCCATGTCCACGGTTATGGACGACTTGGGAATGAATGTGAGATCATAGAGAACTATAACCTAATCTTAAAACTTGGCAGTTCAACGTGTGCTTAAGGATGCTTCCTGATGGGTACGAGGCGGTGATCCTAGTGTGAGATGAGGATTACTTTGGTGGATATCCAGATGATGATCAATTCTTCGGAGATGTCGCTCTCTTATCCCCTTTTAAAATATTCTAATTAGACGAGCTTCTTCTCCCTCTTGTTTTATAAACAAAGATGACTTTATGCAAAATAACCCAACAACCATAAGTCTTGCGGAGTACACCCTGTACTCACTCTTGCTTTGTTGATACTTTCAGAGTAAGTGTTCCCTTGAAGATAAGTTTCGTACGACATTGACACCGACGAGTAGCTTGGGGTTTGCGGCCGGCAGCCTGGAATCTATGGGCTAGGACGTCATCGTTATGCTTCAGGCCTAAGTTTGCTATACTTAATAGCATAATTTGCCTTCCGTTGTTTGATGTTTGTGGTCAGTGACCTCTGCTTGTAATATTTTGGTTCTTCGCTTAGTTATGAGCTTGCTGTAATAATTTTTGTGTCGCAGGGTTACTATTGTGTTACCGATTTCTCATGGATATCCTCGAGCTCTAGGTTAAGCTTATGCCAGGCTAAGGTCTGGGTTTGTTTAGCCCTGATCCCGGGGGTGTCACACTGTGTGCTTATGCCGTATATGGACCGTAAACCAAACTCGAAAACCTGTAGGGTATAGCCATGTCAGTATCCCCCGAGTGTCCAGTGGAATCGAAGATTCGACTGGAGACTTTATGAAGTCTTTCGAGTGCATGGCTAAGCATATTTTCGAGTGTTCTTGTTTGTGTCATAGGTATTGTTGATATACATGCCTGATTTATCCGATGTATCAGTATTAGTTAATTGCCTTAGGGAAAAACAACGTAATCTACTCAAACTCGAGTCCCTGGACTCAAATTTGGAAAAGTGCTGGCATAATTCGACTCAGGCCTCGGAGGTCTTACAGGAGTCGAATTCCAGTGTATAAATGTGAGCACTAGAATCGTCCATCAAGGCATGTTCATCGTACCTGCAGGCACGGATATATTTCTGGTAGTGCGCAACAGATGCGTTTCCAGGCCTTATTCAGGTCTTATCTTCACGTTGTAAGTGCGGCATCCAAATTTTTATCATCGCGGAGATGATTCGGGTGGCCCAGGAGACACAGTCTCTTTGCAGGGAAAATATGAGGTGGATTCGCCATAGCATTCGAGTGTGGATGTTATCGACACACAGTATGATGTACAAGGAAAAATAATCATAGGGTGCGCGACCAACGCTCCCTATGGGAGTAGCCCCTAAGTGCCTATTCGAGTCGTAGACTCAAGTGGGGACTAAAATCATTTTGTTGCTTGTTTCAGTCGAATGTGCTTTCAGCGCTCCCTATGGGAGTAACTCGTAGTTCACAATCAAATCGTTGATTCGAGTGATGGGTTTGTCTTGAGTGCTAATACACCTGCATAAAAATATTTCGGGTGCGCGACCAGCGCTCCTGTTAGGAGTAGCCCCCGAGTGCTTGGTTGGGTCGAAGACTCGAGCAAGGACTAAATTAGTCAAAATATTCGTCTGGTGGAAACTATGACATCAGTGCTGACGATGTGATGACTTTAGTTGCCCGCGTGAGCGGCTTTGAGGGGACGTGACAAGCGGTGGGTCCCACTTTCTGACTTCGATTTGACTGGGCATGCGTAATCTTCTGTTTTAACTACGTCTCCTCGATTTCCGCGCGTAATGGGCATAGTGGGGGACGATTCGTGATTCACCGTCACAATGCGTCGATGGCGATGTGAGCCACGCATCCAAAAGGGTTTCTGCTGGCCGTTGGATTACATCCACGAGGAGATTAAGTAGCAGCGCAGCTGCAGTAATTTTCCTCATCTCTCTTCTTGCTTGTGCCTCCTTCGCCATTGCTGCTCTTTCTGCTTCCTTGCATGCGTCCTCTTCATGGCACTGGACTAGCTCCACGTTTTCCCCAGTTACTTTCTCCGCTCGCATCGCCATCGGAAGATGGGCAAGAAGAAGGGAGGCGCCACCGCTGGTTCTGCGGCCACCATTGCTACCACCAAGAAGAAGGGCGGCACCACTTCCGTGGGCACCAGCACTGCCGCTACTGGGAAGAAGAAAGGTGCAGGCACCTGTGTCACCAATGGCTCCTGGCGCGCATCTGTCATCAAGTCCTCCGAGCTGCACCTTCTTCGTCAAGATGGAGATCTTCCATCCACGGAAGATGACTCGCGAGTGCCTGGTGATGAGGTAATCCCTCGCCCTCCTGCGGGTTTCCGAGTGATGTTCCTTGAGTTCGTTATTCGAGGTCTCTCTCTTCCCCTGCATCCTTTTGTCAGGGGTCTTCTTTGTTTCTATGGGCTCCAGCTGCATCAACTGTCCCCAAATTAAATTCTCCACATCTCTTGTTTCATCACACTTTGCGAGTGCTGGCTCGGAATCGAGCCACACTTTGGTCTCTTCAAGAAGCTTTTTAAGCTCAAACATCAGTCAGCGTCTGGTTTGGTAGTCTACGACGTAGGAGGCTACCGAATCCACGTCGACTCTTCCACCATCTACTTTGACATCAAGCTCACCGTGTCTGTCCAAGGGTGGAGAGACAAGTGGTTCTACATCTTCGACCAGAAGGCTGACGGAGACCACTACGGACTCACGCCCTTCGACCCCGTGGCAGCTTGCAAGAGGAGGCGTTCTTGGAAGAATGTCGTGATGCCCGGCGAGTCCGAGGAGACGAAGATGCTGTATCAGCGTGTATGCGACCTCGAAGGCCGCATAGGCAAAGAAGAGGGTGGTGACGCTCTCATTCGCACGTGGTTGCGCCGCCGCGTCTAGCCTCTGCACGTGGTTAGAGTCCACCCGATGTACCGCTGGGCTGGTGTGGGCGATGTCACTCGCATATCTGCCGAGGGCATTTCTGCAGGTGAGGTAGACAGGAGGTTGCGATTGGTGACCAAGTACACTGCCAAGGAGGATCTCCCAGGTGAACCAGTCGTGCCTCCTTTTGATGCTAATAACTCTCCTACTGAGGTAGAAACTGTGACATGAAGTAGTTTACTTTGTTGATTGCATGTCAAGTGCTTGATATATAGTGATGTATCTTCTGTTTGCAGGACTGGAGCATGGCTGCCAGTTTACCTCCTCAGCCTAAAGGGATTATCCCTCGCAAAACGGAGGAGGAAGACCAGTCGGGGTCTATAGTCCCCATGGAGGAAGAAGAGGAAGCCCCCGAATCTGGTGATCGCAGGACTCACAAGCGCTCCCACAGTGAGGATTCGGATGCGTCCTTGCCGACGACGCTGGAGGGTCCCTCTGTTGCCCTAGAGGAGCCATTCCCCGCCATGCCTGTGTGCGCCATGGCTCCTCCCGCTCGGAACAAGATGCAACTGCCGAAGGAGTCATTAGATGATTCTTTTGACCTCGACAAGTTAGACTAGTGACTTTGAATATCCGCGATTTCATATTTATTTTGTTTGGAGTTGTTTTTCTGAAGTAGTGCTGGATGTGTTTTGCAGTCAAGTGGCATCGTCGTTTTCTGATGACGTCCAATTTGTGAAAGAGTCCTGAGTTGCAGACTCCAAGGCCAAGGAGGTGGCCGAACGGTCTCCTTCTCCTCAAGTGGCGGCCCACTCCGGCACCAATTATTCGAGTTCCCCACATTCTGGGTAGCACCAGATGGTTGCATGGACGTCTGCGTGACATTCATCTTCGGAGTCCCTGGAGGAACATGTGAGTGTCCTTTGTGTTGTTTGGCAGTCGAATTTGTATATTGGGCTAATGCTGAGTCTTTGTTTCCCTTGGTTTAGCTCATTGTAAAGGAAGTTGCTTGCCTCGTGGAGCAAGTCCTTGCTATGGGTCGTCAGCACGCCCTGCTGGACAATCGCCACCGTGCAGTCAAAGGTTAGCTTTTGTCTTTTCCTTTGTCTTCGTGGAAATTTGTCAGCTCAAGTGTTGATATGCCCTGTCCTTTTGTAGGTGAACACAATGAACTGCTCCGTCGCGTTATGTCCCTCGAGAATGGGCTTCCTGCGGTGGTGAAGAACCGTGATGAAGCAATCGCGGCCCTGGAGGAATCATGAAAGCGTGAGGAAGACCTACGAGCTTCCGCTGCTGAGAGGGAGAAGCTGTTCGCGGAACAGCTTTTTTCAACTACGAAGGCGCTCTCAGGTACTTGTACTGCTTTTGCGTTTTTCCTTATCTTGGTTATCTTTCTCTTGTGCTGACACCTTTGTGCTCTTCAAATGTTACTGGCCTCAACTTCGACGCCCAAGCCTTACGTCGCGAGGATGCTCTTATTGACGCTATGGCCCTAGTCAAGGACCGTGGTGTCTCCCTCCAAGAGATGTTGGGGAAGGCCAAGGGTGTTCTCAGTCGCATCCGGGAGGATCTGACTCCCAAGGCTGGCTTGATCGACAATCTTGAAGACCTGGTGGGATCCCTCACTGGAGGTATTCCTATCGAATTCAAGAACTCCCACTGGTCTGTCGGTGTCAGCATGGCACTCGCGATGGTTCAAGCCCATGGCGTGGAGTTGGATCCTAGCGCGATCTCTGAGGCCATGCCTATCGACACTAGAGGCTAGCAGGTAGTTTTTGCTCCTTTCGCTAGTAGATGCGGTAAATACGGCCCTCAGCTAATCGAGACAGTCACCAAATACTCTGAAGAGCGGTGTCGACCAAAGGAGGCGAAGACCGCGGCATCTGGGGCTACCACCGGCAAAACCGTGGTGTTAGAGACTGCCACGGATGTGATGAAGCCCCCGAAGTCGAAGTCGAAGTTGAAGAAGCAGAATGCTCCTTAGTCGCCATGTGTAATAGATGTAGCTAGCCTTTTGTCTGAACCATGCTTTTGTCGGGGGTGTTCCCTTGACATTTTATTGAATTTGAATGCAGTCATTTGTTTATCGATGTGTGATTAGTCTCATTTTCATCTTGCTTGATTGTACCTAGGGTCCTTCAAATGGTCCTCATGATTCTCCTCTAACCAATGAAACCACGGCACAGCCACGTTGAAAGGTGGAGGAGTTGTCATTGCTTTCGTGACTGCGCGAACGCATTAAGCAGTTGGAGCATGAGTTTCCCATCGTTCGTGGTAACGTGGATGTGTGGAGGTCGAAAGATGAGAAGGCCACCGCCTGCGAGAAGTATCTCTTGAAGGAAGTGGCGCAATTGAATGAGCAGTTTAAATATTAGCCCTCTGTCTTCTCATCTTTTCTTTTAGTTAGTCGCGGAAATTCCGTGTCCTTACACTTTTTTGTTTGCTTGGTGTATTTGTTAGCGCTCGTGATCCGCAGGATGAGAAGGACCGAGTGGCCATTCAAATGAATAACCTGACCTAGGAGCAGCTGCAAGCTAGTGGGTATTTTTGGGTGGACCATGACTGTGCAGTCGCATTGGCGACCCTATAGGATCGTTCTTCACGAGTGCTTCAATGCTTGAAGAAGGCGCAGTCGTGTCTTAGGCACATTTATCAAGCGATGTTTCCCCTCGACGTGGTGCCCTCAAGCCTGATGGCTCTTCTAGCGAAATTCCAGGATATGAGCGTGGTTCGCGAGTGCGTGCGACAGCAGTTAGTAGCTGGTGGTCAAGCCGCGTTGTCGCTGGTGCGACAACATAGGCCAGATGTAGATGTTGCATCTGTTGCCGCTGGGCCGTCGCCTCAACCAAAAGGAATGACTTGGGACATGGTTCAACATTATCAAGTGGTTGATCGGCCAGCAGAGTGCATCGTCGATTTCTTCGAGGAGCAGACAAACGTTCTTCTTTTGCAGCAGTAGCGTGATTTGTATCCTTCACATAATTGTATAAGTGTTCTAAAGTTTGTATGATTGTATTGGGTGTATTTAGCACCCGTTGATATGTGAAGATCTCGCTAGCTTGTATAATTTTTGAGTGTATGGTACTCTACAGTTCCTTTTCGTTAGCCTAACGTGTATTTATCTCAGCACCTTGCCACCCTGTCAGTTGCGTTGCAATTGGGTTGGTGTTTGTCAAGAGTTCGATTGGTAGTGTGTCATCTACTCAGGATACTTGCGATTTTGCTCGTAGAACGAAGGTCTAAAGGGTGGCGCAGCCCCCGAGTGATGAAATTGTAAGAAAATAGAAAAAGACACAGAGTTTCAGGGCACATAGCTTTATTTATTTTCAGAATAGTATGAGGTACAATGTGTGGCTAAGTAGCCTGGCTGAATAGCCTTATTTGTAATATAAAAACGACTAGGGGTAGATGAAGGGAATATGCCTGAGAGGCAATAATCAATTGGTTATTATCTTATACCTTGTTTATGATAAATGTTTATTTTGCATGCTATAATTGTATTATTTTGGAAACGTTAATACATGTGTGTTTAATAAACAAAAGGAAAGTTCCTAGTTATGCCTCTCTTATAAACTAGCTCGTTGATTAACAAGATGGTCAAGGTCTCCTAATCATGGACATTGGATGTCACTAATAACAAGGTCACAACAATGGTGGAATGATGTGATGAACATTCATCCGAAGTATAGCATTACGATCAGAGTCATTATGTTTATATTGCTATAACATCATACGAAGTAATCTTAGTCCTTAGACCATGAGATCATGTTAATTGCTAACACCGGAAGAGTATCTTGATAACATCAAACATCACACCATAATAGGGTGACTATAAAGGTGGGTTCAATGCTACGAAGGTGTTATGTTGAGGCTCATGGATCAAGAGTGGGATTTGTCCATCCCGATGACGGATAGATATACTCTGGGCCCTGTCGGTGATATCACATTGAAATAGCTTGCAAGCAAGTGATGTGATCACTAGAATGTTGTATCACAGGAACGAGAAAAGATTGCATGTCGGTAACGAGATCAAACTAGGTATTTGGATGCTGATGATCGAATCTCGAGCATGTAATATATCACGAGACAAAGGTATTTAGTTACGACGTTAAAGGTTCACATGATCACAAGAGTCATCGTTGAATATGTGGGAGTCAGTACGGATCTCCAGGTCCCGCTGCTGATTATTGATCAGAGAGGGGTCTCGATCATGTCTGCATTATTCATGAACCGTAGGGTGACACACTTAAGGGATACCGACACCATTTAGGAGAAAATATGTTTCAGATAAAGATTACGAAAGCACTAGAATCATTTCGATGGAAACCGGAATTGTTTCAGGTGAAATTGTAGAAACTAGTTCTGCATATGATATTGAAATGTTGCAGGGGGTTTTATATGAATGTTTGTTAATTAATGTAGTTGACAAAATTCTGAATACAATAAATAAAATAGTTTTATTTAATGAGAGCTTGCATTAAATTTGGTGGAAATTTAATGCATGTGAGTGGAAGTGTGAGTGGAGGCATATTTATGTGAGTGGAGCATCCACCACATGAATGATGGAAGAATTGGGGGCACCACCATGGCTGCCACGCCATGGCCTTTGGTTGCCCCCCTCTTCCCTATAATAGGGCCCCCTCTCCTCATCACAACACACAACTCCTCGTGAAGGGTCTCTCTCCCCCTCTAGTTATTCCCCATGGTCTCAGATTAGCGAGATACATGTTCCCGGTGGCTTTATCTAGAAAGGAGTTGTTACTTCCGCTGCATTGCTGGAGCGAGGACGCGGAGGTTGTTCGGTGGACCGAACATGTGTGCAATCACGGATGCACCGCTACTTTGCGGTGCTGGACTTGATGGTGCTGGACCAGATGGTGCTAGAACTGCTGGACCTGAAGGACTTCATCATGATCTTGAGATTGGCAAGTGTACGACTACATTATCCACGAGTTCCATCTCGTTAACAAAGCTTTTTTGTCTTCGAGGGTAAGTTCTCTATGGATGTATATCCACCCGTTGCTTGTATCTAGTAGATAGATCTTGGCATATAGTTTCCCATCATAGGAAATTTTTTGTTTTCTATGCTGCGAACCCAACAGTGGTATCAGAGCCTGATCTATGCGTAGGTGCTTTGCACTGGTAGTACACATATGTTTATATGTGGGCGATGATGATCATGCTATTGCTTCTTTCATGTATTTTGGATATTGGTGCCATAGTGGGATGAAGCGGCCCAGACCAACCTTACATGTCATCGCACATGAGACTGGTTCCACGACTGACATGCAACTAGTTTTGCATAAGTGGCTGGCGGGTGTCTGTCTCTCCTAGTATAGTCAATATCTGATTTACAACGAGTTGCTAATAAATTGGTTATCCTCATTGTGGTTCCATGTTCGTAGGTATGGCCAGTTCTATCTCCGAAAGCCCTAAGCCACGTAAAACTTGCAATGGATAAATTAGAGGCGTCTAGTTTAGATTGTTGCTGGGCTAGTGTCATGATATGGTAATGTTGTAAGTAGATGTATGGTAGATACCCTTACAACACACCTAACGTGTAAGTTCCATAGACCTTGGCCTTACACACAAAGGAATGATAGAGATCATACCACGATGCACATGATGGTGATCAAATGCATGGACCATATCATTCCACTTTACACATATGATGTTTGCATCTTATATTACTAGTTTGGCGTTTTAGCAGCATTATAAGATGACCCCTCATTTAAATATCAAGATAAAATGTGGTCTTCCTAAAGTATGCACCGTTCTATGGATCGTGTTTCGAGACATCACGTGATGATCGGGTGTACTCGACTCTACGCTTTCATACAACGGGTGTAAGACAGTTTTACACACGCGAGTACTAAGGTTCTTACTTGGCGAGCCTAACATGTACAGACATGGCCTCGAAACACGGACCGAAAGGTTAAGCATGAGTCATATAGTTGATGTGATACCCATATTGATTCTCGCCTTTGAAGCTACACCGACTCACGTGATGATCGGACTTGGTGTAGTGGATTTGGTTCATGTAATCACCAAAAAGGCACGAGGGATGTCGTTTTTGAGTGGGAGTTCATTTCAAATTTGGATTAGTCGAACTCAATTTGTCATAAACTAAATCAAAGTGAATTTGTATAATTTGTTGAAGTCATTTGCATATGTTCACTACCTTATGCTTAGTTTTAATTGAGATAATAGAACTATAGAATTTTGGATATTTACTTTACAAACTAGTATCTTATTGTTTTGAATGTCAATTTAAAGTTTAGAAGTCCTGTTGCAAACTTTCAGCAAACTCTATTTACTCCATGAAGTTTAATAAGTAGTATTAAATCAAGAGTAATAATTCCAATGTTACTATCTAAAGTATCATGTTTGCCTCCATGATTATAGATACTCAAAAGTTGTTTTAATATCAAGATTATCTATGAGCTAAAAAGTTGTTTCAGAAACCATCATGCGTGGAAGATATTGTAATATCTGAAAAAATGTTTTTGGTTGCATTATGATTGAGTATAATTTAGCAAAATACATGTTCTCATATTGTATGAGAATTTGTGAAGGATGGAGATGCTAGGCATCCGGATCTCCCAAAAAGGTTTTGGGAACTAACATTATACTCGCGATTCTTCCTTATAGGCTATAGTATCTTGATCATGAAAGTTTTCATGATAAGGATGAATAGAAGATGTAAATAAAATGTTTACTATACTAATAGATTACCGAAGAATGGATTTTTGAAAGAACACTAAACATTTGATGATGGTGATCCACTTCAAAGTGCAAGTCCAAAGGTATTAGTATTTGACTATATACACTTTGTACTATGTGTCATGTGAATGACACCACTATTGATGTTGATAGATTCTTTTAAAAGAAAAGGAATTGTTGAAACAGAATCTATAAAATATTTGGCAGAAAAGAAAAGGTTAGAGATGTCCAACTTTGGTATATAGAAGATATACATGTTATGGTTGTATTCCTTGCTTTTTAAACAATGTGGTTTCTGAGGTATTGGATACCGGTATTGGATACCGAATTGGTTGGTGTGAAGTGTCATACAGAACAACATAATTCATGAACTGCAATGGCCTAAGTAACCGGCAAGAGAATAAGTGATGATGTCCATCGAAAACAAATAAAGTGTTATTGTGTTTTCGTTGTCGTCAAACCTAGCCTTTAAGATTTGTTTTAATAATTGTTATTTTGTTCCGGTATTACGAGAACAATGTTTGTTCAAATAAGTACCGTATTCCATAAAGGATGGATGAACTTTTACAAGTCTAGTTGGAGAAATCACATCCATAAACATTATTGCTAAAATGTCGCAAGACAAATGATTGGAAGATAACTTATGAAGTGACATCACTATTTGAATTATATTGGAAAGTAAACATGAAGAAACTCCATGTTGATGGATTTTTGGAGTCTTTTGATTTTGATCAATTGACGCTTGTGAAACTTTCCTCGAGATAATTGAAACTCCGTCCATAGGCCAAGGAGGAACAGATGACTAACTTATTGGATATTATACATGTTGATGTATATTGTCCATTATGTGTAGACATATGCGATGGATCTTTTTACTTCATATGGTTTCTCCAGAAACTTGAGTGAATATATCTATATATTTACTTAATAAGGAAGAAGTATGAAACATTTGAAAATTGTTCAAAGACTTTCAAGATGAAGTGAAAAATCATTGTAACAAGAAAGTAAAAGAGTTTATGATTTGATCATAAAGGAAGATATTTGAGTTACAGGTTTAGCAAAACACCTAAGATTTCAGGAATTGTTCCATGAATTTGCATTTCCCGATAAACCACAAGAGTATGGTATGTTCGAGAGATCAAATCAAACCTTATTTGACATGGTAAGATCAAAGGTGTCATATATATAACTGCCATTATGTTTTAAGGATTAAAGCTTTAGAGACTACCGCTTTTACACTGAAAAGAGCACCATCGTGATCTGTTGAAATGACACCATATGAGTTATGGTTTGGGATAAAACCCGAATTGTCTTTTCTTAAATTTTGGTATGCTATGCATAAGTAAAATGTTTACAACCAAAGTCGGATAAGCACGTCTTTGTAGGTTATCCCAAAGAATTTGTTGGGAATTCCTCCATAACACCGAGGACAAAAGAGTTTGTCACTTGGAACGTCAAATTTCTTGAGAAGGAATTTTTCATGAAAAGTTAAGTGGGAGGACACTAGAACTTTGATAAGTTTGTTGAACCTTAGATATATGTGCTAAGTAGCGCAGCGTCGGAAAGTGTCCCGGTGGCAGCCACAATGTTCATGGCTCCCATGATTACAAAGGGTGTGATCTTGGAGATTAGAGTTCCTATTGAACCATGTGGGTCAGTAAGAATCAAATAGTAAGATTTGAAACAAAAGTCGTTATTGTTTTGACAATGATGAACCGACTGCATGCAAAGAAGCGATGATGGGCCCTGACTCCACAAAATGACTAGAAGTCATGGAATCCGTGATAGTATCCATACACGAGAAATCAAGTTTCTAAACTTGGAAGACCCTCCAGAAAGGCGTGAAGCCTATCGGTCATGTTTGGATCTATAAAGAAATAGACATGGATGTTTAACATCTATGAAATAGTCGACATGTCATAAAGAAGTTTACGGCAATTTTCAAGGAGTTGACTATGACAAGATTTGATCTTTCATAGCGATATTTAGTCTTGAAGGATTAATGTTGCAACCACTACATATAATTTGGTATATGGTAGTTGAATAAACAAAACAAGGTTCTTCTAATAGAATGGTTACCTAGGACGTGTACATGACACGGCCCGAAGGGTTTTGTTAATTCAAAGGGTGCTAAAAGGGCATGCAAACTTCAATAGTTGAAGTGAGCATAGAGGAGTTGGAATCTTCACCATGATGAAAATGTTAAACGAGTTTTAATTTCATCGGAGATGATGAAGATGTTTTTGCAAGAAATTAAGTGGGAGCGCTGAGACAAATTTCCAATACATTATGCAGAGTACATATTGTTGATTGGAAATGATGTATCTTTTATTGACACAAGTTAAGAATTTCATTAAAATAGAATTTCGATGAAAGACTTGGGCAAAACCAGAATATTTGGCACAAATGTCTATATGGATAGATTGAGGCGCTAATATGGTTATGCCAGACGTACATATATGAGATATTGAAAGGGTTCAATATGGAAACAACCAGAAAGGTTCTTGCTGCATGGAAAGGATTGTATCAACATCAAGTGTTTCAACACTTGGTGAGTAAAATCACATGAATATTTTGATCGATTATACCCTGATATGTATATATCCAGATATGTCCTATGCTCTAAAAGTTATGAGCACATACCAGAATGATTCATAATATGATCATTGGACGATAGTAAAGATATTCTTATGAGCTTTGGAAGAACTAAGAATATATCATGTATAACTGACAAATAGTTAAAGGTAGTTCATTGTAAAGTGTTACATTGATACTAGTTTTGTCACAAGATACAAATTAAATTTATATCAATTTAGACTATGGGTGGCACAATGTAATGGAAAGGATATTCCATGATGGATTTGGATGAGTTCCAAAGTTGAGACATTGTGACGGATACTTCAACAAAAGGCTAAGTATACGACTGCTATAGTAGCAGCAAAGGAGGGCATTTGTGTTAAGTAGTTTGTTATCAAACTAGGTGTGGTTCAAAGTGGGCTAATACTATGAAGATATATTGTATAATAATAATATCAACATATTTTAACCTGAACGAACTAAAGGTTTCACCAAAGGACCTAATTTATACAATGCCATCTCATTTGAGAATGAGTGATGCGTAGAGACGCAAAGACATGCAAATACACACGGACCTGAAGCTGTTATAGCCGGAGATTATGTTAACCACTAGCAATCACGTATATGCAACACCAGAAAGCCATAGGTTTTCAATACGCAAAGTTTTTCAAATTAGATTATTGACTCTAGTGCAAGTGGGAGACTGAAGGGAATATGCTCGAGAGGCAATAATAAAGTGGTTATTATCTTATTCCTTGTTTATGATAAATGTTTATTTTGCATGCTATAATTTTATTAATTTGGAAACATTAATACATGTGTATTTTATAAACAAAAGGAAAGTTCCTAGTTATCCCTCTCTTATAAACTAGCTCGTTGATTAACAAGGTGATCAAGCTTTCCTGATCATGGACGTTGGATGTTGTTAATAACAAGGTCACAACAATGGTGGAATGATGTGATGAACATTCATCCAAAGTATATCATTACGATCAGAGTCATTATTTTTATATTGCTATAACATCATATGAAGTAAGCTTAGTCCTTAGACCATGAGATCATGTTAATTGCTAACACCGGAAGAGTATCTTCATAACATCAAACGTCACACCATAACAGGGTGACTATAAATGTGGGTTCAGTGCTACGAAGGTGTTATGTTGAGGCTCATGGATCAAGAGTGGGATTTTTCCATCCCGATGACGGATAGATATACTCTGGGCCCTCTCTGTGATATCACATTGCAATAGCTTGCAAGCAAGTGATGTGATCACTAGAATGTTGTATCACGGGAACGAGAAAAGAGTGCATGTCGGTAACGAGATCATACTAGGTATTTGGATGCCGATGATCGAATCTCGGGCATGTAATATATCACGAGACAAAGGGATTTAGTTACGTTGTTAAAGGTTCGCACGATCACACGAGTCATCATTGAATATGTGGGAGTCAGTACGGATCTCCAGGTCCCGTAGCTGATTATTGATCGGAGAGGGGTCTCGATCATGTCTGCATTATTTGCGAACCGTAGGGTGACACACTTAAGGGATACCGACGTCATTTAGGAGCAAATATGTTTCATATAAAGATTAATAAAGCACTGGAATCATTTCGATGGAAACCGGAATTGTTTCGGGTGAAATTGCAGAAACTGGTTCTGCATGTGATATTGAAATGTTGCAGGGGGTTTTATGTGAATGTTTGTTAATTAATGTAATTGACAAAATTCTGAATAAAATAAATAAAATAGTTTTATTTAATGAGAGCTTGCATTAAATTTGGTGGAAATTTAATGCATGTGAGTGGAAGTGTGAGTGAAGGCATATTTATGTGAGTGGAGCATCCACCACATGAATGATGGAAGAGGTGGGGGCACCACCATGGCTGCCATGCCATGGCCTTTGGTTGCCCGCTCTTCCCTATAAAAGGCCCCCTCTCCTCCTCACAACACACACCTCCTCGTGAAGGATCTCTCTCCCCCTCTAGTTATTCCCCATGGTCTCAGATTAGCGAGATACATGTTCCCGGTGGCTTTATCTGGAAAGGAGTTGCTGCTTCCGCTGCATCGCTGGAGCGAGGAGGCAGAGGTTGTTTGGTGGACCGAACGTGTGTGCGATCATGGATGCACCGCTACTTTGCGGTGCTGGACTTGATGGTACTAGACCTGATGGTGCTAGAACTGCTGGACTTGAAGGACTTCATCACGATCTTGAGATCGGCAAGTGTACGCCTACATCATCCACGAGTTCCATCGCGTTAACAAAGCTTTGTTGTCTTCGAGGGTAAGTTCACGATGGATGTATATCCACCCGTTGCTTGTATCTAGTAGATAGATTTTGGCGTATAGATCCCATCGTAGGAATTTTTTCTATGTTGCGAACCCAACAGTAGAAATGACGCAGCTACGCGACGTTCTAGGGGTTGGAGTATGCGACTCTGCTCTTGAAATCTTTAAGGCAATAGGCGCCACCTGGGATTACTTCTGTAATCATGTAAGGTCCTTCCCAAGGGGACTCGAGCTTGAGATGCCCTTGTTGCTTCAGTTGTAGGACCAGGTCTCCTTCGATGAAGGATCTGGGGCATAGCCTTCTGCTGTGGTAGTTGTGGAGGCTTTGCTGATAGATCGTTGATCTCTTCGCTGCAATCTCGCGTGCTTCGTCAAGGAGGTTGACGGAGTCTTCGAGTGCGAGAGTTGACTCCTTCTCGCTGTATGCAACCACCCGTGGGGCTTTGTAGCGTACTTCTGTGGGTAGCACCGCCTCAGCACCGTGAACCATGAAGAACGGAGTGTATCCCGTGGCTCTATTTGGAGTTGTGCGTAAGCTCCAAAGTATAGATTGCAGCTTGTCTGGCCAACATCCAACGTCTTGTTCGAGTGGCCGGAGGAGTTGTTTCTTGATTCCACCGTAGACGAGGTCGTTGGCCTTTTCGACTTGACCGTTAGCCACCGAGGCGTAGCTTATGTTGATTCCCAGGTTTTCGAAGAATTCCTAGAACTCCTTAGAGGTGAAGTTCGTCCCATTGTCCGTGATGATGCTATGTGGCACTCCAAAGCGGTAGATAATGGACTTGAAGAACTTGACAGCGCTGGCTCCTGATTGATTCGTATTCGGCATGGCGTCGATCCACTTGGTGAATTTGTCGACCGCGACTAAGAGGTAGACATACCCTCCTCGCGAGGACATTGGGAGCTTGCCGACCATGTCGAGTCCCCATTGTGCGAAGGGCCAAGCCAATGGTATTGGCCTGAGTTCCGTGCCAGGTGCGTGAGGTTTGTCCGCAAATCGCTGGAAAGCATTGGAGCGCTGGACGATGTCCTTGGTGTCGCGCATGGCCGTGGGCCAGTAGAATCTAGCTCGTAGAGCTTTGGCAACGAGGACACTACTACCAACATGATGCTCGCAGGTGCCTTCATTTATGTCGAGGAGGACGGCCCTTCCGACCCTATTGGAGACGCACCGTTGAAGTACCCATGTGATGCTGCATTTGTACAATTTGCCGTTGATGAGGGTGAATGCCTTGGATCGTCGCGCGTCAGTTGGGTCGTCTGGCAGCCTTTTGCTGAGCAGGTATGTGATGTACGGCTGTGTCCAGGATGGTTCGATCATCATGACCTCCATTGGTCCTTCGAGTCCCGTATCGAGCTCCGTGTCATCGAGTGCCACTGGCTCGTTGGGTGGCGTAGCCCCTGAGTCCGTGGACGTGCTTGCTTTCTTCTCTTGAGCCTTGGGCTTGAAGGAGCACTCGCAGATGCGCTCGAGGAATACCCCAGGTGGTATGGGGGCGCAGGTGGAGCCGATGTTGGCGAGTGTATCCGCCTCTTCATTGCTTTCGTAGCCTATGTGCCGCAGCTCACAGCCGTCAAAGTCTCCCTTGAGTGTGTCATAGAGGTTGCGATAGGCGATCATGTTGTCGCTTAGTGTGTCGCACTCATGCATCGTTTGGTTGACTACCAGTTTGGAGTCACCATAGATGATGAGCCTCTTGCGCCACAGGATTTTTCCATCCGCATCCCGTGAATTAAGGCCTCGTAGTCGGCTTCATTATTAAAGTCTGTGAACTGCATTCGCATTACATGTTTCATCTTGTCCCCTTGTGGCGATGTCAGTATGACACCTGCGCCAGCTCCATCCTTTCGCTTGGATAGGACATATCTGGTTTGTCGGGGAGATGATTCTCCATCTAGTGCACGAGGAAGTCCGAGAGGACCTGTGACTTGATCGCGTCGCGCTTCTCGTATGTGATGTCACATGGCGACAGCTCTATGCTCCAGAGTGCGACTCATCCAGTTGCGTCGGGATTGTTGAGTATGTGCCCGAGTGGGGCGTCATTTTCCACCACGATTGAGTGCTCCTGGAAGTAGTTGTGCACTCGCATGACTATCATGAAGACGCCATACGCCAGCTTCTGGTAGTGCAGGTACCGCTGCTTTGTTGGCGTGAGCACCTCGCTGAGGTAGTATACTGGGCGTTGGACCCCGTGGACTTCATTTTCTTTGGCTCGTTCCATCACGAGCACCGTGCTGACCACTTGGTTGGTGGCAGAGATGTAGAGCAGTAGCGGTTCCTTTTCACGAGGCGTCACCAGTACTGGCAAGGTGGATAGTAGACGCTTGAGGTCGTCGAATGCTTCTTGCGCCTCGTCTGTCCACTCGAGCTTGCCAGCCTTGTGGAGGAGTTGGTAGAAGGGTAGTGCCTTTTCGCCCATTCGACTGATGAATCGACTGAGCGTCGCGATTTGCCCAGCCAGCTACTGGACGCCTTTAACGTTCCTCGGCTTCTCCATGGCCAGTATGGCCTTTATTTTCTTTAGGGTTGCCTCGATCCCCCTCACAGAGATGAGGTACCCGAGTAGTTGCCCAGATGGTACGCCGAAGGGTCATTTGTCCGGATTGAGCTTGATCCAGTAGTGGTCGATGTTAGTCAAGGTCTCACGGATATCATCGATTAACGTGGCCTCCTCCTTGTTTTTTATGACGATGTCATCAACGTAGACTTGGATATTGCGACCAAGTTGGTTTTTGAGGCAAGCCTACATGCACCGCTGTAGGTGCCCCCTGCGTTTTTGTCACATCCCAAAATTCTCCTAATTTTGGAATGTAAAGTTAATAAAATAACTTGGTTGAATTGTTTGACTTGTTGAAATTTCTCAAAGAAAAGAAACTTTCTGTTATGATTTTCCTTCCTTGAATTTAGAAAACTTGTATGAGATTGGATTTACAGGACTATCCAACTTGTTTTCATTTTCTTTTCAACTATTTGATTCTTTAAATATCCAACCATGCTTAGATGATTAAAGAGAGGGAATAAAATGACTTTCCCAATTATGGTGGAGTGATATTCTAATTTCCCTATTTGACCCTTAAAGTCTCTACTTCGATTTATGAAACCATTCTAGATGCTTTTCACCACTTGCTTGAAAAGAGAGAATATAACATGACATCTTCATTTTCATTGGATGTTAAGAATGTGTTCCTTCATGTTACATGATTGAACTTGTTGTTTTGGGCATTTGTGGCATTGTGTGTTTTGGTGAGTGGTTAAAATAAAACCCTAAGAAGCTATTTAGAAATATTGCATAGTAGCCATATAAGGCCAAATGCATAAAACCCTATATCCTTTTTGATAATACCTGAGTAGCCATATAGGCAAAAAGCCGTGAATTGAGTTTTAGCTTTAGGATTTGTGTGAATGTTTGCAAAAACAAAAATCATGAAGCATTCATAAGCATTCCTTTGCATCCATGCAAAGTTCCCAAAAATTGAATCCAAATTCTAATATCTAGATCCGATAATTGATTTACCCAAATGTTCCTATAAGGAATATAAAGACATTTATAAATAAATCATCTCTAAACTAGTGAAAATGTTATAAATATGATCTTATAATGATCTATGGAATTTTAGAAAAATTTAGAAACAAGAATCATGTCATTTGGAGTTCGTATGCAAAAGATATAAAGAAAATACCAAAATAGAAAAAGAAAAAGAAAAAAAAATGAAATGGGCCGCCGGCCGGCCCACCTCAGCCGACCGAACCACCCATGGTAGGGGATCGATCCCACCTCCGCTTTAAAAAGCGTGCGAAAATCTGTTTTCTAAACCTATCTCTATTCAAACACTTATAACTTTTTATCTACAACTCCGAATTGACTTCCGTTTGTTTCTACTTGTTCCCTACTCCAAGATCTATCTTCCCATCATCATAAAATCCTAAGTAATCCATCGGAGCCACAGTTATAACACTTCTCCTTCCCGAAATCCCGAATCTACACCCCACCGAATCGTATTTCGCTTCTAAACCCATCTAAACTTCGTCGGCTGCCTTTGGCTTCAACACGAAAGTTGTAGATCTTGTCGAAATCTTTCAATTCCGACAAACCTCACCTCTTTTCATCCACCACAGCCGGAGAATTTCGCAACGCAATATTTCAGATCTGATGGCGTAATTCCAAGATCTACTCGCGCTCGTTTCTTGGAATCCAAATCCCTTTGGTGAAAAGGTAGATCTAATCATCCTCCACAACTTTCATGTTCAAAGTTTTTCGATTTGATCTACGGATTTATCTCTCTAACACAGATCTACTTCTAGTCCTTTGTTAGGCAAAATCGGGTCTATTTTGAGCCAACTTCTCTTCTAACCACCGGATCTCATCCCGACGGTCGAGATTCAATCGTCCCGATCAGTTGCCTCGTCACCGCCACGTCGTCGTCAGGTCAGCATCTAGTCCCAGTCAGCCTGCACGGTCAACCTGTCCAGTCAGCGGAATATTCTCCGGAATATTCCGTTCGAATTTAAAATTGCAGATTATAGATCTAACTTGTAAAATCTATAGAAAATTCATGCTATGTCCAAACATCGCAAATAATATACCCCTGGATTCACAAAATTGTATGGAACATGATTCTGGAATAAAATTACAAGTTTACTTTATAGATTACTGGCGAATAATTATTTAGTATTATTGGCCTTTTAAATCATTAAATTCATAGTAAATAATCTACATATCCGAAAAATATGAGTAATATGTCCCTGAGTTCATAATCTTGCGTAGTTTTCAGATCTGTACTTAGTTTTGTTCGTTGTCAGCACGATCTGTTCAGATTTATTAAACTTCATTAAACACTAAATAAATCCTAGAAAAAGATCTATAACTCCGATTAAGATGAATCCAATTCCTCCTGGTCCGTATTAATGTCCTCTATCCAATAAAACTAATAACCAAATTTAATTGGACAATTAGGACAGAAGTTGCAACAGAACTACTAAAGCCTTTTTTTTGGTCATCAAGATTTAATAACAAATACCCTATTGCATTAAATGATCTCCTACATGCATCATATGATCTAATACCATTCAAAGAACTAATATTAAATCATCATGCATGCTTGTGTTCATCATTGTTGTGGTTGTTATGTTTGTAATTGTGTTGATTGGAATTGTTTTGTCCTCGCGTTAGATTGTTCGGAGAGTGCGATTGCTGCCGAAGAATTCAATCATCACCCATAACACAAACATAAGGCAAGTTACACCCCTTGTTCATGTTACGTCCCAGTTTTTGACTATGCATGTTTTACTCTTCAAAATCTTGTAGTATGCATGTGTAGGTTTTTAGTAGCTTTCTCATTACTATTTTTACAAGTGCCTTGAGTAGCTTTACACTGAGGATTTTCCGTCCTAATAGGTTCCCCTGTTTTGCTAAGTATTGCTTGCTATGCTATATATATATCAAATACCGTTGGGAGGGTTCGAAAGACTCAAGAATTTTCTAAGTATGGTAGCTCTCTCGAGCGAACTTTTCTTCTCCAAAACCCCTTCAAAATAAAACTAAGTTTTCTTCTGGGCGGAATGGTTGTCGGGACAACGAGTGAGATTTTGGTGGAGGACGGCCGCCCAGGAACCAAAGAAGTCTTCCATGTTTCAGAATTCAGAAGCTTCCCGTGCAACCACAATACATATGGGCTCTGTCTTGGCTTAGTACTTAGTGGGAAACCTCACCGGGGTACCAACATTTGGAGGTTTATGGGCACGGTTGGATCCAGCTGGTAGAGGGGCTACTAAGGGAAGGCTTCGCCATGGTCTTGTCCGTAAAAGGACTTGATCGTGGATTGTGGGGAAAGTGCACAACCTCTCGAGAGTATTGCAATCTGATCGATCAGCCGAGTTCACGGAAAAGAACATTTTGAGCATCTGAAGGATGGAGCCTCTGAAAGATCTTCCTCTCTCTTTTCAAACAAAAGTTTTTCAAACCCTATGGCGTGCGTAATATCGCTAATAGGTGGGAATTTGGGAACTTGGTGTGTCATATCCAAGTAACTTGGTGAGTAATATCCTCGTGTTCCATTTGACCCTATACTATTTATCAAAGTTTACAAAGTAGGGAAAACTTTCTTCCTCTTTTCTCATTACCTTGATAAAATTGGCTTTACGCAAATAAACCCCAAAGCCTACTCTAGCCTTGCATGTAGAGTTAGTCTTGTTCTTTCCTTGGTGTAATTTGCCAATACATTCAAAGTATTGACCAACTCGTTTGGCTGCATGTTTTATGTGCAGAATTTGGAGATCGTTGAAAGGTGCGCTAGGATCGCGAGTCTTCACTCAACCTGCCTATGGCATTGATGGGACTCCAAGTTGTATATATTTTGCTTCTGTTGTAATAATGTAAACTCTGGATTATTCGATTCATGTAATAAAGACTTGTGTTTTACATGATATTTCATCGACTGTGAGTGCTAGCTAATGATCCAGGGACTAGCATGTTAATCACAGGGACTTAGGATCTTACACGATCCGAGGTCGCTACAGATGGTATCAGAGCATAAGTTGACTGTAGATCGTGGACCTAGCATCGGAAAAGCCTTAGGATTAATATTTTCTAAGTTATTTTAGAAAAAACTCTCATACTTCTCATCATCTATCTTTGGAGTTTAAAATTTCTTAAGTCTCTTCTTTTCAAGATTAGAAATGACCGCTATGGACTTCAAGAAGAAACTTCTCTCAAGACTACTCTTCCAAAGAAGACCATCTCACTCAAGTCAGGACGACCTTCGTAGATGATATTCCAAGACTGAATCTACGAGAATTGAAGACTTCAAAGCTACAAGCACCAAAGACACTGAAGGTCTTAAGTCAAAGTTATTAACCGAAGACCTCAAAGACAATGAAGATTATGAAGATCATGATGAAGATTACTTGTGACCCGTTAGGAACCAAACATGGATAGACTACACTACGAGTAAATGCGGTGATTTGTGAGCTGTCATGTTTGTGGTTTTCTTGACGGCAACAAATAAAACTTATTTTCAATAAAAAAATTGTTTGTCTGGGTTGTTCATGTCCTTCTTGATAGACTTTACTCTCCCTACCTTAAATCTTGAAGACGGAAGAAGGGAGACAAACCGAAGAACTTGAATGAGGGCGCCATCAAAAGAAGAACACTCACATGGTGGAGGATGCTACAAGTCCTTAAAGATAAACAACACGCAAGTGCTTCAAGTTTTAGGAAACACAAGGATAAATGCTTACCCCCAATGTTGTTCTCAATTTCTTGCGGTATTAAAAAAAATTGTTTGAGTGAAATTGGCTTAATTTGATATTTCGTTTGGTTGTTTGCTTGTATGGGGTATATCTATCTCCATCCTAGATTCTATTCTTTCTATCTTAAACCCACGAAGCAAGAAGACTAAATTAAGGACATGAAGATGAAGCAAATGACGCGAATACAAATGCAAAGATGATATTCTATCATATCAATCAATAGCTACAGGAGAACACCCAAATGGTGGATGATGCACCAAGCCTTTGAAGACCAACAAGAAGAAATCGTCATTTCATAGGTGCTTCTAAAATGGCCTCACTTTGTCATCCATATGTGAAAGAAAAGACAAAAACATCAAGACATCAAAAGGCTAGAAGCTTTGAAGCCCTTCACAATGGATAGAAGCTTAACTATAAGAGATGTGAGTCCAAAGTAGTACACACCAAATTTGGTATACCTGAAGGGAGACATTTTTTTTAAGGGTGGTAGCACTCTACTGTATCCTGAACCTATTTCTTTCTAGCCTTCCCGAATCTCGGGACGAGATTCCTTTTAAGGGTGGTAGTTTGTCACATCCCAAAATTCTCCTAATTTTGGAATGTAAAGTTAATAAAATAACTTGGTTGAATTGTTTGACTTTGTTGAAATTTCTCAAAGAAAAGAAACTTTCTGTTATGATTTTCCTTCCTTGAATTTAGAAAACTTGTATGAGATTGGATTTACAGGACTATCCAACTTGTTTTCATTTTCTTTTCAACTATTTGATTCTTTAAATATCCAACCATGCTTAGATGATTAAAGAGAGGGAATAAAATGACTTTTCCAATTATGGTGGAGTGATATTCTAATTTCCCTATTTGACCCTTAAAGTCTCTACTTCGATTTATGAAACCATTCTAGATGCTTTTCACCACTTGCTTGAAAAGAGAGAAGATAACATGACATCTTCATTTTCATTGGATGTTAAGAATGTGTTCCTTCATGTTACATGATTGAACTTGTTGTTTTGGGCATTTGTGGCATTGTGTGTTTTGGTTGAGTGGTTAAAATAAAACCCTAAGAAGCTATTTAGAAATATTGCATAGTAGCCATATAAGGCCAAATGCATAAAACCCTATATCCTTTTTGATAATACCTGAGTAGCCATATAGGCAAAAAGGCGTGAATTGAGTTTTAGCTTTAGGATTTGTGTGAATGTTTGCAAAAACAAAAATCATGAAGCATTCATAAGCATTCCTTTGCATCCATGCAAAGTTCCCAAAAATTGAATCCAAATTCTAATATCTAGATCCGATAATTGATTTACCCAAATGTTCCTATAAGGAATATAAAGACATTTATAAATAAATCATCTCTAAACTAGTGAAAATGTTATAAATATGATCTTATAATGATCTATGGAATTTTAGAAAAATTTAGAAACAAGAATCATGTCATTTGGAGTTCGTATGCAAAAGATATAAAGAAAATACCAAAATAGAAAAAGAAAAAGAAAAAAAAATGAAATGGGCCGCCGGCCGGCCCACCTCAGCCGACCGAACCACCCATGGTAGGGGATCGATCCCACCTCCGCTTTAAAAAGCGTGCGAAAATCTGTTTTCTAAACCTATCTCTATTCAAACACTTATAACTTTTTATCTACAACTCCGAATTGACTTCCGTTTGTTTCTACTTGTTCCCTACTCCAAGATCTATCTTCCCATCATCATAAAATCCTAAGTAATCCATCGGAGCCACAGTTATAACACTTCTCCTTCCCGAAATCCCGAATCTACACCCCACCGAATCGTATTTCGCTTCTAAACCCATCTAAACTTCGTCGGCTGCCTTTGGCTTCAACACGAAAGTTGTAGATCTTGTCGAAATCTTTCAATTCCGACAAACCTCACCTCTTTTCATCCACCACAGCCGGAGAATTTCGCAACGCAATATTTCAGATCTGATGGCGTAATTCCAAGATCTACTCGCGCTCGTTTCTTGGAATCCAAATCCCTTTGGTGAAAAGGTAGATCTAATCATCCTCCACAACTTTCATGTTCAAAGTTTTTCGATTTGATCTACGGATTTATCTCTCTAACACAGATCTACTTCTAGTCCTTTGTTAGGCAAAATCGGGTCTATTTTGAGCCAACTTCTCTTCTAACCACCGGATCTCATCCCGACGGTCGAGATTCAATCGTCCCGATCAGTTGCCTCGTCACCGCCACGTCGTCGTCAGGTCAGCATCTAGTCCCAGTCAGCCTGCACGGTCAACCTGTCCAGTCAGCGGAATATTCTCCGGAATATTCCGTTCGAATTTAAAATTGCAGATTATAGATCTAACTTGTAAAATCTATAGAAAATTCATGCTATGTCCAAACATCGCAAATAATATACCCCTGGATTCACAAAATTGTATAGAACATGATTCTGGAATAAAATTACAAGTTTACTTTATAGATTACTGGCGAATAATTATTTAGTATTATTGGCCTTTTAAATCATTAAATTCATAGTAAATAATCTACATATCCGAAAAATATGAGTAATATGTCCCTGAGTTCATAATCTTGCGTAGTTTTCAGATCTGTACTTAGTTTTGTTCGTTGTCAGCACGATCTGTTCAGATTTATTAAACTTCATTAAACACTAAATAAATCCTAGAAAAAGATCTATAACTCCGATTAAGATGAATCCAATTCCTCCTGGTCCGTATTAATGTCCTCTATCCAATAAAACTAATAACCAAATTTAATTGGACAATTAGGACAGAAGTTGCAACAGAACTACTAAAGCCTTTTTTTTGGTCATCAAGATTTAATAACAAATACCCTATTGCATTAAATGATCTCCTACATGCATCATATGATCTAATACCATTCAAAGAACTAATATTAAATCATCATGCATGCTTGTGTTCATCATTGTTGTGGTTGTTATGTTTGTAATTGTGTTGATTGGAATTGTTTTGTCCTCGCGTTAGATTGTTCGGAGAGTGCGATTGCTGCCGAAGAATTCAATCATCACCCATAACACAAACATAAGGCAAGTTACACCACTTGTTCATGTTACGTCCCAGTTTTTGACTATGCATGTTTTACTCTTCAAAATCTTGTAGTATGCATGTGTAGGTTTTTAGTAGCTTTCTCATTACTATTTTTACAAGTGCGGTTTTGTAGTATGCCTTGAGTAGCTTTACACTGAGGATTTTCCGTCCTAATAGGTTCCCCTGTTTTGCTAAGTATTGCTTGCTATGCTATATATATATCAAATACCGTTGGGAGGGTTCGAAAGACTCAAGAATTTTCTAAGTATGGTAGCTCTCTCGAGCGAACTTTTCTTCTCCAAAACCCCTTCAAAATAAAACTAAGTTTTCTTCTGGGCGGAATGGTTGTCGGGACAACGAGTGAGATTTTGGTGGAGGACGGCCGCCCAGGAACCAAAGAAGTCTGCCATGTTTCAGAATTCAGAAGCTTCCCGTGCAACCACAATACATATGGGCTCTGTCTTGGCTTAGTACTTAGTGGGAAACCTCACCGGGGTACCAACATTTGGAGGTTTATGGGCACGGTTGGATCCAGCTGGTAGAGGGGCTACTAAGGGAAGGCTTCGCCATGGTCTTGTCCGTAAAAGGACTTGATCGTGGATTGTGGGGAAAGTGCACAACCTCTCGAGAGTATTGCAATCTGATCGATCAGCCGAGTTCACGGAAAAGAACATTTTGAGCATCTGAAGGATGGAGCCTCTGAAAGATCTTCCTCTCTCTTTTCAAACAAAAGTTTTTCAAACCCTATGGCGTGCGTAATATCGCTAATAGGTGGGAATTTGGGAACTTGGTGTGTCATATCCAAGTAACTTGGTGAGTAATATCCTCGTGTTCCATTTGACCCTATACTATTTATCAAAGTTTACAAAGTAGGGAAAACTTTCTTCCTCTTTTCTCATTACCTTGATAAAATTGGCTTTACGCAAATAAACCCCAAAGCCTACTCTAGCCTTGCATGTAGAGTTAGTCTTGTTCTTTCCTTGGTGTAATTTGCCAATACATTCAAAGTATTGACCAACTCGTTTGGCTGCACGTTTTATGTGCAGAATTTGGAGATCGTTGAAAGGTGCGCTAGGATCGCGAGTCTTCACTCAACCTGCCTATGGCATTGATGGGACTCCAAGTTGTATATATTTTGCTTCTGTTGTAATAATGTAAACTCTGGATTATTCGATTCATGTAATAAAGACTTGTGTTTTACATGATATTTCATCGACTGTGAGTGCTAGCTAATGATCCAGGGACTAGCATGTTAATCACAGGGACTTAGGATCTTACACGATCCGAGGTCGCTACAGATGGTATCAGAGCATAAGTTGACTGTAGATCGTGGACCTAGCATCGGAAAAGCCTTAGGATTAATATTTTCTAAGTTATTTTAGAAAAAACTCTCATACTTCTCATCATCTATCTTTGGAGTTTAAAATTTCTTAAGTCTCTTCTTTTCAAGATTAGAAATGACCGCTATGGACTTCAAGAAGAAACTTCTCTCAAGACTACTCTTCCAAAGAAGACCATCTCACTCAAGTCAGGACGACCTTCGTAGATGATATTCCAAGACTGAATCTACGAGAATTGAAGACTTCAAAGCTACAAGCACCAAAGACACTGAAGGTCTTAAGTCAAAGTTATTAACCGAAGACCTCAAAGACAATGAAGATTATGAAGATCATGATGAAGATTACTTGTGACCCGTTAGGAACCAAACATGGATAGACTACACTACGAGTAAATGCGGTGATTTGTGAGCTGTCATGTTTGTGGTTTTCTTGACGGCAACAAATAAAACTTATTTTCAATAAAAAAATTGTTTGTCTGGGTTGTTCATGTCCTTCTTGATAGACTTTACTCTCCCTACCTTAAATCTTGAAGACGGAAGAAGGGAGACAAACCGAAGAACTTGAATGAGGGCGCCATCAAAAGAAGAACACTCACATGGTGGAGGATGCTACAAGTCCTTAAAGATAAACAACACGCAAGTGCTTCAAGTTTTAGGAAACACAAGGATAAATGCTTACCCCCAATGTTGTTCTCAATTTCTTGCGGTATTAAAAAAAATTGTTTGAGTGAAATTGGCTTAATTTGATATTTCGTTTGGTTGTTTGCTTGTATGGGGTATATCTATCTCCATCCTAGATTCTATTCTTTCTATCTTAAACCCACGAAGCAAGAAGACTAAATTAAGGACATGAAGATGAAGCAAATGACGCGAATACAAATGCAAAGATGATATTCTATCATATCAATCAATAGCTACAGGAGAACACCCAAATGGTGGATGATGCACCAAGCCTTTGAAGACCAACAAGAAGAAATCGTCATTTCATAGGTGCTTCTAAAATGGCCTCACTTTGTCATCCATATGTGAAAGAAAAGACAAAAACATCAAGACATCAAAAGGCTAGAAGCTTTGAAGCCCTTCACAATGGATAGAAGCTTAACTATAAGAGATGTGAGTCCAAAGTAGTACACACCAAATTTGGTATACCTGAAGGGAGACATTTTTTTTAAGGGTGGTAGCACTCTACTGTATCCTGAACCTATTTCTTTCTAGCCTTCCCGAATCTCGGGACGAGATTCCTTTTAAGGGTGGTAGTTTGTCACATCCCAAAATTCTCCTAATTTTGGAATGTAAAGTTAATAAAATAACTTGGTTGAATTGTTTGACTTTGTTGAAATTTCTCAAAGAAAAGAAACTTTCTGTTATGATTTTCCTTCCTTGAATTTAGAAAACTTGTATGAGATTGGATTTACAGGACTATCCAACTTGTTTTCATTTTCTTTTCAACTATTTGATTCTTTAAATATCCAACCATGCTTAGATGATTAAAGAGAGGGAATAAAATGACTTTTCCAATTATGGTGGAGTGATATTCTAATTTCCCTATTTGACCCTTAAAGTCTCTACTTCGATTTATGAAACCATTCTAGATGCTTTTCACCACTTGCTTGAAAAGAGAGAAGATAACATGACATCTTCATTTTCATTGGATGTTAAGAATGTGTTCCTTCATGTTACATGATTGAACTTGTTGTTTTGGGCATTTGTGGCATTGTGTGTTTTGGTTGAGTGGTTAAAATAAAACCCTAAGAAGCTATTTAGAAATATTGCATAGTAGCCATATAAGGCCAAATGCATAAAACCCTATATCCTTTTTGATAATACCTGAGTAGCCATATAGGCAAAAAGGCGTGAATTGAGTTTTAGCTTTAGGATTTGTGTGAATGTTTGCAAAAACAAAAATCATGAAGCATTCATAAGCATTCCTTTGCATCCATGCAAAGTTCCCAAAAATTGAATCCAAATTCTAATATCTAGATCCGATAATTGATTTACCCAAATGTTCCTATAAGGAATATAAAGACATTTATAAATAAATCATCTCTAAACTAGTGAAAATGTTATAAATATGATCTTATAATGATCTATGGAATTTTAGAAAAATTTAGAAACAAGAATCATGTCATTTGGAGTTCGTATGCAAAAGATATAAAGAAAATACCAAAATAGAAAAAGAAAAAGAAAAAAAAATGAAATGGGCCGCCGGCCGGCCCACCTCAGCCGACCGAACCACACCCATGGTAGGGGATCGATCCCACCTCCGCTTTAAAAAGCGTGCGAAAATCTGTTTTTTAAACCTATCTCTATTCAAACACTTATAACTTTTTATCTACAACTCCGAATTGACTTCCGTTTGTTTCTACTTGTTCCCTACTCCAAGATCTATCTTCCCATCATCATAAAATCCTAAGTAATCCATCGGAGCCACAGTTATAACACTTCTCCTTCCCGAAATCCCGAATCTACACCCCACCGAATCGTATTTCGCTTCTAAACCCATCTAAACTTCGTCGGCTGCCTTTGGCTTCAACACGAAAGTTGTAGATCTCGTCGAAATCTTTCAATTCCGACAAACCTCACCTCTTTTCATCCACCACAGCCGGAGAATTTCGCAACGCAATATTTCAGATCTGATGGCGTAATTCCAAGATCTACTCGCGCTCGTTTCTTGGAATCCAAATCCCTTTGGTGAAAAGGTAGATCTAATCATCCTCCACAACTTTCATGTTCAAAGTTTTTCGATTTGACCTACGGATTTATCTCTCTAACACAGATCTACTTCTAGTCCTTTGTTAGGCAAAATCGGGTCTATTTTGAGCCAACTTCTCTTCTAACCACCGGATCTCATCCCGACGGTCGAGATTCAATCGTCCCGATCAGTTGCCTCGTCACCGTCACGTCGTCGTCAGGTCAGCATCTAGTCCCAGTCAGCCTGCACGGTCAACCTGTCCAGTCAGCGGAATATTCTCCGGAATATTCCGTTCGAATTTAAAATTGCAGATTATAGATCTAACTTGTAAAATCTATAGAAAATTCATGCTATGTCCAAACATCGCAAATAATATACCCCTGGATTCACAAAATTGTATAGAACATGATTCTGGAATAAAATTACAAGTTTACTTTATAGATTACTGGCGAATAATTATTTAGTATTATTGGCCTTTTAAATCATTAAATTCATAGTAAATAATCTACATATCCGAAAAATATGAGTAATATGTCCCTGAGTTCATAATCTTGCGTAGTTTTCAGATCTGTACTTAGTTTTGTTCGTTGTCAGCACGATCTGTTCAGATTTATTAAACTTCATTAAACACTAAATAAATCCTAGAAAAAGATCTATAACTCCGATTAAGATGAATCCAATTCCTCCTGGTCCGTATTAATGTCCTCTATCCAATAAAACTAATAACCAAATTTAATTGGACAATTAGGACAGAAGTTGCAACAGAACTACTAAAGCCTTTTTTTTGGTCATCAAGATTTAATAACAAATACCCTATTGCATTAAATGATCTCCTACATGCATCATATGATCTAATACCATTCAAAGAACTAATATTAAATCATCATGCATGCTTGTGTTCATCATTGTTGTGGTTGTTATGTTTGTAATTGTGTTGATTGGAATTGTTTTGTCCTCGCGTTAGATTGTTCGGAGAGTGCGATTGCTGCCGAAGAATTCAATCATCACCCATAACACAAACATAAGGCAAGTTACACCCCTTGTTCATGTTACGTCCCAGTTTTTGACTATGCATGTTTTACTCTTCAAAATCTTGTAGTATGCATGTGTAGGTTTTTAGTAGCTTTCTCATTACTATTTTTACAAGTGCCTTGAGTAGCTTTACACTGAGGATTTTCCGTCCTAATAGGTTCCCCTGTTTTGCTAAGTATTGCTTGCTATGCTATATATATATCAAATACCGTTGGGAGGGTTCGAAAGACTCAAGAATTTTCTAAGTATGGTAGCTCTCTCGAGCGAACTTTTCTTCTCCAAAACCCCTTCAAAATAAAACTAAGTTTTCTTCTGGGTGGAATGGTTGTCGGGACAACGAGTGAGATTTTGGTGGAGGACGGCCGCCCAGGAACCAAAGAAGTCTGCCATGTTTCAGAATTCAGAAGCTTCCCGTGCAACCACAATACATATGGGCTCTGTCTTGGCTTAGTACTTAGTGGGAAACCTCACCGGGGTACCAACATTTGGAGGTTTATGGGCACGGTTGGATCCAGCTGGTAGAGGGGCTACTAAGGGAAGGCTTCGCCATGGTCTTGTCCGTAAAAGGACTTGATCGTGGATTGTGGGGAAAGTGCACAACCTCTCGAGAGTATTGCAATCTGATCGATCAGCCGAGTTCACGGAAAAGAACATTTTGAGCATCTGAAGGATGGAGCCTCTGAAAGATCTTCCTCTCTCTTTTCAAACAAAAGTTTTTCAAACCCTATGGCGTGCGTAATATCGCTAATAGGTGGGAATTTGGGAACTTGGTGTGTCATATCCAAGTAACTTGGTGCGTAATATCCAAGTGTCACCTGGTGTGTAATATCCAAGTGTTAGGTTGATTGGGCACTTGGTGAGTAATATCCTCGTGTTCCATTTGACCCTATACTATTTATCAAAGTTTACAAAGTAGGGAAAACTTTCTTCCTCTTTTCTCATTACCTTGATAAAATTGGCTTTACGCAAATAAACCCCAAAGCCTACTCTAGCCTCGCATGTAGAGTTAGTCTTGTTCTTTCCTTAGTGTAATTTGCCAATACATTCAAAGTATTGACCAACTCGTTTGGCTGCACGTTTTATGTGCAGAATTTGGAGATCGTTGAAAGGTGCGCTAGGATCGCGAGTCTTCACTCAACCTGCCTGTGGCATTGATGGGACTCCAAGTTGTACATATTTTGCTTCTGTTGTAATAATGTAAACTCTGGATTATTCGATTCATGTAATAAAGACTTGTGTTTTACATGATATTTCATCGACTGTGAGTGCTAGCTAATGATCCAGGGACTAGCATGTTAATCACAGGGACTTAGGATCTTACACGATCCGAGGTCGCTACAGTTTTTTAGCCCGAAAGGCATTGTGTTGTAGTTGAACACACTAAAGGGCATTGTAAACGCTGTTTTCTCCTGGTCTTCCTCCTTCAGTCGAATCTGATTGTAGCCCAAGTAGGCATCGAGGAAGTAGAGGCGCTCGCATCCCGCAGTGTAGTGGATTATTTGATCGATCCGTGGCAATGGGAATTGATCCTTTGGGAAGTGCTTATTCAAGGAGGTGAAGTCCATGCACATCTGCAAGATATCCATGTCTTTTTTAGGCACAAGCACTGTGTTAGCGAGCCATGTCCTTTCCTTGATCTCGCATATGAAATTTGTGTCGAGGAGTCTGTTGATCTCCATTCCGACTGCTTTTTCTCTTGGTTCAGACAGTTGCTGTATTGTCTCCTTTACTTGCCTTGCGTCTTGGTTCACGTTGAGTGAGTGCTCGGTGAATTCCCTGGGAACCCCTAGCATGTCCGCTGAACACCATGAAAAGATTTCCCAGTGCTCACGGAGGAATTTGACGAGCGCGAGTTCCTATGCGGAACTCAAGTTGTTGGCGATGAGGGCCGTCTTGGTCGGGTCCGTTGGGTGGACCTAGACTTTCTTTGTGTGCACCGACGAGTCGAACGACATGTCCGGTGAACTTGGCCTGCTCAGGGGAGGCAGACTGTTGTTTGTCAACTCCTTCAGTTTTGCGAGTTCCTCTTGCATGCCAAAGGACTGGGAGATTCTGTTGAATTCCCTATCGCAGCTGTCGGACCTCTCGAAGCTTCCATTGATTGTGATGATGTCGTTTGGTCCTGGCATCTTCATCTGCAGATAGGCGTATTGTGGCACTGCCATGAACCTTGCGAACGCGACACGTCCGAGGATACAGTGGTATTGTGAGCGCCAGTCAACGACTTCAAAGTCGATGCGTTCCCGCCGAAAGTTTTGCGGCATGCCGAAGATGACGTCGAGGTTGATTTTGGCCCAGGGGGTATACGCCCTTCCCTGGGACGATGTCGTGGAACGTCATGTCTGAAACCTCCAGGCAAGTCAGAGGGATCCTCATCGCACGCAAGGTACTTGCGAACATGAGGTTGATGCTGCTCCCACCGTCCATGAAGACGCGACTCATGTCAAAGCCTCCGATCTGCGCCCCGAGTACAAGGGGCAGTGGCCTGGACGAGGAACTTGGCGCGGGTGGTCGCGCTTGTCGAAGGTGATGCAGGACTCCCTTCCATTGAGGTACTCAGTGGTGGAAGGTGGAGAGTTTATCACCAAATTGACTTGGCGAGTGATGCCTTCTGCATTCGATTGGAGGGACGCCCTTTTTGGATCATGCCCATGTTGCCCACGGCTCGCGGGTACGGCTCGCGTCCATGATGCTAGACTGGTGCATCCGCGGGTGGTGGTGGTCCGGGCGGTGGTGGAGGAGCTCCATGTGCCATAGCGCCTGGGGCAGCTCCGTAGCCCCGGTTGATCGCGTCACGATTCATCTGAGCCAGGCCTTCGTGGAGCTTGAGGAACTCGCGGCAGTCTTTTAGGAGATGGCTGGACTTTTTCTTGCCGTCGTGCTTGTAGATGTAGAAGTGCACGTTGCATGGTCCGGATAGTTTGTCCTGGATAGATCTTACGGGTGCCTCTTCGCGAGTGTGGCACTGCCACACCTGTGTGGTTTCCCCGCTACCGTGGTATCCGCCGCTACGATATCTGTTGTTGTGGTTGTTGTCGCGTTTGTCAGCGTAGCCGGCTACGACCATATTGACTTTGTCGCGATCCTCGTAGATGCGCATTCAATGTTTTCCTCGGCGGTCACGTCTGCGCCCAAGGTCGTCGTCATCGTCGGAGTAGGTGCGATTTTTTACTAAATCTTCTCCGTTCGCCCACCGATTTGTGATTTCCATCAGGTGGTCGATCGTTTTGGGCTTTGAGCGGCCCAACTCCTCCATGAGCTCTATACGACGAATGACGTCGTTGAACGCGTCGATTGTGCGGTCCTCCGAGATGTTTCCTGCGGAGTTCTTGATGATGGACCATCTTTGGATGTACGAGCGCAACGACTCGCCAGACCTTTGTTGGCAGCCTCTCAGTTCTTCGATTGATGCGGGCCTTTTGTAAGTGCCCTTGAAGTTGCGCACGAAGCTGTAGACTAGCTCTTCCCAGCTGCGAATGGATTCACGTGGGAGGTTGTTGAGCCATGCGCGAGCGGCGCCCTGTAGTTGTAACTGCAGGCACTGCTTGGCCGTGTTTCGACTCTCGCCATGCAGCCTGATGGAGGAGATGTGATCCTCTAGAAAAATCTTCGGGTCCTGTAGGCTATCAAATTTAGGGTTCTCCGAGGGGAGTTTGAACCCTTAGGCATTCTCTTTTGTCTGATGGCTCTACTGAAGCATTTGGCACCGCTGAGATCCACCGCATCGTCTTCCGAGTCAGTCGAGTGAGCGTGTCTTGCACGCATTTTGTCAACCTTGCGCTGCGTGATGTCATCACGCGCGTCGTAGTCGTGATCATGTTGCCGTGAGCAGCGACGTCGAGACAGGTTGTGGCTATCAACGCTGGATGAGGGCGAGGAGTAGCGTTTGGCCAGAGCTTTGCTTTTCTTCGATTCTGGCATTGGCTCTTTGTTGAGGGCGGCCTCGATTAGCCCCATGCCCGCGATCGTGGATCGGTGCATGGCAGCTTGTGGGTCTCCAGCCGATGGCTGGTTGTTGAGGAGGTACATGGTGGCCGCCATCACCGCGGCTTTTGGCATCTTCGGGAGCACATTTGCTTGCGTATCCACCATCATAGAGCTGAAGTCGAGGACTTTTGTGGCCTCTATGCGCTCTTTCTTGATGACGTGGGCCTGTCGAGATCGCCTTTTGTTGGCCAGGTACTCGTTGCCCTTGAAGGAGGATTCTCCATGGGAGGAGAGCCCAGCTCGCCGAAGGCTCTACTTGTCCGCCGCCTTTCTACGTGCCTCGAGTTACGCGATTACTTGTTGCTGGCGCTTGAATTCTTTCTTTAGCAGCCAATGGTAGCCCACCAGCATGTCTTGCAAGGTGTTGGGGGGTAGAGGATTGCCCCGTAGAGCTCCTCGATAGCGGGCCCACTCGTTGTCATTTAGCTTGACCAGCAAGCTCTCTCCAGTGTTCTCATTCTCCGTGAGCGATGGTTCTCCTCCCATCCTGTTATTGGTGGGTGCGCCGTTGGTGGGGCCACCGTTTGGTGTACCGCCATTGGGTGGCCAGGTGCCAGATCCGGTGCTGGCGTTTTCACGTTGACGCCAGTGTAGCCTGCATTGATGATGGCGCACATGAAGTGATTGGGGAAGTTATTGCTCCCACAACTTTCATATCCGGAGCCATAGGATCCATCTTCTCTGACTAGGTCACCCAGATTGGATCCGCGACTGCTGTCGTTGTTCGTGCTCCCAGCTGTTGTCGGGGTGTTAAGCTCGCTGAGGGTGCCAATTGGTGGCGGGAACCACGATGCTAGAGCAATCGCGGGTGCCTTCGGCTGGTCGGGCATGCGAAGCATGCTCAGTTGACCGACCTAGAAGCAGAAGCTCCCGATCACCAGGCTGATCCCATCGCCTACAGACTCGAAATCCGGGCAAGTGGCCCGCGTGTGGACAGTGAAGTCGAAACTGCTGAAGAGCTGGCGAATCTCCGTTGTTGCAGAGTTGTAGATCACAGTTGATGGGGCCGAAGAATCCACGACATCAACACTCCCAATTCCCACAGACGGCGCCAATTGATGAGGGTTTAACTCGCCAATGCCCATTGTTATGGACTTGGGTTTTGGTGAAGGAGGGAGCGCTAGAGGCATCAATCGGCTAGCAAACAAGCACACAGGGACGCAAGGTTTACCCAGGTTCGGGCCTCGTAGAGGTCCCTACTCCTGCTTGTCTACTCTTGGAATTATCGAAGGAATCAAAGATTACAGGGGTGCGCAGATGCAATCTGGCGATGGTGGTGGAAACTAGGGCTGTGATTGTCCTCCGGCGCCCCCTCCTAGCCTTTATATAGATAGGCTAGGTCTCGGGTAGCAGGTCGACTCGGTTATAGATTAGGGTTCATCCCTTTGAACTTTCTATCTTAAGCTTCTTCTTGCATTGCAAGCAATCGAAGAGTCCGTGGGTCACCCAAATCCTGCATTGGGCCTTGACAACACCGTGGGATTTTTCCATATCTGGACCGTATATACCAAACTCGAGTATCTGTAGGGTATACCCATGTCACATAAAGAGAGATGAACACATAGCTACCAGTAGAGCCCTTAGCCTCGAGAGAGAACTACTCCCTCCTCATTATGGGAGTCAGCAACGTCGACGGAGATGGCTCCGGGGGCAGTTCCCCGTCTCGGTAGGGTGCTAGAACAGAAGCTTTTGTCCCCCGAATCTCCTCTTCGGTGGTGGCAGCGCTGCGGAACTTTTTGTGGAATTCTAATCTGGTGCATAGGGTTTTTGTCTCGGGGGGTTTATATAGGTGAAGGAGCAAGGTCGGTGGAGGCCTAAGGGGCCCACACCACCCAGTGGCGCGCCTGGGGGGTTACCCACGGCACCATAGGGTGTGGCTGCCTCGGTGCCCTCCTCCGTCTCTGCTTTGGAATCCGTCTTGTGTCGGGGAAAATAGGGACTTCCAAAAATAGCAGAAAATAGGCAACTGGCTGCGGCATCTTGTTAATAGGTTAGTTCTAGAAAATGTATAAAAATACCTCAAAGTGTAAACAAAACATAAGAAAGTTGATACAAAACAAGCATGGAGCATCAAAAATTATAGATACGTTTCCGACGTATCATGGATCAATGTGGTTTAGGAAAAGAACACATACAATGACTGTAGGGACTCCATGTGTCAAACCATGGTCACAGAGACCAAAAACACTTAGGAAAGCAGCTTTCACATTGCATGTTGCACCAGTGTGGCAGAAGTTGCACCATAGAATCCACTAGAGTGTGTGTGGTCCTGTGCATCAATGTGGTTTAGGAAACGAACACATGCAATGATTCTAGTGGATCAATGTGGTTTAGGAAAAGAACACATGCAATGACTCTAGGGACTCCATGTATCAAACCATAGTCATAGAGATCAAAAACACTTAGGAAAGTAGCTTCCACATTGCATGTTGCACGAGTGTGGCAGAAGTAGCATCACGGAATCTAGTGGAATGTGTGTTTTCCTGTCGATCAATGTGGTTTAGGAAAATAACACAAGCAATGACTCTAGTGGATCAATGTGGTTTAGGAAAAGAACACACATGCAATCACTCTAGGGACTCCATGTGTCAAACTGATACGTTGCTAACGTATCCATAATTTTTGATGTTCCATGCTTGGTTTTTATCTAGTTTCTTATGTTTTGTTCCAACTTTGGAGTACTTTTTATACACTTCCTTGGACTAACCTATTAACAAGATGCCATAGTGCCAGCTGCCTGTTTTCTGCTTTTTTTGGTTCTAGGAAGTCAGAAAATGAATATTCTCGGAATTGGACAGGACAAAAGCCAAAGTCAGTTTTTCACCGAGGGGGACACAGAGCCAGAATACGAGACGGAGAGGGGCCAGAGGGCAGCCACACTACCTGACCGCCTGGCCAAGCCTGGCCCGCGCCAAGGGGTGGTCTGGCCGCCCCAGGAACCTCTCGGCCTCCCCTTTCGCCTATGAGATGCCTCTGATACAAAAACCCTAAGTACCCGATCGAAATTCCACAAAAGAGTCTGTAGCCGCCGTCGTCTCTGTCCCTAGATCGGGAGGGATCTGAAGCTCTTCCCAGCACCCTGCCGGAGAGGGAAATTTACCCCGGAGGCCTTCTTCATCACCATGCAAGCCTCCGGTGTGATGCGTGAGTAGTTCATCATTGGACTACAGGTCCATGTAGTAGCTAGATGGCTAGTTCTTCTCCTTTGTGCTATCATGTTTAGATCTTGTGAGATCCGTTCATGATCAAGATCATCTATTTGTAATCCTACATGTTGTGTTTGCGGGGATCCGATGGATATTGAGATGCTATTTCAGATTGATTATTGATTCTATCATGTCTTTGTTGTTTGTGATCTTGCATGCTTTCCGTTATTAGTAGCTATCTTGGCCAAGTAGATGCTAGCAACTCCAAGAGTTAGTATTTATGCTCGATAGTGGGTTCATGCCTCTAGTAATCTGGGGAAGTGACATAAATCTCCAAGGTACTAGATGTGTTGTTGCTACTAGGGAGAAAACAGCAATCCTTTGTTCATAGAACAATCATATTGCTTGCAACTTAATACACGCAATGCGTAATGCAATTATCTGTTGCTTGCAACTTAATACTAGAGGGGGTTCGGATGATAACCTAAAGGTGGATTATTAGTCATAGATGCACTTGGATTACGGTCTATGCATAATGTTGTAATGCCCAATCGAATCTCAAAGGAGTCAAGATGATTAGTATATGCATGTATGCTTTCTCGATGTTTGTCAATTGCCCCGCTGTAATTTGTTCACCCAACATGTTATCTATCTTAAGTAGAGCCACCACTAGTGAACTATGGACCCCGGTCCTTTCTTTTACAATGAATCTACAACTGCTTACCGTTTTCTGTTTACTTTCTGCAAGCTTTTACTTTCTTCCATTCGATATGTTTAATCCTTTGTTTCAGCAAAACCGGTGAGATTGACAACCTCACTTTAAGTTAGGGGGCAATGTTCTATGGTTGTGTTGTGCAGGTTTCCACGTTGCTGCTGCCATCGGAGTGCGCCCTGCCAAAGTCCAGCTAGCAAGACCTTGGATGTGTTTCCTTGCTCCTACTGGTTTGATAAACCTTGGTTTCATAACTGAGGGAAAACTTGCTCATCATACCTTCCTCTTGGGGTTCCCCAACGAGCTCGATATAATTTCGGCCATCACAAACCATGGTCACAGAGACCAAAAACACTTCGGAAAGCAGCTTCCACATTGCATGTTTCACCAGTGTGGCAGAAGTTGCATCACAGCCTACTTGAGTGTGTGCAGTCATGTGGATAAATGTGGTTTAGGAAACGAACACATGCAATGAATTTTGTGGATCAATGTGTTTTAGGAAAAGAACACATGCAATGACTCGAGTGGACCAATGTGGTTTAGGAAAAGAACACATGCAATGACTCTAGGAACTCCATGTGTCAGACCATGGTCAAATAGACCAAAAACACTTAGGAAAGTAGCTTCCACATTGCATGTTGCACCAGTGTGGCAAAAGGTTCGTCACATAATCCACTAGAGTGTGTGTGTCCATGTGGATCAATGTGGTTTAGGAAAAGAACACATGCGATCACTCTAGTGGATCAATGTGGTTTCGGAAAAGAACACATGCAATGACTCTAGGGACTCCATGTGTCAAACCATAGTCATAGAGACCAAAAACACTAAGGAAAGCAGCTTCCACATTGCATGTTGCACTAGTGTGGCTGAAATTGCATCACAATCCACTTGAGTTTGTGCAGTCATCTAGATCAATGTGGTTTAGGAAAAGAACACATGCAATGTGGTCATGTGGCTCAATGACTCAAGTGGATCAATGTGGTTTATGAAAAGAATACATGCAATGGCACTAGGGGATCCATCTGGCAAACCATGGTCACATATACCAAACACACTTAGGCAAGTAGCTTCCACATTGCACGTTGCACTAGTGTGGCAGAAGTTGCATCACAAAATCCACTGGAGTGTGTGTGGTCATGTGGATCAATGTGGTTTAGGAAAAGAACACATGCAATGACTCTAGTGGGTCAATGTGGTTTAGGAAAATAACACATGCAAAGACTCTAGGGACTCCATGTTTCAAACCATTGTCATAGAGACCAAAACACTCAGGGAAGCAGCTGCCACATTGCATGTTGCACAAGTGTGGCAGAAGTTGCATCACAAAATCTAGTAGAGTGTGTGTGGTCATGTGGATCAAAGTGGTTTAGGAAAAGACCACATGAAATGACCCTAGTGGATCAATGTGGTTTAGGAAAAGAACACATGCAATGCCTCTAGGGACTCCATTTGTCAAACCATGGTCACAGTGACCAAAATCTCTTAATAAAGCAGCTTCCACATTACATGTTGCACTAGTGTGGCAGCAGTTGCACCATAGAATCCACTGAAATGTGTGTGGTCATGTGGATCAATGTGTTTTAGGAAAATAACACAAGAAATGACGCAAGTGGATCAATGTGGTTTAGGAAAAGAACACATGTAATGACTCTAGGGACTCCATGTGTCAAACTATGGTCATAGAGACCAAAAAACACTTAGGAAAGCAGCTTCCACATTGCATGTTGCACCGGTGTGGCAGAAGTTGCATCACCGAATCCACTAGAGTGTGTGTGGTCATGTCGATAGATGTGGTTTAGGAAAAGAACACATCCAATGACTCTAGGGACTCCATGTGTCAAAACATGGTCATAGAGACTAAAAACACTTGGGAAAGCAGGTTCCACATTTCATGTTGCATCAATGTGGAAGAAGTTGCATCATAGTCCACTTGAGTGTGTGCGGTCATGTTTTATCAGTGTGGTTTAGGAAAAGAACACATGCAATGTTTTCAAGTGGTTCAATAACTCTATTGGATCAATGTGGTTTAGGAAAAGAACACATGCAATCACTCTAGGGACTCCATGTGTCAAATCATGGTCACAGAGACCAAAAACACTTAGGAAAGCAGCTTCCATGTTGCATGTTACACCAGTGCACTAGAAGTTGCATCACAGAATCCACTAGAGTGTGTGTGGTCACGTGGAAATATGTGGTTTAGGAAAATAACACATTCAATCACTCTAGGGGGTCAATGTGGTTTAGGAAAATAACACATGCAATGACTCTAGGAATACCATGTCTCAAACCATGGTCACAGAGACCAAAAACACTTAGGAAAGAAGCTTACACATTGCAAGTTGCACCAGTGTGTGGCGCCCCGCTAAAACCACTACTAGAAAATTGCTGTGTTTTTGTGCGTTGCATCATCGTGACCGCATGCTCATGTCATCATGCCACCTCATTTAAGCATCGTCATCAGCATGCATGATTTTTGTCTAAACTATTTTCGAAACGCCTAGTTTTGTTTTCCAAATATTTCCCGTCTTTATTCAAATTAAAACCAGGGGATCTCCTACATGGAACCGTCGGGCCACGCAAGGCCATCGACGCTACACCTAAGTCCGGCACCGACACCCGAGAACCTGAACAAATGACGCCAAGGTCTACATCACGGAACACCATGATCCCAACCTGGAACGCCGAGTGCACCGACATGGATCTAAAGGCCGAGCCCTCGACATGCCAAGGTCTTCTCCTTGGAACGCCGAGTTCTCCATCATGGACGTCAAGCACGTCGACATGAAACCGAAGGGCGCCGAACGCCAAGCTCTTCATCTCGGACCCAATAGCCCTGAGTCCGAACCCCAAACCCCGGAACTAAGATCTTCTGAACCCAGATGTGTGAACCTTTTCCCGAGCCCCTATTCTATAAATGTTATATATAAAACTGTCGCATAATAAATTGTTCATACATGCATACCTGTCTGTGGTTTGGGGGCCCTATGCCGATTCACCTCATAATTAAATATGGAGTTTATATGCGGGATATCTTTGTCTTTTTCCGGACTCCATTTAAATTGGTGTAGCGAACCGATGCCCTGTTTTCCTTGTTAATATAACATTTAATTTGCGGGGTTCTAAATAACTTGAACCGTGTAATTATTTGTCGGGACCCCGGTTCCGCTTAATATTGCCTAATTGCACCGCATCTGCATCATATCATAAGCATGCCGGATCTTCTGTCGTAGTATTAAATATTGCATCCGGTGTTTCTTCTAGTGTTTGCTTCTTCGCGGATTAGGCCGATGAGTTGATGCGAGTATCGACAAGTTCTCCAGATATGATCCGTCGGCAGTGTTTCCCAGGCGAGCATCTCTCCCCCTTCTACCCATTTTGCATTTATAGTCTTTATTTCCTCATGTTAATCTATTGCTATCCGTGTCGCGATGCTTTAGTTTCCGTACACCAGTTATATCCCGTGCAGCCTCTATATTGCCTTGGACACCTCCTATTACCTGTGTTTGGTAGATAGCTGGCCTTGCGAGTCGTAGTTACTTGCTTAGGTGCAATCTCGTGTTGTCGAGTACCCCAGTTGTTGGTATGCTGGTAGATGTTTATGGTGGAGATGCTTATTGGTGGAGATGATCGTGACTTTAAATACAACTATTAAATTGCTAGATATAACTAATGCAGAGGCATCGGTGGGCAATAGATGTTATTTGGTTCTTCCACGCTCACTTGTGTCCTGTAGGACCCCGAGTACTTGATACTTGTTCCTTGACTATTCGCACTATCCACATCCGGGAGACCCTATGGGATCCCCCTGAGCCAGAGCTTGATTAATTTCTATTTTTTGGGGCCACAAAGTAGTTTGGGGCTTTATTACTATCTTGTACTTTTGCCATATTTTACTGCTTTATTCAAAATTATGCGTGGAGCACCTGTACTGTTTAGGATTGCGGAGTGTTTTCGCGGTATTACAAGCCCAGTCACACTTTCGGGTTCCCAGTCGTTTACAGCCATTGGCGCAAACCTTGGGTCCATCTCGGAGCCGGCCAACTTTGTTGCGGGTAGCTTAATGGGGTGGCCCCCTGAATATTTATGAATCCTGTGATTGCTTTGTCGTGAAAGCCTCGTTAGATTTTGAGTTGGTTTTTCCGAGGTTGATTGAGTGTGTGTTGCTATTTGTGCACCCCTACAGGGTAAATCTTTCTGAAAGCCGTGTCCGCGGTTATGGACGACTTGAAGCACACTATCTCTATCATAGACAAGCATAACTAAAGTAGAGCTATAAATTTGACTTAATATATCTGACTAGTAATCAGCTTCACTATAACGAAATGGATATTAAAATGCCAACCACTGGTGGACCTGGGTTTTTTTGTTATACCTGCCTAGTAAGTATTGCAACTCCAATGGAATGTGAGAAAAGTGCCAACAACTTCTGGGTTTTGGGATTCCTCAGGACAATTATATCTGACTAGTAAATGTTCCAACTACAACGGAGTGGTGATTAAAACTGCCCACTACTTATGCTTCAAGATGACTCGTGCTATCCATATCTGATTATTAAGTGCTGCAACTATAACGAAATGAGTAAAATTGCCAACTGTGTGAGTTCCTTGGTCCGACTTCCTCGTTTGGTCTCGAGGGGGAAATACCAGGATGGGTATGTCTGGTGTTAGCTTCAGGTTGGATCCGAATAGGTCTTTCTTATCCCTCTTTAATAGCCTCCAGTTTTACTAAGTCTCTATAGGTTGTTTAGTGCTGCTGCGCTGCCGCTCCAGTCCATCATACCTATGTAGGCGAGAGCCGCCGAATTCTAGCCTCACCGTGTACTGGCCTCAGTACTGATGCTCCTCTTTTTCCTTTGCCCTTTGTCGGCACCCCCTTTTGTTTTAGCAGGTTTGAGATCGACGTCGTTAGCAAGGTTACCCTTCCGGCTTGGCCTGGGCAGGGTTATGGACGCCATTGGTTATTCTTCAGGGCTCTTAGCCCCATTTGCATCTTGTCCGTACTCGGACGCTGTATCGTTTTCTAGGTGATTTGGATCTTTGTAGTGTATATCTGTATTCTTGAATCTTGGAGTCGTGCTGTATATATATTTGTTCTGTGGGTCCCATCGAGGACTATTGTGTAATGGTATTACATCGTTTTCCACCCGCACGAAAGTGCCTGGTGGGCGTCCTTGAATCGTTTCTATGCGGGTTTGGCGGAAAGGGCTAAAACTTGCATAGGATCGATTCGAGGGTGTTACAGAGTGGTATCAGAGCCCAGCAGTTGCGATACCCCACAATTCCAGCCTGTAGGGTAACCTAGCTAACGGCCAAAGTAGATTGTCAAACTATTTTGCAAAATCGGTTGGATAGATCTGATTAGGTCTGATTTTACTCCTTACCCCTCTGCTGTTCTCCTCTTACCTCTGCGTATTTTGGATCTGTTCTCTTCCCTTCTTCTAGTCCAGGATTTTTCATGGTTGGGTTTTCCGTTGTACCTTCAGGGTTTCGCTTCCTTCTTTGGTAACGGTGCTTCTACATCTGGACTTTGCGCTATCTGAGGAATCATTCATCTGTTGGAGTTCTCTTTTTTCCTCCTTGTGCCTTCCGATGGTTTCCGACGCGACGACCTCATCTATGCCAGATCCGATGCAGAGCCTGCATCACTCTTTTGTTTCTGAACCTCGTTTGTCGAGATCTTCAGCCTAATTCCGAGAGTTGGTTGCATAATTCTGCTATTCATGTACGAAGTAATGATATGAGTGCGGGATGGAGTCCCGACCATACCACTACTCTTATCATTCGCTTTTGTATATTGAATCGTGGATCTAGCAATTTTACTCCATCCACAGAAGCTAGAGGGGGCTTTAATTGTTGATACCTCTACCTTCGCATTTTGTTCCCGGAGTGTCCTCTCGACGATCACGGACAACGACCCCTTGTTAGTGGTGTCGCGAGGATCTACATGAAGCAAGAAGATTCAGATCGTCGACCTTCTTCCCGGTACTATGAGGCGGATCTCGAGGACGAGATCCATTGTTAGTGGTGTCGAATTGTGGCGCCCCGCTAAAACCACTACTAGAAAATCGCTGTGTTTTTGTGTGTTGCATCATCGTGACCGCATGCTCATGTCGTCATGCCACCTTGCATTTAAGCATCGTCATCAGCATGCATGGCTTTTGTCTAAACTATTTTCTAAACGCCTAGTTTTGTTTTCAAAATATTTCCGTCTTTATTCAAATTAAAACCCGGGGATCTCCTACATGGAACTGTTGGGCCACGCAAGACCATCGAAGCCACACCCGAGTCCGGCACCGACACCCGAGAACCTCAACAAATGACGCCAAGGTCTACATCACGGAACACCATGATCTCCAACCCGGAACGCCGAGTGCACCGACATGGATCCGAAGGCTGAGCCCTCGACATGCCAAGGTCTTCTCCCCGGAACGCCGAGTTCTCCATCTTGGACGTCAAGCACGTCGACATGATATCGAAGGACGCCGAGCACCAAGCTCTTCATCTCGGACCCAATAGCCCTGAGTCCGAACCCCGGAACCAAGATCTTCCGAACCCAGATGTGTGAACCTTTTCCCGAGCCCCTATTTTATAAATGTTATATATAAAACTGTCGCATAATAAATTGTTCATACATGCATACCTGTCTATGGTTTGGGGGTACTATGCCGATTCACGTCATAATTAAATATGGAGTTTATATGCGGGATATCTTTGTCTTATTCCGGACTCCATTTAAATTGGTGTAGCCAACCCATGCCCTGTTTTCCTTGTTAATATAACATTTAATTTGCGGGGTTCTAAATAACTTGAACCGTGTAATTATTTGTCGGGACCCCGGTTCCGCTTAATATTGCCTAATTGCACCGCATCTGCATCATATCATAAGCATGCCGGATCTTTTGTCGTAGTATTAAATATTGCATCCCGCGTTTCTTCTAGTGTTTGCTTCTTCGCGGATTAGGCTGATGAGTTGATGCGAGTATCGACAAGTTCTCCAGATATGATCCGTCGGCAGTGTTTCCCAGGCGAGCATCTCTCCCCCTTCTACCTATTTTGCATTTATAGTCTTTATTTCCTCCTGTTGATCTATTGCTATCCGTGTCGTGATGCTTTAGTTTCCGTACACCAGTTATATCCCGTGCAACCTCTATATTGCCTTGGACACCTCCTATTACCTGTGTTTGGTAGATAGCTGGCCTTGCGAGTCATAGTTGCTTGCTCAGGTGCGATCTCGTGTTGTCGAGTACCCTAGTTATTGGTATGCTGGTAGATGTTTATGGTGGAGATGATCATGACTTTAAATACAACTATTAAATTTCTAGACATAACTAATGCAGAGGCATCAGTGGGCAATAGATGTTATTTTGTTCTTCCATGCTCACTTGTGTCCCGTAGGACCCCGAGTACTTGATACCTATTCCTTGACTATTCGCACTATCCACATCCAGGAGACCCTATGGGATCCCCCTGAGCCAGAGCTTGATTCATTTCTATTTCTTGGGGCCACAAAGTAGTTTGGGGCTTTATTACTATCCTGTACTTATGCCATATTTTACTGCTTTATTTAAGATTGTGCATGGAGCACCTGTACTGTTTAGGATTGCGGAGTTTTTTCACGGTATCGACAAGCCGAGTCACACTTTCGGGTTCCCAGTCGTTTACAGCCATTGGCGCAAACCTTGGGTCCGTCTCGGAGCCGGCCAACTTCGTTGCGGGTAACTTAATGGGGTGGCCCCGTGGAATTTTTATGAATCCTGTGATTGCTTTGTCGTGAAAGCCTCATTGGATTTTGAGTTGGTTTTTCCGAGGTTGATCAAGTGTGTGTTGCTATTTGTGCACCCCTGCAGGGTAAATCTTTCTGAAAGCCGTGTCCGCGGTTATGGACGACTTGGAGCACAATATCTCGATCATAGACAAGCATAACTAAAGTAGTGCTATAAATTTGACTTAATATATCTGACTAGTAATCAGCTTCACTATAACGGAATGGATATTAAAATGCCAACCACTGGTGGACCTGGGTTGTTTTGTTATACCTGCCTAGTAAGTATTGCAACTCCAATGGAATGTGATAAAAGTTCCAACAACTGCTGGGTTTTGGGATTCCTCAGGACAATTATATCTGACTAGTAAATGTTCCAACTACAACGGAGTGGTGATTAAAACTGCCCACTACTTATGCTTCAGGATGACTCGTGCTATCCATATCTATTAAGTGCTGCAACTATAACGAAATGAGTAAAATTGCCAACTGTGTGAGTTCCTTGGTCCGACTTCCTCGTTTGGTCTCTAGGGGGAAATACCAGGATGGGAATGTCTGGTGTTAGCTTCAGGTTGGATCCGAATAGGTCTTTCTTATCCCTCTCTAATAGCCGCCAGTTTTATTGAGTCTCTATAGGTTGTTTAGTGCTGTTGCGCTGCCGCTTCAGTCCACCATACCTATGTAGGCGAGAGCCGCCAAATTCTAGCCTCGCCGTGTACTGGCCTCAATATTGACACTCCTCCTTTTCCTTTGCCCTTTGTCGGCACCCCCTTTTGTTTTAGCAGGTTTCAGATCGACATCGTTAGCAAGGTTACCCTTCCGGCTTGGCCTGGGCAGGGTTATGGACGCCGTTGGTTATTCTTCAGGGCTCTTAGCCCCATTTGCATCTTGTCTGTACTCGGATGTTGTATCGTTTTCAAGGTGATTTGGATCTTTGTAGTGTATATCTGTATTCTTGACTCTTGGAGTCGTGCTGTATATATATGTATTCTGTGGGTCCCATGGAGGACTGTTGTGTAATGGTATTACTTCGTTTTCCACCCGCACGAAAGTGCCTGGTGGGCGTCCTTGAATCGTTTCTATGTGGGTTTGGCGGAAAGGGCTAAAACTTGCATAGGATCGATTCGAGGGTGTTACATAGTGTGGCAGAATTTGCACCATGGAATCCACTTGAGCATGTGTGGTCATGTGGATCAATGTGGTTTAGGAGAAGAACACAGGCAATGACCCTAATTGATCAATGTGGTTTAGGAAAAGAACACATGCAATGACTCTAGGGACTCCATTTGTCAAACCATGGTCATAGTGACCAAAATCTCTTAATAAAGCAGCTTCCACATTACATGTTGCACTAGTGTGGCAGCAGTTGCACCATAGAATCCACTGAAGTGTGTGTGGTCATGTGGATCAATGTGGTTTTGGAAAATAACACAAGCAACGACTATAGTGGATCAATGTGGTTTAGGAAAAGAACACATGCAATGACTCTAGGGACTCCATGTGTCAAACCATGGTCATAGAGACCAAAAAACACTTAGGAAAGCAGCTTCCACATTGCATGTTGCACCGGTGTGACAGAATCTGCATCACAGAATTCACTAGAGTGTGTGTGGTCATGTGCATCAATGTGGTTTAGGAAACGAACAGATGCCATGACTCTAGTGGATCAATATGGTTTAGAAAAGAACACATGCTATGGATCTAGGGAATCCATGTGTCAAACCATGGTCAAAGAGACCAAAAAACAATTAGGAAAGTAGCTTCGACATTGCATGTTGCACCAGTGTGGCAGAAGTTGCATCACAGAGTCCTCTGGAGTGTGTGTGGCCATGTGTATCAATGTGTTTTAGGAAAGGAACACATGCAATGAATCTAGTGGGTCAATGTGGTTTAGGGAAATTACACATGAAATGACTCTACGAACTCCATGTGTGAAACCATGGTCATGGAGACCAAAAACACTTAGGAAATCAGCTTCCACATTACATGTTGCACTAGTGTGGTAGAAGTTGCACCATAGAATCCAGTCGAGCGTGTGTTGTCATGTAGATCAATGTGGTTTACAAAAAGAACACATGCAATCACTCTAGTGGATCAATGTGGTTTAGGAAAAGAACACATGCAATGACTCAAGGGATTCCATGTGTCAAAACATGGTCATAGAGACCAAAAACACTTAGGAAAGCAGCTTCCACATTGCATGTTGCACCAGTGTGGCTGAAGTTGCATCATAATCCACTTGAGTTTGTGTAGTCATCTAGATCAATGTGGTTTAGGAAAAGAACACATGCAATGTGGTCATGTGAGTCAATGACTCAAGTGGATCAATGTGGTTTACGAAAAGAACACACGCAATGACTCTAGGGGCTCCATATGTCAAACCATGGTCACAGAGACCAAAAACACTTAGGCAAGCAGCTTCCACATTGCACGTTGCACTAGTGTGGAAGAAGTTGCATCACAGAATCCACTGGAGTGTGTGTTGTCATGTGGATCAATGGGGTTTAGGAAAAGAACACATGCAATGACTCTAGTGGGTCAATGTGGTTTAGGAAAATAACACATTCAAAGACTCTAGGGACTCCATGTGTCAAACTATTGTCATAGAGACGAAAAACACTTAGGGAAGCAGCTTCCACATTGCTTGTTGCACCAGTGTGGCAGAAGTTGCACTATAGAATCCACTAGAGTGTGTGTGGTCATGTGGATCAATGTGGTTTAGGAAAAGAACACATGCAATGACTCTAGTGGATCAATGTGGATTAGAAAAGGAACACATGAAATGACTCTAGGGACTCCATGTGTCTAACCATGGTCACAGAGACCAAAAACACTTAGGAAATTAGCTTCCACATTGCATGTTGCACCGGTATGGCAGAAGTTGCATCAAAGAATCCACTAAAGTGTGTGTGGTCATGCAGATCAATGTAGTTTAGGAATAAAACACATGCAATCACTCTAGTGAATCAATGTGGTTTAGAAAAACAACACATGCAATGACTCTAGGGACTCCATGTGTCAAACCATGCTCAAAGAGACCAAAAAACACTTAGGAAAGTAGCGTCCACATTGCATGTTGCACAAGTGTGGCAGAAGTTGCAACACAGAATCTAGTGGAGTGTGTGTGTTCATGTGGATCAAAGTATTTTTGGAAAAGAACACAAGCAATGAATCGAGTGGATCAATGTGGTTTAGGAAAAGAACACATGCAATGACTATAGGGACTCCATTTGTCAAACCATGGTCATAGTTACCAAAATCTCTTCATAAAGCAGCTTCCACATTACATGTTGCACCATAGAATCCACTGAAGTTTGTGTGGTCATGTGGATCAATGTGGTTTAGGAACATAACACAAGAAATTACTCTATTGGATCAATGTGGTTTAGGAAAAGAACACATGCAATGACTCTAGGGATTGCATGTGTCAAACCATGGTCATAGAGACCCAAAAAAACTTAGGAAAGCAGCTTCCACATTGCATGTTGCACCAGTGTGGAAGAAGTTGCATCGTAGAATCCACTAGAGTGTGTGTGGTCATGTCGATCGATGTGGTTTAGGAAACGAACACATGCTATGACTCTAGTGGATCAATGTGGTTTTGGAAAAGAACACATCCAATCACTCTAGGGACTCCATGTGTCAAAACATGGTCATAGAGACCAAAAACACTTGGGAAAGTAGGTTCCACATTGCATGTTGCATCAGTGTGGAAGAAGTTGCATCACAATCCACTTGAGTGTGTGTGGTCATGTGGATCAGTGTGGTTTAGGAAGAGAACACATGCATTGTTGTCAAGTGGCTCAATAACACTACTGGATCAATATGGTTTAGGAAAAGAACACATGCAATGACTCTAGGGACTCCTGTGTTAAACCATGGTCATAGAGTCCAAAAACACTTAGGAAGGCATCTTCCATGTTGCATGTTGGACTAGTGCGCCAGAAGTTGCATCACAAAATCCACTAGAGTGTGTGTAGTCACATGGAAATATGTGGTTTAGGAAAATAACACATTCAATGACTCTAGTGGATCAATGTGGTTTAGGAAAATAACACATGCAATGACTCTACAAATTTCATGTGTCAAACCATGGTCATAGACACCAAAAACACTTAGGAAAGAAGCTTCCACATTGCATGTTGCACCAGTGTGGCAGAATTTGCACCATGGAATCCACTAGAGTATGTGTGGTCATGTGGATCCATGTGGTTTAGGAGAAGAACACATGCAATGACTCTAGCGGATCAATGTGGTTTAGGAAAAACACAAGCAATGACTCTAGGGGCTCCATGTGTAAAACCATGGTCATAGAGACCAAAAACACTTAGGAAAGCAGCTTACACATTGCACGTTGCACCGGTGTGGCAGAAGTTGCATCACAGAATCCACTAGAGTCTGTGTGGTCATGTGGATCAATGTGGTTTACAAAAAGAAGACATGTAATGCCTCTAGGGACTCCATGTGTCAAACCATGGTCATAGAGACCAAAAAAACTTAGGAAAGCATCTCCTACATTGCATGTTGCAGCAGTGTGGCAGAAGTTGCATCACAGAATCCACAAGAATGTGTTTGGTCATGTGGATCAATGTGGTTTAGGAAAATAACCCATGAAATGACTCTAGTGGATCAATGTGGTTTAGGAAAAGAACACATGCAATGACTCTAGGGACTCCATGTGTCAAAACATAGTCATAGAGACCAAAAACACTTAGGAAAGCAGCTTAGACATTGCATGCTGCACCATTGTGGCAGAAGTTGCATTACAGTCCACTTGAGTTTGTGTGGTCATCTCGATCAATGTGGTTTAGGAAAAGAACACATGCAATGTGGTCATGTGGCTCAATGACTCTTGTGGGTCATTGTGGTTTAGTAAAATAACATAGGCAATGAGTCTAGGAACTCCATGTTTCAAACCATGGTCAGAGAGACCAAAAACACTTAGGAAAGCAGCTTCTACATTACATGTTGCACCAGTGTTGCAGAAGTTGCATTGAATCCACTCGAGTGTGTGTAGTCATGTGGATCAATGTGGTTTAGGAAAAGAACACTTGCAATGACTCCAGTGTGTCAATGTTGTTTAGGAAAATAAGACATGCAATGACTCTAGGGACTCCATGTGTCAAACCATAGTCATAAAGACCAAAAACACTTAGGAAAGAAACTTCCACATTGCATGTTGCACCAGCGTGGCAGTAGTTGAACCATAGAATCCACTAGAGTGTGTATGGTCATGTGTATCAATGTGGTTTAGGAAAAGAACACATGCAATGACTCTAGTGGATCAATGTGGTTTAGGAAAAGAACACTTGCAATGACTATAGGGACTCCATGTGTCAAACCATGGTCATAGAGACCAAAAAACACTTAGGAAAGCAGCTCCCACATTGCATGTTGCACCAGTGTGGCAGAAGTTGCATCGCAGAATCCACTGGAGTGTGTGTGTTCATGTGGATCAATGTGGTTTAGGAAAAGAAGACATGCAATTATTCTAGTGGATCAATGTGGATTTGCAAAAGAACACATGAAATTACTCTAGGGACTCCATGTGTCTAACCATGGTCACAGGGACAAAAACACTTAGGAAAGCAGCTTCCACATTGCATGTTGCACCGGTGTGACAGAAATTGCATCACAGAATTCACGAGAGTGTGTGTGGTCAGGTGCATCAATGTGGTTTACGAAACAAACACATGCCATGACTCTAGTGTATCAATGTGGTTTAGAAAAAGAACACATGCAATGACTCCAAGGAATCCATGTGTTAAACCCTGGTCAAAGAGACCAAAAAACACTTAGGAAAGTAGCTTCGATATTGCATGTTGCACCAGTGTGGTAGAAGTTGCATCACAGAATCCACTGGAGTGTGTGTGGCCATGTGTATCAATGTGGTTTAGGAAAAGAACACATGCAATGACTCTAGTGGGTCAATGTGGTTTAGGAAAATTACACATGCAATGACTCTAGGAACTCCATGTGTCAAACCATGGTCACAGAGACCAAAAACACTTAGGAAATCAGCTTCCGAATTGCATGTTGCACTAGTGTGGTAGAAGTTGCACCATAGAATCCGCTCGAGCGTGTGTTGTCATGTAGATCACTGTGGTTTATGAAAAGGACACATGCAATGACTCTAGTGGATCAATGTGGTTTATGAAAACAACACATGCAATGACTCTAGGGGCTCCATGTGTCAAACCATGGTCATAGAGACCAAAAACACTTAGGAAAGCAGCTTCCGCATTGCATGTTGCACCACTGTGGCAGAAGTTGCATCACAGAATCCGCTGGAGTGTGTGTGGTCATGTGGATCAATGTGGTTTAGGAAAAGAACACATGCAATGACTCTAGTGGGTCAATGTGGTTTAGTAAAATAACTCATGTAATGAATCTAGGGACTCCATATGTCAAACCATGGTTAGAGAGACCAAAAACACTTAGGAAAGGAGCTTCCACATTGCATGTTGCACCAGTGTGCTAGAAGTTGCACCATAGAATCCACTGGAGTGTGTGTGGTCATGTGGATCAATGTGGTTTAGGAAAAGAACATATGCAATGACTCTAGTGGATCAATGTGGTTTAGGAAAAGATCACTCGCAATGACTCTAGGGACTCCATGTGTCGAACCATGGTCATAGAGACCAAAAACACTTTGGAAAGCAGCGTCCGCATTGCATGTTGCTCAAGTGTGGCAGAAGTTGTATCATAGAATCCACTAGAGTGTGTGTGTTCATGTGGATCAATGTAGTTTAGCAAAAGAAGACATGCAATGATTCTAGTGGATAATGTAATTTAGGAAAAGAACACGTGTAATGACTCTTGGGACTCCATGTGTCTAACCATGGTCAAAGAAACCAAAAACACTTAGGAAAGTAGCTTCACATTGCATGTTGCACCAGTGTCATCGAAGTTGCATCACAAAGTCCACTAGAGTGTGTGTGGCCATGTGGATCAATGTGGTTTAGGAAAAGAACACATGCAATCACTCTAGTGGAACAATGTGGTTTAGGAAAAAAACACATGGAATGACTCTAGGGACTCCATGTGTCAAACCATGGTCACAAAGACCAAAAACACTTAGGAAAGCTGCTTTCACATGGCATGTTGCACCAGTGTAGCACAAGTTGCATCACTGAATCCATTGGAGTGTGTGTTTTCATGTGATTAAATGTGCTTTAGGAAAAGAACACATGCAATGACTAGTGGATCAATGTGGTTTACGAAAATAACACATGAAATCACTCTAGGGACTGCATGTGTCAAACCATGGTCAAAGTGACCAAAATCTCTTAATAAAGCAGCTTCTACATTGCATGTTGCACTACTATGGCACAAGTGCATCACAGAATCCACTGGAGTGTGTGTGGTCATGTGGATCAATGTGGTTTAGGAAAATAACACAAGCAATGACTGTAGTGGATCAATTGTGTTTAGGAAAAGAACACATGCAATGACTCTAGGGACTCCATATGTCAAACAATTATCATAGAGACCAAAAACAGTTAGGAAATCAGCTTCCACATTGCATGGCGCACCAGTGTGGCAAAAGTAGCATCACAGAATCCACTAGAGTGTATGTGGTCATGTGGATCAATGTGGTTTAGGGAAAGAACACATGCAATGACTCTAGTGGATCAATGTGGTTTAGGAAAAGAACACATGCAAAGACTCTAGGGCCTCCATGTGTTAAACCATGGTTAGAGAGACCAAAAACACTTAGGAAAGCAGCTTCCACATTGCATGTTGTACCAGTGTGGCAAAAGTTGCATCATAGAATCCACTTGAGTGTGTTTGGTCATGATGATCAATGTGGTATAGGAAAAGAACACATGAATGACTCTAGTGGATCAATGTGGGTTAGGAAAAGAACACATGCAATGACTCTAGGGACGCCATGTGTCAAAACATGGTCATAGATACCAAAACCACTTAGGAAAGCAGTTTGCACATTGCATGTTGCACCAGTGAGGCCAAAGTTGCATCACAGTCCACTTGAGTGTGTGCGGTCATGTGGATCAATCTGGTTCAGCACAAGAACACATGCAATGTGGTCATGTTGATGAATCACTCTAGTGTATGAAGGTGCTTTAGCAAAAGAACACATGCAATGATACAAGGGACTCCATGTGTCAAACCATGGTCACAGAGACCAAACACAGTTAGGAAAGCAGCTTCCCCATTGCATGTTTCCCTAGTGTGGAAGAAGTTGCATCACAGAATCCACTAGTGTGTATGTGGTTTAGGAAATGAACACATGCAATGACTCTAGGGACTCCATGTGTCAAACCATGGTCACAAAGACCAAAAACACTTAGGAAAGCTGCTTTCACATGGCATGTTGCACCAGTGTAGCAGAAGTTGCATCACTGAATCCATTGGAGTGTGTGTTTTCATGTGATTAAATGTGCTTTAGGAAAAGAACACATGCAATGACTAGTGGATCAATGTGGTTTACGAAAATAACACATGAAATCACTCTAGGGACTGCATGTGTCAAACCATGGTCAAAGTGACCAAAATCTCTTAATAAAGCAGCTTCTACATTGCATGTTGCACTACTATGGCACAAATGCATCACAGAATCAACTGGAGTGTGTGTGGTCATGTTGATCAATGTGGTTTAGGAAAATAACACAAGCAATGACTGTAGTGGATCAATTGTGTTTAGGAAAAGAACACATGCAATGACTCTAGGGACTCCATATGTCAAACAATTATCATAGAGACCAAAAACAGTTAGGAAATCAGCTTCCACATTGCATGGTGCACCAGTGTGGCAAAAGTAGCATCACAGAATCCACTAGAGTGTATGTGGTCATGTGGATCAATGTGGTTTAGGGAAAGAACACATGCAATGACTCTAGTGGATCAATGTGGTTTAGGAAAAGAACATATGCAAAGACTCTAGGGCCTCCATGTGTTAAACCATGGTTAGAGAGACCAAAAACACTTAGGAAAGCAGCTTCCACATTGCATGTTGCACCAGTATGGCAAAAGTTGCATCATAGAATCCACTTGAGTGTGTTTGGTCATGATGATCAATGTGGTATAGGAAAAGAACACATGAATGACTCTAGTGGATCAATGTGGGTTAGGAAAAGAACACATGCAATGACTCTAGGGACGCCATGTGTCAAAACATGGTCATAGATACCAAAACCACTTAGGAAAGCAGTTTGCACATTGCATGTTGCACCAGTGAGGCCGAAGTTGCATCACAGTCCACTTGAGTGTGTGCGGTCATGTGGATCAATCTGGTTTAGCACAAGAACACATGCAATGTGGTCATGTTGATGAATCACTCTAGTGTATGAAGGTTCTTTAGCAAAAGAACACATGCAATGATACAAGGGACTCCATGTGTCAAACCATGGTCAAAGAGACCAAACACAGTTAGGAAAGCAGCTTCCCCATTGCATGTTTCCCTAGTGTGGAAGAAGTTGCATCACAGAATCCACTAGTGTGTATGTGGTTTAGGAAATGAACACATGCAATGACTCTAGGGACTCCATGTGTCAAACCATGGTCACAAAGACCAAAAACACTTAGGAAAGCTGCTTTCACATGGCATGTTGCACCAGTGTGGCAAAAGTTGCATCACTGAATCCATTGGAGTGTGTGTTTTCATGTGATTAAATGTGCTTTAGGAAAAGAACACATGCAATGACTAGTGGATCAATGTGGTTTAGGAAAATAACACATGCAATCACTCTAGGGACTGCATGTGTCAAACCATGGTCAAAGTGACCAAAATCCCTTAATAAAGCAGCTTCTACATTGCATGTTGCACTACTATGGCACAAGTGCATCACAGAATCCACTAGAGTGTGTGTGGTCATGTGGATCAATGTGGTTTAGGAAAATAACACAAGCAATGACTGTAGTGGATCAATTGTGTTTAGGAAAAGAACACATGCAATGACTCTAGGGACTCCATATGTCAAACAATTATCATAGAGACCAAAAACAGTTAGGAAATCAGCTTCCACATTGCATGGCGCACCAGTGTGGCAAAAGTAGCATCACAGAATCCACTAGAGTGTATGTGGTCATGTGGATCAATGTGGTTTAGGGAAAGAACACATGCAATGACTCTAGTGGATCAACGTGGTTTAGGAAAAGAACATATGCAAAGACTCTAGGGCCTCCATGTGTTAAACCATGGTTAGAGAGACCAAAAACACTTAGGAAAGCAGCTTCCACATTGCATGTTGCACCAGTATGGCAAAAGTTGCATCATAGAATCCACTTGAGTGTGTTTGGTCATGATGATCAATGTGGTATAGGAAAAGAACACATGAATGACTCTAGTGGATCAATGTGGGTTAGGAAAAGAACACATGCAATGACTCTAGGGACGCCATGTGTCAAAACATGGTCATAGATACCAAAACCACTTAGGAAAGCAGTTTGCACATTGCATGTTGCACCAGTGAGGCCGAAGTTGCATCACAGTCCACTTGAGTGTGTGCGGTCATGTGGATCAATCTGGTTTAGCACAAGAACACATGCAATGTGGTCATGTTGATGAATCACTCTAGTGTATGAAGGTTCTTTAGCAAAAGAACACATGCAATGATACAAGGGACTCCATGTGTCAAACCATGGTCACAGAGACCAAACACAGTTAGGAAAGCAGCTTCCCCATTGCATGTTTCCCTAGTGTGGAAGAAGTTGCATCACAGAATCCACTAGTGTGTATGTGGTTTAGGAAATGAACACATGCAATGACTCTAGGGACTCCATGTGTCAAACCATGGTCACAAAGACCAAAAACACTTAGGAAAGCTGCTTTCACATGGCATGTTGCACCAGTGTGGCAGAAGTTGCATCACTGAATCCATTGGAGTGTGTGTTTTCATGTGATTAAATGTGCTTTAGGAAAAGAACACATGCAATGACTAGTGGATCAATGTGGTTTAGGAAAATAACACATGCAATCACTCTAGGGACTGCATGTGTCAAACCATGGTCAAAGTGACCAAAATCTCTTAATAAAGCAGCTTCTACATTGCATGTTGCACTACTATGGCACAAGTGCATCACAGAATCCACTAGAGTGTGTGTGGTCATGTGGATCAATGTGGTTTAGGAAAATAACACAAGCAATGACTGTAGTGGATCAATTGTGTTTAGGAAAAGGACACATGCAATGACTCTAGGGCCTCCATATGTCAAACCATGGTCATAGAGACCAAAAACAGTTAGGAAATCAGCTTCCACATTGCATGGCGCACCAGTGTGGCAGAAGTAGCATCACATAATCCACTAGAGTGTGTGTGGTCATGTGGATCAATGTGGTTTAGGAAAAGAACACATGCAATGACTCTAGTGGATCAATGTGGTTTAGGAAAAGAACACATGCAATGACTCTAGGGACTCCACGTGTTAAACCATGGTTAGAGAGACCAAAAACACTTAGGAAAGTAGCTTCCACATTGCATGTTGCACCAGTGTGGCAAAAGTTGCATCATAGAATCCACTTGAGTGTGTGTGGTCATGATGATCAATGTGGTATAGGAAAAGAGCACCTGAATGACTCTAGTGGATCAATGTGGGTTAGGAAAAGAACACATGCAATGAATCGAGGGACTCCATGTGTCAAAACATGGTCATAGATACCAAAACCACTTAGGAAAGCAGTTTCCACATTGCATGTTGCATTAGTGAGGCCGAAGTTGCATCACAGTCCACTTGAGTGTGTGCGGTCATGTGGATCAATTTAGTTTAGGACAAGAACACATGCAATGTGGTCATGTTGATGAATCACTCTAGTGTATCAAGGTGGTTTAGCAAAAGAACACATGCCATGATGCTAGGGACTCCATGTGTCAAACCATGGTCACAGAGACCAAACACACTTAGGAAAGCAGCTTCCCCATTGCATGTTTCCCTAGTGTGGAAGAAGTTGCATCACAGAATCCACTGGAGTGTATGTGGTTTAGGAAATGAGTACATGCAATGACTCTAGGTATTCCATGTGTCAAACCATGGTCACAGAGACCAAAAAACACTTAGGAAAGCATCTTCCACATTGCATGTTGCACCAGTGTGGAAGAAGTTGCACCATAGAATCCACTAGAGTGTGTATGGTCATGTTAATCAATGTGGTTTTGGAAAAGAACACATGCAATGACTCTAGTGGGTCAATATGGTTTAGGAAAAGAACACATGAAATGACTCTAGGGACTCCATGTGTCAAACCATGGTCACAGAGACCAAAAGCACTTAGGAAAGCAGCTTCCACATTGCATGTTGCAACAGTGTGGCAGAAGTTGCGCCATAGAATCCACTAGAGTGTGGATGGTCATGTGGATCAATGTGGTTTAGGAAAAGAACACATGCAATGACTTTAGTGGATCAATGTGGTTTAGGAAAAGAACACATGCAATGACTCTAGGGACTCCACGTGTCAAACCTTAGTCATAGACACCAAAAACACTTAGGAAAGTAGCTTCCACATTGCATGTGGCACTAGTGTGGCAGAAGTTGCATCACAGAGTCCACTGGAGTGTGTGGGTCCATGTGGATCAATGTGGTTTAGGAAAAGAACACATGCAATAACTCTAGTCGATGAATGTGGTTTCAGAAAAGAACACATGCAATGACTCTAGGGACTCCATGTGTCAAACCATGGACACAAAGACCAAAAACACTTAGGAAAGCAGCTTCCACATTGCATTTGGCACTAGTGTGGCAGAAGTTGCATCATATAATCCACTAGAGTGTGTGCGGTCATATGGATGAATGTGGTTTAGGAAAATAACACATGCAATGACTCTACTGGATCAATGTGGTTTGGGAAAAGAAGACATGTTATGACTCTAGGGACTCCATGTGTCAAACCATGGTCACGGTGGCCAAAAACATTTAAGAAAGCAGCTTCCACATTGCATGTTACACTACTATGGCATAAGTGCATCACAAAATCCACTAGAGTGTGTGTGGTCATGTGGATTAATGTGGTTTAGGAAAAGAACAAAAGCAATGACTCTAGTGGATCAATGTGGTTTAGGAAAAGGGGGCTACCGGGCTACGGTACCAAAGTTCGCGGGCGAGTGCACCGTGGTACCTAAGTTGCCTGAAATTGCCGCGTTTCGAAATGTTGGGCCGCCAACTACCGAGAGGGGTCATTTCGATGCAAACTCATCTCACCCCTACCAAATCCAAACATTCTGTGAAATTGCCCCGTGAAGTAGACGGTCGGGACCCCATGTCAGTAATATTTCCGTGACACGAGCGCCAATGCGGCAACCACGTAGGCGAAACGAGAGACTAAAGGAGCATGGTGCGTTGACCAAATTCACAAATCCACTCCCTCCCTCCCTTTGCATGAACCCTAGCACTGGCGGCGTCGAAATCCCCTCTCCAACCAGAATGATCTCTTCGGGCATTTGAATTCCTATGCCAAATTGCTGTGCCTACTCACTGCTACCGAGCTCTAATGCCGAATGTCGTGCAAGCCATTGCGACGATCTAGCCCGCGTCTACCGCCGACGAGATGAGCAGCGCGAAGGATGGCAGATCCATTTGCCGAGGAATAAGTACTTCTGGCTAATTGCGGGTGAGCTACTCTTCTCTTTGCTATTTGCACTACCTATAACTTCTAGGTGGCTATTGGCATTACAGAGATATATCGAACATAGAATTGTTTGCTAGCACGATGCTGACAAACAATTCTTCTCTTTTGTCTCTAATTTTCTGTTAACTAGGATCTCCACTGAACCCAAATACACGGTTCTGGTCACCATCTGCGGCTACCTCATTAAATTAGCACATGGGAAGAGCACGTGGAAACAAGCTCAGAATCTGAAGATGGAAGTAGTGCCTATGCAGTTATGCACTATCTCTGGTTTGGTTGCTGCTGTGCGTGAACTTGCTGAAATGAGGCTAGAGCAGACTACACAGTTCAGCATCATTGATGAACGAGGCTTCAAGGTTCCTATAGCGTGTGACAGTCAGCTAATTGGGTTGATGAAATAGCATGTTGGGCTTCGTGTGGTTATGCTGGTGTGTAACATACTAGATGAGGAAGCTCCTGCTACTAGGAGTCGCCCAGCTATTATTGGACAGGGAGGTCTAACTCGAACCCCTAATGTTGTTGAGCAAAATGTGGTTCCTCATCCGCGACATGCTTCTATCAGCAACCTCCTTGTAGGAATCCCCTTATTACCATTGTGGAAAACTCTGCTCTGGAATCTGCTGGTACTGGTCGTCCCCATCCCCGTGCCCGTGCTGCTGCGGCTGCTGCTCACCCAATCCATGCCGCTATTGAGCAAACTAAGGCTTCCGGAGGCTGCCCCGCTATTGTTGCAAAGACCGCCGCCTTGTGTGCTGCTCCTCCTCGAAACCGTCCTCAAGTTGTGCGAACTCGTGCTCTGGAATCTGCTGGTACTGGTTGTCCTCGTGTTGTTGTTGATCTGGCCGTTGTTGAGCAAACTAAGGCTTTCGGAGGATGCCCCACTATTGTTGCAAAGACTGATGCCTTGTGTCCTCCTCGAACCCGTGCTCGGGTTTAGTGAGCTGCTGGTCTGGAGCCAGCTCATGGTCTGGACTCTGCTAGTACTCGAAACACTGCTGTTGTGGGAACTGCTCCTGATCATCGATGCGGCATGGCAACAGCTGATCCTATTATGGCTGCCGTTAGAAGGGGCCCTGCCTATCCACCATGTAATGTAGCTCCCGCCGCTAAGGGCCCTCGCCTTGGTTCTGGTCCTAGTACTTGCACCGAGGTTGATCCAGCTAACGATGACGCTGGTGATGGCGGCGGTGGCATTGGGGCTGGGTATGATGGTGCCGCTCCATCTATCGAATCTATTAGAGGTTTTCTATCCTTAAGAACCTGATGATGGCAAAGTAATCGTTCGTATCGGTGTCGCAGATTATACTGCAAAATTAGATGATGGCATAGAAAAATTCTATGATGAGTTTGATGTAATCCTTGGCAGATACGATCCTGAAGTGGTAGAGTTATCTGACCTGATGGCATCTTTACGTGTGAAGGTGCTGTGGGGGTCCTCCCAGGAAGCATGTTTGTTATATTTTGGTTATAGGAGCAAAAAGGCTATCAAAGTGAAAGATACCAGGGATTTTGTCGTACCGTTTACAAGGAAACATTATAGAGGTGAAGTGTACTTCCACTTGATAGTGAAAATGGTTGGAGAGGAATTGGAACTCGACAATAGAGATGATGGACTTTTAGAAGGCATGCGTGACCTGATCCATGGCATCACTAGAGCTGGTGCGACTGAGGGTAGCTTCGAACAGAGGAGAGTCTTACAGAGGAGCGTCATAAAGAGGAGCATGAAGAGCATCCCTAGAAAGGGCACCCCGAAGAAGAACGTCACCAAGGAGACCACACAAGAGAAGAGGACGCCCAAGAGTCGCACGAAAAAAGGCACCATGCCGCAGAGTACACACCTGAGATCCAGTCAAAATGCCACACCAAACGGTAGCAGCAAAAACACTAAGAGGGCTAGCACGGTGGTGAACACTCCCAGGAGTGGTAGCAAAGAGGCGAAGATGGCTAGCACGGAGGCTACCACACCCAGTGGGAGCAGAAAAAAATACTAATTTGGAGTGGAACACGCCACTGTCAGGGAATAATGCCAGCACGAAGGAGAACACGCCCAATAGTAGCAGCAAAAGGGCTAATTTGGAGCGGAACACACCGCTGAGGTCAGGAAATAATGCCAGCACGAAGGAGAACATGCCCAATAGTAGTAGCAAAAGGGCTAATTTAGAGTGGAACACGCCGCTGGGGTCAGGCAATAATGCCAGCACGAAGGAGAACACACCCAATAGTAGCAGCAAAAGGGCTAATTCAATGAAGAACACGCCGCAGAGGTCAGGAAATAATGCCAGCACCCTGGAGCCAACACCCGTGAGGGGAGGCAGTAAGGAGATCACACCAAAGAGAGGCATCAAAAAGCCTAGTTTTATGGGGAATGGAACGCAGATGTCAAGCCCTACTGATACCATCAGGAAAGATTACATCAGGAAGGAGGATGTACACAGGAAGAGAAAGAGGGTTCTATACAGTCAAGATGAAATTGATTCTGACTGCTGTTTGTCCACTGAAGTACCTGGGATGCGTGCAAACGTAAGACCACCCCATGTGGTTGCATCAGAACCAACCGAGTGTCTTGGAGAAAACAGAGTTGCCGATGAGGTGGATTGGGGCAATGTTCCGGTCCATCTGGGTGGAGACGATGGTGTAGCCCCACCCATGTGAGTCAATATGATGTGTGTAGTACTAGGCATTAGAGACGATGGCGAGGATTCTGAATTAGATGAAGAAGAAGGCACTATAGAGGATCAAGAATCTGGTGATGATGAAATAGACGAGGAACTTAACGAAGAGGCTGGTATTCCAGTCGATGATTTGGGTGTTGAAGTAGAAGAAATGAAACATGACCACGAGTATCCTATAATTTCGGTCGGCACCGAGTTCAGGAGCATGCATGAGTTCAGGATGTTGTTTCGGCATTTTTGTACCAAGGGGGAGTTCGACGTTTATCGACTGAAGAACACTGCCTAGAGGTATGAGGCCGTTTGCAAGTTAACATGGATGAATGGACGAGCCGAGGTACATTGTCCATGGAGGAACATAGCAAGAGCCTTACCTGCGTCGAATGCAATTAGGGTACTGGGGCAATGAATGCAGCAAACCATTAGAACTCTCTCTCTCTTTTCACTCTATAACTACAATTGATGTGCGATATCTTTCTGGCAACTAGTCGACTCCGCTTATCTTTTAAATGAATCTGTGTTGTAGGTGAACAAAATGGGACCTCCACACATGTGTCCGACAGGCAGCAAACTGAAATCCTCAATGGCTGAGACGGAGTGGGTGGCTATGCAATCTATGTCCATACTAAAGGATAATCCTAAGGAGACCGCGAAGAATATTCAGACTAGCCTCGGTTCTAAATACAACATTGTCCTTCTGTATTACACGGTTTGGAAAGGTAAGGAGAAAGCTCTGCGGGTCTTGCACGGGGATTGGACCAATAGCTTCAGGATGTTGCACAACTTCATGGCGGAGGTACAAGCTAGGTGTCCGAGGAGTGTTGTGGAGATTGACACCGAATTAGAAGGTGGTAAAATATATTTCAAAAGATTTTTCATGATGCTTAAACCTTGCATCCAGGGATTCAAGGACGGTTGTAGGCCGTATCTGAGTGTAGACAGCACTGTCCTAACTGGCAAATGGAAAGGATGCCTGCCATCTACCACAACACTTGATGGTCACAACTAGATGTTCCTAGTGGCATTCGGGCTATTTGAAATAGAAATGGAGGAAAACTGGGTCTGGTTTATGAGGAAGCTCAGGAGATCAATAGGCCACATGGATCCATTGGCTATATCCACGGATGCATGCAAAGGGCTGACGAATGTAGTGAAGGAGGTGTTCCCGTGAGCTAAAGGTAGAGAATTCCATGCCCATATGATGCTCAACTTGTACTCACACTACGCAGGCAGCATATTTCGTTACATGTTTCATGCTGCTAGAGTTTACAAACCTAGTAGCAGCGAATATTTCATGAGCAAGATTTTTGCGGAAGCCCCTGAACTTCCAGAGTACTTTGCCATCCATCATTCACAGCTATGGAAGAGGAGTCAATTCAACCCTGACATCAAAGTTGATTACATAAACAACAACCTTGTAGAATGCCTGAATAACTGGGTGAAGGACATAAAAGTGCGTCATGTTCATATCTTGATGGACAGCATATGTGATATGATCATGAAGCTATTAAATATAAGGAGAGAGATCGATAAGAGACTTAGAGGACATATGCTACCGCCAGTTGTACAGCAACTGCACAAGAGAAGCCAAGGACTTGCTCATCTTAAGGTTCCCCCATCAACCAGCAGAAGCTGTGAGGTGGTCGATATGTCCAAGAGTGGCAAAAGGGATGTTGTGAACATCCAGTTGCGAGAATGCACCTGCTTAGAGTGGTATCATACCGGGAAACCTTGCGACCACGCCTTAGCCTTCTTGGTCAAGGAAAGAACTCTACCACATTTGGATAAGTATTTGTCAGACTACTACTCTATGGAAAAGTTCAGAGCTGCGTACGCTAGATCCGTCGAGCCATGTATAGACCCATCTCAGTGGCCACAAGTCCAACTGTCTTTCGAGCTTTGCCAGCCAGTTACAAAAAGGGGCAGAGGAAGACCTCAGGTGAATAGGTTTAAGATTTTTCTCGAGAAGAAGGGTTCGGCTTTCTTTGCTACAAAGAAGGGCAAAAAAAGATGCAAGACCTGCCATCTTATAGGCCATACAGCAGCGGGTTGTCACCTTAATGCTCTCAAACCTAGGTATGAGATGGTACATTTACACAAAAAATTGTTTATAGTCTATAGATATAAGGTAGTAATCCATATACTGTTTTTTACAGGAAGCACAAGGTAAGAAACAAGACAGCCGACTCAGTGATTTTGCTGCGGGAAGAAAACCAAAACGAGTGGAGTGATGATGCCGGACAAGATTCTGGTGCCGATTGGCCTGACTTCCCTTGACCCGGAGATGCAGGGTACGTGAAGGTAAGAAAGATTGGCACCCAGGAAGAGGAAGAAGGCAGGAAATGAAGAAGCCAATGGACGTGAAGGAAAGAGGAAGAAAGTTGGCACTCAAGCATAGAAAGAAGGCTAGTAGTGTAGAAGCATAATGATGTATTGAACTTGAACCTATATATGTAGTTCGGTTAAACTATGGAGCTATGTGCGTGGAACTTGTCGGGCGAAACAATCTGCCTCCCGTACCCGGAGTAAAATGTATCGCGACTTTAGGATTGGATACGGCCGAGGCTACTAGTTGAATCCAAAATTGTGACTGTTCCACTACTATCTGAACAATCGCGATAGCTGAGCGGTTAAGGGGTCTCTAAAATCGATGGGTGTTAGTGGCACATACATGAATTATTTATAGGCGCTTAATAAATCCCTGCTATTGGCATTACACTTATGATAAGTTTCTAGGCTGGAAAACAATTTCTTAAGCTGGCTGCTACACTCCACGAAGCAACAATTTATTTCAGCTGCTGGACAACAACATGGCAACATAAACTGCAAATGCAGCAGATAATGCCTAGATAATGAGGAAATTGTTTCCACTATCTAGCCTAATCTTGAGCCCGGCTGTCTCACCACCTCCCTGCCCCTGCCTCCCCTGCACCTGGTGAAACTCCCGGATCTCTCGCTCCATCGCACGAATCTCCTCTTTCTTGTCCCACACAGCATCATGCAGATCCTGAACAAGCTCTCTGTGAAAATCAGTCAGTGGCTTTTCGATCCACACAAACTTGTCACAGCTAGTTCCCCTCCCTTCCTACGTAGTAGATCGAAGGAAACAAAAAAAAGAATTACATTACACTTTCCGGATCTGGGTTACCATTGTACCTACAGTAGGAACTTACCGCTCTGATGATGAAGTTGCTGAATTTTCCTGCAGTATTTTCGTCAGTCCACGAAATCCATCTCGGCATCTTCTCACCGCACAAACACATCATGTCGGGGTAGTAATCGTAGGGCGCCCTCTGGTACCTAATGGGGCACCCGCCTGACGGCGTTGAGCCGACCCTGATTCCGCCCGAGACGAACTACACGAGCTGCGAGCCATGAGCAAGGGGAGCGAGGGCAGAGGAAAGAGGAGCCTTTGGACGCCAGGGTAGTGGTGAAGCATGATTTATCCCTACTTAATAACTCGGGCAGAATCCTACCGTCCACATTCGGCTGACAGGTGGGGGACCTAGCGTGTGGACTTGTCAACCAAACCTCGCGCCTTCGTGGTTCAAAAGCCCTCTCGCGCGCATTGGACGAATTTTTTTGGCACCTTGCCCGCGTACATATCACTGGGAGGCCTTGCTCAGGAACCAGACACGCCTGGCCCACAATCTTACTCCCTCCTAGGAACTTGTCATGGCTCGCGCCGGCAGATCCATCCGCTCCACCGCTTCCGGTAGGGCTCGCCACGGCGGATCCACCCCAAGATCCTACCATCGCAGTATCAAATGGCCATGGTTTCTTAAGAGGAGCGACGATGCTACATATCCGAGCTCGGCCCCACCTACCTGTAGAAGGACTAATGCGGCGCCGAGATCGAGCAGGAGCTGCCAGGCGCGACGGCACTCGGTCGACGCTAACCCCGTCACCTTCGTCATTATCGATTCCGATGTGGAGGACGACGGGGACGAAGCTGTGCAGAATGCCATTGTTGCCTCCTTGGCAAAGGGCAAGCCACAGGCGGGAGTGGATCTAGCTGGGAAGGGCACGGTGGTGTCACCAATCAAGGTGGACTCTGACGACAGCGGTGTGATGTGGGTTTAGATGTAGTTTAAGATGGTTGCAATTTCGGTTGTGTTTAGTGCGAGTACAATTATTGTAATGGGTTTGTCAAGCTATATTGAGAAATATGTGCAATAGCAGCGTGTGAGTGCTTCCACTTTAGAAATTGTGTCTGTGCCATTTGCATGTTGCATTATCAACGTAGATTACATGTAAACAATCCAACAAAAATCAGATTACAATCATCAGACGAGAATGGCAGGATGGAAGAGAAGTTGGGACAGTGGCTTCAAGGGGAAGGAAGAGAAGGGGGTTTGACACTTGCAGGTGGGCCCTCGGAACACGTGACACTGACATGCGGGTGCGGGAGCACACGGTATTGCCAGTCTATCCAGAGCAAGCGGACTTTGCAACGTGACAACATCAAGCTGATTGGACCAATATAATAACTCATCGAATTATCAAGGAGTACTAAAAACTACAACTAGGGTACATTCGCACAACACGTATGCTCTACGCACCTAAGAAGCATCGCTTAAGTCTAACAGTAACGACAGCACAAGTAGTATATTTCCCTATCGGTCTTCTCGATACAAATCTAGAAATGCATCTACCTGTTCGGTCCAGCACCAACAAGGTACTGGGATGGCACATATAGGATCAACCTTAGGTCCACATACTCCACCTCCCGCGGCATCGGGTAGCTTGGCGCCTCGGCTAGCACAAGAATACTATCGGACGGCGGCTAGGCGTTCACCCACATGCGCATCGTGTATACGGGCCAGGCACAGAGACCGACCTGACGCATACGGCACACATGACGGTGGGCCCGACTCTGATTCCCAGAACACAGGCGGTGATGGTCAGGAAGAAAACAGAGTCGTCCCCCCTGGAAAATTAGCCGGCAGCGTGCCGAGTCACTGAATGGCACATGCTCTTGGAGAAGTTGGGCTTGCCCGTACGAGATACTAATCACTTCGATCAAGTGCTCCTCTGCAAGGTGGCCGACGAGCTCTGCTGGCGGGCCGGTGTAGTTGCAGCCCAGCTCCATGTAGGAGCACGCGCCGTGCGGGCACGTGAGCTCGTGGAGCGGGAGCTCGTGGTAGGAGTAACGGCGAAAGCATCCTGGGTGGGAGCACACGAGCGGGAACGTCGCTACAAAGTTGCACGCGAGGATCTCCAGATTCTTGGGCTGCAGCATCTGACACATCTGAAGTTCGTCGAGGAATCAGAAAAACGATCAGCAGTTAGATTGGCGAATAGCAGGAATATGTAGGATAAGTTCAAAAGCTTGTAAAATGATGTCTTAGCATGAAGGTAGCGACCAGAGAATTGGCGGATGTCGTCGGCTTGCGGCTACAGCAGGATGGGAGTGAAATGGGGAAAGTGGCTTCGAGGGGAAGGAAGAGAAGTACGAGGAGGAAGAGAACTAATGGGGACGTGACACTGGGATATGGCCCACTGAACTCGTGAGTCGTGACACTCGCAACATGCCAGTTTGTCCAGAGCAAGCGTGGCCAATCATGCCATGGAACAGCCTACTCGAGGATCGCTCTCACAAAGACCATCCCAATCGTCCAAGCGCCCCGATCGAATGGTATGTAACAATCGTCAAGCAGAACAACTGTGTTATGGCATGCCTTCTAGAAGACTCGTTCTAACGGTGGATCCATTGGGGGGCTAAGGTTAGGGCTCTCCCAAGGTTAGGATGCATATGTGGTTTATGAAAAGAACACACATCCAATGACACTGGTGGATCCTTATGTGGTTTGTGAGAAGAACACACATGCAATCACACTGGGTGGATCCATATGTGGTTTATGAGAGGAACACACATGTAATGACCACGGGTTGATCCATGTGTGGTTCATGATAGGAACACACATGCAATGCCATTGGTTTATCCATGTGTGGTTCATTACAGGAACACACATGCAATGACTCTAGTTTATCCATGTTTGGTTCATGACAGGAAGACACATGCAATGACATTGGTTGATCCATATGTGGTTTGTGGAAAGAACACGCATGCAATGACCACTGCTTGATCCATATGTGGTTTGTGGAAAGAACACACATGCAATGACTCTCGTGGATCCATGTGTGGTTTGTGAAAAGAAGACATATGCAATGCCATTGGTTGATCCATATGTGGTTTGTGAAAAGAACACACATGCAATGCCATTGGTTAATCCATGTGTGGTTTGTGGAAATAACACACATGCAATGACTCTAGTGGATCCATATGTGGTTTTTGGAAAAGAACACACATGCAATGACCACTAGTTGATCGATAAGAGGTTTGTGGAAAGAACACACATGCAAGGAGACTGGTTGATCCATGTGTGGTTTGTGGAAAGAACACACATGCAATGCCATTGGTTTATCCATATGTGGTTTGTGAAAAGAACACACATGCAATGACTCTAGTGGATCCATATGTGGTTTGTGAAAAGAACACACATGCAATGCCATTGGTTAATCCATGTGTGGTTTTTGGAAAGAACACACATGCAATGACTCTAGTGGATCCATATGTGGTTTGTGGAAAAGAACACACATGCTATGACCACTGGTTGATCCATATGTGATTTGTGGAAAGAACACATATGCAATGAGAATGGTTGATCCATGTGTGGTTTGTGGAAAGAACACACATGCAATGCCATTGGTTGATCCTTATGTGGTTTGTGAAAAGAACAAACTTGTAGTGACTCTAGTGGATCCATATGTGGTTTGTGGAAAGAACACACATGTAATGACTCTAGTGGGTCCATATGTGGTTTGTGGAAAAGAACACACATGCAATGACCACTTGTTGATCCATATGTGGTTTGTGGAAAGAACACACATGCAATAACACTGGTGGATCCATATGTGGTTTGTGAAAATAACACA